>BSBN01000605.1:19252500-19852500 GCA_027924645.1 Cunninghamia lanceolata | reverse complement strand
TCATTTCCAAACTCTGTTATTTCAAATGCAGCTAATTTTTCAGCCAATTGATCTCTTGTGACAGTTGTATGGGCTCTGAATTCTTCAATGGCAGCAGCCTTGATTTTATAAGAAGCAGGAAGGGATCTGAGAATTTTGCCAACAATCTCATCTTCATCTAAGACTCCACCAGCATTTCTAATTCCACAAACAAACTCATTTACTCTTGGCATAAAAGTAGTGATGTTTTCATCTTCTCTCATCTTCAGATTTTCAAATTTTCCTTTCAGACTTTGTAACCTTGCACATTTAACATACTTGTCTCCTTCATGCAAAAGTTCCATTTTTTGCCAAATCTCAAAAGTAATTGGTAGGTCAATAACATTTGAGAGCTCTGAATCAGATAATGTGCTTAGAAGAGCTTCTATAGTCCGTAGATTATTTTCAGCATCTGTAATTTCATTTGCGGCTTTTGGACCACCCTGTGGAGTTGTATACTGTGTTGTAGCCATGGTCCAGTATGTCATTCCCATACATTGATAGTGACATTTCATGTGACCTTTCTAGAGATTAAAATTGGTTCCATCAAACTTCGGACTATCCTTCTTATAGGACGACATCTTGGATCTCCTCAAGCGGTTAAGCTCCTTTTAGAGGAACTTGGCTCTGATACTAATTGTTAGACTTAGGGCACACAATTGAGAGGGGGGAGTGAATTAGTTGTGCAAAACTTTCTTTTAATTAAACACTTAATTCCGCTTTGCAATTCAGCAGTATAGTAATAAATCAATCATGGAAACACAATGCAACAAATTAAGAGCAGAAACATATCAACACATGAGACACCAAGATTTTGACGTGGAAAACTCGGTTAAGGGAAAAACCACAAGGTGATTAACCCAAGATTGTATTCTCTATTAGAAGAATAGAAAGAACAAAATGGCACATGCCAATTAGGGCTCACTGCCCGAGCACACTACTCACAAGAGGCTCACTGCCTACAAGAGACACACTGTCTACAAAGAAATAAGTATCACCTACTTGAACTGGATATGATTCAAAGACCTCCACAAGCTTTCCTAAATCACCAAGAACATCCACACTTCATCTGCTTACTGAAATCCATCTCCTCTTCATCTGAAACCTCAAGAACACAGTCTGTCATTACTGTCACAAAGGAATAGATGCTTGCGGACCTTCAAACTACAAACCAATCTAGTTGACACTCCATAAAGACTTCCTCAACACTCCCTTAAATCCCCAGAACAAGAAAATGCAATTCTGGATCTCACCGGACCTATCTGTAATACTCTATCACCACTGAACATCTACTGGAACTGGTTTTACTTGAGCGGCCACAACTTCTTCAGATCTTCATATGGACCTCTGAAATCTCTACTGAACCATCTTAAGACACATATCTACAAACCCTTTAAACCGCTTCCTCTGATCCTCATCCTATCTGAGATTTTTACCTTACTGTCTTCACTGTTCTTCTCTGTTCCTGATTAGGACTAATTTTCTCAATATCCTCAGCACTCAGCTCATCCAATCCCTTTCATCAATGCAACAGGAGTATGTTAACATCAATGACAACACCGGTTAGTCCCATACTTGCAACATAGACACCCTAAACTTGTGATTAATATGCTCGTTAACCTACAACGTTTGCATGGATGTGTTAAACATATTGAGATGCCAACCTGCTAGATTAAAGAGGTCACCGGTGGGTATGAAGTCTGCCGACAAGTTTTAATACTGTAGCAAAGGATGAAAGCTTCGCCGGCACTTGAAACGACCAAGAGAATCAAGGAATACACTGATAGTAACAATCGAAGGTTTAGAAAATTCTTCGTATGAATTTTTCTTTACGGCTTGACAATCTCGACTCCCCTGGCTCAAAGACTGCCAGAGATTTAGATGACGTCCAATGGGAAGATTGCCGGACAATGGAGGATTTCCGTCGATGTCAAAAGACCACCAGAAATTTAAAGAAGCCATCAAATAATTTTGAGGGTTTTAAGATGCCAATTGCAGACCGCCCAAATCTAATACACAGGATTCAACCATTAACAATTAATTAAGCTTCTAAAAGCATGGCGTGATAGGCTATGGACATCCATCAAAGAATAAAGCACAGAAACAAAGACCAAGCAGGCGATCCATTAGCAAAGGTCTCATAGAGATTTCATCTCATGCAATTTATGATTGTAGGTTATACAAAACTGATTTCACCATATGTGGTAATCGTAAGTGCCCAGGTAAACATGCAAAATGTGGAAATTAAGACAAAGCATATGAACTGTTTGTTAGGACACCTTAGAGAGATATTGTCCATGGAATGCAATAATTGCAGGAGGCATCCAAAATGGATTTTCTGAGAAGGCCTTAGAAACTAGAAAGCAAACGCAATTTGGGCAGATATCCTTTAGCATTGAGATACCTGTTAAATCTGTACTGCTTGTATCGATGTGTTTTCTTGGTGCTTGTAGATCACATATGAATATAGGCTTAGAGTATTTACAGCGACGCTAGTTTTTGGTTTGGATCCTGAAAATGTTGCACAAATTTTGTTCTTCTCTCAAACATCTATTGAGAAGTGGGCAGGTAAGGATAGGTTTCAACAGTTATGAGAGTGATGAAAGACAGAGGAATAAAGTAGATGCGATAGGCAGGAATAAACAAGACCAGATTTGAACCTTGCCAAAGTGTTGAAGGCTCAATCAAGAGGAAAAACAAAGCACAGAAGGGGCAACGCTTATCTACCTAAAATAATTTACATATACAAGCAGAAAGAGATCAAAAAATAATGGAACCTGGACTCCAATCGCTTGACTAGCTATGGGGTTGATGTTGCTACCAACTCCAACCTGTAGCTCTAGCCTCTCTTCCCAGAGCCTCCTCCCATTTTCCAGCCCCCCAATTAATCCTCCCAATTCCTCTTTAGAGGGAGAGATCCTCCCCCTTCTTTCCAGAACCTTCTTCCACCTTTTTAGGAGGATCAGCACATGATCCTATGCCAACTATATGACAACCATTTCCTCTTTATTAATAATGAACCTATAATCTCATTTACAACCATGAATTCTATTTTATTTATTTTAATATTTACTAAATATATATTTATTTTATTATATATTATAATTTATTAATAACTTTATTTTTATAACCTTTGAGCCGACAATATAATTGTTTATGAATTATATATTTATTATATAACAATTCATAATTATCTATAAATAGTTATTTATCAATTTTATTTACATTTAATAATATATATATATATATATATATATATATATATATTCCATATAACTATAATTACATTAGGCATTTATATTTATTTACCAAAAATGCCTTCTTAACACAATAATTTTATTTAAATGTAACAATTAACCCACATCGGTCAGACAATTCCAACTAAATAATCCAAATACCAACAATACCTGACCATTATGCACAATCGGAAAACAAGACCACACAACAACGGAGATAGACTGTCCTGTCCAATTGACGATAATGACTAGATGAATATTGCATACTCATCCTCTTCAAGGATGATGACAACTAGGGACCTTATCTTAACTCCATTCAGCATATTCCATTTGTTAAGACACGCTCAAACCTGCTAATTCAGGTGGAGTCCATGCCTGGTACCTGGAACCTGCAGCAAATAACATGGTCGACATGTAGATATATATAATCACACAATCATACACACTGTGAAAGGAAATCAGAGTGTAGCAGGGTACTCACGCATGAGTAATGCGACATTGTTCCTTTCACATGACATATTAAACAAGTAACTACATTATGCATAATAATCAGTAGCTGATCAATTAGATAAGAAACATCATTAGATAATCATGTGATGCACATAATAAGATTGATTCCCTTAATCAATTAAGTCTATAAAGTTGTCATAACATATGCATAACTCAAGTAAATATCAGTGTAACAACAAAGATTATCAATAAAACATACTGTCATATGAAACCACATGAGGATAATTAGGAATGTCACCAACATGAATGTAGCATCTACCAACACCATATAATGTACAACGTCAACTATCTAACAACTCTAAGTATTCTGATTATTTTACCTTCATCTTCATGCTCCTTAGCCTGACCACCTGCACATCCAAGGTGAGAATGGAGGGGCACTACAACCCATACCTCCAAAAGAAAAGTCAAAAACTAAAATGGTTTGGGTACCTAAGAAAAAAGAAAGCAAGTCAAATGAAGCATCCATATCTCAAAAATCCCAACAATCATCTTCCACCCAAAAATACCACTCCATCCAATAATTTCAAATTCGTTCATCCCACAAGTCAAGCAAAAATCATAAAAGTACTAAGTCTATGTAGGTCCCTAAATGCTTACATCAACCATCCCCTAAGCAAACATCCCCATTGCTTCCTACACCTCCGCCAAATCAAAATCTTCAATGTTTATCACGATGTGTGCAGTCGTTGGTCATGGTTCCCTTCCATTCCGTAACATTCCCACATACCTGCATCTCCCCATCTTTCATCCATTATCCTACATATCTTCCCCATCACTTTCCTATGGTCCATGTTTTTACATAAGCCTTTCATCCATTATTTTCCATAAATCCATCCATAATCCACCTCATAATCCACTATCCCTTCCATACATAATCCATATCATAATCCACCTCTTAATCCACTATCTACCTAATCCATCTCCCTCTCATACAATCCCTTACTAACATCTATGAGCATAATGACATTTGACATGGTCCATGCAATGAAATCCATCTCTAGTGGGACTATCACCTTTCATGGAACTAGACACTTGAGTCCCTCTTATCCATATTCCCCTTCTCCTATCAAAAATTTTTAAAAAAAGTTAAAAAAAAATAAAATAGTAAAAAGAAATCCCTTCATCCAATGATGAAAACCACCCTTGGTGGCACCTTGGATAAGTACCATGATGAAAACTTGGCAAACAAGTGTCATGTGTAGGTTGATCTTCTATGTCACTTACACTTCGGGGCAGGTTGTCTCATCCAAACTATCTATCACATCATACCATTTCCATACCTCCTTCCATACTTAGCCATTATAACCACATACCTATCATATTGAGTCCATCCATCCTCCCTTATTATTTTTGATCTTGATAAAGATATGGGGGCAAAATGTTGACAAATGCTTTGGATATCTCTTGATATACCTCATCCCTTCCAATCCATCTTATCATCACCCTATTGTCATAAGCCTTGTCATGTCAAATCCTAAGCATTCCACCTAGAATGGGGCAAGTTATTCCTATGCGACGTAGTCTTTGGAGATCACATCTTTGCTCTCTTACGCATACATCCATTCCATCCATTTATCACGATCTTTCCATTTCATGGCCTATCCTTTTATCCATCCAATCCTACCTTCATCCTTGCACCTAGACTTGGTTTTCCCTTGTCATTAGTATCTAACATAAAGGCTATTCAAATTGTCATCCAATGCCATCCCAAACATTTCAAAATCCAAAAAAAAATCAAAACTTTCAAAATCCAAAAAAATCACAACATTTAAAAAAAATCACGTCAAAAATTTAAAAAAATCAAAACTCTCAAAAATACAAAAAATCAAATATCCAACAAAAATCCAAGCAATAAAATCACATTATTCAAATCAATCAAATCAATCTAATTCATCAAATCCAATCATCAATCCAAATCAAATCAATTCATCCACATCAAGTCATCAACTCAATCAATTCAATCAAGTCAATCCAATCATAAAATCAATCAATTCAATCATTAAATCAATTCAATCAATTCATCCAAATCATCAAGTCAAATCAATTCTTCAATCATTCTAATAAATCATCCTCATCAAATCAATCACTCCATCAAATCACTTCTTCAAATCCCTCAATTTAATTCAATTCATCCAACTCCAATCAAATCAATTCTTCCAATCCATTCTCAAATCATTAAACAAATTCTTCAATCAATTCATCAAATCAAATCACTTCTTCTAATCAACTCAATCAACAAAATCATCAAGTCAATCAAATCAAATCAATCCATCAACTCAATTCATCCAATCAAATCAATCAAGTCAACCCAAGCAATGATCCAAATGCAAGTCATCCTTTATCCATACCAATCAAGTTAATCAATCTTGTCAAATTATCCAATCACATCAATGGTTTTGATCATAATCTTGACGTAAACCAAATCAATCATTTAATCAATCAATCAAATCTTGGTGTTGATTCACATGGCCAACAACACTAGTATCAATCAATCAATTCTCTTATACAGGATGTTGCATTGTCAAAGCCAGACTAGGTGTCTTATATGGCATGTTTCATTTCCTAAAACCAAACACTATCATCATCATCCTCATCAATCAATCAATCATTGGTTTACAGCTTGACAGGGGCAATACCTTTTTTGTTTTTGTATCATTTGTGCATGCTTGCTTGCTTTCTGGTGTGTGCTATCATTTTATCTTGCATTTGTTTCACATCCATATCTTTCCAGCTAATATTCATATCTTGTGTATGTTGGAATAGATTTTTGCATTAACCTTTGCATCTAGGTCATATCATACCTTTTGTGCATTAGGACTTCAATGCTCTAAGTTTACTTCCTCATACGTTTAGACAAGGTTGTATTATGCTAGGTGCACAAGACACATCGTCACCTTGGTCCTTATACCTTGGTGCATAACATCTAGTGCAATATCAAACTCCATGGTTGCCCATCTTCATTGCAACATAACACATCATTCATTTCTTCTATCCATTCCCTCATCTTTCTCCCTTGACCAATCCCTTTCATTTCGAGAGCCGACCCGTGTTTGTCCAACCTACCTATCCTCTCAAGGGAGCATCATCATCCTATCTTTACATGATCATCCTTTTCCTTGGCTTCTGTGAAATGATGTTACTTCTCTTAGTCGCAACATTCGCAACATCATCTCAAAGAGGGGCAAAATGTTGACACTTAAAATTGTCCATGTCTTGCAACATCACCTTGTCAATACTTTACTAGAGACATCATATGGCATTTTGTCCTAATCCCACTCCTAATCCAATTTATCCTACTTACCAATTAATTAAATAAATCCTATTTATTTAATTAATTTCCCTCACATGTTCCAACTAATTCAAATAAAATATTTGAATTTTTCCTCACCCTTCACCACATTCCAACACATGTCACATACTACATTGTTCATTTAATACACTTCACATGTCTAAGTAATTAAAATAAAACATTATTTAAATTAGGTCTACCCTACACTTGTCGCATGACTACAACTCCTCATGGAGTGGGAAACCCTATTCAATCTCAACCGCCCACATCATTCAAATCAGTCATTTCCTATAAATCAACCCTTTCCCAAGCCATTTGGGGGATCCAATCTGCAAGTAGCCTCATGTTGTCGAATTTACTCTAGGGTCTCCATTCTCATTCATCTTCAATCTAGTGTTATGTTGCTGAAATATTGAGCAATCAACATTCATCCTTCGATAGCTTGCATTCCTATGCAAGATCGAGAAGAGCAATGGAGGCGAACCAAGTTTGACATAGGAGTTTAGATATTGTTGTTTATGCTTTGATTTCTATGTTCATTTTGTACTCCATTGTGTTGTTCGGGTTTTATGCTTCATGTTTATGATTTAGCCTTAATTTTTACCCTAATACATAATCTAATCAGATCTAGGGTAGTACATGACTTAGATCTGAAGCAAGAAGGAAGCCAAAGTGTAAGAAGAGTCAAGTTCACCAAAATGTTAGATAGAAAAAAGAGACTAGCCCAAGATATTAAACTAGGTCAAACCCTCTTCTATAAAACATTAGAACACAAGATGAGCTTGGCTTCTACCCAAGGAGAGAAAAATTATAGGGGCTTTGTCCCTTTTTTGTATAGAGGAGAATCAACCAAACCAACCAATCAAACTAGGGCAAAACATGAAACCCTAATTAAGCAAGATCAAAGCATAACAAACTATCAGAAACAAATATGAACAATCCAAAAGCACAATAGAGAACAGTGGATAGAGTAGAATCTGGATCCAGACTCAGTAGCTCAAAGGACCAAGGTGCTTGGGTAGAATGTCAAACTTCTCACTTCTCATGCCTCCTCCCTTCTATGTTCCTTCTTCTTGTAACTTGGTTTCTGCATATTCCTCTAGATGCTACCTACACACACACAAGAAGGAAAATGGTTGGGTGCTATTTAGGAGATTGTCTAAGTCAAGCTCCATGAATGGTGTTGTTAGCAAGTCAAGGAGCGGAACAAAGCATACCACAGAGTACTGTTGTGTGGTTACACAACACGCCCCATTTTGACTTGGCAAAACAGGGACCCAATTTTTGGTTTGGCTTGTGCGTCTGCTTCTGGGCGGTTTGGTAAAAGTAAGTCGAGTGCATCATCCTGCAAGATCATGATGAGGTAGGTCACCATGAGGTTAGTTTGTGAAAGTTTGTATTTCATCCCTATGACCTTATATTTTGAAAGAGCATTGAAATTTAGGCAGGTTTGCCTTTTACATCACCTTGATATTTGTCAGGATATAAAAGTTATGAACAGTCAAAGTTTCGGTCAAACCTGATATTCATAAGAGGAAGGTCATATTGTTGAAGTTCATCATCATATTTGAAACGCTCCCTCTGATATGTCATGCAGTTCAAATATCCGGACGTCAACTTTGAATGGTTGCAAACTCTTCCCGTCAAACAGTTTTATCTATCGTTTGCATCATACTTCGCATATAACCCGATGTGTCTTTATATCCTCCTGATGCAAATATCACCCTTAGCCAACATCCTGATGACATCATCCTAATACGATAAACGAAGGAACATACATCCTGATGACATCAGCATCACATTTACACTGTCGCAGGATTTTTCTCTAAAACATGATCATGTTAGCCTAATATGATGATGACGTCATGATGCACTTCCGATACGAAGAGCGAATATCAGGATGACGTCATCCCGATATTCCAAAAGAGAGAGAGATGTAAGTTTGTCTCGACATCATCATATTTTGAAACATCACCCGATACACCGAAATATCCTCCTGATGTACTACGTAGAAATAAAAGGTGCTTTTGTCACCCGAGTCTTGTCGCGATAACAATGTCAATACGAGGGAGGATGATATTGAAACTCAACCCGATATTTGTGAATATCATCCTGCCCTTATGATATCCTGTCATAGGGATATTCTCCCGCTCCCGTTGCCACCATTATCATTTAATGCGCGCAACCATGGTAGGTGGTACCCGCCGACTCCGGAACCCAATGAAACACCTGGCGAGATCCTGCATTTTTCGCACGGATAAGCAAGGAACATGATCTAATCTGTCAGAGTTGCCTTAAATGCACCCTAAATGCAAGGTTAAAAGGTAATTCAACCGCCATTTTTACATTTACCTTATGATAAACTTGTTTTACAGAGCACCAGCTTCCATATCTGCATACCAACTACCGTTGCACAATTTGAGCTCACGAGCAGAAGGGAAAGGTGATCACCAGCTGAATTAAGAACGTCTCGGCACTCTACTGGTATAAAAAGGAAATCTACACAACCAGGTAAGTGAATAAAACCCTCATCATATTGTTTCTATTCTGGTGCAATAATTGTAAGTTCTGGTTTATGTGCCCGTATGATCAAGTAATGTTGGAGTTCATACAGTAGGCATAGTGATTTATAAATTCAAC
Organism: Cunninghamia lanceolata; assembly: GCA_027924645.1. NCBI lineage: Eukaryota > Viridiplantae > Streptophyta > Pinopsida > Cupressales > Cupressaceae > Cunninghamia > Cunninghamia lanceolata. The sequence continues at coordinate 19,842,804 of BSBN01000605.1, read as the reverse complement.
TGCAGTATGCATGCATATATGTACCTTGTTGTGAGATAGAATTGTCGTTAATTGCAGGTACTCATGGCTGAGAAGCGATTGGTCAAATGTCAGGAAGAGTTCAGCAAGCCCATGTTTTCTACTCAGAGGGGGGTCCTGTTTAAATACGGAGCAATCACAGACACCCATCAGGGAAGCACTAATCTGGAAGCCTAGTCAGCCAAGCTAAACAATGGGCATGACAAGAGTCTTGTGCTGGACGCAGTGTTCATATTTGGATTGTGGAATGCCACTGGTTTTCCATACTCCATGGAGTCTCCGGAGCTTGTCATTAAGTGCGCCCGGAATTACAACCCTCAAACCAGGCAGGTAGTGAAGCATGGGAGGGTATATGCAGACCTCTCCATCAAAGGTCTCTCCCAGACATTCGAATTGCCGCTGGGAAGTAAGGTCAAAAGTGTGGACCTGAAGAAGTCTGAGAGGGAGTACGAGGCCAATAAGAAATCCGCTGGGAAGAACATGTATCTGTGGCGGGCTGAGAACAGCACCTACAACGCAGCCGCCAAGCTTCCTGTGCACCTGTTCAAGTATGATTTTAATGAGTATCAGTACATGATCGCACTCCTGAACAGGGTTACTGGCCAACCTGATACTGGCAGTTTCAGAGACTGGATGTACGGGATTATAATGATGTGTCTGTATTCAGACACCAAGCCACTGTGGGGGCAAATTATAAGTGATGCTCTGCATGAGCAACTGATGAACCTGGGAGGTTCTAATTGTGCTTTTTTCATGTCCTCATATATTGTTTATTCCTGTGCATATAGAGGCACTTTTGATGCCTTGGTTACAGATGGGAAGCTCACAGGCACAAACGCAGCATATATCTGGGATCATCATCCTCAGCTGCAAAGAACCAACTACTTAAAAGATTACAAACTGGTCAATGATGCATTCTCTATGCATCTGGTAAGGACCATGGAAGAAGATAGAACAAAAAGATCAAGAGCTTGGAGGCTCAAGAGGTAGTATATAGGCATGGGGCCTGGTACATACAGTTCGCAACCTTTTCCTACATCAGGGTTGAAGGTTTCGAGGGACATCCCCTGATGCTGCCAAGGTATCCTACCGACGCCGTAGTACTAATGGAATTTATCAGGCAGGGCTCCACCATAGTACAAATGTACAAGGATGCCAAGAAGTTGCCACCAATTTTGTTCCTAGTCAGCATCGGCAATTATATGTGCCCTGACTCGGATAACATCAAGAAGGTGATGGTCACCCTGAATAAGATGAACTTGCAGCCCTTTCCAATAACCAGACCATATGATCCTTACGGTAGAATACAGAAGGTGCTAGGAAAGCCTGTTCACCAGAGGCACCTAGAGGATTTTTGGGCTAACTGCGAGGATGAGGCAGAAGCCAGGAGGAGGAGGTATCAGAGGTTAACTCTGAACCAAGTTAGAATGTTTGATTGCATCTCCCTACCTCAACAATTAAAGAAGGATGATGGTAGGACGATGGCAGATGAGTATGAGGAGAAAAAGATATATAATGACACCATCTCTGCACCTGACCTCACTATGCAGGAGGATATATCCTTGGACCCGTTCATTGCCAGGACCCTACGCCTAACCCAAGCTTGGGTTGATGAACAAGTAGAGGCATTGAAGAAGAAGGGTGTTGCCATTACAGTGGACAACAAGAAGAAGGGGCAAGATATCCCCGCAGATGAATATGATAACTTCCTATTGGAGAAAAGGAAGACCAAGGGAGATAAGGTCCCTCCACCACAGCAGCAGAGCAAAAGACCCCCGAAGGGCAAAAAGGTGGAACAGGGACCAAAGGGGATTATAATTGAAAGAGCAGTGTTTACAGCTAAGCAGGCCACAGGGTCAAGATCTGAATCAGCATCCCCTCCAGAAAAGGACAGGCCCAAGAAAAGTAAGACAGCAGAGGCTGGAATCATTGAGACCCAAGAGGTGGGTCAGTCTTCTAAACAACCAGGGGTAGAGGGCACCCTCATAGAAGAAGAGCTGGAGGAGGAGGAGACTCCGTTGATAATAAGAAGGAAGAGGAGAGCTCCGCAGGTGCTGGTGTCTTCCCCACCAAAGAAACAGAGAACCTCCATGAGAGGTGGAATAAGCATACCCCCTACTTCATCACAAGGGGAGGGTAGTGAAGTGCACAAGGAACTGCAACACAATGTTCCACTTCCTACCATTGTCAAGTTCAAAACTAAACTTGCTAAGGAGCAGTTGAAAGAGACCTCCCAGACACAAGCAGAAGGGCATGTCTCGCTAGACGAGACAATAAACTTGTCTGATGATGAGGTGGTGCAGGATGTGGCTGCACAAGAAATGGAAACACTTGCTGCTGATGTAGGTGTGACTCCTCACAAGCCTCCAACGGTTCAAACAGTGCTTGAGGAGATGAAACAAGCAGAAGAGGAGCAAGAAAAGAGCCCAGAGCAAATAGCTCAGGAAATAGGGCTAGACACATTGATCACAGAGGTGACCAGTCCTGTAGTGGTGGATCTGACAGAGAAGCAGGATGCAAGTCCTGAACAGCCAGTAGAATCACCTGATAAGGGTCACCTAACAGAGGAGATGGAGATGGCAGAGACAGAAGGCCATGCTCTCGAAACTGGCCAACAAAGTCCATAGGATACAACGAAGGAGCCTGCTATAGTAGAGGTTCAGGAAGCGAGGGCTGGTGAAAAAGAAACACTAGAGGACCTAGCTGCCAAAGTACAAGAAGTGGGTGGTGCAGGCTCAGAAGAAGTAGTAGCTGCAGAACAATCTCCACCACATCAGGCAGAGTCCCCAATATCTGGTGTAGTGGATAAACCACAAAAAGAAGAAGAAGTGGGAACAGATGAAATAATGGCAGAGGCGGGTCATGATCATCATGATCAGCACATAGCTGCGCCTCAAGGCTCCCCACAGCACATAGCTGCACCACAAGGTTCCCCACAGCATGAAGATGCTCCTCTGGAGAAGGAAATCCCTCAACAGGAGGAGGTGCCTCAAGATCAACAAGAAGAGGAACATCAAGAAGAAGAACTGAGGAAGTCACCATCTCCACAACAATTGTTGACAGAAACGGGAGATATAGGTGAACATCAGGATGATGTTGAGAAACATGATCAGGTACCTCCGTAGTTGGCAAAAGAGGTAAGTGCTGAGGAGGAGATTGAAATTCAGGAATTCGACGTCTCCACCCTGTTTTCTGCGGACATAATGAAGCCAAGGAGGAAGGCCAGAATGACTTCGGCCATCAGGAGAGAACTGGCAACAGGGAGAAGGACCGCACAAATTGCCATACCTGTGGTGGAGAAAGAAAAAGGTAAAATCACCGTCGATGAATTTCAGATTAGTACAGTAGATTTGGGCTTTGCCAATGAGGACCAAGAAGGTCAGGAGGGCAAAGATATCATTGACTCTCTAATTTAGAAAGTGAAAAGAGAGAAGGAGAAAAATAAGCAACATAAAGAGCACATTGCTCAGTTGCACACTTATATCAAAGGGCTAACTAATCCTGATGATACCGCAACTGAACATGCAGTCCCATTGACTGCCATTTCTCAGGAGGAGGTAAATAAATTGGACATCATGAAGCATGAGGCGTCCGTAATAAGGAAGTGGATGTCATCCACATTGGATGACGCTGTAGAAATAATGAAGGCCTCCTTGAAAAGGTGGAGCACCCTAAGTGACTCTAAGGCCAAAGTGGATAGATTGCAGATGCAGACCGGAAAGAGGTCTTACAAGCTGGAGAGAGTCCTAACCCTATTAGGGGAAATAAGAAATATAAATCTACAACTGCTTATCAGTAAGCAGGTACTGAATAATAATACTGCATTATTAATTGATATTTGGTACAAGGACACTCAGTTTGAGTGCGCAGTCCTCAAAAGGTGTAATAATAAGTGAGGGATGTCAGCATGAGGCTGCGAGATTTAATGGCTGAAGAGGCAGTGATACCAGAGGCTTTGGAAGGTAAGGTGGAAGGAAAAATAGAGAATCAGGATGAAGAGTCTGCCATCAAAGCTGTACACAGCAACTTCCAAGCAGAGACAGATGGTCCACCTGTCCCTTTGACAGAGGAATTGATAGACAAAATAATGAGGATCAAGGTCCAGATGGAGAAATACAAGGAAACGCTGCAGGACAGGAAAAATAAGCTAGACAACAGCAGGAATAAATATGAAGCACATAAGCACGCCATTGTAAAGGCAAAGACTCAAGATGGCGGAGGGATAGATCAAGTTGTGCATTCATACGAGCAGGTCCGCAGTAGTATGCAGCCCCATATGCAGTCGCGTCATCATCAGGATAGTGAAAGTTTAGAAAGTGAGGCACATGATGATGACCTGCATGAATCAGCTGAAGAGCATGATGAAGATACATCATAAAGGGGGATACTAACATAAGTAGTATAGATAGTTGCCAGCTGGCAACTTGTGCCTTTTTGTAAAGATTTACAAAATTGAATGAATCGGGACCGTAGATAGGTATTGATGAATCTAGATCGTAGATCTTTTGTAACAGATTCCTCACCTTATTCTATAAAAGGTGGTGGAATGCCTTCTTGTAACATTCAAAACTTAATTGAAATTTGTTTGCTGAAGTATTCAGGGCTCATTTCAAAGCTATTGCATATGTACATGTCTTTTGCATACTTAATGAAAGAGAAGAGTATTTTGATTACAAATCTCTGTAAATCTTGAGTAATCTGTGTCTGAATTCTGGATATATGCTTTGATTTGCTGCGTCCCTTGGAGTGCTCATCATGTTGCATGTATTATTTTCATTCATTATCCTCTAAAGTTTGCATCAACTGTATCTAGCTGTGGAATATCCTGGTGAACATATGGTTTGATTTCTTCTCCTCATGACAGTATCAAGTATGTATGTGGATCAATAGCTAAAGGTTCAACTTTAAATTGTAGTATTCTTTTCAGTTTCTTTTTTTAATTTCAGAACATTTCACTACCACAATTGCAAATAATTGATAATCTTAAGCAAACAACACAAAATATGCAGACATCTCGTAGGTAATCGGAAATATTTAGCATATTTGAATGCAAAGCATGCACAATTGAAAAATATCATGCAAAGATTGAGGTATTTCTACATCTTTTCATCTAATAACTGCATAATCTGACTTCTCCGTAAAGAATTTCTGTAGGAATGTCATGATGATGGAACATTTTCACGTAAGGCCCCAAAATGGAAACAGCAACTCACATTAACCTCTGAGTAACGTCAGACGATTAAGACCTAATCACCGGAGACTTGAGATTCTGAATTCCTTGAATTCACAGTATCTTTCAAGATGAATAAAGGTTAATGTGTACTTTTATTCTATGCTTGTTTATGAATAACATCATGACCAACAAGTACCAGAAGAGGATGACAGTATTGGGAGGAGACATGAGGTATTAGGAAGGGTTATGTCACTTCAAAGAAACACATGTATATATATACCATATGTAATAGGAGAATGTAATATAAGATAAGATAATATGAATTGGTATTAGAGCAGAGACTAGACCTGCCCTTTTGTATTTGTAATAACAAGATATATATATAAAAGGATTTATAAGGGAAATATGTGTGCTATGGATAAATGAGTATTTTCTTTTGTTAATATGGTATCGTATGTCATGTATGCTTTATTGATTCCTACCGCATGTGCTTAGTTCTCTTACTCTGTCCTCTGGGGTATAAATAGACTAGCAAGAGAAATGGGCCTGCTACAATATAGAGATCTATACCCCAATACTTTTTGAGTAGTCTATTTATAACCCAGAGGACACAATAAGAGAACTACGCACATGCGGTAGGAATCAATAGAGCATACATGACATACGATACCATATTAACAAAAGAAAATAATCATTCATCCATAGCACACATATTTCCCTTATAATTCCTTTCATGTATATATATATATATATATATATATATATATATATATATATATCTTGTTATAATAGATATAAAAGGTGATGCAGAGCGCACAATAGAAGTGGGCAAAACTTAACAATAAACTACCAATTGTGGTACATGCATAACATGACTTGCTATAGCCAGCTACTACACCCCGATTCACCATTACGACTGGTCACTGCTTGTATCTGCCGAAAGATACATTCCCAACATGCATACCTCATATGCATTTGTAGCATACATTCTTTGCTTGCAATGTACATCCACAATGTACATTCAAAGCACACTTGTTGGTGGGACTTGGATTATCGGCCGAGCTTACCACAGGGTCGCTGTTTTACCAATCACGCCAAAAACACATGCGTCGACCAGATTTCCATCAACGACGAACATTAGGGTTTCTTACACCGCTACTCCTATACACCATTACACATTCTTCCTTCAACAAACCCTAGCACATGCAAAATGCTAAGTGAACTACTGTGCGTGACCCCTGAACTGGAAAATCTGCACTGCCAAAACAATGAAACAAACAGGAAATGAAAACAAATATATATACAATGAAGCCATTCCACTAATTTTGACAGAAATCTTATCAGTGGAATGCTTCATATCGACATTTTGCAACAATGGGAAAATAGAAAGGAAAAGAAAGCTACGACTATGCAATTCGTGTTTACAGAGAATGGAAAACAAAATTGACAACACAAAAAAGATCGATTTCTCCTTCACAATACTTGATTACATTCGCACAATCACAATATCATATGACTGATCACAATCTTAATCCTTAATCTGTATATGCACTCGATTCATTTCTCTGGGTTTTTATATATTCACCCAGAGTAGTACCAAATCCATTCCAAGCGACTGGGAAGCTGATCCCAAGCAGCTGGGAAACACTACTGCCTATTTTTTGGCATTATTGCTATTTTTAGCATTAGGCGATTACAATAGTCAAATGTCACTTAGGACTTACAAAATGAACCTAGACATAGACTGAAATGAAAATGCATTGGTCAATAGACCTTATTACAACATAAAACAAAACATGAACTTAAATGACTTGTGTTAGGTGCCCCTGCACCAAAAGGGCAGGTCTAGTCTCTGCTCCGATACTAGTTCATATTTTCTTATCCTATATTACATTCTCCTATTACATATGGTATATATACACGTGTTTCTTTGAAGTGACATAACCCTTACTAACACCTCATGCCTCCTCTCGGTACCGTGGTCCTCTTTCGGTACTTTACGGTATGCTTTATTCTGGTCCTTGACCTGCTAACATCATCCCCCCTTTTAAAATCATGTCTTGTCCTCAAGACATGTGGCTCAATTAGGAAGTATATTATGATATATTATCTTAAGTCTAGCCAATGTGGTGGCCCAATGTGCTTGTGCCTGAAGGAGTGTGCCTATCTGGGCTTAGATTTGTGCAAATGTGAGATTTGCCTCCCAAAGAGTAGTGGGGATGGTGATGTTGTTCATTATCTTCATTGCTTCATTCAAAATCAGCTAGAGGAATCTTAATTCATTGTCTACCGTCTCCCTCAGTTGTTGGACTTGCTCTTTGACCAGCTCTCTTTGGGTGTGGAGCTGTTGTAGTTGAATGTGGAGGTGCTCGATGTTGTCCCTTGTTGCTCTAGTTGGGTCTTGTAGAGGGTCATACCTTATTTGTGCTATTTGATCCTCTATCTGTGTAATCTAGTTTCGGAGGCTTTTTGTTGTATTGGGCCATTGTAAGAAAAAATGGTAGATTGTTTCGGCCGCCTCGATATTATATTTCATTTGTTTTATTTGAAGCTCCAGTTGGGTTTGTGTACTAGCACATTTCTTAATGAATTGTTGAGTATTCTATTTGATCAGTTCATCCTGGGCCTATTTCCTTATTTTATCTTTTTGGACGTGATGTCTATTTGCAAACCAGTCACCAATTGTTGTAGTTGTTGTGGTAGAGGGAGGGACTGGTCCCTGGAAAAATGAGGAATCACCTTCTGGAGAGTCTCAATGGCCTCCTGCAACTGTTCTCTTTGTTGTACGTGTTCTTAGAGGAGCTCTTCCCTGGTAGTAGTGTGAAAAATGTCCCATAATTGTAGCTTTTGAATGGGCGACATGCCAAACAGATTCACCTAGGAGTCCACCAATGTGACGGATCAATTTAGGGAATGGTGCCAGTTGAATTTGATGTTGTTGAGACAAAAAGTTATTGATGGTAGAGATAGTATCGGAGGGGGTGGATACTTCTCCTGAGTCGTTCTTCTTCCTTTATGTATCCTCTCTGGAGCCCCTTGTATTTTCCTTTGATTTTTCTCTCTACTCTTTTCCAGTTTCTGGGAGGTCGGTATTATCCGGATTAGACCCTGTTTCTTGTTCTGGACCTTTGGTCAGCGCCTCATATAGCTTTCGGGTAGTCTCCTTGGTCTCCTTTCAGAGAGCTTCTTTGTCCCCCAGATTGTCTGTCATCAGTCTATCCACTCGACATTTGGTCCAAAGCTCTTGTGCCTGTTCTTGTGCCAGGGCTTGTTTTTGCTCCTCTGTGATATTGGAGCTTAAGGCCGATATGGCTTGCTCCTTTATTTCTTCATCCTAGGCCAAGAATTTAGCTCTTTTTTCCCTTATTATTGTTGCAATCTCCTCCAGAAACTCTTTCATTGCTTCTTTTAGGCCTTTATTCAGATAGTTTACATACTAGGCCAAGCTTTGACTTATTCTATCTTTATTTCCCTCATCATACTCTTATACATTTGTAGGATCTATGGTAGCATCCCATGGTGAGAAATTGCATTGAATGTTTCAAGCACATCTGTTAGCTCACCCGAGGGTACCAGAGATTGTTGTTCTGGGGTTTTTTCCTATGATCGTTCCTTTTGTTGCTCTGGTTTGAGTGGAGGGGTACCTGGGGTCTTCTGGATTCATTTCTTTTTCTAGGGGGGCTATTGGACCTCCTCCTCTCCTTCTGAGATCTCTTCGATCTCTACTTCCGTTGTCTCCCCTTTTGGCCATTGCACCTTCTATTTTTTCCTTTGCTACCAAGTTCTCTTTGGGGCTTGTGTTGGTTTCCCCAGTTGAAAGACTACCGGTGCTGATGTCGCAAGTCCTTTTGAGGTTCCTATTGCAGCAGACTGTGACCTCGTGGCCCTTGTGCTGGAAGGTACAGATTGTGTCGTAGTGGTCATTATTAGTTTTATTCCTTCTTCCAATTTGGCCCCTTGCTTCTAGGATTTATCTTTCTTCTTCTACATATCCTCCTGAATCTCTTATTCCATTTTTTGGTCCATCACCTCATGGTAGGTCCCAAACCTTTCTACTTTTGAATCTTTTGGGTTCCAGAGTAAGGTTGCCATGTATGCATCTATTTCTTGAGCAATAATTTCATACAATAGTATTGGAACCCATACTATGTGGGGTTCAATCGCCTCCATATATGTGAAGTCTTTATCTACTAGGAATGTTATGGTTTTTCATATTTCTGTGCTGATAGATAGGGGACCCTATCCCTTGCTTGCATTTGTTCTTGGAAGGTTTTGAAAAACCCCCAGTATGCTGCTTGCCGAGCATTGAAATTTTCATACTGCCAGGTGTGGTATTTGATTTGAGCTGCTATAGTCTAGTGGATGTACCAAACTTTACCCTTGAAGTTGGGTAGTTCATTCAAGAAATAAAACATTAAGCAAATGAGTAATGTTCCATACTAGAAATGGTACCTAGAGGTTTTGAACTTGTGCAGGTTCTCCAATAGTAGTTCCCGCATCACCTCACATAGATCGAAGTCTTTTCCCTCAACCACCATTTGGTATGCTATGTGGATGGCGGTGGCGGTTGCAGTCTTCCTGGTTGGTGTAGTAGATTTTGCATGCTATGCCCATTGTGGCATATTGGACTCTAGGGTTGGTAATTGTTTTGAGATTTAAGCTCTGACCGTCAAATGTGGCCCTGGTCAATTTCTCCACTTCATTATTTTTGATGGCCTTTTTGGCCGGAATCCCTCCTACCATTCTCAACCCAGTGATGGCATGGATGGCTTCCTTTGTGATTCGATGTGGTTTGTCTAGGCACATAAAATTGTCATGTACCCGACTTAGTACGATTCACACCCACTCGTCTTCATTGCAAAAGTTTGGGTAATCCTTCCATACATCTAGACTTTTATGGCCAATCTTTATGTACTCCAGCTTATAGCTTTTATCGTCATTCTCCAGTAATTGGTGGCAGAGGTTTTCTAATTTCATGTAATTTATTTCTGCAATTGGCTTGTGGATGTATTTCTTGACGTCCTCCAGGTAATCCACATTGTGTGACATTGATGAGAATGCCCCTCTTTGTCGGTGACAATTGCTTTCAATGGAAGCCTTTTGAATTATGGTCTAGGTTTCTTCGAGATGCGGATGATTGTGGGAGCAACCATTTTAATGTAAGGAGGATGCTACAAAGGGCTTTTTCTACAAGATTTCTCACTTACTCCGCGTATACTTAGCTACTTGCAATTGCTTTTATGAGGAAAGGAGTGGGGGCTTTAAGTTTTTATAGAATTTTAGGTAGTGGGGTGTGAGATGTAGCACCTTAGGGTGGTAGCTGGGTATTTAATGTTGTGTCTGGTTCACATGTTTTCTGAGCTATTGGGGTGATTTGACATTGGCATGTTTTGATATTTTTTATTGACAATGGTACAATGTTTATATGGTGGTTTTTAGTATGTTTATTCTGGCAGCAAATAGTAGGTTTCAAGTGTGCCCCAATAACATGTCTGGCTACAAGTGTGTTATCCAGTTGTCAGAGTTTGATTGCTCTAGATTCACCAATGTGTTGAATTTAATAGAGTTCTAACCATCAAACCTTCAGCTTCCCCTGTTTCTTAAATTTGTTGTCATATAGTAGTACTAAGTTCCCTATTTTGAATGTTTTCAAGTAAAGGTTCCGGTCATGCCATGCCTTCTACCTTTGTCATTCCAATTGTTGGTTATATCTAGCAATCTGTTAGAATTCCTCTTATTTTTCTATTTCTTTTGTTCTTGCCTTTAAGGATTCATCTTCTTCTAACTGTAAGGCTAGGGCTGTGCGTATGTTGGGGATTATGAAATTCATGGGTACCATTGCATCCAGACCATACATCAATTGAAATGGTGTGAACTTGCTAACTCTCTTGTAGGAGGTTTAGTATGCCCAAAGTACTACCAATATCTTAATATCTGATTCGGTCCAGTTGCCATTGCACATTTTTGTTAGTGCTTTTCCAATTATTTTGTATAAGGATTCGTTGGCCCCATTTGCTTGCAGATGGTATGGAGAGCTTTTGTTATGTGTTATCATAAAATTCTGTAATAATTTATTTATTGTTTCGTTTATGAAGTGCTTGCCTTAGTCACTAACTATGCTTAATGGACATCCTATATTGTAATGATGTTTTTGTATAAAACCTTAGTGGCAGTGCTTGCGGTATAGTCTCTAGTCAATTTTGCTTCTACCCATTTGGTTAGATACTCTATGCCGGTGATAATGAATTGAGCTCTTAAGTGTTTTGTCGGAGGGTCAATAGGCCCAATGAAATCTATCGCCCATTTCTCGAAAGGATTTTGGGCTAGTACCGGTCTTAGGGGCATCTCATCCTAGTCAGTAGGTTTTCCTACTCTTTGGCAGATATCACATCTTTTTGCGTAGTCCTTGCCATCTTTGTGTAGCGTAGGCCACCATAGGTCGGCTAGTTTTATCCTTCTTGCAGTAGATTCTCTGGAGTTATGTCCTCCAACAATCCTACTATATGCTTCATGTAGGATGGATTTTCTTTCATGGTTATGGACAACTCTTCATACAATGTTGTCATTCCCTCTATGGTGTAGGTCCCCTTCTATCAATGTATATGGTGCTGCTCTTCGTGCTAGTGACTATTTGTCTTGTGGGGCTAGGTCTTTTGGGAATTCTCCAGTTGATAATAGAATTGTGCAATATCCTCTAATTCTTCCGGTATTGCTGTAATACGAAACAAGTGTGTATCAGGTAATTCTTCTTTGTATACGTCTGATTCTTCACTGGTTTTGATCCATGATAGGTAATCCGGTCCTTGGTTGTTCTTCCTAGGTTTCGCCATTATTTTGAAATCAAACTCTTGGAATAAGAGCAATCATCTTGATATTTGGCCATGAGTTACTAGTTTGTTGAGCAGGTATTTGAGGGGTTCATGATCTGTGAAGAAGGTAAATGGGGTGGATAGTAAGTAATGCCGGGACTTTTGTAGGGCATATACCATTGCTAATGCTTCTCTCTCTTTGGTGGTATAATTTTTCTCTATTGTTGACAATTTCCTACTAGCAAAGGCTATAAGATGATCTTTATTCCCTTTTGGTTGAGTGAGTACTACTCATATAGCTATTCTAGAGGCATTAACATGAATATGGAATGGATTGTTCCAATCCGAAAAGATGAGGATTGGTGCTTCTGCATTTTTTGGTTTCAACATATCGAAGGATTTTTAGGCTTCCTCGTTCCATTCAATACTTTGCCCTGTCTTCCTCTTCAGAAGATCTTCTAGTGGAGCTGCGATTCCGGCATACCCTTTGATGAATTTCCTATGGTACCCGATGTATCCCAAAAATGTCTTAACTTCTGGAGCTTTCTTTGGTGGAGGCAAATTCTGGATCAGGGCTATTTTCATTTTATCTATCATTAGTCCTTCCTTGCATATGATATGGCCTAGGAGTGTCCCATATGGTACCACAAATGTGCATTTCTTTAGGTTTCATGAAATCTGCATGCTTCTACATTGGTTTAGCATCATTTAGAGAACTTGAATATGGTCTTTCACTAGGCCATAGACCGTTCAATCATCTAAGTAAACTTCACGAAAATTGTGAATGAAGTCTTTAAAGATTATTTTATCATTATCCGACTGAATACTGTCAGGGCATTCTTTAATCTGAATGGCATGACCATGTACATATATGATCCCCATTCCGTAGAAAAAGTTGTCTTGGGTTGATCCTCTTCCCTGATCTTTACTTGGTGGTATCCAGAGAACTCGTCGGTGAATGAGTAAATCTCCCTTCCAGCTACTGATTCTAATATGTCCTATGTGAATGGTGTGGGAAATGGGTCATGTATACATGCTTTGCTTAGTTCCTATAAGTTGACACATACCCTTATTTGTCCAGTCTTCTTGTTTTGTACTACCATCAGGCTTAGCCATTCCACATCTTCTATCAGTTTGATTATTTAGGTGGCCAACATCTTGTCTATTTTAATTTTTAACTTTTTCTTCATGTTTGGATTTAGTCTATATGGTCTCTTCGAGACTGGTTTGGCACCTTCTCTGAGTTGGATTTTCATCACTCTCACTTCTTTGATTCCTTTCATTTCGGTAAAGTTTCGAGGAAATAAATCCTGGAAGTTGGTTAGTGTTTCAATCGTTTGTGTAACCACTTTTTCATCCCAGTAGTCTCCTATGCATGATAGTTTAGGATCCCCTTCAGTTGCAATGTTTTTTTATGTTAGTTTAATTGGTTCATTGTAGTATTTTTTCTTTGGAGTGGTAATTTCTTCTATTTCTCTTTCCCCCTAACCGATTTCTATATCCGGTATTTGTTCTTCCTCATTGTCTTGTATCGTGCAACAATGTTTTTCTAATGCGGATTCCTCCCATTCCATCCAATCCTTGTATTTATATATTTCTTCTTCTTTTGATGGTGTGGAATGGGGTTGTGGTAGCGGTATTTCCTCCTCTACTATTGGTTTGAAGATAATTTCCTTTATTCTCTTGAGTGTAGTTTGTATTTGGAAGTTCTTGCTAAAAAATGAAAAAGTCCAGATGAAGTTGGTGGTCAGTTCTATCCATGTTTTGGTCCCTGCTCTTCTCTCCTGATCGATGTACTAAGTTCCTACCACCAGGAAGAAGGTCCAGTATAGCAATTGAATATATAGTCGATCATCGTATTCATAGTTCCCTTCCCAGTGATACCTGCATATTTCTAGGTGTTTCTCCGGAGGAATATCACCTTCATAGGGAGGAATGTTTTCAGTCCCCTACCTCCGATAGAAATCTTTCTTTTATCAGGGTCATAAACGTGTCCCATTTCTTTATGGTTTGTTTGTGTGTATTATACCAGCATGCTGCAGTGCAGGTAAGGGTATGCAGTAGTCTAGCCAACATGTCTACTTCATTGGGGATGGTTCTCTCGATTTGGTTTATATAGGGTAGTAGTTCACATATCCCAGAGTATTTGGGTAGCTTAACCTGGGTGCTTTGAGAAATAAGATAGATTGTGCAAGAGTTCCCTTTATTGTTTCTTTCTTCCTTTCTAGTGGTACCGCACATGTCTTGTGCTAAACTGCTCTGTACCAGTTGTGTTTTCCTTATCATGAATATTCTCCAGGAGCCAAAAAGTCTCCAAGAATACACCTCTTGATTATCTTGTATCCATGCTTCTAACACTACTTCATTATCAGTACTGCCTTCAACATCTTCTACTCCCAGTTCTCCTTCCGAATTGGGTTCTTCCGGAGCTTCATCTGCTGGTATGGTTATGGTGTTGATTATCTTTGTACTCTTAGATACATTCACTTCTTCTATATCTAGGGTCCTCCAAGCTTCCTCCCTAGGGGTATGTGGACCACTCTCTTATCATCTGCAAAGGATATTTCCTCTTTTCAGGCATCTATGATTCCTTTAGAATCTACAAACCACCTTAGCCCTAACAGTTCGTGAAATGAGTCGAATGTCTCCTTCATAGTGACCACCCTAAAATTGACAGATTGTTTTAATCCCTTTACATTCACTTCCACACTTTTCCAAGTACACATTGTTTTCATCCCAGTATCATTCGCCAAGTTGATGTTGTAGGGAGTTGGTTCTAGTGCTGGTCTAGCCAGATATTCCCAAATTCTCTTAGGGATTAAATTGTCATCTAACCCCAGATCGACCATGACCTTGGGGATCTTCTTCTGGAGAATCTGGAGTTCAATCATAATTGGTCTTAATTTCCAATGTTTCCCCATAGTTCTGACTTGTGGTATGTTTCTCTTGTTCTAGTATTTGTTAAGTTGTGTTAATTTGGTAAGTAGGTCTTGTTGCCCTACTAGTTTTGTGAATTGTTTAAGGACCTTTACTTGTTTTGTAAAATAGTTGTTCTCTAATTTTTCTTTGTCTTGTTCTTGCTCTGGAATTCTTTTAGTTTATTTTACTACCTAGTCATGTTGTTCCTTTGTGGGGTGGAATTCCCCTTCTTCTTTGAAGATGTCTTCTTCTTTTGAAGTCACCATATTTGTTCTTCTAGTATCCGTGCCTTTCTTGTTACCACGATGACTTTGCCCTTTTTCTTGGGGCTAGCCTCTATGTAATATTCTTCTCCGGTACTATCATCTCTTGTTATATATCCATTGTCCTTTCCTGTCTTTTGACATTGTTTGGTACCTCCTTCAGGATCTTTAGATGTTTTATGGAGGAGTTTGGCCCCTCTTGCGGTATTTGAGTCTTGTTGTTGGTCTTTGTGAGTTTGTGCATTGTTGAAATGCCAGTGCGCTTTCTCGTAGTTGAATGCATCATGATCTTCTTCACCACAAAATCTGCATTAGTTTGTCTTTTCTCCCTAGCATTCTATAGCAAAGTGTCCCAGCTTGCCAGAAATAAAGCAAGTCACATCCACTCTTCTTCCTCTTCCTCGTCCAAGGCCTCTTCCTCCTTGGTATGTGCCATTATCATTATAACCTCTGAGCCTTTGGATGGTGTTAGCATTTCTTTAATTTTGCCATGGTGGGACCCTATACCTATGCTCCGGTGCATATAACAGTCTTTCTGCTAGCCCTTTACGTATGCCATCTCTCGGTCATGGTCTGATTCTTCATTTATCTAGAACTTATTGGATGGGCATTCTATGGTTTTGTGGATGTCCCATTCTTTGTACACCCCACAATAGACCAAATTTGGCTTCCTAATGGTGTGAAGATCCATCCTTAGAGCATTCACCTTCTTTGCCCCTATTTCCATTAGACATTTGTTCCAGAGGTGGCCTTCTCTACCACAATAGGAGCACCAAATATTAGGCCTTTGTGGACTGATTTCTCATTTCATGAGTTCTTGTCTTAATCACAATTGATCCATCTCCAACTATAATTTTTCCATCTTCCTATTTTGTTTTTCCTTCTCTGTTCTTCTCCAGGACTAACCTTCTATTCGGCATTCTAACACAACTAGTTCTAAATATGAGCCAAAATTCCTGCCGTCCAAGGCCATGTTCTCAGTTCTAGAGTTATGGCTAAAAGGAACCATTCTCTTTTTTGTTTGTCATTCAGTGGTTCGTCCAATCACTGGACTACTTCCTTGAACCTTTTGACAAAATCTAAGATAGATTCATCATCCCTTTAATTCTCTTAGCTTACTCACTCCTTCCATTAGGAGTTCTGGACTATCAAAGTTTTCTAGAAAGGCTTGTTTTATCTCATCCCAGGATTTATTATTTTGGGGGTATGCTTTTTGGTACCATTTCAATGGTTCTTCTCTTAGGAAACTGATGAAATCTAATAGCTTCATACTATCCCTTTGTTCATTTCAGCTCTACCATATAGCTTCTAGCAAGAAGTTATGTTTCACAACGTTACTAGTATCCCTCTCAAAGACTGGCATCTTCTTCATCATGGCCATGTCTTCTTCTGATGACCCTTCTTCTGGGCTTGTGGTATCACTTTTCTAATTGTTGAATATGGAACTATATTTGGTATCACTTTCTGTCCTTTCGTAGTCACTTTGTCCTTTTTAGTTCTCCACTCAATCAATTGATCGCTACCTTCTATGATGTCTCAATTCACTATGTAGGTTGTCCATAGTTCCAGTCTCTTACCTTCTTCTCTTTCTTCATCTATTTCTATGTGTGTTATATCTGTCTTAAGGGGTGATTCCTGGTCCAGGGGTGATGTCTATTCTTCATATCTTTTCAATTGTGAATGTGTCTTTTCATCGGTGATTGAACTTATCTTAGATTTAGCTAACAACTCCTTAGGGTTAGGTCCCGTCATTTTTCCTTGTTTGTTTGTGGTATCTTTGGCTTCCGATTCTTGTTCTCCTTTTCTCCTATTCTCGATCGCACCCACATTGGCGTGCTCAACAACACCCTTCTTGGTGCACTCCCCTCACTTCCTTAGATCTCCTTTGCCATTCTCTCTGCTTGTTCTATCTCCCTTCTTTCCATTTCTCTTTTCCAGTACCTTTCTTCCTTTCCTAAGCTTGTTTCAGTTTTCTTTCTTCTCATCCATTTTTGTTCCTAATTTGATGATTTCAGATATCTCTCTCTTCTTTTTGGTTTTCCCTATTCCCATATATGTCCTTGGTCCAGATATCTTTTCCTCTATATCATGGTTTTGAAGGACTCTTTTGAATAGTCACATCTTTTCAAGGATCTCTAGGATCCTCCCTCCTTTCTATTTCGCATTCCTTAATGACCTACCCCATGTAAGAGTCAATGTGACTCAGCAAGCTAGGATCACCTGCAATCAAGACAACCTTCCACACAAAGATAACAGAGAAGATGCTAAAACAATGGAGCTAGAATTTATACAAAGATCATATGAAGCTGTATGAAATACAATGAGTGAGCCTTGCTTATAAAGGCAAGGTGAGAGCTAGAAGGGTGGAGTGAAAGGTGGAGATATTCCTACAACCTGTGTCAATTAGAGGATGATAACTAATTGCACATGTGGAGGATAAGACAACTCACTCCAACTATCAACAACTCAACACACAACTAGACTCAACTAGAAACACCTAGAAGACTCACTAAGTCAACTTAACATGTGTGAATTATGTGTTCACACCAACACCCCCCTCTCATAGAGGTAGCCTTAGGGTTTGACAAAGAATTTGTCCTGCTAACTTTCCTACTTCTTTCCGGCTTCTAATTTCTTCATTGTTCTCTCTAGGGTCTCGGCAACGGAAGCAATGTTGGCAAGAGAAATGGGGCTAGTACAGTCCGGATATCTATACCCCAATACTTCTTAAGTAGTGTATTTATACCCCAAAGGACACAATAAGAGAACTAAGCACATGCGGTGGGAATCAATAAAGCCTACATGACATACGATACCATATTAACAAAAGAAAATACTCATTAATTCATAGCACACATATTTCCCTTATAACTCCTTTCATGTATATATATCTTGTTATAACAGATACAAAAGGGCAGGTCTAGTCTTTGCTCCAGTACCAATTCATATTATCTTATCCTATATTACATTCTCCTATTACATATGGTATATATACATGTTTCTTTGAAGTGACATAACCCTTACTAACACCTCATGTCTCCTCCCGGTATTGTTGTCCCATTTCGGTACTTTGCGATATGCTATGTTATGGTCCTTGCCCTGATAATAGGTGTTTCCACCTCTATAATAGCAATGATGAGATCTCAAAGAGTGCGTGCCCTAGGAGGGCAGAGGCAAATTTGAAGTAGAATGGAATGCTAGAACAAAGCATGAAGGAAAGAAGTCACCATGAGCATGGAAACCTTAGCATGCTTGATGTGGCATCACAACTTGACTCAAGAAGTTGGTGTAGCCCAAAGAAGTAGAAAGATTTTCACAAGACTTGCAATAAGTTAGTGTCGTAGCAATAATCCACCATAGAGAGTTTTAGAGAAGCGTAGAGAGCATCAGAGAGAAGAAGAAAGAGTGCAAAATTTCCTAGATTGCTTGGATGTTCAAATGAATAAACTAACTTGCTTTTTTATGCATTCTCACTCACCAATGATGAATAAAACCGAATAGGGCTGACATGAGGAACCACTAAGATGTCTTAAGTCGACATACCTTTAAATTAGGTTTGGGCTAAATGAGGGACCAAAGCGCTTAAGCGCCCTTATCCTTTAGCCCCAAAAACTCTGGCACAAGTCCCTTTAAGTGTGCTTAGGTCGATCTCATTGTTATTTTGTTGGGTTTTATCATCGGGATCGAGAATTAATCATTTAACGTTCAAAAAGGTGTTAAAATAGGTCTTGATTAACAACTTCAAACATTTTAGGTCCACCAAGGTGTTAGATTAGGTGTAAAATGCTAGTGTACACATTTTGCAACATAACAATACTATCTCAATCCCATCACAATACTATCTCAATCCCATCACAATACTATCTCAATCCCATCACCATTCATCCCCATAAATTGATTGGAATCCTTATATCTCTTATTCGACAGCCTAGATTAGATTTTTGGGTGCATAATTGACTCAGGTAATTTATGCACTTGCAGATCTTAACCTTTAATTTTTAAATTCAAATTTCAAATTTAAAACTTTTCGACTCCCTCCTAGCCATTGTGAACCAACCTAGTGCATGTTTGCATGATATGTTGTATTTAAAGACAGAGATTCATTCATTTGAAATCATGATAGAGAGACTAGATTAATGTAGGACATGTAAAAGGATATAGAAGAACAATCACATTGAAGCATCAAAATATAATTATTATATTAACATTGCATCATCATTGGATCATTATTTCAAAACTATTGAATCCATTCTCTTAAAAACATGACTAAAAAGAACATGACTGCTTAATAAGTTCTCAAAAAGTTATATCTAAATTGATTGTTTTTTTATTACTTTAATTAATCAATAATTAATGAACATGTATTAACTAAGAGATGTCTTATCCCTTAAAGGGATTTAAAAGCTTAATGTTAGGTTAATTGAAAGAAAAACTAGGGCTTTGATAATATCCCCGTTGAAACACATTAAACTAGGTAGCATAGGTGAAGCTCTTGTTTTATTTGGGGATATGAGACAAGCTAGCATTTCTCCTGATATTATTAAATGCAACACCCTCATTAATGGTCTCTGCAAGGTGGGGAGGGTAGATGAAGCTCTCAGGTTAGTAGCTAGAATGAGACATGTTCTTTGTTCTCCAAATACTGTTACATACACCATGCTGATTGATGGTCTATGCAAAGTAGAAAGAGTAAATGAAGCTCTGGCAATGGTGTGTAAAATGATAAAACATGGTTATTTAACTAACATCTACACTTATACTTGCCTAATAAATGGCTTTTGCAAGGCTGTTAAAACAGATGAAGCCTACAATCTGTTTGTACAAATGATGGAGTCTGGTCCTTTTCCTACTGAAGTGACATTTAATTCAATTATTGACGGACTGTGCAAAGATGGTAGGATAGACAAGGCTTGGGATTGTTTTCATAACATGTCCACAAAGAGTTTGCAGCCAAATGTGATTACTTATAGTTCTTTGATACACAGTCTATGTAAATTGCATGAGATGGAAAAGGCTCAAAAGTTGTTTAAAGAGATGTCAAGAAAAGGCTGCTCTCCAAATGTTATTACGTACAAATTAATGATTGCTGGTTTTTGTCAGAATAACAAGGCAAGGGAAGCATTCACACTTCTTTGTGAAATGGAAGACAACGGATGTCTTCCTAATATGATCACATATAATATTCTGATAGGTGCATTTTGTAAGACGGGAGTTGAACAGGGTATGGGAAATCTTAGATGAAATGGAAAAAAGAGATTTCAAACCCAATGAAGTAACATTCAACACAATCATTGATGGTCTGTGTAAAACAGGTGATCTTGCTAGCTCACATGTGTTGCTGAATAAGATGCTTGATGAAGGCAGGGCTCCTAATGTGGTTATTTACAATTGTTTGATCAATGCCCATTATAAAATTGGTGAAATGGACAAGGCTATAATGGTGTTAGAAAACATGAAAATGGTGGGCATTACTCCAGATGTTGTAACCTATAATATATTGATTGACGCACTTTGCAAAGAATGCAAAGTTGCCATTGCTTTCTCATTGTTGGATGAGATGAGAGCAAAGGGTTTGCTTCCAAATGTCATCTCATACAACACAATATTTTGTAGTGTCTGCAAAACACGTGACTTGGAAAAAACTTTTCTTTTGACAGATCAAATGAAGAAACAAGGCTGTGCTCCTGATCATACCACTGTTCAAATGCTCCAGTGGCTAGTTGATGTTGGCCAAAAGGAAAAATTAGAAGATTTTGTAAATGATGGTGCTTTTTTAATTTCTAGGTGACTAATTCTTATGTATTAATGAGTGCTAGCCATATGGAAGTCATTGCTTTGAGTGGATATATTTTTCCAGCAAGAAAATTCGCACAAATAGTCATCTCAGTGTTACTTATAAAGTTAAATATAAAACCAAGCTTTTGTGAAGGACTGAAAAGTTACCTAGAACATGTTTTTTTTTTTAATTTTTTTTGGCCTTTCACGTGCAGTCTAGTCATGTACGATAGTTCGGAATAACTAGATGGTTCTTTCCCAGTATTGAAGATTGTTTTTTGTTGACAGGTTGACATCGCATGCAATTTCTATATGGCACACATACATTACTCTTGTATGGGTGTCTGTTACTTTCAGGTCTTATTTTTTTTGGATAGTTCAAATTGAGTAATCTAGAAGAGTTACCGTAGCCATAACTGAACGAAGAACTGTATGAAAGCAAAGGAATGAGCTATGAAGTCCAGAATTGTCATATCTGGGACGATATTTACTTACTAAACATGGTTTTAGGAAAGTAAAGATACTCATAACTAGAAATTCTGAAATAGTCTATCTTCAGAGAACCAACTGAAAATCAAATAACTGCAGGGGACTGATCTTACAAGGCAGAGAATTTGATCTGAGTCATCTGACAGTAGAAACCACATGACAACAGTCAATAATTTGTACTTCTTGCTGGGGCTGGATTCTTTTTTTACTCTTCTTAATCTAAACCCCGATTCCAACAGCAAGTGTGTTTCTTCATACTACATAATACCCAACCTGCTTCATCCTCTTTATTTGAAAAGAAATATATGAAATTGTAAACTCCCACATTTTCCTGATCTAACTAGGTTTGGCTATGGGGGATCATAGTTTTACTAACATTACCATCACTAGCTTTATGATGTTTCTGGCTCTGCTAGTCTCCAATACAGGAGCCAAATCACAGTTATTTAATCTTTTATAATATGACATTTTTTAATATGGCTTCTCGTTAGACTCAAAAGATTATCATAAAGCTAGTTTCTTTTGTGTGCTGTACTTCTCGGCTAACAACTGTACAATCTTTTGTGTGGTGTATCTTGTGCTGTTTTTTTTGCTGTTTTCAATAACAGTTGTGAAAAATTAGTAATTAATACTCCATTATTCACCGGGTGAATTATGGAGTATTTGGTTCAGTTGCTCTATCAGTATTTGGTTTTTTTTACCTTTCATACCCTTTTAATTGACACTTTTTTGGATGTAGCGTCCAATACGTTTCACCCAAATGACCATGGACATCGCATTAGTTGTAGTGCCTCACAAGTTTTGAACTTGTGGCTTTTACCTTCTTTGCCTTGGTTGCACCTTGTGCCTTTGGAGAGGAAGGCGGATCACCCACTTTAAGGTAAAGAGCATGTGAAAATGCCTCAACAACGTTTCAAGGTTTGGAAAGCAATGCAAACCTCTAAAGATGGATATGAAAGACTCTGACGAACTTCAAAACCTCCTTATTGTACACATATTTGTCCATTTGGAGAACCCTTCTTCGAAACTCATTACTATATTCTTGCACACTTTGCCCTTCTTATTATTTCAAAAATTGTCACTCCATGGAATTTTCCTCTTTATAACATGTAATGGATGAAATTGTTTCTTAATCAATTTTTTAAATTGTTTTCATGGACTGAGTGGATCTTGTTTTCTGAAAACTAAGGAATGAAAGAGACTTTCAAACCAAGTTAAAGCATGCTTTAGAATTCTTAATATAGCAAAGGAAATTGAATTTGTTCTACACTAAAAGTATGAATGTTGAAATATAAGTCCAATTGTAAGATTAAATGATCAAGCTTTTCCACACCTGCATCTCCTTGAAATAGTAGAATTTCAATCTTTGCTTTATCCTTGAACAAAGGTGTCTTTGCTAGACTTGTTTTTCCATGGGATTTCTCTTCTTCTTCGGAGTGGGCTTTCCCCTTGCTCTTGGTGTCTTCCAATGATCACAACTTCTCCACAAGAGCCTCTACACTCCTCTTCAATGTCTCCATTGACTCAATTATGCTTGCTAATCAAGTTCTAACTTGAGGAATATCACTTGCTCATCAAGAGGTTCTTCATCTCTTTCCATGCTTCTTATCTTTTCTTCTAGCTACAAGATTCAGTGTCTTTTTGACAAGGTAACAAATCTTCCTCACCTGATCTTGTTATTAACATCAACCTACATATTAGACACAACTTTCAACCAATGGATACAAATGCCCTAATACCACATGATCTATAAACTAGGATGGATATTCCATAACATTGCTTGTCAATTACAAATTTAAAAAAGAGGAATTAAGTACTATAACATTTGAATAAGCAACTGAACATGAAGGAGCAAGAGCAAGCCATCCAATAATAGAAGACAAGGATTTGCCCTGGAGAAATTGAAATTTGGAAGAAAAATCTAGCAAGAGAAAGTTCTAATGGCCTCCTCATCTATTGTCTCTAATTTGAATACAATCTTAGGACTCTTAAGCATACATCAAGATTATAAACAATGTATAAATATTATCATCATCATTGGATGACTTCTCGATAGAGGAATTATTGGAGTTTTTCTTTTTGTTTATGCATTACTTCTTTACATAGCCTTGCTTACTTCTATTCCAATGTCTCACTGAACTCTTTCTAAGGGTTTTGGATCTTCCTTTGGACTTGGATCTATATATAGATTTCTTCCAATCCCCTTTTGTACTACCTTTTTCTTTAGGCCTTGTCTAAAGATGCAAAGCATCCATGGAAATATTGTCCATGGATTTTTTCCCAATATCTTCGCTAAGCAAAGTTGCAACAAGGCTATCTCTCTTTCGATTTGTAGTAGATCCACTCAAGGAAACAATTAGTTTCTCCCTAGATTTAGGCAAATAATAAAGTAACAATATGCATTTATCCTCCTCTAGCTTAACAACAATAAAACCCAACCAACTCAACATTAAATTAAATTAAATTAAATGGAACGTGTTGGTGCTCAAAGTTGTAGATTCTCAAATCCCTAAAGCTAGGCTAGTTTTGAGTCCCTAGGGTGTGAAACTTAGGGCAAAAGACCTTTAGCTTATTATTAGGTAGGGACAACAATGGACCAAGTTGATAAGGATGGGTAATTCCTTCTTTTACTTTAGGCTTTGTTAAGCCAAGGGGGTATTCCCTGAGGTGTTACTTTAGAGATAATCACTAAAAATGACATGAAAATAGACCTTGAAACAAAACATACTCATTGCATAGGAAACTCCAATTTAATTGTCACTAGTTTGATAATATAAGGGTTTTAAACCTTCATTAAGCATATATGAAACCATGCAATGAATCCGATGATACTGCTTCAACAACCCCTAATGATATTCACCTTTCAGTACACGCTTATACATGGATGCAAAGAAAACAACAAAGCACACCTCCTCTTTGAGATAAAGCTCATATATATTGCAAAGATTTATCAATGTTGGTGTAACAACAACACAGTGTGAAAATAAAGACTGATTTTTTTTTGAATGTGTGGTGAGATGGGAGGTTGAACTCAAAGAAAATGTGTGCCTTTATCTAGCAAGGACAATATAGTATATGTTTTCTAAACCAAAGGGGAATGTGAGTATAACCTAGCAATAAGTACTATACCTCTCAATCCCACACATAAGCTAGGCTTTATGCATGCAAACGAACAAGTAAATGAATTTGTAAAACATCTAATTTGAACATACCTTAGTTATCCATAAACAAACCTGTAAAGTTCTTGTATTACTTTGATAATATGCCTTACAAAAGATTTGCAAGGAATTTTATTGCCTTCCAATTGACAAACTGGTCAAAGAAAACACTCAAATCAACAAATGTGCCCATGAAGATCAATACGACCATAAAAAATCATACAATGTTCATGGAGACATTGAAAAATGTGTCAAATTTGCACATTAAATCATTCCTTGAGTATTACAATGTTATATTACACCATCTAGGAGAAAACCCAAAAAAATACAATAAAAAATGCCCTAAACTTGTAACAGGCGAGCACAACAATGGTATGTAACTCTTTTTTTCTTCTCTTTTCTTCTACCTATTCTTCCATCCTCATTTTTAAAATGCCTTTAGCTTAGTTATACCATGATGCAGCCCTTGGGTGCCGTGAACGAGAGTTATTATTACAAGTACGGTGACCATGTCACTTACATCATGCTCACGTGGGATTTGGAATGCAAATCCTTCATTTCACCACTTGCCATGTAAAATGGTCTTAAATAAGTGCTTCTACGAAGTTTCAAGACATGCATGACAACATGGGCAGCTTCACAGATCATATCGAGCTCTAGGAGATCTATTGGTAGTTAGGTACGATGTAGGGAGTATGTGAAGCATTTGGTTGAGTTATAGAAGCACTTGGACATGTTTGTGGGAAATTGGAAAATCTACAAGGTAAAGTGTATGAAAATGCCGAATTTGGGAGAAAGAAGGGAATTGGGAAAAGTGGACGAAATCCATAGGAAGCACTTAAGGGTGAATTTGAAGAAATGAGGGGGTTTTGAGATATGGAGGAAACGTGGAAATGGCAGGGCAACAAGGACTTGGAAAATTTTGGAAAAGTGTAAGAAGTCAATAGGAAGCCTGCAAGTTCGCATGGAGGAAAAGGGAAGAAAGTGGGATTATAGGATTTGGGGGGGGGGGGGGCGGGGGGGGGGGGGGGGCGGGGGGAAGTTGAAAATTGTGGAAGAAGTTCACAAATCCACAAAAATCCCACAAGTCTACAAAGGAAATTGGTTCTTTGGTGTAGAATGTGAGAGATACAAGCTTAGACGAAAATGTGGAAATGCAGAGGAGTCAAGGATGTGGGGAAAGGAAGCACTGGAGGAATCACACAAGAGATACACAAGTCTACAAGGAAGGGAAATGACGAATGCAAGAATGTGAGACCGAGGACATATAGGGAACTTGTGAGAAGTGCACAAGTCCTTGGAAAATCTGCAAGTCTACAAGAAAGGTGAAAATGTGAAACAAGCTTGTAGAGATACGAAGTTTGCAAGAAATCGGGGAAAAGATGGATGTTTGGAAGTGCAAGCAAGGTTTGTAATCTCATAAAAGACAAACTAGCAAAATTGTGGGGAATGGAGGGAGGCGGGATTGGGAAAGAAGTCCAAACTTCCAAGCAAGGTTTGTATTCCTCCAAATAAAGGAAGAAAGAAGGGATGCCCAAAAATACAGGAGAGAAGGACTTTTGCGAAAGGTGCAAAAGTCTATGAAAAGTACACAAACCTGCAATATTGTGGAAGTGCAAAAAGCAAAGGGAAAGGAGGAAAGGTGGCAAATTGTTAAAGTCCCTAGGAGTTTTGCAAACCTGCAAAATGATAGAAAATGAACATAAACAACCTTATACTTAATTTTTTTATATTTTGCTACAAGGCACTACACCAAGCACACTTTTGACCAAGGAGGACCCATTGAAGATTTCTTAGATTGATAATCATTGATAGGCAAGGTAGACCAAAGCAACAAATGAGTGCCAAACTTAGGAAACTTTTGGATTATTGACGCATTTGCCAATATAATGAAAAAGGAAAGGATTTGTTTTGAATTGACAAGTTTAAAAAAATGAAAAATAAAATTTAAACTACTATTAAACTTTATATTACATTTAAATGAGTTGGGTTGTGGATAATATAAAAACTAGAAATATAAGAAATAGAAGCACATAATATAGAAATGAATTTAAGAACATTAAAATATAATAGTCGAGGAACATAGAAATCAGCTTGGGAATCTTATTGGCCTTGAAAATAGCACATTGCACTGTCATCCCAACTGAGCATTGTCATCCAAAGATGATGGAAAAATAAAGTTTGTTTCTTGAACTTGTCTTGTCTGCACACCAAGAGGCAAGAACATAGTAAATAGGGAATATGCTGGAATACACATAAATGCTTGAAATTGATCCAATCTATTTATTTTAAAACAAGAAATAGAAATGACAAAGGCGAGAAAGAAGATGGAAACCTTTTCTTGAGATAGCCTCCAAGAACCCTGTAAATAGGACAGAAGGAAAGGTTGGGATTTCTTAGGAGCTTACCTTCAGGTAAAGCCCCTATTTTGGTCTTTCGACCTCCATAGATAGCCAATGGAACGAGGAGAAATTGGATAGTATGTGCACTTAGCCTATATGTGTCTAGGATGAAGAACAACGATGATAAAGTAAATAAATGTATAAGCATCAATCATTGGTCTACGAGGAGAAATACCCTAGTGTGTATGGAAGGAAAAGGGAAGGAGGTGATAGCTTTACAATGCTAAAGGGAAACCATGAAAAGAAAAAATAACAAAGGAAAGGAAGATAAAACACCACAAACTAGTCTTAATGATGACAATCAAAGGATGAACACTAATATATGTTGTAGAGCCAAAGAGAGTGTTGAAGGTTGTCTTGCAAAGCTCAAATATGCATGAAGAATGAGAAGATCAATCTTCTTGGGAATGAGAGAAAAGCCTAATAGACATTTAAATATGTGACGGTGATTGTTAGACTTCCAAAAATTAGGCGTAAAACTATTACAAAGGAATATTTGGAAGCTGAAAGGACATTGACAAGTTAGAAAACAAGCATTGTACAACTATATCAGAGGATGTCATTGCACCATGCAGACATTCGTCCACCTTGCTAGTGTCAAAGTACAATGTGCTTGAAGACTTCATAGTGTTAGTGGAAATATTGTCAACAATATTAAACTGCTAATAATCCAATAATCTCAATGAAATATGATGCAAATCAAATAAACAAAGCAATATTACCTTGAAGACCGATTTACCTCGAATGCTTCCATTATCGCATATCTTGTATTGATCTTGTTAATGAATAGAGCTCTTAGAAGCATGCTTCCTCGTTGTTTGAAGATGACAATACTTGAATGGCTGTGGTTGGATAAAATGCAATGAAGATTACCTACAATGCAACTATTACGAAGATGGGAGATGTATGATTGAAGCCATGGTTGTATGGAGATAAAGATAATGGATATAAAATGCAATGAGCAATATGGATGCTTTGCCAAAGGCATGCTGGAATTTCTATAGAGTAACTTTTGCTATAGCTTCTGTGTTGATAGAATGAGGGAATGAGCTTCATTTTATAGGCCAAGGAGGGGCCAAATCCATGTGTCATGATCTTAACAGTGGAGAAGAAGTCTTGAGAGGTGTATGGTGAAGATTGAGTTGGTTGAGATGAGGGAGAGAAAGGGGGAAGATGTTCCTCTCACCTTGACATGGAGGAGAGAAAGGTGTAACATGAGTCCACATGTCACAAGGCTCACCATGACCAAAGAGAGAAGGTCAAACAAGGAGACCATAATGATAGGAAGGTTGGAAAGATTCTAGGGACTATGGAACAAGTGTCACAAAGTATCCCTTTGACCATGATGACATGGAGAGACCACATCCATGTGAATAGGGATGGTTGGAGGAATAATAGGCCATGTGGGTCAGGGAAAATGGATTAATTAAATATTAATATATTTAATTACATGTGCAAGATGATGAGGTGGACGTGTGAGGTGGATTAGATGACATGGATTTATGAATGAAGACTTTGGAACATGTGATTTGCGATTAAATAATTTGATTATTATTTAATTAGGGGATGACATTAGAAGAATAGGTTTAATTGACTTAATTAAATAAATTGATATTTATTTAATATTTGGACTATTAACGTGAATCAAATAGATAAATTGATGAATTTATTAAATGATAGAAGAATGGGAATTAAATAAATAATAAATATTTATTTAATTTGTCTTTGCCATTTTTAGGTGCATACACATAGTGTGGTAGAAAAACATAACACAAACACATGGGGGTACATGACAACACACAAAACAAGGTTGAACACAGAACAACACAACAAAACACTGGCACTAGGAGCGGGTAAAAGGCCAAGGCTAGGCTAAAATGATCCTAGAATGTATGCTACAAGAGGCAAACACCAAAGTGAGCCCAAAACATAATGTTATAATTAGAGGGTATGCAATTTTTAACATTACAAGGGGAATTATATATGTGGATCAAAATTCTCAAATTGTCTTGGATTTCATGGAAGATAGAAATCTTTTTGACATACTTCCCAAAGATGGTATTTTCACATGGTCAAATAGAAGGAAAGGAAACTCTTTGATTATGGAGAGATTAGATAGATTTCTTATTGATGAATCTTTGTTGAGTATAAATAATAAGGTTGAATCCTTCATTTTTCCCAAGGCCAAAATTGATCATGCTCCAATCCTCTTCAAATTTCAAGGCTTTGAACCTTCTAGAAACACCTTTAAATTTAATTATTGCCTATTGGAGCATAAGATTTTTAATGAAAATGTCAAAAAATAGTGGAATGAGATCAATATATAGAAGAGACTTAGATGGATAGATTCTATGCAAAACTTAATTTATTAAAAATAAGATAAAAGAGTGGCAAAGGAGCACCATGAAATATGAATGTGAGTTGAAACAAGAAATTTGTAAGGGGTTGGATGTGATAAGTGTTATGGCGCAAAATGTATTATAAATTGATTCCAATAGAGATAAATCAAATGATTTGCTTTGCAAGTTGGAGAAGATACCCGAAGAAGAAAATTCCTTAATGTGGCCTAGATCTAGAGTTTTCTAGGTGAGGGTGATTTCACAATAGTGTGTCCCACTAATGGAATAGGAAACAAATGTGAGTTTTGGAAGTCAAAAAACAGTGAACATCTTTGAATGAAGGTTCATCATTCAAAGGTAAAATGCTTGCCATGTGTAAATAGGTTTCGAATGAAGGGGGACCTTTGAATGAAGGTCTTTTTAAAATTTTAAATGTTGCAAACTAAAAATACCTATAGGAAGGGACCTTCGAATGAAGGTACATTGACATGGAAATTTGGGTTATAAAAGAAATTTCTACTTCAAAGTAAGGTTTGGACCATCAAATGGTGTCACTATGACATGATATTTTGCAAGATTGTAGTTGTCAAAGTAAATCTTCCATAAAAGTATAATTTTTAATATACTTTATTTAATTATTATATTTATTTTCTACTAAACATAGTCTTTTACCGAACATAGAGGTCTTTGTTCAATGCATGTGGAAAGATAAAAAATGTAGAAGAAAAATTCTAAAAAAATATGTATGCCCTCTGTATTGATGACATTGTTTTAATAGAAAAATAATTTGGATATATACAAAAAGAATATATGTATTATGGCATGATATTATTCCAAATTATAATTAATTTGAATTAAAAATAACAAATAAAATATGTAACAAAAAATACAAAAGTATAGATATCAATGTTAGTGATTTATGTTAGAAAATTATGAATTTATCTTATTTCTAAAAAAAAAATGCATTATGGCATAATATCACTCACTAAAAATACTATGAAGTATAAAAAAACAAGTTATTAAGAAATGTTTACAAAAATAGACAAATTATTTATTGAAATTAAATTAAATTTTGAATTTATACAGGGAATCTCAAAAATCACTAGTTGCATCATCTTCAAATACTTAATAGTTCACTTGCTATAAGTGATAGAAAGTGAAATTTTGGTTTAAAATGTTGATTTTAGTGTTCCATTTAGGTCAAAAAGTGGGACACACTATTGTGGACCGTTCACTCATGAAGCAAGGCAATACAAACTCAAAATTCTTTCATAAAGTGGTGGTGTCTCATTGGATGAGAAATATGAATTTTTTAATAAAAAGAGAAGGTGAGGAAGATCTTACTAAGGATAATTCTATAAGAGAGGCTTTGAAAGGTTATTTTTGGTTTGTTTTTTCTCACGATGACTGTGATACCTGAGTGTGGCCCAAGATGAGCTAATTTATTTCATCCCATCTCTTGTTTCCATTGAAATTAATGAGCAATTGGTTAAAGAAATTTCAATGGAAGAGCTCAAAAATGTCATCTTCTCCTTTCAACTTGATAAAGTGCCTCATCCAAATGGTTTCCAAGCATTTTTTCATGGAGCTTGGGAAATTATTTTTGTTGTTCTCGTATTTGTGGTGGAATAATTTAGAACTTCAGGTAAGGTGTTACAAGCTCTCAATTCTACTTTTCTCACTTTAATTCTAAAAGAAGATAATGGTTGTAGACTTGACAAGTTTAAGTACATATCTGTTTGTAATTTTTCATATAAAATTATTTTAAAGATTATGGCCATGAGGTTGCAATCTTGGCTTCCTAACATTATTTCAAAGGAACAAGGTAGGGTGGTTAAAGACAAATAAATCCTTGATATAGTGATAATTTCTCTGGAAGAAATTCATTGTACAATCAACACTAAAAGAAGCATTATGATGGTTAAAATTGATTTTGCCATTGCATATGGTTGTCTCAATAGAAAATTCCTCTTAATAGTGCTCCACAAATAGGTTATTTGCTTAAGCATGCTAAAGAGTAGGATCATTTTAAAGGTATTTCAATCACATGTTATGCGAACAACTAAACTCATTTCTAGTTTATTGATAACTCCTTATTAATGGGCTATGCATTGATAGAAGTTAGACAATTAAAGATATAAAAAATAAAATAAAAAAAATATTAATTTTAAATCCATTTTCTAAAATATTTAAAAAATAATTTTAAAATTTAAACATTTATTATTTTTAAAAAATTAACTATCTTTTATTTTATAACTTTTAACTTTTAAAAATAAGAACTTGTCTGTATGGGGCAACCTGGATGACAAGAATCTGCCATCCACTGGCATTGCTCTGGCCGCTTAATGACCTTTTTTTATTACTGTTTCTGTTATGTTTTCTAAATTTTGGGCGTAGCCCATGACTTTATGACTTTCTGGGCTCTGCCCATGTGACTTTGGGGTGTGCCTTTTAACCACCCACCCTTTTTTGTGGATATGTGTACTATAACTCTTAATTATTATAGATATGGATATTAAAAAACCTTTAACAACATATCATTTAAAAAACCAATGCAATGAAAAAAGAATTTCAAAACAATAAAAAAATGTCAATGCCTAAGCACATTTTTATTAAGGATTGCTTTTTCTTGCGTAAATTTCATGTCAGGGGTATTGTACGTGGCATTTCTTAGATGGCCTTTCCTTCATCAAGTCGCAAGTGCAGGCCAAAACCTTTTCAATCGTCTTGCACGTTTGTGTGCGAATGGAAACCATCCATGAACATACCTAGGTCGTATGTTTGGGTGTAAGGAACGCCTTGGTGTAATTAACATTGCACCAGCATTCGATCATTATTTCAAAACTATTGAATCTATTATCTTAAAAACTTGACTAATTAATAATAAGTTTTCAAACTGTTATATCTAAATTGATTTTTTTTTATTACTTTAATTAATCAATAATTAATGAACACATATGTTATTAGTTCGTAGGATTACTTATGCATCCATGTGATGCAATTTTCACTATCCATTTGACCAATCAGCATTGAGTATTAAATTTATTTCACAAACATGCTATAGTTGATAATTAATATATTTTTTTTTCATAATTTGATAAATGTCATTTATCTGCTTTCCTATTGGCTAATCCTGTGAACAGTAATGGTGAAAAATAGAATTATTGTTTAAATTTTATTATAATTTAAATATTCAATGCATATATAGCACTATCTTGTACTATGGGATTGCCATATATATAGAAACATTTATTGTTATATAACTTAAAAGTTAAATCTAAACAGGCTCGCCGTTTGTACAAACCATCACGCAATCTTAAATGCAAGCATGAATTGTAATAACATTAACCGCAGTGGCCCGTTGGACATCCCAGCACATATGAGGTACAACGAACTAATCTTCATCTATTTTATCCGATATGCATTGGACAATATTCACGGCACATTTTACAAAAACGGTTATTACTTAGAATTTAAAATCGTGTACTGGGTTTAACAAACTAATAATTATTTTGGGAAAAAGTGCATTGACAAGCTGGCCGATAAACACAGGTGTCTGCGCACAACTATTAAGTGTCTTGTAAGAGCAATTTGAGTTTCGTATTCAATGGGAAGAACTAAGGCTGAAGATATGGATACAAAAATCAAGGTAAGGACTTAAAGTCTATTATTTACGAGCAATTTGTTTCTTAGTTTTACATATAGATGAGAAAACAAAGCTAGAGTTGCATTAGATGAGTCTTGTTTTATTTCCGATGCTTATTGAAAGGAATGGTGATTTTTTTCAGGTTAAATATGAGGATCAAACGAGGCGTCTTATCGTGAAGGCTGAAGAGGAGAAGGCTGGTCTATGTCTGTATGACCTAAAAACCATGATTTTTGAGCTCTTCAAGCTAAATGGGGATGCCCAAGAGCTTGAAATAAGATTTACAAACGAAGATGGAGATGTCCTGATTATGTCGAATGATGAGGATGTACATTATGCATTCAATCGTGGAGTCTTCCCTTTTCATCTGGAGGTATCATGGAGTAAAAAACCCGTGACTTCTTTAAAAAACTGTTGGGGGTCGTGCGGTGGAGGAGGCGGAGTTTACGGGAACGATTGAACATTTGAAGGAATAACTCTAGAATTACTATAACTACATATCCAACAACTCTGTGTTCCATTCAGGTCACTTATGCTACTGGAAATGGCAACACTTTTACAGCTCCTTGACACGGAGGTGGAGGGGAGATAATTTGCATGAAAATTAACTAATATGCCTTCACCCATGTCAATTTCTTTATTCACTTTGTTTCTTACAAACATTTTATGGTGTGCAGGTTTTCAATTATCCAACTGAAAAGCTCTGAATGATTAGTGGGTATTGTGGAGTTGTCTCTGGTAAGTCGATGGTTATCAAATGTCTATCATTTGAAACAAACCTTGCCAAGTATGGGCCGTTGGTGTAGCAGATTGGATTCCTTTTCAGCTTGACCTCACATCAACAAACATTGTTGGATTTTATGGCCGAGCTAGTCCAACATGCCTCAACTCTATTGCTCTGCACACTCTTCCTTAAATGAAATCTATAGGCCTATTATGTCTAATAAGAAATGATGTTTAAGATAGACTATAAATCATGAGCTATGAAATGATCACTCTTTTAGATTTTGATTGAAAGAAAAAGGGCTTGTTTTTTGAAGTTACATTCGCTATATTATATTGTCTCCTACTTACTTAACTCTGAAATTGATATGGCATTTTAACAGAAAAAGAATTTTATCATTATTGTTGTTGGTTTCCATTGAAATGGGTTTATATTTTAAATTTTTCTGCACAGGTACAACTTGAAAGAAGAGTAAGCAACGGTCTTATTTTATTTATTAAAATCTTTAAAGTTAAATAGGTAATATTTATAAATGTGTTTTATGTATTTATTAACAATTTATAAATCTTATTAAAAAAATATCTAATAGTTTAGAATGTATTAATGGTAGGCATGAGTTTTTTACAATGGGTTAAAGATAATAACAATACTTTTAAATTAAATTGTGTAAATTTGTTTATATCAACATTTTAAACTCACTCTCAATTACTACACTCGGTTTGAAGTTCACCAAAATATAATTTTGCCATTCACAATTTATTTCTACTTTTGAAGTGAAAAGTAAGAAATAAGTGGTATGGAGGGTCGTTGAAGATAACAGGACTGTAGGACTGTAAGCTATATTGTACGTAAAGAGAGAAAATTCACTAACTAGAAATATCGGATATATTGTTATAAATCTAAAAATTAAAACATGATGTTTGTTGTGACTGAACTAATATAAATAATAAATAAAAAAATACCACAAAGCAATAACACTTGGCACTTGATTTTGACGGAACTAATACTGGTAGAGCATAAAAGTATATGCTTCATTCTTTTTACTTCATTCAAATGTATTGTAAACTGTAAAGTAGAGCCATCAGGTTTTTATAAGTGTCAACAAATACTATGTCATTATGGAAATTCTACAGTTGTCTTGCATGTCCACAATCTTTATAAATTAAGAAAGAGGTTCAATTTAGTATTAAGAAGTTTCATATTTTCTTTCACACATATTCCTGAGGGGCTTTTTTACACCATATTTATTTAAGATATGAGAACACTTGTTGGCAAGTAAAAACATATAGAATAGATGATTGTGTCACGCTTGAAGGATAGCAACATGACTAGGACTAGACCACATTTGTAGATTAGTCTAATACATCATAAAAGCCTATACTAGTCTGACATTACCCTTTGTACATCATTTTCTTAGTATGGTGTTTGAATTTTGACACATCAATCATAGTGTATTAGCTAGCCCTAGGACAAAATGGACAAATCACATTGGAATGTCTTAGCTATCCTTATTCTATGTGTTCCCACTTATCATTTATAGTTGCAAATTTTAGTCTTAAGCTCATATTGAATTAGATTTAGATTTAATTGTTAATGATTGATTTATCATTTAATTAAAGTGTAAATTAATGAAGGTTGTGTTTTAGTTTCTATACATCTATAATTAAAGAATCTCACGACATGTTTCTAAATAGGCTAAACTCTTATATTTTAAAAATAGGTAAGAATTATAAATATAAACAACGTTATATAAGTAATTTAGACATGGAAATTGTTGATTTTCTAGCTCGAAAAGTGGAGTGGAGTTGCTTTAAAGCAACTCGAGTTGGATTTTCAGCAACAGTTTTTTTTTTTAATCTAAGAATAGAATGTTTTTGAGTTTGTGAGATTGAGATAAAATCAAGAGCGATTTTATGTGTGATTTAAAGCTGAATATATGTGTGATTTAAAGCTAAATAAAGCAAGGAAAGTTTCTTTTCTTGCACATTAAGTAAAGCAGCTGGGCTCTATATATGTAAGATTGTTGTAGCAAACTCACATTGTATTTTCGAAGAGAAAGTTTGTTGTTAAGCTGAATAGAAGATCCAATAGTTGCAGGTTTTTCCCCACACTGGGGTTTCTTGGGTATATATGTGTTATTGTCTATTTGTGATTGGCTTCTTGTTATTTTTGCTTTCATTGTTATTAGCTGTTAATTAACCTAGAGTATTGATTGTTATAAATCAGATAGAGGTTCTATTCTGTGAATTTATTGTGCAATTAATTTGTAGCTGGGTTATAAGAAATTAACATGGTATCAGAGCTTTAAACTCTGAATACGAAGCCAAGATTTGTGATGCAGATTTCAAGAAAGAAAAAATTAGTTTTTCGTCTCCAGTTTCTTCTGTGGCTATGGCAACCAATGTTTGATATGAGGATAGACTTGAGGGTGCATCTAACTTCTTACATTGGAAGGTTCAGATTAGATCCGTTCTCAAGGAGAACAAGTTGTGGATCTATGCTAGTACAAAGGTCACACCACTAACAAACGATCCTATTGCCCTAGATTCTCATGAAGTTAAGGAGGCCAAGGCTCAGAGGATTATCTTGGATAGGGTAAGAGATCATCTAATTCCTCATCTATTGGGGAAAGACACCTCCAAGGAGATGTGGGATATGCTCACAAAACTTTATCAGAGCGACTGTTAGAGTCGTAAGATGATGCTGAAGGACAAATTGCATAACACCAAGATGTCTAAAGGAAAGAGCGTGACTTCTTACTTGTCCAAGCTGACATAGGTTAGGGATGAGCTGGCTGCTGTTGGAGAGATGATTGATGAAGATGAGTTGGTGTGTATATCCTCAAACAATTTTTTGAAGCACTGGGAAGTGTTTGTCAAGTGTGTTGTTGGCAGAGATTGACTACCTGACTGGGCGAGGCTTTGGGATGATTTCGTTTAAGAGGAGATCTGTGAAGGTACTCATCGAGGAGATCAGACAAAGAAGGGTCAAGATGAAGAAAATCTTGCTCTTGCAAGCAAGGGCAAGCAAAAGTCCAATAAAGAGCAATTGAAAGGTTCTTCCAAGAGTGGGAAGAAGAAAGATCTAAGCAAGATAAAATGTTTTTGCTGCCATTAGATTGGTCACTATGCCAGTCAATGTCCAAATAAGGAAAATAAGGACAAGCAGAAGAAGCAAGTTGCTGCAATAGTAGAGGTGGACAAGTTTGCATCACAATTTGAGAATGAGTTTTCACTCATTGCCTGTCTCTCAAGTTCAATTGCTAACAAGGTATGGTATATTGATAGTGGGGCTTCTTGCTACATGACGGGAGTCAGAGAATGCTTCACCAAGTTGGAGGAGAAGAAGTTGGATTTCTATATTAAGCTCGGAGACAATGCCAAGTACCATGCAACTGGTATTGGCACCGTCAAGTTTCAGAGGGAGTCTGGCAAACCCTTGTTGGTGGAGGATGTGTTGTATGTCCTTGGCATGACGAAGAATTTAATCTCGGTTTCTACTTTGGAAGACAAGGGTTACATCATGACCTTTGAAAGGGGCAAAGTTTACATTCGTCCCAAGGATTCCAAGGTTGCAAAAGTGATTGGAGTCAGACACGACAGCTTGTTTCGGTTACAGTTTGAGCCATCACATGCGTTGGTAAGCAGCTGTAGAGGGCTAGGAGAATTGTGGTATAGGAGGATGGCTCATCTTCACCATGGAGCACTTAATGTGCTCAAGGAAATAGTGACGAGGTTGCCTGAGATGAAGACAAAAAACCATAAGGTGTGCAAGGGTTGTGCTCTTGGGAAATATGCCAAGACCAATTTTCCAAGCAGTGACACTAGATCCAAACGAATTTTGGATCTTGTACACTCAGATGTGTGTGGGCCCATGTCAATAGTATCCTTGAATGGGTATGAGTATTATGTTACATTCATTGATGACTTCTCTAGGAAGACGTGGATATATTTTTTGAAGAACAAAGATGAGGTCTTTAGTAGGTTCAAAGAGTTTAAGGCTCTTGTGGAGAACCAAACAAGGAGGAAGATCAAGATACTGAGGTCTAATAATGGAGGCGAGTATACCTCGAATGCCTTCAAAGATTTTTGTGCTTAGGAAGGTATCAAGAAAGAGTTGATAGTTTTGTACAACCCTCAGCAGAATGGGGTTGCTGAACGAAAAAATAGGGCTATAGTTGGAGCAACCAAGGCCATGCTTCATGATCAGGACCTGCCTTGGTTCTTATGGGCAGAAGCTTGCAATACAGCTGTGTATTTGTAGAATAGGAGCCCTCACAAAGTGTTGGGTAAATTAACTCTAGAAGAGGCATTCACTGGTAAGAAACTAGATTTGGAGCACATTTACATCTTTGGATGCCTTGTGTATTGTCACATTCCCGTGGAGAAGAGACCCAAGTTGGAACCAACTGCAGAGAAGGGTATCCTTGTTGGGTATGGTGAAACCTCTAAGGCCTATCGAGTTTACATTCCTGGCCTTAGGAAAATAGTTGTTCGCAGAGATGTGAAGTTTGAGGAAGAGAGGGCTCTTCAGAAGTCTAGCAGCTTGATGAATGAGGAGAAGCAATCTCCCATGGTTGAGGTAGAACAAATCCCTCAAACTTCAGTCCCGCAAGCTGGAGAGCAGAGCAAGTAGGCCGAGCAAGTTGATCAGAAGGAGGAACAAATAATTCCTCAACCTCAAATTCCTATTACTGAGAAGAAGAGAAACAGGGCGGTTGAGCAGACACTGAGAGAGGCCCAGGAATATGTTGGTGACCCACAAGATTCAGTCAGACAGAGAAAAGCTCCCAAACGTTATTCTGATTATGTGGCACTTATGAGTGAATTAATTGAAGAGGAGCCTTCCAACTTTTAGGAGGCATCCATGCACTAGTACTTTTTGAGATTGGAGTTGTGGCAAAAAGAAGGAGAGATCTTCCTTGGACAAGGGAAGTACATAATTGATATCCTAAAGCGATTCAGGATGGAGGACTGTAAGTCCATGTCCAAACCACTTGTGACCAATTGGAAGAAGATTGATGCTTCCAGATCAGAGGCAGTGGACTCGACTTTATACAGACAATTGATAGGCTCTCTTATGTATCTGGTCAACACCAGGCCAGACATTTTTTTGTAGTGAACTCACTTAGTCAGTTTATGGTGGAACCTAAACGTGTGCACTGGATAGCTGCGAAACATGTTTTGAGATATCTTCGAGGCACAATTGATTATGGGTTGAAGTATACTCAACAGGATGGAGTGAAGATCGAGGGGATCACCGATGTAGATTGGGTAGGAAGTGCAGTTGATCGGAAGAGCACTTCAGGGTGTAGTTTCAGTTTGGGATCAAGAGCAGTCTCTTGGTATGGCAGGAAACAAAAGTCAGTTACACTAAGTTCTGTGGAGGCTGAGTATATGGCAGTCAGTATGGCTACATGTGAGGCTATCTAGCTTCGAAAACTTCTAGCTGGGCTCTTTGATCAAGAGCTAGATCCTATAGTCATTTACTGTGATAATCAGAGTTGTATCAAACTCTCTGAGAATCCAGTGCTTCATGACAAGTCAAAGCACATTGAGATCAATTACCACTTAAATCAGAGATTGTGTGGAGAAGGGGATAGTGAAGCTCCAGTACATTCCTACAAACAAGCAGATAGCAGACATCTTGACAGGGGCCTTGATGAAGAGTAAGTTTGAATTCTTCAGGGATAAGTTGGGTGTCATGCAGAACACCTTCCTCGCTAAGAGGGAGTGTTAATTTTCTAGCTCGAAAGGTGGAGTGGAGTTGCTTTAAAGCAACTTGAGTTGGATTTTCAGCAATAACATTTTTTTTTTTTTTTAATCTAAGAATAGAATGTTTTTGAGTTTGTGATATTGATATAAAATCAAGAGCGATTTTATGTGTGATTTAAAGCTGAATAAAGCAAGGAAAGTTTCTTCTCTTGCACATTAAGTAAAGTAGTTGGGCTCTATATATGTAAGATTGCTATAGCAAACTCACATTGTATTTTCGAAGAGAGTTTGTTGTTAGGCTGAATAGAGGATCCAACAGTTGCAGGTTTTTCCCCACACTAGGGTTTCCTGGGTATATCTGTGTTGTTGTCTATTTGTGATTGGCTTCTTGTTATTTTTGCTTTAGTTGTTATTAGCTATTAATTAACACAGAGTATTGATTGTTATAAATCAGATAGAGGTTCTATTCTGTAAATTTATTATGCAATTAATTTGTAGCTGGGTTATAAGAAATTAACAGAAATAAAAATGTTGAGATAGATTAGAGGGCTTATCTAGTTTCAAGATTTAGTCAACTTTGAACACTTTGATTGGTTGAAATGAGAAAGAAAACTGCAGTTCAATCAATGACCAAGAACTCGAGATAAGTATTTGAAAGTTGTGAGGCTTGAAGTGCTTTAATAATTATTAGATAATAGTTTAAATATAATAAATATTGTTTAAATAAAATATTATATATTAATGATAATTATTCAATGTATTATATATTTAATAATATAATATATTTAGTATTAATATTAAATATATTATATAACAAGGACACATTGCCTCACGTTCCTTTCAATGGTGTAGTGGTTTGCATTAGTTTAAAGATTTAGTAGCAAAACTAAAACCTTGAAAATTAAATTTAATCCCTAAACCCTCAACGTTGAATCTCTCCATCATAAACCTAAACTCTAAACCCTAAACACTATACACTAAGTGTAAGGAAATGAAGACCAACGGACACATTATTTTCCTGCCAATTGCTTGTCCTTTCACATTCCTCTTGTGATGTATAATGAAGCATTATATATGCTTGATATCTCATTGTAAAACACAATTCATTATCAATAACAATTCCTCTGCTTAGTGTGGATGTAGCCAAGTTTGGTGAACCACGATAA
The DNA here is from genome assembly GCA_027924645.1 of Cunninghamia lanceolata. Classification (NCBI taxonomy): domain Eukaryota; kingdom Viridiplantae; phylum Streptophyta; class Pinopsida; order Cupressales; family Cupressaceae; genus Cunninghamia; species Cunninghamia lanceolata. The sequence goes on along the minus strand of BSBN01000605.1, from coordinate 19,802,209 downwards.
ATCTGGTGTCTTATTCTTTTTGCTTTCTAATTACATCTGTGTGTTGTTTTTACTTCTCTCTTTTTGCAATTGAGTTCTACTTTCAGTCTTAACAATTGGTATCAGAGCTGTACGGTGACGGTATAGCTGATTGCAAAAATCGGTGTTAGATTTTCGGGCCATAGAGGAACCAAAGATTGAGAAGTTCTCCGGTCAGAATTTTGGACTGTGGAAAGTACATATGGAGTCTTTGCTGATAAAACAAGACCTCTCACTCGCGCTTGAAGGGTCAGCAAAGAAGCCAAGCTCAATGACGGATGGAGAGTGGGACAAGATGGATAAGAAGGCAAGAGCTATGATTTTCCTCTCGCTGTCCAGCAATGTGTTGTTTAATGTTTCAACAGAGAAGACTTCGAAGGAGTTGTGGGATAAATTTTGTAAGATGTATGAGATGGCTTCAGCATCCAATAAAGTTTTTATTATGAAAAAGCTTTATAACCTAAAAATGAAAGAAGGCGGAATTATGTCTAACCATTTGAATGAGTTTAATACCTTACTTACCCAACTGACTTCGGTGGAGATAAAGTTGGAAGATGAAATTAAAGCAATCTTGCTGCTATGCTCATTGCCCAACAGCTGGGAAGGTGTCGTGATGGCCATAAGTACTTCAGCTGCAGCCAAAACAAAATTAGTTTTTGATGACGTAGCAACTACACTCCTTAGTGAAGATATGCGTAGAAAGAACCAAGAAATATCTTCCGGTGAAGCCTTAACCGCTGTTAGTAGAGGAAGGCCTCAGAATAGAGGCAAAGACAATAATAGAAGAAGATCAAAATCAGTGAAGAGGTCAAAATCCAAAGGTAGAGTTGGTGAATGTTGGTTCTGCGGTAAGCCTGGTCACACCAAGAAAAATTGTTATTCCTATAAGAAGGCGCAAGAGAAGGTTAAAGATAGCGAGGTCAATGCTCTTTATGACAAGGATGATAATATTTTGGTTTTGTCCGTAAGTGAAACCACTTCAGATTCATGGGTTCTAGATTCGGGTGCATCCTTTCATGCCACCTCTTGTATGGATGCCTTCTCAAATTATCAAGGAGGACAGTTCGGGAAGGTCTACTTGGGGGATAACAATTCATTGGACATCATTGGTAAAGGTGATATTCTCTTACAATCCAAGAATGGAAGCAAATGGCTTTTACGAGATGTTAGGCATGTCCCAAGACTGAAAAAGAATCTAATTTCTATAACCCAATTTGTTAGGGTTAGCCGGCAGAAGATATCAATTAAATGCAAATAAAGATTAAACAGAGAAATGGAAATACACAGAATTAATAATAGCGAGAGACAAGATTTAACGTGGTTCACCCAAACTCAGGCTACATCCACCAAACAGAGAGTCCAATATTATTATCCAGTAAATCAAACCGATTACAATCAGCAATCCCTGCAACTCAATTCCGCTGCAAATGCTACAATACAATCCTCAAACCCTAACCCTTGGCCGCTTTTTATCAAGCCTTTTTGTCGGTTACAAAAATTAGGGTTTTCTTATGTCGGTCATAAAAAATAGGATTTTTTAAGTCGGCCCTAAAAAAATCTCCCGAACCCCGGCGAGGATACATGGCTAGTGTACAGTACTTTCCTGATCAGTCGGCACCTACCAACAATCTCCCACTTGGAGACTGATCAGGCCCCACACCAAAACAATCTCCCACTTGGAGACTGATCCTGGACGACACCGCTGCGCATGCAGCTCCCACTGGAAATAAGCACCCTGGACTCTACTGTTCAATTTTTATTGTGTTCAGTCTAGAAGACCAATCGAAGCTGAAGAGGAGCTCAGCTTCTCCCTTGTCACTGCCTTTGTAAACATATCCGCTGGATTTTCATCTGTATGTATCTTTTCCAGCCTTAATTGTCCATTATCCAACACCGACCGAATAAAGTGATACCTCAACTGTATGTGTTTGGTCTTAGAATACAAGGTAGAATTCTTTGCAAGATGTATGGCACTCTGACTGTCTGTATACAAAGAACGGTTAGCCTATTGTTTACCCAATTCTTCTATGAAAGATTGTAGCCATATCATCTCCTTGCTTGCCTCTGTTGCAGCGACATATTCTGCCTCTGTGGTGGATAAAGCAACCACCTTTTGCAACCTAGAAATCTAACTCACTGATGTTCCACCTATAGTAAAGACATAACCTGTAGTACTCCACTTGGTATCAATATCCCCTGCCAAATCTGAGTCTACATAACCTGCTAAATCAGTATTAGAGCCCCCAAAACATAAGTGTTTATTAGATGTACCTCTCAAATATCTGAGAATCCATTTGACCGCATTCCAATGCTCAAATCCGGGATGACTCATATACCTACTAACGACTCCGACAGCATGTGCAATATCCGGTCTTGTGCATACCATGGCATACATTAAACTTCCTACAACTAAAGCATAGGGTATCTTGGACATTTTCTCTTCCTCCTCTTGTGTCTTTGGACACATCTCCTTAGTCAATTTCAAATGACTAGGCAAAGGTGTACTGACAGCTTTGGCATTCTCCATATGGAATCTCTGCAACACCTTTTCAACATAAGCAGCCTGAGATAGAGTCAATTTTCTGTTCTTCCTATCTCTGCAAATTTTCATACCAAGGATTTGTTTTGCTGCCCCCAAATCTTTCATATCAAATGACTGTGATAACTGATGTTTTAACTCTCTGATGTGATCCATGTTAGACCCAGCTACAAGCATGTCATCAACATATAAACATAAAATGATGTAGCTGTCATTATCCAACCTCTTAAAATAAACACAATGGTCAGAATTACACCTACTGTAGCCTTGCTCAGCCATAAAACTATCAAATTTCAAATACAATTGCCGATGTGCTTGTTTCAGGCCATACAAGCTTTTCTTTAATCTGCACACTTGTTTCTCCTTACCTTTGATCTCAAATCCCTGTGGTTGTGCCATGTATATCTCCTCCTCCAAATCACCATGGAGAAAGGTAGTTTTCACATCTAGCTGTTCCAAATGCAAATCTTCAGCAGCCACAATACTTAAAACAGTACGAATAGAAGTCATCTTGACAACCGGAGAAAATATCTCATCAAAATCAATGCCCTGTTTCTGTGCAAATCCTTTTACAACTAACCTGGCCTTAAATCGTTTCTTACCTCCATCTTCCTCTTTCAGCCTGTAAACCCATTTGTTTGGTAAAGCCTTTTTACCTACAGGTAACTTACATAATTCCCAAGTCTGATTTTTCAGCAAGGAGTCCATTTCTTCTTGCATGGCAAGCTCCCACTGAACTTGTGTATTCACCTACATAGCTTCATCATACCCTTCTGGTTCACCAGCATCTATTAACAAAATAGAATACAAAGAGGGAGAAAACCTTTCAGGAGGTCTACTTATCCTTATTGACTGTCTAACATTCACTGGAGTTTGTGGTATTTCTGGTTGCTGTTGCGGAGCATGAGGAGCCACTGGAACATCACTATTTGGAGTATCATCCAGCACCACATAATCCTTTTCTTTCTTCTCATGCTGCTGCAACTGATCTTTGTACAACACCTTCTCATTGAATATAACATCCCTGCTTCTCACAATTTTCTGATTTTCAAAATCCCAAAGCCTATAGCCAAATTCATCAATGTCATATCTAACGAAGGTACATTTTTTTGATTTCGCATCCAGCTTGGTTCTATTTTCAAAATCTATATGTGCAAATGCTTCACAGCCAAAGGTTTTCAGAAAAGAATAACTCACCTTCTTGCCAGTCCATGCTTCCTCTGGAATACCACAGCCCAAAGGAACTGAAGGACCTCTGTTAATTAAATATACAGCAGTGTTGACAGCCTCTGCCCACATGTTTCAAGGCAGTCCAGCATGCAATCTCATGGTCCTTGCACGCTCCATTATTGTCCTATTCATGCGTTTAGCCACTCCATTTTCCTGTGGAGTCCCTGGAACCGTTTTCTGCCTACGAATTCCATTAAAGGAACAATAGTCTTCAAATTCTTTGCTGCAATACTCACCGCCATTATCAGATCTGAGACATTTTAATCTTTTACCTGTCTCATTTTCAACCAAGCTTTTCCATTTCTTAAATGTTTCAAATACATCAGATTTCTGTCTAAGGAAATAAATCCAGACCTTCCTAGTTGCATCATCTATGAATGTAACATAATACCGAGAGCCACCAAAAGAAGATACCTGAGCTAGTCCCCATACATCTGTATGCACAAGCTCCAACTTTTCATTTTTCTTTTGCTTCCCATCTCTGAGAAAACTGACTCTCTTTTGTTTTCCATACACACAACTTTCACAGAAATCCATATTAATACATTTCAGACCTGGTAAAACTTTCTTAGAATGAAGTACTTTCATACCTTTTTCACTCATATGCCCAAGTCTGTTATGCCACAGTGTTGTTTCAGAACCTGTAGCAACTTTTCCAGTCTCTTCCTGCAAACCTGCAGCAACTGTTCCTAAACCTGTTTGTTTTTCCTCTATAAAATCTAAAGTAGAAGGAACAGTATGACCTGTACAAAGATATAAGGTGCCTACTTTTACACCTTTTGCTACTACTAAGGCACCTTTTGAAACCTTCCAATTTTTATTAGTAAATATAACAGTGCAACCTTGTTTAGTTAGCTACCCTGCTGAAATTAAATTCCTACTGAGCCTTGAAACATGCCTCACCTCTTGTAGTAGCCAATGATTCCCATTCTGCAACTTAATCTTGATTCTTCCCTTTCCAACAATTTGACAGGGTTCATTATCTCCCAAATAAACCAGCCCAAAATCCCCTTGGACATAATCAAGGAAATAACTTCTATGGGGCGTAGCATGAAATGAGGCCCCTGAATCTAAAACCCATGAATCATCAACATTATCTAGGGAAAGAATCAAAGCATCATCTTCAGACTTATTGCTTACCACATTTGCTTCCTTATTGCCTTCTTGTTTGTCTCCTTCTTTATTTTTCTGAGACCAGCAATCTTTCTTCAGATGACCTGGTTTTCCACAGTACCAGCAATCCTTCTGTCCTCTGGTTTGGGATCTTTTGTCCTTTGATTTTCCTCGTGACTTCCCATGACCTCCAGAACCTTTTCCTCTCTCCTTTGATCTACCCCTGCTTTCTGCGTTCAAAACACTGCCTGATTTGGATCCACCTGAGCTTTTCTTACGAATTTCCTCACTCAGAATAACACCAACAACATCATCAAATTTTAGGGTATTTGAACCAGAAACAGAGTTACTAACCGCCATTACCAAACTATCCCAGCTTTCAGGCAATGAATATAATATCAAGAGAGCTCTAACTTCTTCATCAAATTTTACATTTACAGAAGTCAATTGACTGACAATCATATTAAATTTATTTAAATGACCTGTCACAGATCCACCTTCAACCATTTTCACATTAAACAACTGCTTCATGAGAAATACCTTATTTGAGGCTAAGGGTTTTTCATACAATTTAGCCAAAGCTTTCATCAGACCATCTGTTGTCTTCACTTCCATTATATTGAATGCCACCGACGGTGCCAGGCACAACCGAATGGTTCCCAGTGCCTTTCTGTCAAGAAGATTCCAATCCTCATCAGACATTGTTGCCGGTTTCTTGGCTACTCCTTCCAACGGCCTCCATAAATCCTTTTGATAGAGGTAATCTTCCATCTGCATCTTCCATAACTGATAGTTCTGCCCATTGAATTTATCAACCTTCATTTTACCCTCGTCCGCCATTGCTCCCACTCAACCGTGAGACTTTCCTGCAGACGATAATCGAACACAACCCGCTCTGATACCACTTGTTAGGGTTAGCCGGCAGAAGATATCAATTAAATGCAAATAAAGATTAAACAGAGAAATGGAAATACATAGAATTAATAATAGCGAGAGACAAGATTTAACGTGGTTCACCCAAACTCGGGCTACATCCACCAAACAGAGAGTCCAATATTATTATCCAGTAAATCAAACTGATTACAATCAGCAATCCCTGCAACTCAATACCGCTGCAAATGCTACAATACAATCCTCAAACCCTAACCCTTGGCGGCTTTTTATCAAGCCTTTTTGTCGGTTACAAAAATTAGGGTTTTCTTATGTTGGTCATAAAAAATAGGATTTTTTAAGTCGGCCCTAAAAAAAATTTTCTCGGGGGCTACCGCCCCCGAACCCTCGTTTTTTGGGGGCTGCCACCCCCAAACCCCTGCTCGGGGCCCCTGCCCGGCCCCAAACCTCGGCAAGGATACATGGCTAGTGTACAGTACTTTCCTGATCAGTCGCCACCTACCAACACAATTGTTCTCACAAGGCTGCAATACTACCTTCTATCCAGATTCATGGAAGGTTACTAAAGGTGTCATGCAGATTGCCAAAGGAAATAGAGAGGGCAGTTTATATGTTTTTGAGAATGACTCTCAAGTGGGCGCTGCTATGATAGTGATGGATAGCGAAACCGAGCTGTGGCACCAACGGCTTGGACATATGAGTAGAAAAGGTCTTGAAGTCATGATCAAAAGAGAACAACTACCAGGGTTGAAATCCGTGGATTTGGATTTTTGCCAACATTGTCTCTACGGCAAGCAGAAGCGGATTAGCTTCATAAAGACGGGTCATGAGAAGAACACCTCACCTTTGGAGCTGGTTTATTCAAATGTTTTTGGGCCAACCGAGGTAACTTCTCTTGGAGGTGCTAATTATTTTTTAACTTTCCTTGATGATTGCACTAGGAAAGTTTGGATTTTTATGCTTAATAAAAAATCTGAAGTGTTCAGCAAGTTCAAAATTTTTAAAGCTCTAGTTGAAAATCAGAGTGGGCATAATATCAAGTGTTTGCAAACTGACAATTGGGGTGAATTTTGTTCACTAGAGTTTGATAGTTTTTGTGCTGACAATGGTATTCGAAGAATCGAAGTTGTTCCTTATACACCGCAAGAAAATGGGGCTGCGGAGAGGCTAAATAGAACGATTTTGGAAAAAGCACGGTGTATGCTTTCCAATGCTGGATTGAGAAAAGAGTTCTAGGCAGAAGCTTGCAACATAGCAGTTTACCTCATTAATCGAGCTCCCTCATCTCGGTTAAATCTTGACATTCCCGAGGAAAGGTGGATGGGCAAGCGTATTTCTTATAGTCATCTACGGGTGTTCGGATGTGAAGCGTTTGCTCTTATTCCTCATGAGAAATGATCCAAATTGGATCCCAAGTCACAGAAGTGTATCTTTGTTGGGTATGGCGAGGATCAGTATGGATTCAGGTTGTGGGATCTCGTCGCCAAAAAGGTCACTCACAGTCGGGATGTCATCTTCAATGAAAAAGTTTTCCCAGGTTTGCACAAAGAAAATACACTTTCAAAAGATTTCATATCAATTGATTTGTTTGATAATGGAAATGACATGGTTCAGGGAAATATTTCTTCTGTTAGTGTTTCTCTGCAGTCTCCTACCACTTGCTTGCTGCCTCCTAATCCTCCACACAGCCTTTAATTGGCTCCCAGCTCCCTTCACATTCTACACAGCCTCTAAATGGTGCATCGCTGCCCCCAAATGTAAGTTTGTTGCCTTCAGATTATGCACAGCCCTCCCCTGTTCCCACGCTGCCTTAGGCAATTAATCATCCAACGCAGCCTAGTCAAACTTGTTCACTAACTTTCCCAGCTCCTGTGTAGCCTTTACCTTGCGAATCACCACTATTTCAATCATTGCAGCCTCCTTTGGATGGATTGCTGCCTCCAACATATATGCTGCCTCCTCACCCTCATTCGCTGCCTCCTCACACACATATGCAGTCAAATACACACCCGCAGCCTCCTCTTATTCCCATGCTGCCTCCCTCATTGCCCACACAGGCTTTTAATGGTCAAGTGCTGCCAGCTAATACCACGCTGCCCCCAAACTTAAGATCGCTGCCTCTAGGAGAAACGTAGCCTCTGTTTGATAATCCGACTTGCATTGGTACTTCGCAGCCTGTAAGTCATGGTAATATGATGCCTAGCACAGGGGTTATACAACCTTCTTCACACAGGTAGGTGATTAGAGGTGATCTATAGAGTTAGGCAATTTTTCCTGAACAAAGCACTATAGGTGCACAGCAACAGGGCAGTATGCAATCTGACATAGAAAACATTCAAAATCACTTACAGAAAATGACTTTGGAAGACTCAAATTTGCAACAGGAGGGTCCTCAATTAAGGAGGTCTACCCGGGAGAGGAGACGTCCTTCCAAATTTTCTGATTATGAGTTATTGTATTCAGAGGAAGCAAACCCAGAATTATTGATTTCTGATCAACCTGAACCAACTACTTACAAACAGGCTTGCAAGGCAGTTGACTCTTCGAAATGGCAAGAGGTGATGCAAGATGAAATGAGTTCATTGCAGGCTAATAACACTTGGGATCTAGTGCCACTTCCACCTAATCAAAGACCCTTGAAGAATCGCTGGGTATACAAGTTGAAAGAGGAGGATAGAGGCAACAAGCGCTATCATGCTAGACTGGTTGTCAAAGGGTATGATCAATAGAAAGGCATAGATTTTAATGAGATTTTCTCACCAGTTGTGAGAATGACCACAATCCGGGCAGTTTTGGGTTTGGTTGCAGTTTGGGATCTTGAACTTGATCAGTTGGATGTCAAGACAACATTTTTACATGGTGATGTTGATGAAGAACTGTACATGGAATAGCCGGAAGGATTTAAAAAACAAGGACTGGAACATCTTTATTGCAGATTGAAGCGTAGCTTCTATGGGCTCAAGCAAGCCCCACGCCAATGGTATCTTAAGTTTGATTGCTTTATAACTGAGCATAACTTCTTGAGATGTGAATCAGATCCTCGTGTCTATTATAAGTGACTTCCTAATGGTGAGTTTGTCATTCTCTTGCTCTACGTTGATGACATGTTGGTAGCCGGTACAAGTATGAGGATTGTTTCTGAATTAAAGTCACAATTAGCTAAGAGATTTGCTATGAAAGACTTAGGCCCAGCCAAGAAGATTCTTGGAATGACCATCACTAGGGATAGACAAAAGAAGGAGATCATGTTGTCACAAAAGGCATACATTGACAAGGTTGTAGACAGATTTGGTATGACTAATGCAAAGGTTGTCTCTACTCCTCTTGCTGCCCATTTTCGTTTATCTTCTGATTTGTGTCCAAAAACACAAGAGGATAAAGAGTTTATGCAAGGTGTTCCTTATACATCGGCTGTTGGTAGCATCATGTATGCTATGATCTCCACTCGTCCCGATATTGCTCATGCAGTGGGAGTTGTGAGTAGGTTCATGAGCAATCCCGGTAAGCCTCACTGGGAAGCCGTCAAATGGATATTAAGGTATCTTAAAGGTACTTCTGATTATGCTTTGTGCTTTGGTGGCAATAAGGTACAGCTGCAAGGTTTCACTGATTCTGATCTTGTCGGAGATTTAGATAAACGAAGATCTACTACTGGCTATGTTTTTATGTTTGCTGGAGCTGCCATTAGTTGGGTCTCAAGGCTGCAACATTCTATTGCTCTTTCTTCTGCCGAAGCTGAGTACATGGCTCTTTCTGAAGGTGCTAGGGAGATGATTTGGTTACAACAGTGGTTTGGTGATTTGAAATATCAACAAAGTGACTATGTTATGTTTTGTGATAGTCGCAGCGCCATTTTTATGGCTCATAATCATTCATCTTAGCGCCGTTCTAAGCATATCGACATACATGCTCATTTCATTCATCATGTAGTTGAAGAGGGCAAGTTACAAGTTGCAAAAATTGACACAAAGGTCAATCCGGCAGACATCTTCACCAAGGTTGTTCCCAAAGAGAAGTTCGAATGTGCCAGAACTTCTCTTGGTCTGGTTAAGAAAAAGTGATCAAAAGTTTAGAGCAGGTGAATGATTGGCGAGTTGCAGCATCCGTTGACCTTCAAGTGGGAGATTGTAAGGAAATGAAGACCAACAGACACATTATTTTCCCGCCAATTGCTTGTCCTTTCACATTCCTCTTGTGATGTATAATGAAGCATTATATATGCTTGATATCTCATTGTAAAACACAATTCATTATCAATAACAATTCCTCTGCTCAGTGTGGATGTAGCCAAGTTTGGTGAACCACGATAAATCTGGTGTCTTATTCTTTTTGCTTTCTAATTACATCTGTGCGCTGTTTTTACTTCTCTCTTTCTATAATTGAGTTCTACTTTCAGTGTTAACACTAAGCACTAATGTCTATACCCTAAACACTAATGGTTAATCTAAATGCTTTTGCTACTAAATCTTTAAACTTATTATCAATTACAATATCCTATTCAACATTACAATGGCACGAACGCCTAAGAGATGTCTTATCCCAGAGATTCAAAAGCTTAACAGTTAAGTTAATTGAAAGAAAAGCTAGGGCTTCGATAATATTGCTCCTGTTGAAATTGCCTCATAATGTACTCTTAACACATTGAACACTTGAGGTTTATTCGTTTTCCAGTTCAAAGTCTTTCTCCCCTGCGCATCTGCCTTGGTTTACATTCAACAGAGAAGAGAGATGAAGATGGCGCTGCAGAAATGCCTCTTCAAACACACGCAGGTAATAACACACCCATTTTCACTCTTTCTTTTAAATGCCTTCTCTCTCAACACACTCGTATCCACAGACATTGAGAGGATTATACACTTTAATAAATCCATCAATGCCCTCTGTAAATTGGGTAACACAAACAAGGCCTGGGACCTTTTACATTCAGCCATTACCAAACGCCTTCCTCTTAATGTCGTATCCTTTAATACGCTCTTGGGTTGCCTTGGGCATTCTGGTGATTTCTGTAGAATCTCCTCACTTCTTGCTGAAATGGAAGAGATGGATATTCATCCAGATGTTATCACTTATACTACCCTCATAAAGGCTTTGTGTAAGCGGGGTCAAATTGAGGAAGCACTTGAGCTCTTACACAGAATGAGGCATGCTCATTGTTTTCCTAATATTGTTACATACAACACTCTGATTGATGGAATCTGCAAAATAGGTAGCGTAGGTGAAGCACTTGTTTTATTTGGGGAGATGATACAAGTTAGCATTTCTCCTGATATTTTTACATGCACTACCCTCATTAATGGTCTCTGCAAGGTGGGTAGGGTAGATGAAGCTCTTGTTTTATTTGCCGAGATGATGCAAGCTAGCATTTCTCCTAATATTATTACATGCAATACCCTCATTAATGGTCTCTGCAATGTGGGTAGGGTAGATGAAGCTCTCAGGTTAGTAGCTGGAATGAGACATGTTCTTTGTTCTCCAGATACTGTTACATACACCATCCTGATTGATGGTCTCTGCAAAATAGAAAGAGTAAATGAAGCTCTGGCATTCCTGTGTAAAATGATAAAACATGGTTATTTAAATGACATCTACACTTATACTTGCATAATAAATGGCTTTTGCAAGGCTGGAAAAACAGATGAAGCCTACAATCTGTTTGTACAAATGATGGAGTTTGGTCCTTTTCCGAATGAAGTGACATTTAGTTCAATTATTGATGGACTGTGCAAAGATGGCAGGATAGACAAAGCTTGGGATTGTTTTCATAACATGTCCACAAAGGGTTTGCAGCCAGATGTGATTACTTATAGTTCTTTGATACACAGTCTATGTAAATTGCATGAGATGGAAAAGGCTCAAAAGTTGTTTAAAGAGATGTCAAGAAAAGGCTGCTCTCCAAATGTTATTACGTACAACCTTATGATTGCTGGTTTTTGTCAGAATAACAAGGCAAGGGAAGCATTCACACTTTTTTATGAAATGGAAGACAGGGGATGGCTTCCTAATATGAACACATATAATATTCTGATAGGTGCATTTTGTAAGACAGGGGAATTGAACAGGGTATGGGAAATGTTAGATGAAATGGAAAAAAGAGATTTCAAACCTAATGAAGTAACATTCAACGCAATCATTGACGGTCTGTGTAAAACAGGTGATCTTGCTAGCGCACATGTATAGATGAATAAGATACTCGATGAAGGCATGGCTCCTAATGTGGTTATTTACACCCCATTGTAAAATTGGTGAAATGGACGAGGCTATTATGTTGTTTGAAAACATGGAAATGGTCGGCATTACTCCAAATGTTGTGACCTATAATACATTGATTGACGCACTTTGCAAAGAAGGTAAAGTTGTCATTGCTTTCTCATTGTTAGATGAGATGAGAGCAAAGGGTTTGCTTCCAGATATCATCTCATACAACACAATATTTTGCAGTGTCTGCAAAACACGTGACGTGGAAAATACTTTTCTTTTGATAGATCAAATGAAGAAACAAGGCTGTGCTCCTGATCATACCACTGTTCAAATGCTCCAGTGGCTAGTTGATGTTGGCCAAAAGGAAAAATTAGAAGACTTTGTAAATGATGGTGCTTTTTTAATTTCTAGGTGACTATAATTCTTATGTATTAATGAGTGCTAGCCATATGGAAGTCATTGCTTTGAGTGGGTATATTTTTCCAGCAAGAAAATTCACACAAATAGTCATCTCAGTGTTACTTATAAAGTTAAATATAAAACCAAGCTTTTGTGAAGGACTGAAAAGTTACCTAGAACTTTTTTTTTTTCCTTCCTTTCACACAGTCTAGTCATGTACGATAGTTTGGAATAACTAGATGGTTCTTTCCCAGTATTGAAGATTGTTTTTTGTTGACAGGTTGACATCGCATGCAATTTCTATATGGCACACATACATTACTCTTGTATGGGTGTATGTTACTTTCAGCTCATTATTTTTTTGGATAGTTCAAATTGAGTAATCTAGAAGAGTTACCGTAGCCATAACTGAACGGAGAACTGTATGAAAGCAAAGGAATGAGCTATGAAGTCCAGAATTGTCATATCTGGCACGATATTTACGTACTAAACCTGGTCTTAGGAAAGTAAAGATACTCATAACTAGAAATTCTGAAATAGTCTATCTTCAGAGAACCAACTGAAAATCAAATAACTGCAGGGGACTGATCTTACAAGGCAGAGAATTAGATCTGAGTCATCTGACAGTAGAAACCACATGACAACAGTCAATAATTTGTACTTCTTGCTGGGGCTGGGTTCTTTTTTTACTCTTCTTAATCTAAACCCCGATTCCAACAGCAAGTGTGTTTCTTCATACTACATAATACCCAACCTGCTTCATCCTCTTTATTTGAAAAGAAATATATGAAATTGTAAACTCCCACATTTTCCTGATCTAACTAGTTTTGGCTATGGGGGATCATAGGTTTACTAATATTACCATCACTAGCTTTATGATGTTTCTGGCTCTGTGCTAGTCTCCAATACAGGAGCCAAATCACAGTTATTTAATCTTTTATAATATGATATTTTTTAGTATGGCTTCTCATTAGACTCAAAAGATTATCATAATTAGTACTTCTTGGCTAACAACTGTACAGCAGCCTTCTCATCAATCTTTTGCTGTGTTGAACAACAGTTGTGAAAAATTAGTAATTAATACTCCATTGTTCACCCTGCGGTGAAACAGATCGAAGTAATTACCTAGTACAGGTTGAAAATTCATCATCATCAAATGCTCCCAAATGTGGCACCCAAGCTTGCTGCACCATATCCAATGCCTTGCTACTGTAGATGCCTCTAAAAATGGAGAAATCAATTAAACAAGATGTTTTCATTCATCCCTTCCAAGTGCTTCAACTTGGCAACTAAAGATTCACTAGTTGAGTTGCAGAAATCACTATTTTTTTTCTCCATTGTAGGTGCCCTAATGGAAAGAATAAAACAAGTGATGGAATGTCAAGAGTCATCTTTTCTTTACACACTTTTCTAGGCGTCCAACATAAGAGAATTACTTAAATTTTAATATTAATTTTTTACAAGTCCCTTTTACCATGGTAAATGGACCCCATCAACCCCGGACTTTGAAATTGTGCAATATAATAATTTTACAAATCACATCAAACATCCTGATTGCCTTTGATGTTTGAAATGGAAGCCAAGTCTTACCAAATGAAGATTTATATCTTTATGACACTTCACAAGATACTCTTGTAGCCCAAGCTTACAACAAAAATGCAAAAAACTGAACATGAAAATAAAATGCTTTTTTAGCGATGGAAGATTGTCCATGGACTCGGATGCTCATGCATCATAACTATGTGTATATTCACCTAAAAAAATGCTACATTCATTCCCTAAACAACATACTAAGAGTTGGGTTTTAGATGTAGATAGCTTTGCTTATAAAATAAAGTACGAAGAAATAAGAGGAATTTTTTTAGAAACTAGAAAGTTTGGATGTTTGTGGGATTAACCTAGGGTGCTCTGTCCAAGGCCAATAAACATATATTTTAGAAACTATAAAAATCTACAATGATTTCTAAAGTGTGCATTCTATGTTCTTTGCGGAGGATTTCAAGAACTGGAAGCACAAAGTTGTGCCAAGGGTAGGAAAGGAAATAAGGATTTTAAGGTTGCAGAGAGGAACTAATAATGGCCACAAAAGTATTATTGAGTTTGTAGAGGGAAAAATAGAAGAAGTAGAGGAAAGAAAATAAAAGGTCTGACATTTGATTGGTTGTTTGAATGGCTAAGACATCAACTTTTATAAAAGATTTGAATAGATCATTGGGAAAACACAAAGAAGACATAGAAGTTGGATTTTGGCCATTGTATGGTGGGCTTGAATATCAGGGATCCTATCGTGATTGTGGATGACGCTAGTCTCTATTGTGATTGCATTAGCATCCAAGTAGGAACAAATTGAAATTGAAGTTTGTGGAATGCTTAAGTTAGGCAGAAGGTGTATTCTTGTATTTTGGTGAGGATAATAGGTTCAAGGAATACATCGAATGAGTCCTAAAACATGGGAATGGATGCTAAATTAAGTGCACAACATAGAGGAGAAATGACAAAATAGGAAATTTCCATCTCTACACATTGATACCTTTGTTATAGATTTTTACTATAGCATGAATGTGTTTCATTATGTACTTGGAATGTGGCCAAATTAGGATTCAAATGTGTACACTTAGATACAAGCAATATTACTTGTAATTAGTAGATTTTGCATAGACTTGAATAGCATGGTATATTTTGTAACACTTTGCAAGTGTTTAAAGTTAATTGTAACATTCAAACTTGAAGAGGTAGGGGGAATTGAAATGAAAATATCTTTACTAATTATAATGCCCTTGTTCATCAATTATTTTAATATTTATAACATGGGGGTGGGAGCTACATTTGATTTAGGCCAAAGAAACATCTAAGAAAAAAGGAAATCACAAGCATTGACCAAAGGTTGTCGTTGTGTTTATGCAACATGTGACATGGAAGTGCGCATTTTTTGTCCAACTTTTCAACACGTTTTATGGTTTTATCCAAATAGAGATGATGTATTGTGAATTTAAATTGTACTTATACTAACTGTCAACCTTGGAACTTTTATATTAGAAGTGAAATAATACCAACTTCTATATATGAAAACATATTGTAACAATAAAAAAATACTCCACCAATCTTCTTTTTATAAGAAATGATGAAAATGGTGACCCTATTTTTTTTTTTTCCTAAAATGATGTTAAATTGAATGTTTAGGAAAAAAAGATGGTCACATCTATGGCTATCTGCAAAACACATTGTCTACCTTAAAGGTATGAAACATGGTTTGATGTCATTTCATTCACCTATTATTTGTTGTGGTGTATAAATAATGATAAACATTCTAGAGCGAATATAGATTTCTTGCAATAAATAAAGAGATGAAGTTGCTATTAATTTTTCTTCTTCCAATTACTATGAAAATTCAATGAATATACTACATAAAATAGAGGATGTGTTGTATATTTATTAGTCCCTGCCTCAGCAGAGGACTATTGTTTTTTGCTAACAAAAAGTGCATTAATTTCCCTGGGGCTGTGTGCAAATTGGGAAATATTGTTGGCTAAACTAAGGTGTGGTATTATTTAATTTTTTTCCCCTGACGGATGCCTTTTTCCCATTGGGACTTTAATATACCCCTGGTATTTTAATCTTCTCTGTTCGATGCTTCAAATATTTTATTGTGTTTTGCTGATGGCTGGCGTTTTCTTGTTCTGCATGGCAATGGAGGGTCCATGCAACGGCATGTGGCCTGGAGAAGAACAGGTGTGGTGTTTGGTGGGAAATATGTGTTGAGCTGCAGAGGTTTTGCAAATAGGTGTTCGCAGCTTCTGGTTGGGGTAAAAAGTATTTTTACAAGATGGGCCCCCAAAATAATTTTACTTGCCTATTGCTATTCCCTGGAGAGAATTGCGGTGAGTTTTTTAATTGCTTGCATATTTTTTTTAACAGGTTTATCTTATCCTGGTATGGCCGATGTCGCAGTTGCAGTGCATAAATCTGAATTGTTTTTTGTTTTTAGTCTGTGGTTGACATTTAATCCTTTTATGCTTATTTTCCTTGTTTTCCTTTCAGGAGCTGGAGAGGCTGCGGATGGACAATTTCTATGCACCAGGGAGGAATCAACTGTTCGTGCCGGGGCCTGTGAACATCCCGGAGCCTGTATTGCGGGCTATGAACAGAAACAATGAGGATTATCACCCCCCTGATGTACCTGCGCTTACCAAAACTCTTCTTCAAGATGTCACGAAAATTTTCAACACTACCTCTGGAACTGTTTTTTTAATTCCTACTACAGGTACCTTCGCTCATCGCTCTCTTTCTTTACTACATTAGATTACCAGGCCTTTTCTTAATTGCGTTTCTTTTCCCAACATCTGTTATTATTTTTAAAATTCTACAGGCTTGTTACAAGTTAATTAGAACAAGGTTTTTGTAACCAAATTTTCTATTTCTCAAGAATTTCGTCTAAATAATTTTTAGGGGTGTTAGGCTTTCTTAGAATTCTAATTTCAGGATAAAACTTTATAAATTAAAATTTCAATTTTTTGAAATTTAATTTGTACAAATTTTTATTATGTCAAATGATTTTAATTAGTAATAATTATTTTATTATTTTTTAACTTATATTATTAATAATTATTGCAGAGTGAGTGGTTCTACTTAATATATGTATTTGTTATTGTTAGTAAGAAAATATATATTTTCATGTTGCAGAAGTTTTTCTTTAAAGAATGAGGTACTGGATTCAGGGTTTATATTTGATGATCATCATAAGCTTTTCAAACTGTAAAATACAATTGTTTTTTAAATGAACGGTGAAATCTTTATTTAAATTGTTTTTTTTATTATAATAAGAATATATACAGTATATTTGATGGTGCTTACTGTTAAGTTCCTTATATAACTGGGCGGATTTGGGCGACCGCAGAGCTCTGGAGCAGCTCTTGACATCTCTTAAGGTGGTCTATGTTCTGCCTCTCCGGCTCTTGCTCTTTGCCTGCTTGAGGTTTTAGGAGCTCCAGGGATGCAACCTCCTCTGCGACCAGAGGCCTCTTGGACCTCCGACACACTTTGGAGAAACTCATTTGCCACAATTCTATGGCGAGTTCATCAAATTGCAATTCAATGGTTTTTTATTTCCTTCATCAGAGGGTTAAGCACCAAAATTTTACGGATGCACCAATACCATTTTCAGTTTGTGCCCCTCTCTCTACTTCTTTCAGCAGATTAGCCCCAATCAGAGGATCATTTATTTGGGCAGATTACAGATAACGAGAGGGCTAAAACTCAGAAAAAAATTTGTTGAAAAGTGAGGATGTCTCAAAAATCTTGAGCAAAAATCAATTGGCAAAATCCCTAAAATTGTTCAGTTGGATAAAATCAGAGGAACGATCAAAGAGTAGGGTTTCAAGGGTTTTTCTAAAATCCATTAATGATTTGTTATGCTATAAAAGTCAGGATATTATCAAAGTTGCTATTTTTTCGTTCAGGAGAATATTACACTTATCACATCAGTAAATAGTTTTACATCTATTACTAAGCCCTTTAAGGGCTTTGCCTTGATGTTAGTACAAATTCCTAGATTTATTATAAGGTTTACACTGGAGCTTTGTTCTAGACTCTTGAAAACGAAATTGAGGGACCTACTAGAACATGAAAAAAAGAAGAGAATGTAGGAAAATAGAAAAAAGTTGAACAAGATTGAGAGTTGAATAAAGCTGGGGGATCAAAACAGGGACCAAATGGATGCTACTGACACTGGATTTAGGAAGAGTGGCAAATGGATGGGAAAACAATGAGTGAATTACATAAGTCAATTCATTTATTAGAAGAGATATGGAATATAAAATGAAGTTTAGGAAGCAATTATAAGAGCTGTCATCGCTTGAGCTGGAGCAGGAACTGAAAAATTATCTCTATAAACTTATAGAACTATGTTTTTGTGAGGTCGTGTGCATGTAGTTGAAAATGTATACCAAGGTTTTATTCTTTACATGCTGTCATTGGAATTGGAAGGTGCATTTGAGGGAAATTGCACTTTTTTTTTTTCATTAGCAGCATATGTACACAGTCTAGATGCTCATGTTTTTCTGGGTCTCATGTGAACAGGATATGGTGGATAATATCAAGAGTTTCCTCTACCTAGTGAGTTGTTGTAAGTGCTAGAAAGGATGGAATGCAACAATGCTTGGAATGTTGTGTCATCTGCCTTTATCTATAGAAGCCATGTCTTCATATATAGGTTAAATCTTCAAAGACAAGACTCCCCTTGTCAATGCGAAGGGTTCCCATTTGCCATACCTGCTGTGCTAGCAAGACAAAATATAAAGAACTCTTTTATCCATACATTTTACCTTACCGATGACAAATGGTATTTGTTATCAGTGTTTTTGAGTGTTGCATTCTGGAATTCCAAAGTGGTGTGCTTGAGTATAAATGTAATTATTAGTGCAAACCACTGTCTGTGCATTCCATTTCTTATTGTATTTTCACTATACTTCTATGAAATCATTCACCCCAGTGTTTACCTTGATCAACATTAACATTATCTGTTTGATTAATGTGGTGCATATATTCTAATGTTTGCTTGATCTGAGTAAAAACTTAAAAAATTTCCTTATCTCCATAATTATCTATCAGGTCCTCTAGAACTCGAGTAGGAGAGTTGAGGTATCCTTGTTATCCACTTAGTTTGAAGGGCTTTAAGAACTGGGTCAAGTAGTTGCCAGTATTTACAGGATTTCTAATTCTTCCCCCATACTGAATGTGGTTGTAAACAATTTGAAAATTGTTATTTGTAATTTTGTGGCATTTCCCATGAAGCAGTAATATTCTACATTGTTGGACCCCTTTAAAAGTTTGGCAACAGAAATGATCTTACAGCTATACGGCTATCAGAGTTTCACCTTGGAAAAAGATTGAATAGTTTGTATATTTTGCTAGGTGAGGAGCTTTTTGATCAAGAGACAGCTCAACTGTGGTGGGCAGATAAGGAGTTGATGCGCGACAAAAAGTTGTGTGATTGTGTTGGAAAGAATGAGAAGACAAAGGAATACAATCTGCTTGATAATGGTAACTCTCTAAAAGAGTATGCTTGATTCTATTTTGTATAGGTTATTAATGCTAAGGAAATGCCTGGCTTTATTACAGATCATTTCCAAGCTACAAGAAAGAGGTCATGATCCTCCTACCCGTGAACCAGTAGGATACAAGTGCTTTGGGAACTCCATGCTATTTAGTTTTTACTATTTGGAATTCCAAATCAAAATTTGAACATTCCGATGCTAATAGAATTGTCAATTTGACTCTACCTATGACTGATATTTGGCAATTTGCATGAATATAAGTAATTTGGCTGACCTTCAATACATTGTAGCAGAAAATGCTTACATCTCAATTTTTTTCTCCACCAGCCAGTAGATGCGAAAACCCAGAAAGCAATGATGGCTTGGCACAAACAACAAGAGGCGGCATGAGAATTTGCAAAGAAAGTCATTTTTTATGGGCTTTGATGTCATTACTCTGGATATACAGTTTAGAAATTTGATTTGTTTTGAGATATTACTGAAGCATAGCCTCTTCACATGTTCATACTCATTTATTTTGTGGAATACAATCTCACTATTCTAAGTCTTTGATTATGCCATTTTTTGCTAATAGAAGCTGGAAGAGGACAAGGATGATTCATACCCGAACCCCTCATGGACAAACCCCAAATCTATGAAGGCTCAATTTCAAGGCTTGTCTGCAATACACTACAAATAGAACTTGCTGGAAGATGAACTGGATTTAAACCTGTTGTACACTGTACATGAAAATGCTTCAGCATTTGGATGTGTATGGGTGTTTTGTGATCTATTGGAGCACAGTAGGTTCTCTGGTTATTAGCATTCTTGTTGATATAAACACGGGTTATTGTTGGTGTTTTCTTGTTTTGCATGGCAATGGAGGGTTCACGCAAGGGCATGTTGTTGTCAGAGGCCCAATATAAGGGGATAGTTATCATATGTTTGATTTTGCTTCTGTTCTTCAAGATTCCGCCCAAATCATTCCTTTTGTCTTTAAGCTTTTTCTCTGCCATGAAAATATATTGTTAAATTGAAGAGCTTTTAGTGTAAATTTGAAGTATATGGAACGGATGAAGTGAAATTTGTTGGCTTGTTGGAGCTCAGAATCTTTGTGGATAATTGTGGAACATACGAGGATTATTATTTTGAGCATCTTCTGCTGTGTTCATGCAATTTTTTCCCTGCCGCTTTGTTCTGTGTCTTATTATTCTGATTTTACTGGTAAATGTTCAAATTTATGTTGAAATTTCTAATTGAAGAAACTGAATCATACCCTAACTAGAATAAAGAGTCTATTTGAAAAGCTCCGTCACAGAAGGCCTCTAACTCAGTAGTGGTGCACGGCTGCACTTTAGTGGAAGGTCCTAAGTTCAAATCCCAATCTTAAGTAGTTAATATCAAATAATATGATTGTAATTGCTTCTAAAAAAAATTGTGTGGAGCTTTCCGCAGTCCACGCTCTGTGGCTATACTCATGCTTTTGGATTTTACTATTTTATCTGTTAAATCTTGTTTTATTTTGTTTTATCCTGTAACCTTTTCAAATTTGCAGATTTGCTTGAAACAATCGTCAACCTTTTATGTATATCCTGCAAACGTGGCTTTTTAAGAGATCATATCTCTTTTGGAGTTTTGTAAAAGTTTTGTGCCTTGTTTATTCTCCCATATTATTGCATGTAGGGCGATTAAGTATCTACTACTTTCTTTTTGTGAAATTCCCTTTCCTTTATGTTTCAAAGGCTGTCCAAACCCTCCAAGCATCAATAATGGCACAGGTAGAGAGGATGTTGTCATAGGATATTGATTCTGGCTTTTCATCTGCCCATTGCACTTTCGTGGAAGTCCTAAACTATCAATTTTGTGCATTCCTACAATAATTGCATTCTAGATCCCTCAAAAAGCTTCAAAGGTTTTATCAACTTATGAGATAAATTCACCAATATTCCTCTTTTGGGTCTTAAAGTTCTTTCTTCGGTATGCTTTTGGAACAATAGTTTTATGTGAATAGAAACTGCAATTTTGCTTTAAAGCGCAAAAAATAGTAGAAATTTGCACGGTGTTTGCATGACATTTGTGGAACTGTTTCTCTCTCTCTCTCTCTCTCCCTGTCTTCAACTTTCTCTTGCAATAATCTTGGAGATAATCTCTTTCCATTCTGGCTATAGTGTGGACACCCTAGCTTTGACATTAAATCTGTGGTGATTGAGTTGATTTGTTTTTCTTGATTGCTGTAGAATGAATATAGGCTTAGGAGTTATCAGAGCGGCCCAGCTTTTTGTTTTGAATTCCACAATTGCTGCACGATATATGTTCAACTCTCAAACTTCTATTCAAAAGTTCACAAAAGGATATCTTAAATACTTTTCAACAAATCAATTTTGTGCAATATTCCATGAGATGTCGTCTCTTGGAGACGCTCTGTCAAACACTTCATGTGCCTTTCTATGTCTTCACATTTTGTATGCATGTTTTCCCGCACTCGTGCCATCATATAAGAATAGAAGCTTAGGAGTATTAATTATTATTTTTTAAGCAGGTGCAGTCTTAAACACTGCACCTTTATGATCTCTCAACAATATTGCAGAATAGAGAAATGGATATGGAGATCCCTAGTTTTTAGTTGTACTAAGAGCCTACCTACGTTTCCTACAGATTATTACATTCATTTGGGAAAGATTTTAATTTTATTCCCACCTCTAATTTCTCCAAGGCACATGATAAAAAGGCGCCACAGGCTTTTTGCTTATTTTCTAGAAATAAAAAAAGTAATAATTAATGTGTTATCTTTTTTTAATCACGTAGGAAGGAAATGATTTTAAGTTTTCAAGGAAATGACTACAGGTTTTCATAGATGAAGTTTGTAAATGCTCTTGATTGAAATCTAGTAATTGCTTTTAGGCAGATAATGAACTCTATTCCATGTTTTTCTGGCTGTTTAATTATAATGAATAGAAAATATCTTTTTCCTAAATAGTTAAAATATTGAGAATGTTTAGCTATGGAAAGAAGATAAAAAAGGGGAAATTCTACATTTAGGTGAGTTAAGACTAAGTCTTTTATTTTTATATATGATTAAAGATGATAGAAAGTGAATATTTAAGAAAGATTGTTTTCCTTATTGATGTTTTCTTAGTGGATATCATGTTAGGTTATGTTCAAGACGAAATTAGGGATTATTCAAAAGAAGGTTGTTATTAGATTGCATTAAGCCTTCCGTGGTGATATGATACTTGCTATGTTTGTGCAGCCAAAGACGTGATTAGAACCCCCTCTTAGATGATCATAACTCAATGTGGATAATGATTAGTGGGTTAGACTTATTCTAAGTGGAATGAATCAATGTCTGTTGTTAGAACATAACGCCCAAGCATATGCTACATTTAATAAGAGTTGTTAATATCTTTACAGTGATAAGGGTAAGTCTATAAAAACTGACATCATGGTGTTAATAATCATTATCCAGTGCTGATTCTTCAATCTATATTTCATCAATTTCGTATTCAGGCAACTATAGTTCATTTGTCAATTGGTTTGTGAACATTAATATTCAAAATTTACAATTTGGATATTAGTCTTTATTCTTGACTCGCCCTTTAGTACTGCTAAACCTCCTATTTCATCAATTTCGTAGTCATGCAACTATAGTCCATTTGTCAATTGGTTAGTTAACACTAATATTCAAAATTTACATAGATGCAAATTGTGTTTGGATATTAGTCTTCATTCTTGATTCGCCCTTTAGTATTGCTATACCTCCTCTATGCATTTTCCTTATATCTCATGAAGCCCACTCAACATGATCAATATAAACTAAAAACGAATGATAATTTGGGTGTTATTAATTAGTTCCACATAATCTCAACAATAGATGCAAGCAACTAGAATTTAAAACTATATCATTTCCTTCACACATTGCTTTTCGTATAGTTACTTGCATTTTCCAAATCTGCTTAAATTTTGCACATCTGTTTTTCCCCCATTTTTTTCTCATTCTTTGTGCTGGCAGCATTTGGCAGGGACTTCTGCTGCTGCGTAGCTCTTGTTCTAGTATATATTACTTATTATATGTGCAAATTCAATTGGCTTTATTTGGAGATGCTCATAGATATTTTGAAGGAAAACATTGAAGTGAGAAATGCTTGGTGTACAAAATAGTGTATTGTAACATTGTAGATTCATTCCAATTAGTTTAAAAATAATTTACATTGTTCCATATATTTGCCAATTTAGGTGATTCCTATGTTGGAATGGTAAGGACCAACACATGAAGTTCATTGTTAAATGCTTTCATTTCCCAATCAAAAGAAACTTGAGCATAATCTATATATAGGTGAAGCATATCTAGAGTTGGAAATAGCGGGAGAATTTACAAATCCATAACCATTAGACCAAACCTAGATATTCACAAATGATTTTAAATGACAAAAATTGTAACAATTACTCTTTCTATTATAACACATACAAATGTTAGTCCCACATTGTCTTAAGTTGGGATATACTTAGCACTTCAATTCATTAATTTAAGGTTCTCTTCCTATTGTAGTGCAATTGGTTGCAAAAAAAGTTTTGATTTGCAAGTTCTTAGAAAGATTCTTTCATTGCACTTCATGCAAACTAGTACAACAAACATGTTATCTAAGCCATATTGTAAAACCTGTCAAGATAGCTATCATTTTCTAGAAGGATGGATCTAGAGAGATATGTTCTACTACTTTGTTGTACATTTGATATTTAATATTATTGTGTACACCAAGTTACATTGTAGATTTCGAAGTTAGAAGTTGATATTTAAACTAGATGGATACACCATACCTTAGCTTGTCAATTGCAGATTTAAAAAGATGAATTGAAGTAGTACAAAATTTAAATAATCAACTAAAAATGAAGGAACAAGAGCAAGCTACATAAGAATGTAGGACACAAGGATTTACATTGGAGAACTCAAATTCTAGAAGAAAAATCGAGCAAAAGTAAGGACTAATGGTCTCCTTGTTCATTATTGCCAATCAAAATACATTATTAGGCCTCTTGGGCACACAACAAATAAGAAGATTCAATATTTTGTGCCTAAGATTAGTCATTCAATAATACTTCCCTCTTTGTTTTGTTGCAACCTACTTATATTCACAGTTGCACAATCTATAATTGAAAATTCAACCTATGCACCACTTGGATGCTTCCTCTAATTGCTTATTCCTAGTTACAATGGTCATTTATGCTTGTACAATCTTGAATAAAAGTTGACAAGATAGTAGCAAGATGAAAACACATTATTGGAATGACATACGATGTTTACTTAAAATGCGGTATGAAACAATCTCTTTCATTAGGCCAATAGTTTTGTAACCACCTTGACAATTGTGAAACTTCCCCAATGGTTACGAAATGACAACCTTTTGGAATTAGTAGTTGCATACATCACTCTCTATTAGGCCTAACTTTTTGGTACAAAATCTCAAATCACCTCTATTTTCTACCTTGAAATATTTTTTCCTTAATCAAAAGTGGACCTTAAGTTGTGACCCTCTTTGTCATGGACTCATAGTGTGAATATCTCATTTTCAGGTCTATTTATGGATCACACCTCCTTAGAATGGAGGATTTTGGTTTTCAAGAGCTAGGTAGACTCAAAAAATGAGGGAAGACCCACCCAATGGATGACATGGTTGCCATTAAACCTTGCACCACTCTATCCAAGAGTCTAGAAATCTTCATTTTCAATTATCAAATGATGTTTGAATTAATAATAGTCATCAGATTTCCATAGTCCATAATAGTATTCTTGAGTGCTTCAGGAATTAACTATGTAAGTTTTTTACTCAATGTTTCGGATCACACTTTGTGATCCATCGTCAGGAGAGCTAGATGAGAGAATTAAAAATGTTTGAATTGTCAAATGATGTTTGAATTGTCATAGTACTTGAGTTAGATGGACTAGCTATACCAACACTACTTTTCCTCCACTCAAGGGGAACAATTTCGGTGCTTTCACTGAGCATCCTCTTTGCTTGAAGATTATGGACCTACAATTGCTTAGACTTGCCCTTGTGGGCATGCAAAATAAAAATCTAACCATCCTTGATCAAGTGTTATTTATTTTTCTATCTCTAGTAAGAAATACTTTTTTGTACTTGTAGGGACTACCAAAAGAAATTCCACACACATCCAACGGGTCAACATCTAGAAACACTTCATGAATATAAACTTTTGATTAACACTAACTTAAATTTCATTGATCAACACCCTTCTTTCATCTAATCTAAGGCATATGAGTTGTGTTGTTGAATAGTTTCTAAACCAAGATTTTCAACCAACTCTTGAGAAATGAGGCTAGGTTGGGAACAAGATTTCAAATTTAACATTATTGATCTAAACCTTAATGCTAAACAACTTTGTAGGCTCCTTTTGCTTTTGTACTTGAATATGGAAACTAACCTTCTTTGTAGTGTAAGAGACTTTGAATTGACCTTTGAATTACTATCAATTTCTTTTCCACTAAAGGTGGTTTTTTACCTTCTTACCCTTCTAATTGACACTTTTCTGGATGTAGCTTCTAATAGGTTTCACCTATATGACCTTGGACATCGCATTAGTTGTAATGCCTCACAAGTTTTGAACTTGTGGCTTTTACCTTCTTTGCCTTGGTTGCTCCTTGTGCCTTTGGAGAGGAAGGTGGACCACCCACTTTGAGGTAGTGAGCATGTGAGAATGCCTCAACAACATTTCAAGGTTTTGAAAACAATGGAAACCTCTAAAGATGGCTATGAAAGACTTTGATGAACTTCATCAAAACCTCCTTGTTGTACACATCTTTGTCCATTTGGAGAACCCTTCTTCAAAACTCATTAGTATATTCTTGCACACTTTGTCCTTCTTACTATTTCAAAAATTGTCACTCCATGGAATTTTCCTCTTTATAACATAATGGATGAAATTGTTTCTTAGTCAATTTTTTAAATTGTTCTCATGGACTAATTGGATCTTATTTTCTGAAAACTAACTTGGAATGAAAGAGACTTTCAAACCAAGTTAAAACATGCTTTAGAATACTTAATATAGCAAAGGAAATCAAGTGTGTTCTACACTAAGAGTATGAATGTTGAAATATATCTAATTGTAAGAACAAATGATCAAGCTTTTCCACACCTGCCTCTTCTTAAAATAGTAGAATTTCAATCTTTGTTTTATCCTTGAACAAAGGTGTCTTTGCTAGACTTATTTTTCCTTGGGATTGCTCTTCTTCTTCGAAGTGGGCTTTACCCTTACTCTTGGTGTCTTCTAATGATCACAACTTTTCCACAAGAGCCTCCACACTCCTCTTCAATGTCTCCATTGACTCAACTATGCTTGCTAATCAAGTTCTAACTTGAGGAATATTAATTCCTCATGGAGAGGTTCATCTCTCACCATGCTTCTTATCTTTTCTTTCAACTACGAGATTCAGTGTCTTTTTGAAAAGGTAACAAATCTTCCTCACTCGATCTTGTTGTTAGCATCAACCTACAATATTAGACACAACAACTTTCCACCAATGGATCCAATTGCTTTGATACCATGTGATGTATAAACTAGGATGGATATTCCATAACATTGCTTGTCAATTACAAATTTAAAAAAGGGAATTAAGTTCTATAGCATTTGAATAATCATCAGTGCTTCAGGATTTAACTGTGTGCAAGTTTTTTCCTCAACGTTTTAGATCACACTCCATGATCTATCATCAGGAGATAAGAGAGCAAGAGAAAGTAAATGATGGATCATGAAGTGTGATCCGAAACGTTGAGGAAAAAACTTGCACACAGTTAAATCCTGAAGCACTGATGCACAATACTACGGACTGTGGAAATCTGATAGCTATTATTTGAATAATCAACTGAACATGAAGGAGCAAGAGCATGCCATCAAATAATAGAAGACATGGATTTGCCTTAGAGAAATTGAAATTTGGAAGAAAAGTCTAGAAAGAGAAAGTTCTAATGGCCTTCTCATCTGCTATCTCTAATTTGAACATCTACTATCTCTAATTTGAATACAATCTTAGGATTCTTAAGAATACATCAAGATTATAATCAATGTATCAATATTATCATCATCATTGGATGACTTCTTAGTAGAGGAATTATTGAAGTTTTTCTTTTTCTTTATGCATTACTTCTTTACATGGTCCTACTCGCTGCTATTCCAACATCTTACTCTACTCTTTCTAGGGGTTTTGGATCTTCCTTTGGACATGGATCTATATATAGATTTCTTCCAATCCCCTTTTGTGTTGTTTTCTTCTTTAGGCCTTCCCTGAGATTCAAAGCATCCATGAAATCACTGTCCATGGATTTTATCCCAATATCTTCACTAAGAAAAGTTGCAACAAGGCTATATCTCTTTGGATTTGTAGTAAAGCCACTCAACGCAATGATAAAACCCAACCAACTCAAGATTAAATTGAATGGAATGTGTTGGTGCTCCAAGTTGTAGATTTTTAAATCCCTAAAGTTAGGTTGTTTCCAAGTCTGTGGGGTGCCAAACCTAGGGAAAAAGACCTTCAACTTTTGATTAGTTAGGGACAACAATGGACATATTTGATAAGGACGGGTAATTCTTTCTTCTGCTTTAGGATTTGCTAGGCCAAGGGGGTATTCTCTGAGGTGTTTCTTTAAAGATAATCATTGAAAATGACATGCAAATAGACCTTGAAACAAACCATACCCATTGCATAGGGAACTCCAATTTAATTGGACCACTAAGTGCTTGTATGCTAGTTTGATAATATAAGGGTTTTACACTTTCATTAAGCATATATGAAACCTTGCAAGGAATTTGATGATACTGCTTCAATAACCCCTATTGATATTCACCTTTCAGTACACACTTATGCTTGGATGCAAAGAAAACAATAAAGCACACCTCATCTTTGAGATAAAACTCATATATATTACAAAGATTTAGCAATGTTGGTGGAACTATGTAACATCCATGCTCTAAAAACATAGTAAAATCAAGAATTTACCATAGAGTAATTCAACAAGGTAAAAATGAGAGAAATTTTTTCTTTTATTTAACATATAATCAAGTAACAATAAATTGCAAGATTTCTATCCTGAAATAAGCAACATAATATAATATACAAAGATGACATTTTGTCTTTACAATTACAAATATCTGCAATAGATAATGTTTTACATAGTCTCAATAAACACAAGTCTCAAAGATATACTGCATCTAGAAATTTGACATCTTTATCACAAGCCTCGACATGTCTTCTGCTAGAGAGAGAGTCATCTGAAAATCTGTAATCCTATATCAAACTTGTTACCAAACAAATTATGATCAGTGCATAATTATTCAAATAATAAACCAAATCTCATAATGCTATATTAAATTAACA
Source organism: Cunninghamia lanceolata (assembly GCA_027924645.1). Classification (NCBI taxonomy): domain Eukaryota; kingdom Viridiplantae; phylum Streptophyta; class Pinopsida; order Cupressales; family Cupressaceae; genus Cunninghamia; species Cunninghamia lanceolata. The sequence goes on along the minus strand of BSBN01000605.1, from coordinate 19,773,405 downwards.
ACAATAAAATATTCATTTCCATAATTCCATATATGTCATTTGATATAATCTATCTTTCCTCGACATTAATCTAAACATCATAATAGATTTACTTATATCCAAGTAAAAGTAAAAAGTATAAGAAGAAAAAAATTAGGGATGTAACATATCCTTCCCCTAAAAATTCATCGTCCTCAATGATGTAAAGTATCAAAATGTAACTAAAAGCAAATTCATTGTTTTCAACTAATAACAACATTAAATAACTCAAGAAACTTTTGATAGAATTCATAATAATCCTCCCATGTAGCATTTTCCTCAGCATATTGATCCTATTGGACCTTGCACTGCAAGACCTATATATTACACAAGCAGTGTTTTTAAACCTCAAGCATTTAAGAAGCTCGATCATAACCATTCCTAGGTTCTATACTTTGTAAAACATTCTTAGAATATAATATTCATTTATTACATAAATATATATTTTTCATATATGAATCACAAAAAGCATTATGCCTCCTGGTAATAGATTGATTCTTGCAATCAATAAAATTAATAATTTTGAAAATTTAGAAGAGTCTTTTATACTTAGGAACTAGTTTGAAATACATTCCATACTTTATGAAACTTTTTCTGGGGTTTGACCCTCAAAATAACTTTTCTTCTCTAATTGAGAATTGTCTTAGTGTATGCTTAACATCAACATAACTTTTCTATTTATTATCAATTTCCACTGATCTTTTCTGTTCAGATAATTCTTTTCATCCATTTCTGATAACATTTCCGGACTAATGCTAATCCTAGCTTCTAGCTTACCCAACTTATAGGAGTTCAACATCCTTTTCTATCCAATGTTTCAAATGGAGTCATCTTAATAGAAAAAAGTTAGGTATTGTTGAAAATTTCACAAGTGATAAGTAGTCTCCCCACTTATATTGGTATTCCATGCAATACATTTGCAACAAGTCCTCCAAAACCTTGTTAATTCTCTTAGTTTGCCCATCAGTTATAGGATGATAAGCTTTACTCACATTGAGTTTAGTCCTTAGCGTAGAAAACAAAGTTTGTCAAAACCTTGATGTTACATGCGCATCTCTATCCGAGATAATCTTTTCAAAGAAGCCATGCAATCCAAACACCTCTTGCACAAATTTGCAAGCTAACACTCATGCTCCATCAGTCTAATTCCCTGGTATAAAATGTGCTACCTTTGTGAGTTTATCAACCGCAACTAGTATAGCATCATGTCTATTCGTTGACACAAGAAGACCTTGAACAAAATCCATACTGATAACTTGCCATTTCCATTCTAGCACATCATGTTGGTACAATAACCCTGTAGGGTGTTGATGCTCTGCTTTCACCCTCTAACATTCTAAATAGCTTGTTACAAATGTTGCAACATCATTCTTCATTCCTTTCCAGAAATAAAGAGGTTTAACATCTGCCAAAAGTTTGGTCACTCCTGGATGTCCAGAATATGGTGCAATATGATCTTCTTTCCATATTAAATCCCTTAAACCAGCTGAATCAGGAACATACATTCTACCCGTAAACCTCAATAGTCCATCTAACTCAAATAGAAAACCAATTCATACCTTGGATCTCTAGGATTCTCTTCTAGAGCCTGCTTGACTTGCTCATAATACTCATCACCCAATAAATTTTGCAACACTTAATCTTTAAAGTTTGCATGAATAGTGATAATTGAAGAAATATATCCCCTCAGACTCAGAGCATTAGCTACTTTGTTCTCTTTTAGTAGACCAATTGCCTTTTTGACATTTATCTGCCCACTCAAATCATTTCTCTTAACCATTGCAGAATCACTTGCACATAATGATAATGTTTTCCTTCATTCTTAAAATAAATAATTATATTTTCCTGAAAGGCTAGAACAAACTTGTCTAAACAATCTCTAAACAAATTGTTCAAGAGATTTATAAATATGACAGAGGTATTTGTAACTCCAAAAGGCAACATTGCAAACTCAAAGTGCCCATTTCATGTCCAAAAAGTTGTTTTATGGGTATCCTCATCCTTCAATTTTGACTGATGATATATTGACCACCAATCAATCTTTGAAAACACTGCAGCTCCACGCATCTAATCAAAGAGGTCATCAATACGTGGTGAAAGATATTTGTTCTTTATCGTTGCTTTAATGAGCATACGATATTGAATACACAATTGCAGAGTTATATCCTTTTTCTTGACAAAGATAACTAGTGCACCCCATGGTAAAATACTAGATCTAATCAAACATTTAGCCAATAATTCTTATAATGGGTCTTTGATTACATTAATTCTAGAGTTGTCATATGGTAAGGTACTTTTCTAGGTAACTTATCCCAAAACTCTAGGAGGAATAAAATTTTTAGTTGCTCCAATCAACTGTTTCATCAAACTTTGGTGGAATGACTGTCTTCATATCAAGGAAAGTTCTAAGGCAAGCCTATCCTTTGCTTCCTTTTAGGGTCCATAGTTTTTAGGATTTTCATTACTCACACTATATTCTTGGTGAGTTTCCTTTCTCATCCGATGAGAAATCTCATTTCCCCCCTTCTGGGTTTCCTTGATCTCTTACTTTTCCAAAATACCAGGTCTCTCTTTGGTTTATTTACAAACATTGTTAGGATTGCTCCGATTTGTTCAAGAGATTAACTGATAGTTTATTCTCTTCTAGACTCTCACCTTGGTTTGTTCTTGTATGAAACATGTCATTTTTCTCATGCCAGATAAATAAGTTCTCATAGTTTTCTAAATGTAAAGCGACTCAAAACATCAAACATATTTATCTCATAACAATCAATAGATTGATACAAAACATTCTTATCTTTATTATAATTTATTTAGGAGTAACTACATCCTTATTTATATAGTTGATACGACAAGTTTACATGCCACTGTCGATTTAATGATCTTCCAATTAAACAAACTTAGAGGATGGATGTACACACAGGGACTCCTCCAACACCTTTTTTCCTAAAATAGAAGCATAGCAGTTACTTCCAAGTGACATGTTGTAACTGGCTATAGTTTACTAGGTTTTACTACACAAGCAGAAATAGTAGTATTCTTGGCCAGTTCAAAATGTTGTTTTCTTTCTAGCTGAATATGCTTAAGCACATCAGAAAAAGTCTCTAAATCCTCTAGCCATGCACCTTCAGAGTAAATAATATGCTCTTTAATTTCAATCTCCTCGATAGGTTCCTTCTTAACCACTAATTCAGGCAAATGCTGGGGAACAAACTTTCTAGCAGTTTTCTTGGTTCTTCTCCACGCCATTCTGGCACAAGAAATCTCAAACATTAGCTAACCGCATAATGTTGTCTACAGGTTAGCATAGTGGACTCATAAGCCCTAGTGTCGAACCTGGTAGCTTTGATACCATATGTAACATCCACATTCTAAAAACAAAGTAAAATCAAGAATTTACCATAGAGTAATTCAACAAGGTAAAAATGAGAGAGAAAATTTTTCTTTTATTTAACATATAATCAAGTAACAACAAATTGCAAGATTTCTATCCTGAAATAAGCAACATAATATAATATACAAAGATGACATTTTGTCTTTACAATTACAAATATCTGCAATAGATAATGTTTTACATAGTCTCAATAAACACAAGTCTCAAAGATATACTGCATCTGGAAATCTAACATCTTTATCACAAGCCTCGGCATGTCTTCTGCTATAGAGAGAGTCATCTGAAAATCTATAATTCTATATCAAACTTGTTACCAAACAAATTATGATCAGTGCATCATTAGTCAAATAATAAACCAAATCTCATAATGCTATATTAAATTAACAACAAAATATTCATTTCCATAATTCCATATATGACATTTGATATAATCTATGTCTTTCCTCGACATTAATCTAAACATCATAATAGATTTACTTATATCCAAGTAAAAGTAAAAAGTATAGCAAGACAAAAATTAGGGATGTAACAAACAATTAACACAATGTGAAAATAAAGACTGATTTTGTTTTTTTTAATGTGTTGGTGAGATGGGAGGTTGAACTCAAGGAAAATGGGTTCCTAATGAGACAATAGAGTCTAGGTTTTCTAAACCAAAGGGGAAAGTGAGTATAACCCACAATAAGATACCTTGATGAAGGTAGTAGTAAGGACTATACCTCTCAATCCCACACATAAGCTAGGCTTTATGCATGCAAACTAACAAGTAAATAAATTTGTAAAACCTATAATTTGAATATACCTTAGTTATCCATAAACAAACCTTTAAATTTCATGTATTACTTTCATAATATGCCTTACAAAAGATTTGCAAGGAATTTTATTGCCTTCCAATTGACAAACTAGTCAAAGACAACACTCAAATCAACAAATGTGCCCATGAAGATCAATAAGACCCTTAAAAATTCATACAATGTTCATGGAGACATTAAAAAATGTACCAAATGTACACATTAAATCATTCCTTGAGGATTACAATGTCAAATTACACCATTTGGGAGAAAACCCAAAGAAATACAATAAAAAATGCCCTAAACCCATAATAGGAGACCACAACAATGGTATGCAACTCCTTTTTCTTCTCTTTTCTTCTATCTATTTGTACAAACTCATTGTATAAATGCCTTTAGCTTAGTTATACCATGAGGTAGTCCTTAGATGTGGTCAATAAGGGTTACTGTTAGAAGCAGGCCAACCATGTCACTTCCATCATGCCCACGTGAGTTTTGGTGTGCAAATCCTTCATTTTCATCACTTGCCATAGGGAAGCTTCACATATCATATTGAGCTTTGGGGATCCATTAATGGTGGTTAGGTATGATATAGGGAGCAGGTGAAGCATTTGGTTGAGTTGTAGAATCTCGATATGAAAGTGGAAGTTGGACTTGGACATGTTAGTGGGAAATTGGAAAGTCCACAGGGCCAAGTGTGAAAATGTGGGAGTCAGGAGAAAGAAGGGAATCTAGTTCTAAAAGTTAATGAAATACTCAAGAAGCTCGCAACAAGGACTTGGAAAACTTTAGAAAAGTGGAAGAAGTCCATAGGAAGCCTGCAAGTTTGCAGGGAGGAAAAGGAAAGAAAGTGGGATTGCAGGATTGGGAGGCAAATTGGAAACAATGGAAGAAGTCCACAAATCCAAAAAAAACCCACAAGTCTGCAAAGGAAATTGGTTCTTAAATGATACAAGCTTAGATGAAAATGCAGAAATGCAAAGGAGTTAGGGATGTGACGAAAGTAAGCATTGGAGGAAGCTCACAAGAGGTCTGCAAGTCTACAAGGAAGAGAAATGAAGAATGTAGGAATGTGAGACCAAGGAGGACATATAGCGAGCTTGTGAGAAGTGCACAAGTCCTTGAAAAGTTGGCAAGTCTGCAAGGAAGGTGAAAATATGAAACAAGCTTAAGAGAAGATACGAAATTCTCAAGGAATCAGGAAAAAGATGGATGTTCAAAAGAGAAAGCAAGGTTTGTAATCTTGTAAAAGACAAACTAGCAAAATTGTGTGGAATGGAGGGACATGGGATTGGGAAAGAAATCCAAACTTCCAAGCATGGTGTGCATTCCTCCAAATAAAGGAAGAAAGGTGTTGGTCCTTCATTTTTCACTTCCTGCAACTTGCATTTTATTTTCCCAAATCCATTTAATTCCCATCAAACCTTTGGCTTCCTATGTTTTGCCCTATGTCTATTTGCCTTTATAACTGAGTTACGCCCTGCAATAATAAAATAAAAAAAATAGCTAAGGCAAAAAAAGGAAGAAATGAGAAGAGAGTGATAGGCAAGTAAAAGAGGGCAATTCCTATCTGTCGATGAATCCCCAATGGATAAGAACAAAGCCAAAAGGTCAATATGGTCATGTTCTTGGCCATCGGTGAATCCCCGACGGATAGGAACAAGGCAAGAAAAGGAAAAAGTGCAAGGTTTAAAGTGTTGTTAAGTCTATATAAAATGTTTTTTCTCGCCTATGATTGCAAAACACATCATTGTATGCATAGGTGCATCTTTAATGTAGGTCGACTTGATTGAGGGAAGAGAAAAATAAAGTGAACATAAATTTTGGTGATGTTGGGGTTTCGTGGGAGTTAATGTCGAAGTAATTGGGTATGTGATTCATGCCCAAAGAGAACAATGTGATTTCAACTATATATACAAGTTTTGGAAATGGATTTAGAGTTGGTCGCTGAACCAATTGGGTGCAACTGCCTCAGGAGATTGTAGGGCTTCAAACAATGATAGTTTAGTCTGCAATATGGAGGGATGCATTTTGTAAATAGGAGGAAAGGGATTTCATTGTGCATTTGTATGTAATGGTATGTCTTTGAGGTATTTTGTAATTATTCAAGGGAACATTGAAGTCACAGTTTCATGTTCTCTTTCACCATAGTTGCTAGTGTGAATGTAATATGGTTTGATATATGTGTGAAAACATATTTTGCAATATAAAGCCTTTATATTGGTCTTTCCATGGTTGCATGTGGATTATTTTAGTTGTACTGCGGATAACTAGGTATGTCCATTATGTGTAAATGTTATTTCAGATCTATATGCAAATACATATTGGATTATGTTGATGTTTCTCAAATGTATTCCCTTTTGTCTCGCATTCTATGACTCTGTTGCTCAAAGGTGGAAGGAAGCAAGGTATGCTGAAACACTTCCTACACTGATCTACTGAGGAAAGATGTATGCAAATTTTAACTTCTATAGTTATAGATTAAGATGTGCATTAACATAAAAGTAATAACAAACATCCAAAAGCAAGTACAAATCTAACAACACAAGATATACGTGGGGAAAATCCTTTCAGGTGAAAAACCCCACACTCCAAAACTTGCACAATGTATTATCACATCCAAAGAAGATTACAACACACTTGCAATGAAAGTTTTTTTAGGATTTCACAAATGTTGAATATTGGAGTAATTCTGACAATGTAACAATACCTGCAAATGAACCATACATCTCCAAATCCAAGCACCTATATATAGAGAGAAATACCAAGATGGAGGTAGTTTCTAGAGAAATCCACAAAAGAATCTCGTCCAAATCCACATGACCCAAATTCCAAGGCCATAAATCATGTAAAAGACACTTGTCAAAGATTCCCTTTCATCCCTTACAACTCCCATACTTGGGTGCCCCAAATTTGCCCAATATAGGTATGATAGATGCTCTTACACTATCATAAAATCTGTCATATATGACAACACTTACACCTATAAGAGAATATGTCATAATTGACTATTAATAAATGATTCTCTTAAAACTTGTCATAGTCAAACTTGGATGCTTAATTAGGGTTTTGTAGAATGTCAAACTTCTCATGCCTTCGCTCTTCTCTATTCCTACTTCCTGTAACTTGGTTTCTACATATTCCTCTGGATGCTACCTGCACACACACAAGAAGGAAAATGGTTGGGTGCTATTTAGGAGCTTTCCTAAGTCAATCTCTTGAATGGTGTTTCTACCTCCACAATAGCAATGATGGGATCTCAAAGAGTGTGTGGCCTAGGAGGGCAAAGGCAAATCTGAAGTAGAATGGAATTCTAGAACAAATCATGAAGGAAAGAAGTCACCATGAGCATGGAAACCCTAGCATGCTTGATACGACATCACAACTTGACTCAAGAAGTTGGTGTAGCCCAAAGAAGTAGAAAGATCTTCACAAGACCTACAATAAGTTAGTGTCGCAACAATAATCCACCATAGAGATCTTTAGATAAGAGTAGAGAGAAGAAGAAAGAGTGCAAGAGTGCCTAGATTGCTTAGATATTCAAATGAATAAACTAACTTACTTTTATATGCATTCCCGCTCACCAACAACAAACAAAATCAAATGGGGCTGACATGAGGAACCACTTAAGATGACTTAAGCTGACATACCTTTAAATTAGGTCTGGACTAAATGACGAACCAAGGCATTTGGGTGTCCTTATTCTTTAGCCACAAAAACTCTGGCATAAGTCCCTTTAAGAATGCTTAGGTTGGCCTCATTGTTATTTTTTTAGGTTTTGTCACCGGGATCAATAATTAATCATTTAATGTTCAAAAAGGTGTTAAAATAGGTCTTGATTAACAAGTACAAATATTTTAGGTCCACCTAGGTGCTAAACTAGGTGTAAAATGCAAGTGTACACATTTTACAATGTAACATATAGTCCCCACTTTAGAGTGGGTACAATCTTATGTTCAAACTCACACTAAAGTACAGAGAAGACAAGTTTCAAACACAACATAGAAACCATAGAATGTCACCAAAATCAAGGGGTGATCAAGCCCCCAAGTTTAGGATTCTAGGAGTCTATGATGATTTTCATACACATAAGACACATGACATAATTCACTCATACACGAGGCACTTAGAAAACATGAGATAATACAAGACATACACAAGGCATACACTTGAGAAATCACAATGCATACACACAATACATAAAGTATACACGCTTGATACAAAGCATACACATAAGGCATAAAGTATACATAGAATACACATGAAAAATACATGGAATACATGCAAAGCACTCAAGAAGATTGCATAAGGAATACATAGAGAAAGTATATGTGAGGCATGTACAAGGCGTGAATAATATATAGAGAATAAGAATATATAAGGAGAATACATGCATCATACATCAATCACAAGAATTACATTATGGAAGACCTTGAGTCAGCATGACAAAGGAGACTTCAATCTAAAAGGTTGTCTCAATCACCATGCATCATTCCCAAGATGCAATAAGAAGAATGCTAAGGGGTTAGAAATAAGAAGGATACGAGGGGTACAAAACACATCATACACACAGTCTATCTAAAGAGAAGTGTTTCTACTCAAGGGAATACACAATCCACCTCCCACTAGAGGAATTACACGAAGCCTTGTAGAATAAGAAGGCAAAGCGACTTTACTACCGAACTCTAGTTGGTGGTGCAACCCTTATCCCAAACATGCAAGGAGCTTCAACTTGGGAGAACAAGATAGACTCAAGATCTTGTTTCCAAGATTTTCGTAATCCTTTCCAAGAGAGTGGAGTAACAAAGATAATCAACAAGTGTTTTGATAGAGGGATGAGAGTAAGGCTCATAGCACAATATATCCCCCACCTTAAAGTGATTTCTAACTCCATCAAGGAGCAATTGCCTTTAAGGTAGAGTGAGGAAGAAATATAAAATAGGCATGGGAGCTTTCCAAAAGCACATGCCCAAATGAAATGTGTTCTCAAAAGCTACATCGCAACAAGGGGTTGCCTCTAAAGTGAGAAAACCAAGGTGATGCTTACAAGCATGATACACAATGGCTTGTGTAGTCATGGTATGATGTTGAGAATTACAACAAGGTGCCACATACATAAAACATCATAACTTACCAAGATGACAGAGGAAATATCACATGAAAGTAGAGTTCACATAAATTGAATCAACATGAAAGGATGCTAAATCATCCAAGAAAAAATAATGAAATTACACATGAGAACATATAGAATAATGAAGTTACATATATAGGAATGACACACCACGGTCTTTCCCCTTGTATCATTGTGCTAAAGGGTGCCAAGGGAGAAGTAACAATCAACAAAATATCAGAATACAAGGATAACAATACGTACAAGCATAACATAAATGAGAGGGAGAAACTACACTTGTAAGTCGACCTATAACAAATTATCTTCCCCCAACTTGATTATTATAAAATGGATGGAGGACAAGGTGCTGTATGGACTACATCAAGCATGGTGAGGAGTGCTAGAGCCATACCTTTTTTGAAGTTGAATTTTGTCACCCAAGACTCAACATTCCTTGGTGGAATGGCCAAGTGCTTGATGATATGCACAATAATGAGGTGTTGAATGATTATTTTGTAGAATCATTTTTTGTTTTGGAGGAGGAAGAGTGAGTAGGTGGTCTTTGAGTAGACTCGGTAACATACACTCTTGTTGAGATAGAAGAGAAAAAATAGGTGGAGTAGGAAGCAATATTTTTTGTTGTGAACATGGTGGAGAGAATGTAGTAGAAGGTCAGAAACCTAAACCTACTTTTGACAAGTGTGGTGTTGGTTCCATAGGTTCCTTAAGTCCTTGTTCTTTGCATCCTAACCCATTTCCATTGTATCCTTGTTTAGAAAGAATTTTGAATCCACGCCCATAATGCTTCTCCAAGTCCATAGGAAGAGGAGAGGTCATATGACTATCTTTGTTGAAAGAAGAAGTAGAAGGATCATACATTTGATCATGGTGAGGAGGGTCAATATTTGTTTCGACAATCCCGTGGGGGTTGAAATCTAAAGAGACATCGTCATTACCAAGACATGTATTAGAATTAGATGATACTTTATCACAAATGGCCACCATTTCTGTAGAAGGCAGATCTTCACCAATTTTAAAGGTTCCAATGGCATTAAACTTGAGTTTAAGCTTTGTAGGAGTAGAAAATTATGTTGAATAAATTTAATTTACCTTTGAGATTTTTGGGTGTGAGGGTGAGACTTTATATTCACCCGCAAAGGAGGGTGTAAAATCTAAGGAACCCTAATCATCACTGAAAAATGAATTGGATCAACACTATCTTGACCAATATTGTTGTTAGTAGTGGAGGGTAGTGTTAAAGAAGGGATCAAATTACTTAAAGGATTTTGATGTCTTGCTTCCATTTGCAAGCGATTTTCCTAAGCTGAATCAACTTTAATTGTATAAGGTTTTTTTTTTAAAATGAATTTTATTGAACGATGAAGGGTAGACGGGATTGGCTCCATGGCATAAATCCATGGTCTACCAAGAAGAAGATTGTATGAAAGAGAATTAGGCATGACATAGATAAGGGTAGGCAATGTCACATGTCGAGCCTTAATATCTAAGGTGATTGTGCCTAGTGATTGCTTACCAACATTATCAAAGCCAAGAAGGATGAGTTTATCTGGTTTGATGAGAGAGGTATCAACATTAATTTTATCTAACAAGTCTATGCCATAGACATTAAGACTTGAACCACCATCAATCATGGTACATCTAACTCTCATTTTATTAATAATGAAAGATATCATAAGAGGCTCATAATGGTTTTGAACTTCTATGGGAAGTAATTCATGTTGTTAAAATGAAATCTTTGATGTTGTCACATAAATACAGCTAAACAAATATGGTGGAACAACTATCTTTTGTAGAACCTTATGGAGCATTCTGCGGTATGTAGGCGATTGTATTAAATCCCATAGAGAGATCTTAGCTAGAGTAGTGTAGAACTGCTCAATAAGATTGTATTCTTTGCCAATATGTGGAGGAAGATGAGGTGCTTGAGGTAGGATAGGTTGAGAAGGTGGAAGAGAAATGGGCACACTTGGTGCATGCTAACATTGATTGTTATTGCGGATGTTGTATGTGTGAGAAATCATATGATGCTGTGACACATTTTGAATATCTTAATTTCTTTGAGTAACTTATTTTTCATAATTGAGAATGTAATTTGGGGGTTGAGGTGGTGTTGGATCACCTTGAATGTAATCACTAGTTTAGAGAAAAGAGGTGAATTGAACTTATTCACTTTCCCTTTAGTGGGTAGAATAAGTTTATTAATGATGATTGAATTGGCATTATTTTCTTTTTGAGTAAGCTCAACATTCATCCCAAGGGATTTAATGTGAGAGATCGCTCTTCATCCACTAATGCTTCATATTTTGAAGGGAGAGCATTGGAATGAAGGGAGGGTACAATGTTGTTAAAAAAATTGTTGATGATGGTATCCTTAGTGATGTCCAATGGGTTTGAACATGCAACCAAAGGAGAAATATCAATTGTCTTCGCATCCTTAGTGATATCCAAGGTACTTGAACATTTAATCAAAGGAGGAAGATCAAGGGTCTTCATGTCCTTAGTGATATCCACAGGACTTGAACACTCAACCGAAGGTGGAAGATCCATAGGATGAGTCATAGAAGTAGTATGGTCAACATCTTCTAATGTCACTTCTCTAGAAGAGAGATCATCCAAATGAAGAGAAGGTAAAGTAATGTTAAGGAATGTGTCTTGATGATTTCATCCTCTTGCGCCAAAATATCCTTACAAGGAATAATTTTGGGAGAGGGATCCAAATAATAGGGTGAAATAGACAAATCTAGGTCACCATCACATGTATTAGAGAGTAGATCCATGGTAATAGACATGGCATTATCATGACTTGTAGTAGAAGTAGAAGAAGAACTATCACCCTCATCTTTCTCATGACCATTCATGGAGATGAAATTAGTAAAGTGCTCTAATATCAAAGGATACATACCCATGAGAGTTATGAAGCTATCAAAATCATATATATAACAAAGGATATCATATATGGAACATATAGAAACATTGATATCATACATGGATGCTATGTGATTTAAAACATATGGATGCATATTTAATGAATTTAGAGAAATTTTCAAAATCTATGATATATGCATGCAAAGATACCAAAAAGGAACAACTAGAAGACTCCATAAAGAAATGTCTTATTTACTATATTCAAATATGGTATGGAACAACAATGTACAATTAATTAATCAAGTACAACCAATATCAAAATAAGATTACAATTCAATGACCTACAAGTTCAAGAGAAGCAGGGTCTTCCAAAAATGTGATATTCTTCGTAACCACAACAACTAAGTCTTGTAAATGTAGGATGTGTAGCATGTGCAAAATAAGTGCCTAAATAATTTATCCACTTAAATGCAACAAAGATTTAGAGAACTTTTCTTTGATAAAGATGCATTAAATGCAAGAAGTTAGCTAGGGTACTATCAAAACCCTAGATTTTAAATGCTTACTCTCTACACCACAATTTTTCAATGCAAGAATTCTTTTTTAACACAAATGATATTTGTGACATGCTACATCAATGCAAGATCAAGTTTGAAATTTAAATGATAGGAGCAAAATCTGAAACAAGATATTAATTACAAACCCTAGGTTTTGAATTTGACTAGGTTTTCTAGAAATGCAACTTTTTTGACAAAACCCTTGCAAACAAGAGGTTTAAATGCAAGATGAAACACCATGAAATGATTAAATATTGTAATACCAATCAGATCTAATGCAAAATCAAAAATTTAATTCATACTATGATGATCTAACCTTATGAAATGCAAACAAGGTAACAAATATGCTCTTTTCAAGATCTAAAATGAAATGTTTGTTTTCTAAATTTCTCATGCAAGGATGTAAGAATTCTCTAAACACAAAGAATGATAAGGTACATAAAATGAAATCACTTTAATCAACCTAATAATGCAACACGATCTGAAACAACACACTAATCTACAAACCCTAGGTTGAAGATTAGCTAGATTTCCTAGAAATGCAAGGCTTTTCCAAACCCTAACAAATGAAACAATGTAAAATTAAGCTATGAAAGTGTGCCAAATGATGAATGAATGTAATCTATAGACAATTAAAATTGTCCATGTCTTGCAACATCACCTTGTCGATACTTTACTAGAGACATCATATGATATTTTGTTGTAATCCCACTCCTAATCCAATTTATCCCATTTTTCCAATTAATTAAATAAATCTTATTTATTTAATTAATGTCCCTCTCACATGTTCCAACTAATTCAAATAAAATATTTGAATTTTTCCTCACCCTTCACCATATTCCAACACATATCACATACTACATTTTTCATTTAATACACTTCACATGTCCATCTAATTAAAATAAAACATTATTTAAATTAGGTCCACCCTACACTTGTCAGATGACTACAACTCCTCATAGAGTGGGAATCCCTATTGAATCTCAACTATCTACATCATTCAAATTAACTTTCAATCATATCCCTTCATTCCAACCAGTCATTTCCTATAAATCAACCCTCTCCCAAGCCATTTGGGGGATCCAATCTGCAAGTAGCCTCATGTTGTCGAATTTCCTCTAAGATATCCATTCTCATTCATCTTCAATCTAGTGTTATGTTGCTGAAATAGTGAGCAATCAACATTCATTCTTCCATATCTTGCATTCCTATGCAAGATTGAGAAGAGCAATAGAAGCAAACCAAGTTTGACATAGGAGTTTAGATATTGTTATTTATGCTTTGATTTCTATGTTCATTTTGTACTTCATTGTGTTGTTAGGGTTTTATGCTTCATGTTTTATGATTTAGCCCTAATTTTTACCCTAATTCATTTGGTGAACCTAACGCGAATCTTGCAAATCTAATGTTTTTTGTCAATTTTAGGAACTTAGCTTTTGTAGGTGACTTCTAGGTCTGAAACAAACCTCACCATTACATTTAGGAGGTCTCGTAGGTGAAAAATGACATATAACATTTGATATTTCATCATCAAAATTTTTTGATATTTTTTAGTTTGGCCCCCATCGTAGGACCGTACTGTACAGATCCATACGGACCCATACGACCCCTGCATAGGGTCCTTTCGTTGAAATCTCTATTTTTCTCTGATTCACATATGCGAGTTGCATGCTTAAGGGTTTAAATGTTTTATTTACTGGTTTAATGGTATGAATCTTTTGTTGTAAGTTTTGGAGAAACCCTAGCCACCCATTTCCTAATGGTCACCACCACCTCTGCATATTCTTTGTGTTGGAAACAAGGCAGATAACTGAGAGGGGGGAGTGAATCAGTTATCTCAAATATCTTAATTTTCTTCTCTCCCTTAATAATTAGTGCAACATCAAAACAAATAAGCATATATAATCATGCTAGCAGAAATAAAATCAATACACGTAACACAAGGATTTTTTACTTGGAAAACCCTGTTAAGGGAAAAACCATAGGGTGACTAACCTAAGATTGTATTCTTTGTTAAAAGAATAAGAAGTACAAAATGACACTTGCCAATTAGGGCTCACTGCCTGAGCACAATGCTCACAAGAGGCACCCTTCCTACAAGAGACTCACTATCTACAAAGTTTATAGAAGGTAACCAGGTGTTTGAACTGATAAGAGGCATCTACAAATGCTATAGTTCAGTTCCAGTTAGGCTCAATATACTGATCTAATGCACTGCATTCTTCCTCTGCTCTAGTGCTGCTGCTCTGTCACATACCGAACTTGTATTGCTGCTTCCACACTTATCTCTGCCTTTCTTTGCACCTTATTTCATCTCATCTACTCACTCTCCAACATACTAGAATTCATCTGGTATTTATATCCGCATCAAGGATTTCAACAATTTTCTAGTCAGCAACTGGAATACTCAAGATATTTACAAAATACTGACCTGTCGGCTGAATCCATGCTTAATATGTGATACGTATAAAAAACATAGACATAGATGTCATCAATCATGTCGTCCAACCATGTATGATCCCTTAAATAGATTGATCAACATCAATTACTCATTCAGATTGAAGTCTGATATTCTTCCAGTCAGTTCTTCCTTAATCTGCTTTGCCTGTCAGGAACCCAACACTTAGATGCTCATATCTTTTCCATGTTTCATCACTGGAGGCTCAATCTCTAGAATATAGTAGTCATGATACTCCTCTTGACTTGTCCAAGTCCGTAACTTGCTGAGTCACACCATCTGAGAGATCCGGACCTGTTTGTTGGACCTTGCTACATGCTCTATTTTTATTCACCAGACCAAAACAATCTTCAATCTGACTTCTGGTATTAGCATACTATGTGCTGCGGATGTGTGGGATAAACTTTATTGCCATCAATGACAATACTCATGAAGCCACACAGTGTCTCTTGTCAACAATCTCCCCCTTTAGCATTGATGGCAACACTTAGTGAAAAATGACTGTCATAGAAAACTCCCCCTTGGCTGATGCTCTATCTTGTGTACTATTTTACTGGAGCTCCCCCTTAGCTGGATTCCACATTTTTCACTACTCCCCACTCCCCCTTTGACATCAATGGAAAAGGGTGGAATCCGCATACCAAATTTTACAAAAATCAACATATACATAGTTGCATAAGTATATATACATGTTATACTTACATATACTTAAGTATATCTGCAAAAGTAGTCTTCAACTGTACAAATTCTATTGCCCATCTCTGCTTCATCCTATCCAAAATTGAGATGTGACCACTCAAAAAAAATGCATATGCTTCTGCCCTTCTTAGATCTACTAGAGCACTGGTCTGGGTTGTGGTCTGAGCATTTGTTAAGGCCTCATGCATTGCCTCTAACTTAGGGATAATTATCCCTCTAAGTTCACTCATCCTACTTATTATATTCTTCTTCTCTTTATCCATCCTCTTTATTTCATTTATAATGGCAATAGCCTGGCATTCTGGATTCATTATGGATGTAGTGAGGGGATCAAAATTCTGAGATAAACTTGACAGTTTACCTTCTTCTTCTTTCACCTTCTTTTCAATATCCTCTGTCACTTTAGATTAGGATAGACAAAATTTGTACATGCCCCTACCATCTTTAAGAGCATTTTCAAGGCTCTTTATCCCAATATCCAGGGTCCTCCTATCATTAGCTATGAGTCCCTATACTTCAGTGAATCTCTTTCCCAAAAATTCTTTCTGGACCTTTTCTTCTACCGATTTCTCTAAAGAATCAAAATGAGTGCTAATAGAGTTTACCAGAGATTTCAAGTTACCGGATGGAGAAGCTGAAGGATCCTTTTGAAAGGATGGTATGATCTTCTCCAGCATACCAGATACAATCTCTAATAGCTCACAGTCTTCCATGTGAGACTTCATGAGTTTTTCTTTTGCCTTGGCTTGAGCAAAAGATGCTATCTTCATTGTCTGGACCGGAGAGAGAGAATCAAAATTTAGTGGCCCTTGGAAAAGTTTTGGTTTATCTATCTCCATCATCTCTTTGTTCAAGAAATTCTTTACTGCCTCTGCAGTGTCTCTTTCCAGAGACTGAGTCTTCTTTTCTTTTGGAATCTCTGAACTGTCATTAGAGATCTTCTCTGTTTGTTCTTCTTCTTTTTCCTTTACCTCCTCTTCTTGACTCACTTTCTCCTCTTTTCTTCCTTCTCCTTTAGTTCCTGGATCTAGAGTGTCTATAGTGGGATCTGGAGGAGTGATGTTAATTGCTTCATGAACTTCCTCTTCTAGAATAGAAGAATCCAAGTCCTTAGACATCTCCTCATCTATCTCTTTTGACCCTTCTACATTTTTCTCAGTAGATTCTTCTTTTGATGCATTTAATCCTTCGACATCCATGGTAGAAGGTTCATCTATTTCCTCTATAATAGGAAGATTGAATCTTTTGAAGGCATTCCAGAGGATGTCTTCTGTTTCTTTTGCTACCTGATCAGTCTCTCCAAGCATAAGTTTGGTCATTCTTTCTTTGCTCTGGAACTCATCCTTGCAGTCCTTAAAGATCATGTTCATTTGCTTTGGAGTAATGGAAGGATAGAGCTGAATTGCAACCTGTTCTTGGATCTCTAAGTCCTTTGCCTTGACATTCTCTTTTCTAAGTTCAAGTACCTTCTCTAGACTTTTGGGAATTAAAGAAATGATTTCAATGAATGCTTTATTATAAATATTCAGGTACTTGACTGTAGCTTCTTCCAAGATCCTTTTGTCAGTGTCACTATACTCATCATAAAATTCTGTTACTGGTTACAGATTCCCATCCATAGTGACTGCCTTGATGATATCATCAATAGAAAGAGCGGGCCTTTCAACAAATTCTTCTGCCTCTTCTTCTTTGTTTTTACCAGAAAAGGATTCCCCAGATGTTTTCTTCTTCTTCATTTTCTTAACTTCCTCATCAGACTCTCTTTCTTCATCATCCTTTTGACTTGTGTAAGACCTTGTGGCTTTTGATTTCATTCTCTTTTCTCCCTTTCCAAATGTCTTGATTTTTGATTTGGTGGCTCTTGAGCTCTTAGGAGTGGTAGGTGCAGAGCTCTTGGAGGATCTAGTCCAGGAGGAAGCTTGTACCAGAACACTTCCTTTTTCTGCTTCTTGTTTCTCTTTCTTAGCTCTTTCTATTTTCTCTCTATTTGCATCAACCACCTCCTTTGATATGCCATATCTTTTGAAAATTTCCTCTACTTCCCTTCTAACTTTCCTCTTTATTTCCGATTGTCTTAGCTCAACATGTATTGTTACACTCAATTCTTGAAAGGTTCCAAACCTTTCTGCCTCAGGGTCCTTAGGCTGACTTAGCAAGTGTTGGATATGCAGCTCCAAGATTTTCTCATCGACCTCATATCCCATTGGCATAATCCAAACTGTTTTGGGCTCAACTACCTCCATTAGGTATTGATCAGTATCTACCATAAAACACACTATATCTTTGTATTTTCTACTATGGATTGAGCTATCCTTTCTCTGGCTTGCATCATACTTTGGAAGTTCTTGAAGTATTCCCAGAGTGCTGTGCTTTGAGCCTTAGCATCACCAAGTCCATACATATAGTCTTTGATCTGTATGGTAGCCAATCTGTCATTTTTCCATACCCAACCACTTGATCTGGGTAGCTCATTCATATAGTAAAAGAATAGACATAGTATTAAACAACCACACTTGAATGAGTTCTTCTTATCCTTCTTAATTTTCTACAAGTTTTCTAACAGTTGGTTTAGAAGATCACATAGATCATAATCAACATTTTCCCTTAACATTTGATATGGTGTATATATTGCAGTCCTGGACACAGAATTATCCCTACTGGAATGATAGATTTTATAACCAATTATCATAGAGGCAAATTCGATATCCGGATCTGTAATGTCTTCTATGGTCATAGCTCTCTTATCAAACTTAGATCTGATAGCTTCACTTATTGTCTGGTTCTTGACGGATTTGAGTGTAGGTAACCCACCAGATGAGTGCAATCCAGTTATTGCCCTAATGGCATCTTTTGTTATCTTGAAGGGCTTCATCAACCACATTAAATTGTCATGTATTCTGCTAAGAACATACCGGACCCATTCATCTTCTACAAAACAGGGAAAGTGGATGCAATGTCCAAAATGCTTATCCCGGAGGGCCTTGTATTGAGGTTTGAGTTCAAAACTTTCATCTATTAATTGTTTATGGTAGATATCCATCAACTTAGATTCTCCAAATTCCTCAATATTGGCATGTATGTAAACCCTAACATCTTCTACGTGCAGAACCCCATGCGGAATGCTAGAAAAGTGCCTAAGGGATCAAACTCTAGGGATTTGTAGGGGTGTTTCTTGAAAGACATTTTTGCACAAGATTCAGAGAGAGATATTCAAAATGAAAGTTCCTTTTTATGCTTTAGGGTTTGGGAAAAAGAGCCGGAACAAATCGCTGGTTGAATCAGATTCTGTGGTTGATCTTTGAGAAAGTTGTAAAAACTTGATGCAGAGCTCTTCTTTTCTTCTTCTCGAATGCAAATGTGCAAATGATGAGTAAAAGAACCCTTTTATCTCTATGCAAACCCTAATTTCCTTTTGCAATAAATGCACAACTTAAGTCATCTAGTTGCCTTGTTCTGAGAGAGATCTTTCTGAATCACTGAGATGCACTTAGAATCATTTTTAGTGAAAATTGACAATGTATCTTCTTTCCTCCAATCATGCCATGAATCTGTAGATCAAGATATCTCAACTTTGAATCACACCGGATTTGTTTATGAAAATCCTGCTTTTAGCAGATGGCTGTCAGACTGAATCAATCTTGGATGATTAAACTCTTGCAAAACTCCATGCGGATCTTTCATATCTTTACCAAGGGTTATTTAGATATTTTTCTAAGAACCCTTTATTCCGTAACATTTCATGTGCTAGATTTAGGCACCAATTGATTGGCTAGGGGAATTTATTTTTCTTTGTGACTCCCCCTGAGCCAGAGCTCATCTATTCAGTTTTTGGAAGGAATATCAGCACCAAATTCTGGTGCGGATCCATCCCCATCATTTTCTGTACTCTTCTTCACCCAAATCTTGCTCATTTCCCTTTGAACTTCATCTGCATTCACTTTGCCTTCTCCCTTGTCTTGATTTTGATTATGATGCACCAGACCCTTTTTATCCTAATTTTTATTTATGCAGAATTTGGCAATATGACCGGATCTATTGCAATTGTAACAAACAACATTTCTTTGCATATTTGACTGATATCCTCTTGATCTGCATTGATTAGCCATATGTGCCATTCTATTGCATGCAAAGCATCTACCATTGAATGAATTGTTTATTTGCATATTTCTGCATTCATGAGATTTGTGACCATACCTTTTGTAGTTGAAACACTATCTGAATAAGGATGGATTAGTTTGATTCATTCTCCTTTTGCACTAAGTTACTTTATGACCAAAGTTGTTGCAATTGTAGTAGTATCCATTGAAGGATGGATATCTTTGAGCATTTGGTTGCCTTACCGGAGGTCTTCTAGGCTTATTTCTTTGATTTCCTGATCCAGAGTTCTTCTGACCAGATTCAGAGCTTTCTCCTTTCTCATATCCCAAGCCACGCTTGTCATCTACCCTCTTTTGGCTTTTAAGAACTTTAAGTTGAATTGATCTTATCTTGAATTTATCTTTGTATTCATTTGATGTTTGACGATCTTGTTTAAGAGTGTCTATTTGATTCTCAAGTTGTTCTTCATTATCTCTAGCATCTTCAAGATCAGATTCAAGATGCCTAATTATTCTGTCCATTTTGTGGCAGTCCTATGTCTTCTCCTTGAGAGATTGTTTTAAATTATCTTCAATTTTCCTTTTCTCTTCAATTTCTTGAGTGAATCTCATAACCCCTGATTCCATCTCATGCCTTACCATAATGACCTCTTTTTATAGCTTCTCACATAGCTTGTTTTTCTCATTCAGATCTTCATTAGTATCATTGGCTTCACTTTGACTTGCTAATTTTTGAAGTAGTTCCTTTCTCTTTTTCACAGAGATACTCAGTTTTTCTTTTAGCTCGTTTATGAAATCATCAGCTTGTTTGAGTCTTTCTCTCAAGTTATTGACTTCAGAGTGAGATTGCTCAAGATCATCTAGGGCAAACTGAAGTTGTTCCTTCATACCATACATATCCATTGAGAATTCCCAGATCTTCCTCAAGCTGTTAGGCTATGTTTAGAGGAACTTGGCTCTAATAACAATTGTTGGAAACAAGGCATATAACTGAGAGGGGGGTTGAATCAGTTATCTCAAATATCTTAATTATATTCTCTCCCTTAATAATTAGTGTAACATCAAAACAAATAAGCATACATAATCATGAGAGCAGAAATAAAATCAATACACATAACACAAGGATTTTTTATGTGGAAAACCCTGTTAAGGGAAAAACTACGGGGTGACTAACCCAAGATTGTATTCTCTATTAAAAGAATAAGAAGTACAAAATGGCACTTGCCAATTAGGGCTCACTGCCCAAGCACACTGCTCACAAGAGGCACACTGCCTACAAGAGACTCACTGTCTACAAAGTTTATAGAAGGTAACCAGGTGTTTGAATTGTGAGAGGCATCCACACATGTTGTAGTTCAGTTCCGGTTAGGCTCAATATACTGATCTAATGCACTTCATTCTTCCTCTGCTCTAGTGCTGCTGCTTTGTCACATACCGGACTTGTATTGTTGCTTCCACACTTATCTCTGCCTTTCTTCGTACCTTATTTCATCTCATCTACTCACTCTCCAACATACTAGAATTCATCTGGTATTTATATCCACATCAAGGATTTCAACAACTTTCTAGTCGGCAACCAGAATACTCAAGATATTTACAAAATACTGATCTATCAGCTGAATCCATGCTTAATATGTGATGCGTATCAAAAACATAGACATAGATGTCATCAACCATGTCGGTCAACCATGTATGATCCCTTAAATAGCTTGATCAACATCAATTACTCATTCGGATTGAAGTCTAATACTCTTCTGGTCAATTCTTCCTCAGTCTGCTTTGCCTCCTAGGAACCCAACACTTAGATGCTCATATCTTTTCCATGTTTCATCACCAGAGGCTCAATCTCTAGAATATAGTAGTCATGATACTCCTCTTGACTTGTCCAAGTCCGCAACTTGCTAAGTTACACCATCTGAGAGATCTGGACCTGTTTGTCAGACCTTGCTACATGTTCTGTTCTTGTTCACTGGACCAAAACAATCTTCAATCTGACATCCGGTATAAGCATACTATGTGCTGCAAATGTGTGGGATAAACTTTGTTGCCATCAATGACAATACTCATGAAGCCACACAGTGTCTCTTGCCAACACTCTGTACCACCTCTATCAAACCCTAGCTCTACCATCTGTAGACCCTAACTGGTCGGCCCTTGGCTCCACGGCCTCCGAAGATCCCTGTCGATACCTATTGGAAACCCTTGCCGCTCACTGCAATACAGTCGCCACCTCCTATTCTGCATCGTCTCCTTTCTAACCCCTTTGTCAGCATATCCTCTGCCTATTACCTCTATTGATGGCAGTCAAACCATTTCTACCTCGCCAAAACCTCCTCTCCACCTTGTTGCTACCGATCCTTAGCCCCTAAGAACTGTCGACCCTCTTCTAAGACCCTAACCTCCATCACCCAAGCTTTCCTATCACTGCCAGTGGTGGTGACCCACTCCTTTTTGATTGCCTTGATCATCTCTTCCAAACCTCTTCTGCTGAGTCAACTCCCCAAAACCTCTACCAACATCTTAAACCTAACCACTAACATTTTTGTTGGTTTCATATGACTCTTTAGTGTTAGTGTTGGTCTATGGTTCTCTAGTGCCCAGTCATACCTGTGACCAAGGGTAGGAGGAGGGAGGGGCTTCTACACCCCTATTATTTCATTTTCTCTCTCTCTTTTTTTAGACCCCGCCAGACAACCAAGGGCTAATCTAAAGCCTTTACCTTAAGTGGTCAGTCAAAACCACCAGTAGACCTGCCTTTTCCTCCTTATGTCCTAATAGGGCATTATTTTTCTTTTTTCCATAACTTGGTCATACGGAGTCAGTTTTTCATAAAATTTGTGGTGTTGGAGAGCTGGTTCACCCAACTTCACTGTGGCGAAGGTTTTTTAGGTGATTGTACCATTTTCAGCAACTTTTTCTCATTCAAAGTCAACCCTAGTTTTAAACTTCAAATGTACATATCTTTTGCAAAATTTATCCATTTTTCATGAAATTATTTTTCAAACTACATAGAATTTCATCTAGTTTCTATTTATGCTATTTATTCTACTATATTTGTTCATCCTAATCAAATTTCATCATATTCTTCATTTATCACATAACACATTTTCTTTGCAAGTTTCTTGTCTTCTTCTTTGTTTTGGTGGCTTTCAGGTGATCCAAAGGAACTGTAGAAGTATTTACATCAGTCACAACAATAGATTGGAAAACAAATTTATCAGTTGCACTCATTTCATATTTCATCTTTTATTTCATCAAATCAAAATTGTTTGTCCTTACACTTAAATTTGGGGCTTAGAAAAGAACATCTTGTTTGCTAGCACATTTGGATTTGGGCTCTAAAATATACTATTGTCTCCATTCACATTCAAAATGGGCATTAAAATGAACTAGTGTCTTCCATCACACATTGTTTGGTGAACTTGAGTGTGATTAAGGGTGTGTATGCTCTTCTCATGCACTTCGTGCAATCTTGAGAATCAAAAACACATTTCATCCATTCTTTCACACCCCACATTTCATTTTCTAAGGGGAATTTAAATTGTGAGTGTAAATCTAGTGTGCATGTGTATGCTCTCTCCTCACACCACAAGGTGATATTGGAGATCAAAAGCACCCACTAGATTTGCTTTTGTCACCCTTTCCTAGGAGGCTTTCTTGGAGACACACCACTCTAAGGTATGACCTCAACTCTAGTGTTCCGGTGGATTCTCAATAGAGAGGTGTGAATCGAAAGACACCCTCTTGGAAGTTAAAATGTTGTCATTCGGGCTAAGTCCTCAAGGAATTTATACCTTGGGGAAGTGAAGGTGAAGGGTGGGTTACTCCTTTCTCCTAACTATTTGGTATTATTTTGCTCTCATTTCATGGAATTGGCCCCCCAGTACCTTGAATAAATTGGGGACATCCTTAGTCAACTTGTGTATCCTAGAGCAATCCCTATTTGGCCACACCTACTTGACTAATCATAGGATCGTTGATGTGTCTTCAAGTTCTTGCTTAATCATCACATTCAAAAATCTCAAGTCAAACTTGCTTATGTGTCTTGCGTGTGTGATTAATGTGTGTACATGTGAAATCATTTATTTGCAAATTACCAAATCAAGCCATCAACACAAACACATAAACACATCATCTTAAACATTCTTTCCAACACATTCATTCCAATCACCTTCACCCTAATCAAAACCCTAATCATCCTTGTCATTTAATCCTAATCATACCCTAATCATATCCTAATCACTCCACATCATCATCCTAGTCCTAGTCAATCACTTGCCAAAATGGTTTTGATCCTTAGCAAGCCTATGACCAATCCTAAGCCCAAACTGATACTTCAAGGAGACCTTTCTTCTAATTCCAATAATGAGAACAGTGTAATACATAAACTTATACTTTGATGGGACCTTCCTCCTACTTCCAATAATGACAAGAATCATGTTGCATACCTTGAGGAACATGATGAAATACGAAGATGCAAATACGTGTAACTCCATGCCAACACTAGAGAACAAGGTCATAGCACCACATCTCCAATCCATCATCCAAACACTTCACCAAATGACACAACCCCTAGACCAACAAACCATACATCAACTACAAGACACCCTCCAACCACTCCAACAAAATCAATCTCCTCTAATAAAACAACTCCTAGTCAAAATCCAACAATTCATAGCCACTTGTCAATCCCAAACACAACCACAACATCAACAAATTCCACCTCAATCCTATGTGTCACCTTCATCATCATGCCAACCTAGTCCATCCACCTATCATGCTAATGCCACATCAACCTATCAATTCATTCCACAACAAGAACATGTGAGCCTAAGCCACTCTTTGCAACAAGATCGAATACCTTTGGGTCCTAATGCCACCTTTGACAAGGGAGACACCAACCTAGCTCATACAAGCCCTTCATTATCTTTTGCACCATCTAATCCTCTAACTCCATGCCCTAAGTTCAAAAATTATAAATGTAAACATATGGAGTTATCCAAATCCACCAATCCATTCAATATTTTTGACCCTCCATCTAATCAAAATCCTAACCATAAGCCAACACCTTACAATAGCCCTTTTATTCTTCCACCATGTAATCTTACCCCTCCATCTAATCCTAATCACGAGCCAACACCTTCCACCCTCATTATTCATCCCTTATATTGTCCATCCACCCATATGTCTACAAAGGATGTGGTCTAAGGGCTACTAGCAAGAAGTCAACCATGTCACCAAATTCCTTTCCTTGAGCCTACAAAAGATTCTTCCAACACCATGTCTAGTCCTATCAAAGATCTACAAACTCATCATATAGTCCACAACCCATTAAGCCTATTGAAGAGTCTCCCACATCCACTTCCACTCAAAGTCAAGAGCTATGTCAATAGCACAATCCTAAGCATGAGGAAACATCGAGCCTTCATTCTAATAAAGGTCAAATTGCCTCCATTCAACCCATCCATGAGCAAAGTGATCCCACCAATAGCACACTTAATCCTATTTGTGATCAAGCTCCCATTTATGATCAAGATCCCCTTTATGACCAAGAAAGCCATGATGATCCTCTTAGTCAACTTTATGCATTCCATGGTCAAGAGCTCATCACTCCTTTAATCCATGATCCACCTAGTCCTACCCATGATGAGACACTTGGCTCCCATGCAAACATAGAAGATCAAACCAATATCTTGGACCTTAGTGAACATAATGATAATCAAGATCCTAATTATCCTTCATCATCATCCACTATCGACCCCATTGCAAATCCATCATATCCTATTGGTCTTACCACCTTTATCCATGAATGTTCCTCCTTAGAAAAGCAACAACCTTTGTCCACCACCTCACCTTATCCATCCAATAATGAGCTAAAGTCTAGTGTCCAAACTACACCTAGTCCCATAGTCCACCGCATACTCCAAAACATGAACTATCAAGGAAAAGGCTTAGGCCTTTATGAACAAGGTGTTTTGGAGTCCATCCATGTCAATGTCCCTCCACACTCATATGGCCTTGGATATACACCCCAACATAAACAATATCAAGATGTTGGTACTTCCTCCATTCCTACGAAATCTACCACTTTCCATCACAAATCTTATCATATTCCCAAAACATATGTTGCCATTCCACCTCCATTATCATACAAATGTCAAAAACATGTGACCATACACCTCCCACCATCCAATTTACCCCCACTACTTCCAACTCCTAATATCCCTCCATCCAGTTTACCTTTACTTCTCCCAATGCCTAATATCCCTATCATCCAATCCATTTATCTATTTTTCCAAAAATCCATTCCTAATCATGATCAACAAATGCACACATCATTTAAACAAGAAGCTTCTACCAAATCCATGGGGTTCAAAAGTAAAAATTTGGGTGCCTCTTTTCATAAAGCAACAAATCATAAAGGTCCTCATGCCTTAGGGCATCAATGCAAAAAGTCAAATCAAAATCCATCCAAAAGGCTACCTAATCCCATACCCCCAAAAGAAAAGCCAAAAAGAAAAATGGTTTGGGTACCTAAGAAGAAAGAAAGCAAGTCAAAAGAAGCATCCATATCTCAAAAATCCCAACAATCATCTTCCATCCAAAAATCCCAATCCATTAAAAAATCTTCTTCCACCCAAAAATACCACTCCATCCAAAAATTTAAAATTCCTTCATCCCACAAGTCAAGAAAAAATCATAAAAGTACTAAGTCTATGTGGGTCCCTAAATACTTACATCAACCATCCCCTAAGAGAACATCTGCATTGCTTCCTACACCTTCGCCAAATCAAAAGCTTCAATATTTATCATGGTGTGTGCAACCATTGGTCATGGTTCCCTTCCATTCCGCTACATTCCCACATACCTCCATCTCCCCATCTTTTATCCATTATCCTACATATCTTCCCCATCACTTTCCTATGGTCCATGCTTTTGCATAAGCCTTTCATCCATCATTTTCCATAAATTCATCCATAATCCACCTCATAATCCACTATTCTTTCCATATATAATCCACCTCCTCATCCAATATCTACCTAATCCATCTCCCTCTCATGTAATCCCTTACCAACATCTATGAGCATAATGACATTTGACATGGTCCATGCAATGAAATCCATCTCTAGTGGGACTATCAGATTTCATGGAACTAGACACTTGAGTCCCTCTTATCCATATTCCCCTTCCATAAAAAAATTTAAAAAAAAGTCAAAAAAAATTAAAATAGTAAAGAGAAATCCCTTCGTCCAATGATGAAAACCACCCTTGGTGGCACTTTGGATAAGTACCATGATGAAAACCTGGCAAACATGCATCATGTGTATGTTGATCTTCTATGTCATTTACACTTGGAGGCACTTTGTCTCATACAAACTATATATCCCATCATACCACTTCCATACCTCCTTCCATACTTAGCCATTATACCCACATACCTATCATATTGAGTCCATCCATACTCCCTTCTTCTTTTTGATCTTGATAAAGATATGGGAGCAAAATGTTGACAAATGCTTTGGATATCTCTTGATATACCTCATCCGTTCCGATCCATCTTATCATCACCCTATTGTCATAAGCCTTGTCATGTCAAATCCTAAGCATTCCACCTAGAATGGGGCAAGTTATTCCTATGCAACATAACCTTTGTAGAGCACATCCTTGCTCTCTTACGCATACATCCATTCCATCCATTTATCATGAGCTTTCCATTTAATGGCCTATCTTTTTATCCATCCAATCCTACCTTCATCCTTGCACCTAGACTTGGTTTTCCCTTGTCATTGGTATCTAGCGTAAAGGCTATTCAAATTGTCATCTAATGTCATCCCAAAAGATTTCAAAAATTCAAAAAAAAAATTTAAAACATTCAAAATCCAAAAAAATCACATTTCAAAAAAAATCACATGTCAAAAAATAAAAATAAATCAAAACTCTCAAAAATACAAAAAATCAAATATTCTGAAAAATCCAAAAAATCAAATATTCCAAAAAATACAAAAAAATCAAATATCCAACAAACATCTAAGCAATAAAATCACATTCTTCAAATCAATCAAATCAATCTAATTCATCAAATCCAATCATCAATCCAAATCAAATCAATTCATCCACATCAAGTCATCAAGTCATCAACTCAATCAATTCAATCAAGTTAATCCAATCATAAAATCAATAAATTCAATCCAATTCATTCAATTCAATAATTAAATTAGTTCAATCAATTCATCTAAATCATCAAGTCAAATCAATTCTTCAATCATTCTAATCAGTCATCCTCATCAAATCAATCACTCCATCAAATCACTTCTTCAAATCCCTCAAGTCAATTCAATTCATCCAACTCCAATCAAATCATTTCTTCCAATCCATTCTCAAATCATCAAACAAATCCTTCAATCAATTCATCAAATCAAATCACTTCTTCTAATGAATCCAATCAACAAAATTATCAAGTCAATCAAATCAAATCAATCCATCAACTCAATTCATCCAATCAAATCATTCAAGTCAACCCAAGCAATGATCCCAATACAAGTCATCCCTTATCCATACCAATAAAGTTAATCAATCTTGTCAAATTATCCAATCACATCAATGGTCTTGATCTTAATCTTGACATAAACCAAATCAATCAATCAATCAATCAAATCCTGGTTTGATTTGCATGGCCAATAACACTAGTATTAATCAATCAATCAATTGTCTTATACAAGATGTTGCATTGTCAAAACCAGACCAGTTATCTTATATGACATGTTTCATTTCCTGAAACCAGACACTATCATCATCATCATCATCATCATCATCATCATCATCATCTATCAATCAATCATTAATCAATCATTGGTTTACAACTTGATAGGGGCAATACATTGTTTGTTTTTGTATCATTTGTGCATGCTTGCTTTCTTGCTAGTGTGTGCTATCACTTATCTTGCATTTATTTCACATCCATATCTTTCCAGCTAATATTCATATCTTGTGTATGTTGGAATAGATTTTTGCATTAAACTTTGCATCTAGGTCATATCATATTAAACCTTTTGTGTATTAGGACTTCAATGCTCTAAGTTTACTTCCTCATATGTTTAGACAAGGTTGTATTATGTTGGGTGCACAAGACACATTGTCACCTTGGTCTTTATACCTTGGTGCATAATGTCTAGTGCTATATCAAACTCCATGGTTTCTCATCTTCACTGCAACATAACACATCATTCATTTCTTCTATCCATTCCCTCATCTTTCTCCCTTGACCAATCCCTTTCATTTCGAGAGCCTACATGTGTTTGTCCAACCTACCTATCCTCTCGAGGGGGCATCATCATCCTATCTTTACATCATCATCATTTTCCTTAGCTTGTTTGAAATGATTTTACTTCTCTTAGTCACAACATTTGCAACATCATCTCAAAGAGGGGGAAAATGTAGACACTTAAAATTGTCCATGTCTTGCAACATCACCTTGTCGATACTTTACTAGAGACATCATATGACATTTTGTCCTAATCCCAATCCTTTAATCCAATTTATCCCACTTTCCAATTAATTAAATAAATCCTATTTATTTAATTAATTTCCCTCTCACATGTTCCAACTAATTCAAATGAAATATTTGAATTTGTCCTCACCCTTCACCACATTCCAACACATGTCACATACTACATTTTTCATTTAATACACTTCACATGTCCAACTAATTAAAATAAAACATTATTTAAATTAGGTCTACCCTACAATTGTCACATGACTACAACTCCTCATGGAATGGGAAACCCTATTCAATCTCAACTATCCATATCGTTAAAATCAACTTTCAATCATAGCCCTTCATTCAAATCAGTCATTTCCCATAAATCAATACTCTCCCAAGCCATTTGGGGGATCTAATCTGCAAGTAGCCTCATGCTATCAAATTTCCTCTAGGATCTTCATTCTCATTCATCTTCAATCTAGTGTTATGCTACTGAAATAGTGAGCAATCAACATTCATCCTTCGATATCTTGCATTCCTATGCAAGATCGAGAAGAGCAATGGAGGTGAACCAAGTTTGACATAGGAGTTTAGATATTGTTGTTTATGCTTTGATTTCTATGTTCATTTTGTAGTCCATTGTGCTGTTAGGGTTTTATGCTTCATGTTTATGATTTATCCCTAATTTTTACCCTAATACATAATCTAATAAGATCTAGGGCAGTACATGACTCAAATCTGAAGCAAGAAGGAAGCCAAAGTGTAAGAAGAGTCAGGTTCACCAAAATGTTAGATAGAAAAGAGAGACTAGCCCAAGAGATTAAACTAGGTCAAACCCTCTTCTATCCAACATTAGAACACAAGGTGAGCTTGTCTTCTACCCAAGAAGGAAAGCCAAATTATAGGGGCTTTGTCCCTTTGTTGTATAGAGGAGAATCAACCAAACAAACCAATGAAACTAGGGCAAAACATGAAACCTTAATTAAGCAAGATTAGAGCATAACAAACTATTAGAAACAGATATGAACAATCCAAAAGCACAACAAAGAATAGTGGACATAAGAGAACTTGGATCCGGACTTAGGAGCTCAAAGGACCAGGGCGCTTGGGCACCCTAGACCTTAATTAGGGTTTTGTAGAATGTCAAACTTCTTGTGCCTTCACCGTTCTATGTTCCTGCTTCCTGTAACTTGGTTTCTACAGATTCTTCTAGATTGAAACTAAACACACACAAGAAGAAAAATGTTGGGTGCTATTTAGGAGATTGCCTAAGTCAAGCTTCGTGAATGGTGTTGTTAGAAAGTCAAGGACCGGAACAGATCATACCATAGAGTACCAGAAGAGGACCACGGTACTGGGAGGAGATATGAGGTGTTAGTAAGGGTTATGTCACTTCAAAGAGACACATGTATAAATATACCATATGTAATAGGAGAATGTAATATAAGATAAGATAATATGAATTGGTATCAAAGCAAAGACTAGACCTGCCCTTTTGTATTTGTAATAACAAGATATATATAAAAGGATTTATAAGGAAAATATGTGTGTTATGGATAAATGAGTATTTTCTTTTGTTAATATGGTATCGTATGTCATGTATGCTTTATTGATTCCTACCGCATGTGCTTAGTTCTCTTACTATGTCCTCCGAGGTATAAATAGACTAGCAAGAGAAATGGGGCCGGTACAGTATAGAGATTTGTACCCCAATACTTCTTGAGTAGTCTATTTATACCCTAGAGGACACAGTAAGAGAACTAAGCACCTGCGGTAGGAATCAATAAAGCATACATGACATACGATACCATATCAACAAAAGAAAATACTCATTCATCCATAGCACACATATTTCTCTTATAACTCCTTTCATGTATATATATCTTATTATATAATAGATACAAAAGGGTAGGTCTAGTCTTTGCTCCGATACCAGTTCATATTATCTTATCCTATATATTACATTCTCCTATTACATATGGTATATATACATGTGTTTCTTTGAAGTGACATAACCCTTACTAACACCTCACGTCTCCTCTTGGTACTGTGGTCCTCTTACGATACTTTGCGGTATGCTCTATTCCAGACCTTGACCTGCTAGCATCATTCCCCCTTTTAAAACCATGTCTTGTCCTCAAGACATGTGACTCAATTGGGAAGTATATTCTGATATTCTAAGTCTGGCCATTGTGGCAGCCCAATGTGCCTGTGCCTGAAGGAGTGTGCCTATCTGGGCTTGGATTTGTGCCAATGTGAGCTCTGTCTCCTGAAGAGTAGTGGGGATGGTGATGTTGTTTGTTATCTTCATTGCTTCTTTCAAAATCAGCTAGAGGAATCTTAATTCGTTGTCTACTGCCTCCCTTAGTTGTTGGACTTGCTCTTTGACCATCTCTCTTTGTGTGTGGAGTTGTTGTAGTGAATGTGGAGGTGCTCGATGTTGTCCCTTGTTGCTCAAATCGGGTCTTGTAGAGGGTCATAGCTTATTTGTGCTACTTGATCCTCTGTCTGTGTAATTTGGTTTCGGAGGCTTTTTGTTGCATTGGACCATTGTAAGCAAAAATGGTAGATTGTTTCGGCCACCTCGATGTTATCTTTCATTTGTTTTATTTGATGCTCTAGTTGGGAACTTGTGCAGTAGCACATTTCTTAATGAATTGTTGAGTATTCTATTTGATCAGTTCATCCTGGGCCTCTTTCCTTATTTTATCTTTTTGGGACATGATGTCCATTTACAAACTGGTCACCAATTGGTGTAGTGGTTGTGGTAGAGGGAGGGACTAGTCCTTAGCAAAAGGAGGAATCACCTTTTGGAGCGTCTTAATGGCCTCCTACAACTATTCTGTTTGCTGTACGTGTTCTTGGAGGAGCTCTTCTCTGGAAGTAGTGTGAAAAATGTCCCCTAATTATAGCTTTTGAATGGGTGACATACCAAACAGATTCACCTAGGAGTCCACCAATGTGACTTGGATCAATTTGGGGAATGGTGCCAATTGAATTTGATGTTGTTGAACCAAAAAGTTCTTGATGGTGGAGATAGTATCCTAGGGGGTGGATACTTCTCTGGAGTCATTCTTCTTCCCTTCTGTATCCTCTCCGGAGCCCCTTGTATTTTCCTCTAATTTTTATGTCTACTCTTTTCTAGTTTCTAGGAGGTCGGTATTATCCAGATTGGACCTTGTTTCTTGTTCTAGAACTTTAGTCATCGCCTCATATAGCTTCTGGGTAGTCTCTTTGGTCTCCTTTCAGAGAGCTTCTTTTTCCCCCATATTATCTGTCATCAGTCTATCCATTTGATGTTTGGTCCAGAGCGCTTGTGCCTGTGCTTGTGCTAGGGCTTGTTTATGCTCCTCCATGATATTAGAAATTAAGGCCGATATGGCTTGCTCCTTTATTTCTTCATTCTGGGCTAAGGCTTTAGCTCTTTTTCCCCTTATTGTTGTTACAATCTCCTCTGGAAACTCTTTCATTGCTTCTTCTAGGCCTTTATTTAGATAGTTTACATATCGGGCCAAGCTTTGAATTATTCTATCTTTATTTCCCTTATCATACTCCTTATACATTTGTAGGATCTATGGTAGCATCCCATGGTGAGCAATTACATTGAATGTTTCAAGCATGTCTATTGGCTCACTTGAGGGTGCCAGAGATTGTTGTTCCAGGGTTGTTTCCTGTGAGCCTTCCTTTTGCTACTCTAGGTTGAGTGGAGAGGTACCTGGGGTCTTCTAGGTTCGTTTCTTTTTCTGGGGTGGTTATTGGACCTCCTCCTCTCCTTCTGAGATCTCTTCGATCTCTACTTCTATTGTCTCCCCTTTTGGCCATTGTGCCTTCTATTTTTTCATTGGCTACTGGGTTCTCTTTGGGGCTTGTGGTGGTTTCCCCAGTTGAGAGACTACCGATACTGATGTTGTAGGTCCTTTTGAGGTTCTTGTTGCAGCAGACTATGACCTCATGGCCCTTGTGTTGGAAGGCTCAGATTGTGTCATAGTGGCCATTGTTGGTTTTATTCCTTCTTCCAGTTTGGCCCCTTGCTTCTGGGCTTTATTTTTCTTCTTCTCCATTTCCTCCTGAACCTCTTGTTCCATTTTTTGGTCCATCACCTCCTGGTAGGTCCCAAACCTTTCTGCTTTTGGATCTTTTGGGTTCTAGAGTAAGGTTGTCGCATATGAATCTATTGCTTGAGCAATAAATTCATACGGTAGTGCTGGAACCCATAATGTGTGGGGTTCAACTGCCTCCATATATGTGAAGTCTTTGTCTATTAGGAATGTTATTATTTTTTCATATTTCTGTGTTGATAGATAGGGGACCTTGTCCCTTGCTTGCATTTGTTCTTGGAAGGTTTTGAAAAAACCCCAGTATGCTGCTTGCCGAGCATTGAAATTTTCATACTGTCAGGTGTGGTATTTGATTTGAGTTTCTATAGTCTGGTGGATGTGCCAGACTTTACCCTTGAATTTGGGTAGTTCATTCAAGAAATAAAACATTAAGCAAATGAGTAATTTTCCATACTAGAAATGGTACCTAGAGGTTTTGATCTTGTGCAGGTTCTCCAACAATTGTTCCTGAATCACCTTGCACAGATCAAAGTTTTTGCCCTCAACCACCCTTTTGTATGATGTGTGGATGGTGGTGGCGGTTGCAGAGTCTTCCTGGTTGGCGTAGTAGATTTTGCATGCTATGCCCATAATTATTTTTAGATTCAAGCTCCGACTGTCAAACATGGCCCCGGTCAATTTCTCCACTTCATTATTTTTGATGGCCTTTTTGGTCAGAATCCCTCCTACCATTCTCATCTTGGTGATGGCATGGATGGCTTCCTTTGTGATTTGATGTGGTTTGTCTAGGCACATAAAATCATGTACCCAACTTAGCACGATTCACACCCACTCTTCTTCGTTGAAAAAGTTTGGGTAATCCTTCCATACATCCAGACTTTTCTATCCAATCTTTATGTACTTCAGCTTATAGTTTTTATCGTCATTCTCCAGTAATTGGTGGTGGAGGTCTTCTAATTTGGTGTAATTTATTTCTACAATTGGCTCATGGATGTATTTCTTGAAGTCCTCCAGGTAAACCACATTGTGTGGAATTGATGAGAATGCCCCTCTTTGTCGGTGACCATTGCTTTGAATGGAAGCCTTTTGAATGATGGTTTGATTTTCTCTGAGATGTGGATGATTGTGCGAGTGACCATTTTAGTGCAAGGAGGATGCTACAGAGGGATTTTTCTATAGGATTTGTCACTTACTCTGCATATACTTAGCATCTAGTTATTGTTTTTATGAGGAAAGGAGTGGGGGCTTTAAGTTTTTATAGAATTTTAGGTAGTGGGGTGTGAGTTGTAGCACCTTAGGGTGGTAGCTAGGTATTTAATGTTGTGTCTGGTTCACAAGTTTTTTGAGCTGTTAGGGTGATTTGACAGTGGCATGTTTTGATATTTTTATTTGACTATGGTACAATGTTTATATGGTGGTTTTTAGTATGTTTATTCTGGAAGCAAATAGTAGTTTTTCGAGTGTGTCCCATTAACAAGTATTGCTACAAGTGTGTTATCTAGTTGTTAGAGTTTGACTGCTCCAGAT
This sequence comes from Cunninghamia lanceolata, assembly GCA_027924645.1. Lineage (NCBI taxonomy): Eukaryota > Viridiplantae > Streptophyta > Pinopsida > Cupressales > Cupressaceae > Cunninghamia > Cunninghamia lanceolata. The sequence continues at coordinate 19,738,329 of BSBN01000605.1, read as the reverse complement.
TCGCTAGTGTGTTGAATGTAATAGGGTCCTAACCATCAAACCTTCAACTTCCCCTATTTCTTAAATTTGTTGTCATATAGTAGTACTAAGTCCCCTATTTTGAATGTTTTCAAGAGTAGGTTCCAGTCATGCCATGCCTTATGCCTTTGTCATTCCAATTATTGGTTATATCTATCAATTTGTGAGAATTCCTCTAATTTTTCTATTTCTTCTGTTCTTGCCTTTAAGGATTCATCTTCTTCTAACCATAAGGCTAGGGTTGTGTGTATGTTGGGGATTATGAAATTCATGGGTACTGTTACATCCAGACCATGCACCAATTAAAATGGTGTGAAATTGCTAGCTCTCTTGTAGGAGGTTCAGTATGCCCAAAGTACTGCCGGTATCTTAATATCCCATTCAGTCCAGTTGCCATTGTACATTTTTGTTATTGCTTTTCTAATTATTTTGTTTAAGGCTTCACTGGACCCATTTGTATGTAGATGGTATGGAGAGCTTTTGTTATGTGTTATCATAAAATTCTATAATAATTCCTTTATTGTTTCATTTATGAAGTGCTTGCCTTAGTCACTGACTATGCTTAATGGACATCCTATCTTGTAATGATGTTTTCATATAAAAACTTGGTGGCAGTGCTTGCGGTATAGTCTTTGGTCGATTTTGCTTCTGCCCATTTGGTTAGATACTCTATGCCGGTGATAATGAATTAAGCTCTTGAGTGTTTTTCCGGAGGGTCAATAGGCCCAATGAAATCTATTGCCCATTTCTTGAAAGGATTTTGGACTAGTACCAGTCTTAGGGGCATCTCATCCATGTCAATAGGTTTTCCTCTCTCTAGAAGATACACATCTTTTTGTGTAGTCCTTGGCATCTTTGCTTAGCATAGGCCACCATAGGTTGGCTAGTTTTATCCTTCTTGCGGTAGATTCTCTAGAGTTATGTCCTCCAGCAATCCCGCTATGTTCTTCCTGCGGGATGGATTTTCTTTCATGGTTATGGACAACTCTTCATACAATGTCATCATTCCCTCTGTGGTGCAGTTCCCCTTCTATCAATGTATATGGTGCTGCTCTTCATGCTAGTGACTGTTTATCTTGTGGGGTTAGGTCTTTTAGGAATTCTCCGGTTGATAATAGAATTGTGCAATATCCTCTAATTCTTCTAGTACCATTGTAATACGGAGCAAGTGTGTATCAGGTAATTCTTCTTTGTATAAGTCTAATTCTTCATTGGTTTTGATATGTGATAGGTAATCTAGTCCTTGGTTGTACTTCCCAGGTTTCACCATTATTTTGAAATCAAACTCTTGGAATAAGAGCAACCATCTTGATATCTAGCCATGAGTTACTAGTTTGTTGGGCATGTATTTGAGGGGTTCATGATCTGTGAAGAAGGTGAATGAGGTGGATAGTAAGTAATGTCGGTACTTTTGTAGGGCGTATACCATTGCTAATGCTTCTCTCTCTGTGGTGGTATAATTCTTCTCTATTGTTGACAATTTCCTACTAGCAAAGGCTATAAGATGATCTTTATTCCCTTTTGGTTGAGTGAGTACTACTCCTATAACTATTCTAGAGGTATTAACATGAATATGGAATGGATTGTTCCAATCCATAAAGATGAGGATTGGTGCTTCTGCAATTTTCTATTTCAACGTATCGAAGGATTTTTGGGCTTCCTCGTTCCATTCAATACTTTGCCCTGTCTTCCTCTTCAAAAGATTTTCTAGTGGAATTGCGATTCCGGCAAACTCTTTGATGAATTTCTTGTGGTACCCGGTGTATCCCCAAAATGTCTTAACTTCTGGAACTTTCTTTGGTGGTGGCATATTCTAGATTAGGGCTATTTTTATTTGATCTACCATTAGTCCTTCCTTACATATGATAAGGCCTAGGAGTGTCCCTTATGGTACCACAAATGTGCATTTTTTTAGGTTTAGTGAAATTTGCATGCTTCTACACCAATTTAGCATCATTTAAAGAACCTAAATATGGTCTTTCACTAGGCCATAAACCATCCAATCGTCTAAGTAAACTTCAGGAAAATTGTGAATGAAGTCTTTAAAGATTTTTTATCATTATCCGACTAAATACCATCAAGGTATTCTTTAATATGAATGGCATAACCGTGTACATATATGATCCCCATTCCATAGCAAAAGTTGTCTTGGGTTGATCCTTTTCCCTAATCTTTACTTGGTGGTATCCGGAGAACTCGTCGATGAATGAGTAAATCTCCCTTCCAGCTACTAATTCTAATATGTCCTCTGTGAATGGTGTGGGAAATGGGTCATGTATACATGCTTTGTTTAGTTCCTAAAAGTTGACACACACCCTTTTTTTCTAGTCTTCTTGTTTTTTACTACCATCGGGCTTATCAATTCCGTATCTTCTACCAGTTTGATTATTCAGGTGGCCAACATCTTATCTATTTCAGTTTTTACCTTTTTCTTCATGTTTGGATTTATTCTATATGGTCTCTTCCAAACTAGTTTGGCACCTTCTTTGAGTTGGATTTTCATCACTCCCACTTCTTCTTTGATTCCTTTAATTTCAGTAAAGTTCCAGGGAAATAAATCCTGGAAGTCGATTAGTGTTTCAATAGTTTGTGCAACCACTTTTTCATCCTTGTAGTCTCCTATGCATGCTAGTTTAGGATCCCCTTTAGTTGGAATGTTTGTTTCTATCAGTTTAATTGGTTCATTGTATTTTTTTTGCTTTGGAGTGGTAATTTCTTCTATTTCTCTTTCCCCCTGACTGATTTCTATATCTGGTATGTGTTCTTCCTCATCGTCCTGTATTGTGCAACAGTGTTTTTCTAATCCTGAGTCCTCCCATTCCATCTAATCCTTGTATTTATATATTTCTTGTTATTTTGATGGTGTGGAATGAGGTTGTGGTAGCGGTATTTCCTCCTCTTCTATTGGGTTGAAGATAATGGCCTTTATTCTCCCGAGTGCAGTTTGTATTTGGAAGTTTTTGCTGAAAAATGAAAATGTCCAGATGAAGTTGGTGGTCAGCTCTATCCATGTTATGGTCCTTGCTCTTGTCTCCTGATTGATGTACCAAGTTCCTACCACTGGGCAGAAGGTCTAGTATAGAAATTGAATAAATAGTTGATCATCATATTCATAGTTCCCTTCCTAGTGATACCTGCATATTTCTAGGTGTTTCTTTGGAGGAATATTGCCTTCATAGGGAGGAATATCTTCATAGTCCCCTACCTCCAATAGAAATCTTGCCTTTATTAGGGTCTTAAACGTGTCCAATTTCTTTATGGTTTGTTTGTGCGTATTATACTAGCATGTTGTAGTGCAGGAAAGGGTATGCGGTAGTCTAGCCAACCTGTCTGCTTCATTGGGGATGGTTCTCTCGATTTGGTTTATCTAGGGTTGTAGTTCACCTATCTCGGAGTACTTGGGCAGCTTAACCTGGGTGCTTTGAGAAATAAGACAGATTGTGCGAGAGTTCCCTTTATTGTTTCTTTCTTCCTTTCTGGCAGTACTGCACATGTCTTGTGCTAAACTACTCTATACCGGTTGTGTTTTCCTTATCATGAATATTCTCTGGGAGCTAAAAAGTCTCCAAGAATACACCTCTTGATTATCTTGTATCCATGCTTCTAACACTGCTTCGTTGTCAATACTACCTTTAATGTCTTCTACTCCCAGTTCTCCTTCTGAATTGGGTTCTTCTAGAGCTTCATCTACTGGTATGGTTATGGTGTTGATTGTCTGATCATTATCTTCGGACTCATAGTTACATTCACTTCTTCTATATAGGGTCCTTTGAGCTTCCTCCCTAGGGGTATGTGGACCACTCTCTTATCCTCTACAAAGGATATTTCCTCTTTCTGTGCATCTATGATTTATTTAGAATCTACAAACCACCTTAGCCCTAAGAGTGCATGAAATGAATCGAATGTCTCCTTGATAGTGACCACCTTGAATCGACGGATTGTTTTACTCCCTTTACATTCACTTCCACACTTTTCCAAGTACCCATTTTTTTCATTCCGGTACTGTCAGCCAAGATGATGTTGTAAGGAGTTGGTTCTAGTGCTAGTCTTCCCAGATATTCCTAAATTCTCTTAGGGATTAAATTGACATCTGACCCCAAATCAACCATGACCTTGGGAATCTTCTTCTAGAGAATCCAGAGTTCGATCATAATTGGTCTCAATTTCCAATGTTTCCCCACAGTTCTGACTTGTGGTATGGTTCTCTTGTTTTAGTATTTGTTAAGCTATGTTAATTTGATAAGTAGGTCTTGTTGTTCTACTAGTTTTGAGAATTGTTTAAGGACCTCTACTTCTTATTTTGTAAAATAGTTGTTCTCTAATTTTTCTTTGTCTGGTTCTTGCTCTAGTATTCTTTTAGTTTGTTTTACTATCTGGTCATGTTGTTCCTTTGTGGGGTGGAATTCCCCTTCTTCTCCGGAGAAGTCTTCTTCTTTTGAAGTCACTGTGTTTGTTCTTCTAGTGTCCATGCCTTTCCTGTTACCACAATGACTTTGCCCTTTTTCTTGGGTCTAGCCTCTATGTAATATTTTTCTCTAGTACTATCATCTCTTGTTATATATCCATTGTCCTTTCCTATATTTCAGCATTGTTTGGTACCTCCTTTCGAATCTTTGGGTGTTTTACGGAGGATTTGGCTCCTCTTGCGATATTTGAGTCTTGTTGCTGGTCTTTGTGAGTTTTGGCATTGTTGTAATGCTGGTGCACTTTCTCGTAGTTGAATGCATCATGATCTTCTTCACCATAAAATCTACATTATTTCCTCTTTTCTCCCTAGCATTCTATATCAAAGTGTCCCGACTTTCCAAAATTAAAGTAAGTCACATCCACTCTTCTTCCTCTTCCTTGTCCAAGGCCTCTTCCTCCCCGATATGGGCCATTATCATTATAACCTCCGAGCCTTTGGATGGCATTAGATTTTCTTTGATTTTTCCATGGTGGGACCCTATACCTATGCTCTGGTGCATATAACAGTCTTTCCACTAGCCCTTTTACGTATGCCATCTCTTGGTCATGGTCTGATCCTTCATTTATCTGGAACTTGTTGGACGAGCATTCTATGGTTTTGTGGATGTCCTATTCTCCACACACCCCACAATAAACCAAATTTGGCTTCCTAACAGTGTGGAGATCCATCCTTAGAGTATTCGCCTTCTTTTCCCTATTTCCATTAGACATTCATTCCAGAGGTGGCCTTCTCTACCGCAGTTGGAGCACCAAATATTAGGCCTTTGTAGACTGATTTCTCATTTCATGAGTTCTTGTCTTAATCGCAACTAATCCATCTCCAACTATAATTTTTCCATCTTCCTATTTTGTTTTTCCTTCTCCATTCTTCTCAAGGACTAACCTTCTATTTGGCATTCTAACGCAACTAGTTCTGAATATGAGCCAAAATTCTTGTCGTCCTGTTGGTTCCCAAACCTGCACACATCAAACTCTAAAGATTTGCCACTTCTTATGGTCAAGTTTAATGACAAACTTGGCCAACATAGTGGGAGATTGTCTCTTATCTCCCCTTCACTTCAGGTTCTGCCGCACCTAGGGGGTATCCCTCATTCACAATCGATAAGTATAGCTTTTCATTACCAGGTAGAATGCTCTCATAGATGTACCAAGATTTTTAAGATAAACCCTAGATCTGTAATATTCTTGGATTATCTAACTGGTTAAATCTAAGAACATGCAGTACCTAAACCTAAACAAAATAAAATATAAAATGGTTTGCTTCAAATGATTTGTCATTTGGTTTTCTTCTAGGACCTTTGGGCAAATAAATCCTAGACTGGTGCTTTGTCAAGGGCAACAGAGTCAAAGGGCTACAATGCAAATGTTTCCTTTTTGACATCTAAAACTTCATATTCAGAGGGTTGAAACTATCATCACTACCTTATAGTAATAGCCCAAGAAAGAGTATCACCTGTGACTCTTTTTCAATGATCCTTTAATGCAAAATACTTTCCCCTATATCTAATTTAAAGTAGTTTTAATCCATTCCTTGAACAAATGCAATAAATCAAATATACAACATAGCAAATGTATGCAGACAAGCTCAGAAATCCTTGGTAACTTTACTTGAAAAGAAAACATTCATACTCAAGGAGATAGTCACAGACAACACACACATAAGTGTTTTTCATATATTGCAATCTGAATAGAAAACTATCATACATGAATTTATTCACCTACAACAACATTCTCCTCTGAAGTCTAGACTCCATAGCCTTCTACAGAAATCTACTTCCCAAATATGTGGATAGCTTATATCCAAAGCCTAGAATAATCCCCCATAAAGTGGAACAACATGCTCTCTTATAGAAACAAGAGCATGTTGCCTTAAAAATTAATTACATCCTGGCAGTTAGGTGAGTTTCCACATTGCAAGCTACTGCCAATGAGCTTGGGGAAATTAAAAATTCACAAAAATGAGGAAAATGTTGAAATGAACCAGACAACTAAGAGGGGGGTGAATTAGTTGTCTCAAATATTTAACTAATTTTGCACCTTAAAATGTTAAAAACTTGTCCATTGTTTGATATGATTAAATCATGAAAGTATAAACTCATAAACATAAACACAATTGCAAGCTCATACACAAGAGACACAGGATTTTTACGTGGAAAACCCTGTTAAGGGAAAAACTACGGTGGATGTTAGTCCACAAGATATATAAGTTATAACAATACTAAAAATCAGAGGCTCACTACCAATAGGGCTCACTGCCTAGAAAAAGGCTCACTGCCAAGGGGTTTTAAACTGAGATAATAGCATCTATTCCATGCCTGAATTTAGTTACATTGAAGCGCACTACTCTTCCTCTGCTCTACTCGGCCTTCTAGTCTTCTTCACTTAACTTCGCATCTTCACCCAATGACACATTTTCCTCAACCAATTTAGAAGTGTATATATCGTTCATCAACCTTGGAATGTACATAAAGGTTGGCATTACATTCATCAACTGTTGGAACAATCTCCAAGGTTGACATTACAAACATTTACAAAATAGGTCTTGACCTAATACAAATTATGCTAAGTAAATGTAGTAAAGATGTATGCAGATCACGTCACTCCTTAGTTGGGACTCAAGCATGATATTCCATGCCACGACACACTTCTACAATCTTTAATAGATCTCTGCAATCACTGGAATTAACCAAGTCAGCTAAGACTTGGTTACATGCTACACTATCTGGGAATAATCTTCAAACAGGATCTCAATTTTTTAATGTGGACCAATGCAAAGGAAAGAACATGATCAGGAGGCATCCACAAGCACATTGTAATCACCAGGAGCAACCACACAAAATCTAACCACTTTATCCATGAGATTCTTCATACTAGAGCACATGAACTTCATTGTCTTCTACTGTCATGAAAGAAAGATAGCTTGCGGACTACCAAATCATGAACCATTGTAGTTGTAGGCACTTATCATCATCCCAGACTCCCCTCTAGAACTACAGAGCAGAATACTTCAATGGGGAGGGATGCGAAGCAAAATACTTTCTCCCTGTCAGCAGTGAATAATCAGAAAAAACAAATTTTACTCTGGTGAATGTAACTCACTCAATTCTTCATACCAGAGGCTCAAACTCAGGATTTAGCATCTTCAGACATGCCTCTAAATAACTTCCAATCCACAAACCAAGATCTTCAATCTACAAGAAATGCAGAGCAATCTTCTGGACTATTCTTCAGTATGCAACTCACTATCTTCACTGTGATTCACTGTTTCCTTTCTGATTCTTCCAGATAGGCTGACTTTCACAATGTACTCAACATATAAGGCTTCTAATCAATCAAAAGATAAGGATACAATTTACACCAATGACAGCACAGATATGTTGACATCAATGACAACACCAATTAGGCACATACTTGCAACAATCTCCCCCTTTGTCATTGATGGCAACATATGATCTGAAAAACTGTAACTACCATCAAGAAAAGATTCTCTCCCTTACTCTTCACACATCTACATTCTTTCTTACCTAAGTTTTTCACATGAATTCTCTACCCCTTTGACATCAATGGAAAAGGGCACATACTTGCATTCTGCTGCTCTGATAAAAACCAAACTTTTCTCTGACCTTACTTTTCTTTATTACTCCCCCTATGAACAATACTGCAATACTTACTGATCTCATTAGCTACTCCCCCTGAGATGTAGCTACCAAATCATCAATCTAGTTTAAAGAATGAAACTGCAAGCACCACCGGATTAATGCACTTTTGTGCACCTTGGCTCAGAATAGGAGGGGTGATGACCCCTGATTTTTCTTTGAGATGCTCAAAGTATCCTTAGGCAGAGGCTTAGTAAAGATGTCTGTAATCTGATCTTTTGTAGATACATACTCCAAATTGACTTCATTCTTTGTCACTTTTTCCCTCAAGAAATGATATATTATTGATATGTGTTTTGTCCTTGAGTGCATCACCAGATTCTCAGATATGTTTATGGCACTTGTATTGTCACAAAATATTGCAATTGGATCTTCATACACAACTTTGATGTCTTTTAATGTCTGCTTCATCCATAACACTTGAGTGCAATTACATGTTGCTGCAATGTACTTTACTTTTGCAGTGGACAAGGAGATTGAGTCTTGCTTCTTGCTCAACCATGAAACCAATCTCCTTCCCAAGAAGAATGCACCTCCACTAGTACTTTTCTTGTCATCCATATCTCTAGCCTAATCAGCATCTGTGTATGCTCTAAGGGTGAAATCATTATCCTTTGGATACTGTAAGCCATGCTCTGGTGTACCCTTCAAATATCTCAATATCCTCTTGACTGCCATCACATGTGACTCTTTAGGCTTTGCTTGAAATCTTGCCACAAGATAAACCGCATGCATTATGTCAGGTCTAGTTTGAGTCAAATAAAGCAATCCTCCAATCGTGGATCTATACTTTTTCTAATTTGTCATAGGTGAATCATCATTTTTGTTTAGTTTGCAACCAGTCACCATGGGAGTGCTTACCAGTTTGGAGTCCTCCATCCCAAACTTCTTCAACAACTCTTTCAAGTACTTAGACTAAGAAATGAAGATACCTTTATCTGATTGATTGATTTGTAGACCTAAGAAGAAATTCATCTCACCAAACATAGACATTTCAAATTCATTTTGCATATCACGAGCAAACTTCATGCACATACCTTCATTGCCTCCAAAGATAATGTCATCAACAAAGACTTCAATGATTAGGATTTGATTATCATTGATTTTGAAATAGAGATTGCTATCTACAGTACCTTTACTAAACCTCAATTGTAAAAAATGCTTATCTAACCTTGCATACCAAGCTCTAGGAGCTTGTTTCAGTCCATACAATGCTTTCTTCAATATGCACACCATGTCACCCTAATCTGATGATTGAAATCCTTCTGGTTGTTCAATGTAGACCTCTTCAGTCAATTCTCCATTCAAGAATGCTGACTTGACATCCATTTGACATACCTTGATATCCTTGTAGGTTGCAAATGCTAAAAACATTCTTACTGCTTCAATCCTTTCTACGGGTGCAAAAGTTTCCTCAAAAGCTATTCCTTCAACCTAAGAGTATCCCTTGCATACCAACCGTGCTTTGTTTCTTACCACTTCACCATTCTCATTCATTTTGTTCTTGAAGACCCATTTGGTACCAATCACATTCTTGTCTGCCCATCTTGGGACAAGATCCCAAACCTGATTCTTTTCTATTTGCATTAATTCTTCCTTCATAGCATTTAACCAGTTTTCATCACTACATGCTTCATTCACATTTTTAGGTTCCACTTGAGAAATCAAACAATAATTAACTTGTTCTTCAACAACTCTTCTTCTGGTCTAAACTCCTTTACTTTTATCTCCTATGATTTGATCTTTAGAGTGATTTAACTTCACATACTTGGGAGTCTTAGTAATGATTTTTAGAGTGTGTTATTCTTCTTCCTCTGAGTTTTCTTCTTGCTGCACTACTATTTTATTTGGAGGAACATCTGGTTCATCAGATTCTTATTCATTTAATACCTTTTCCTTGCTTTCATCAACTTGGACATTTGCGCTCTCAATGATCTTCTTCAAGCTGTTATTGTAGCACCAGTAGGCCTTGCTCTTGGTGGGGTATCCAAGGAAGATACCTTCATCACATCTTGCATCAAACATACCTAGATCTTCATCTCTTCTGATATAACACTTACTGGAAAAAACTTTGAAATATTTCACAGTAGGAACTTTACCATACCACAGTTCATAAGGAGTCTTAGAACTATTACCTTTGACTTGAACTCTATTTAGGATGTATACAACAATGTGAATTGCCTCTCTCCAATATACTTCTGGTAGGTTAGCCTCTTTCATCATTATTTTGGAAGCCTCTTGAACAGTCCTATTCTTCCTTTCAACTACTCCATTTTGTTGAGGAGTCCTAGGAGTAGATAATTGCCTCTTTATCCCTTGTTCCTCATAGAAGAAGTTAAGCTCATTTGATGTAAACTCTCCACCTTTATCAGACCTCAAGCATTTGATCTTCAAATCTAGCTCATTCTCAACCATTTCCTTGAATGCTTTGAACTTTTCTAGGGCCTCTTCTTTTTCTTTTAAGAAGGTAACCCAAGACATCCTAGAATAATCATCAATTAACAACATGAAATACCTGTCTCCTTGCTGAATTCTTACTTTGGTAGGTCCACATAGATATATATGCACTAATTCTAGTAATCCATCAATAGATTGGTCCTTGCTCTTGAAAATTGTTCTTGTCTGTCTTCCAAATTGGCACTCCTTGCACAATGTATCAGCAGGCTTCACAATCTTGGACAAATCTCTTATAGCCTGAGTAGAACTTATCTTCACAATGTTGTCAAAATTGATATGACACAACCTTCTATGCCACAACCAACTTTCATCATTCTGAGCCAACAAACAATATTCATTAGTCTCTTTCAAATGATAAATGTTACCTCTTGTCTTCTTACCAGTTGCAATCATTGTTCTGGAACTTTCCAAGATCTTGCATCCATTGTCCTTGAATCTGATATCATATCCTTTGCCACACATCTGACCAACACTCAGAAGATTGTGTTTTAATCCATTCACATAGAAGACATCATTAGTGTTATGCTTTCCATCAAAAGAAATAGATCCTTTTCCACAAATCTTACCAGCTATATCATCACCAAACCTAACCAATCCTCCATCATATCTTTCCAAACTTATGAACTTACTTTTGTCACCAGTCATGTGATGAGGACATCCACTATCAATAACCCATTCATCTTTGTCTTGCACAACCTGAACAGCCAAGGCTCTTTCATCAACTGGTCTTTCTTCCTTCACATAGCTAGTAGGATTAGAGGATAGAGGTTCTTCTTTAATAGCAATGAACAAGCATTAATTTCTAGTACTATTGCCATTATCTGATTCATCATCTATTACTCCTTCATCATCAAAATCTTTAACATAATAATATTTCTTTGAAATCCTAGGTCTATTCTCAAACCTTTTTGGAACTCTCTCAGGACATCTAGAAGCATAATGACCAATTTTACCACAAGTAAAACATTTGAAAGGTAATTTGCCTTTGAACTTACTAGTACCTCTGGGTAGAGTGATGAAAAAATTTGCTTCCATTTCTTCAAGCTCATAATCCAATTCCACCTTGTACTTATCAAGTCTGGAAGGCCTTTGTGAAGTGTTGGCCTTGAAAGCAGTCTCTATCTTAGGAAGTGAATCACTAAGTTCCCTCATCTCATAAGTTGTTAGCTTCCCAAGCAACTGATCTTTTGTAATTGTTGTCACTGTCATTATTTCTTCAATTGCAACCACTTTATGACAATAGGATTTAGGCAATGATCTCATAATTTTATTCACAATTTCAGGATCTTCAATCTTATCTCCCACACTTTTGATACCACTTGCAAGCTCATCAATCTTTTGCATATAGGATGAAATGTTCTCATCTTCACTCATCTTTAAACTTTCATATTTCGACTTCAAGCTTTGCAACTTGGCACTTTTCATAGTTTCATCTCCTTCATACAGGTTCTTCAACTTCTCCTAGATTTCACAAGCAATATCTATCTCAATGATCTTTTTCATGTCTGTGTTGAAGATAGGGAATTCAATTGAGCATCTTTAGCTTTGATATTCAACTCATACTCCTTGATCTCCTCTTCAGTTTTAGGACCATCCTTTGGTACTTCATACTTTGATTAGGTTATTCTCCATACATCAAAACCTAAGCAAATGAGATGGGTTTGCATGCAGATCTTCCAGATGGAATAATTTGTTCCATCAATCAATGGACTTTCCTTCTTGCTAGACATCATGGATATGCCTCAAGCGGTTAATCTTGCCTCCAAGGAACCTTGCTCTGATACCAATTGTTGAAATGAACCAGACAACTGAGAGGGGAGGTGAATCAGCTGTCTCAAGTCTTTAACTAATTTTGCACCTTAAAATGTTAAACACTTGTCCACTATTTGATATGATTAAATCATGAAAGCATAAACTCAAAAACATAAACACAATTGCAAGATCATACACAAGAGACACTAGTTTTTTACGTGGAAAACCCTGTTAAGGGAAAAACCATGGTGGATGTTAGTCCACAAGATATATAAGTTATAACAATACTGAAAATTAGAGGCTCGCTGCCCAGAAAAAGGCTCACTACCAAGAGGTGGCTCACTACTAAGGGGTGGCTCACTGCCAAGGAGTTTTGAACTAAGATAATAGCATCTATTCCATGCCTGAATTCAATTTCATTAAAGCATAATAGTCTTCCTCTGTTCTGCTATGCCTTCTACTCTTCTTCGCTTAACTTTGCATCTTCACCCAAGAACACATTTTCCTCGACCGATTTACAAGTATATATATCATTCATCAACCTTGGAATGTACATCAAGGTTAGAATTACATTCATCAACTGTTGGAACAATCTCCAAGGTCGGCATTACAAACATTTACAAAATAGGTCTTAACCTAATACAAATTATGCTAAGGAAATGTAGTAAAGATGTATGTAGATCACGCCACTCCTTAGCTAGGAATAAAGTATGATCTTCCACGCCATGACACACTTCTATAATCTTCAATAGATCTCTGCAATCACTAGAATTAACCAAGTCAGCTAAGACTTGGTTACATGCTATGCTATCTGGGAATAATCTTCAAACACGATCTCAATTCCTTAAAGCGGACCAATGTAAAGGTAGGAACATGATCAAGAGGCATCCACAAGCATGTTGTAATCACCAGGAGCAACTGCATAAATTCTAACCACTTTATCCATGAGATTCTTCATACCAGAGCACATGAACTTCACTGTCTTCTACTGTCATGAAAGAAAGATAGCTTGTGGACTACTAAATCATGGGCCATTGTAGTTGTAGGCACTTATCATCATCCCAGACTCCTCTCTAGAACCGCAGAGTAGAATACTTCAATGCAGAGGGATGCGAAACAAAATACTTTCTCCCTGTCACCAGTGAATAATTAGAAAAAAGAAGGTTTTACTCTAGTGAATGCAACTCACTCAATTCTTCATATCGGAGGCTCAAACTCACGATTTAGTATCTTTAGACATGCCTCTAAATAAATTCCAATCCGCAGACCAAGATCTTCAATCTACAAGAAATGTGGAGCAATCTTCTGGACTGTTCTTCAGTATGCAACTCACTATCTTCATTGTGATTCACTATTTCCTTTCTGATTCTTCCAGAGAGGCTAATTTTCTCAATGTCCTAAACATATAAGGCTTCTAATCAATAAAAAGATAAGGATATAGTTGACACCAATGACAACACAAATATGTTGACATCAATGACAACACCAATTAGGCACATACTTGCAACAGAGAAGACAAAATAAAATAAAATATGGAGCTAAATGCTTTAATTTATCTTTTCCCCCTTTTGGCTTGTCCACCTTTCAATATTGCAATTGCCGGGCATCTCCATTTCGCACCATCGCATGAGCACAACTGAAGGCTCTCCATTCCTCTGCGTTGCCACAAAATGAGGCCCTAGGGCCTCTTCTCCAACCTCTCGATGATTGCATCCAACTCTAAAGAACACAAAGAATACATTATAGCAGTTTCTCAGACTAATTTTGTCCAATCCATTCATTTCTGGGTCATTTTTCTTGATGCAGGGACATTTTTTCTACCACTCAGAATTCATCACAAACACACTTAAAATCCCTTCCCAAGCATTAGGGATGGTCAAGGGACGAATTTGGAGCATGGAGCAACAATTTTGGGCCAAACAATGTAGGAATCGTTTATTGTTGCGCCAAAAGCTGAAGCTTTCAATGCTCGCTACAAACACCAGACTTAACCTAGATCCACGGGAGGCTCACTACCATGTCACGAATCCCAAGGTCAATGTTGAACGCCTCACTAACAAGGGGGCAGCTCACTGCCAACTATCCCCCCCTTAATGCAACCTAGGGGATTCAAACATGTGACCCCTGGCTCTGATACCAATTGTAGGAATCATTTGTCATTGTGCCAAAAGATTGAGCTTTCCACATTTGCTACAAATGCCAGAGTTAACTTAGATCCATGGGAGGCTCACTGCCATGTCATGAATCCCAAGGTTAGTGTTGAACAGGGGGCAACTCACTGCCAACAAATAAAGCCTGCAAAAATTAGTTGAAAGACTAAAAACGTGAACAACAATTCACTTTGCAACACTACCTACCTGAATTGGCCCGAAATCCATCAGAGACACCTCCATGGTGAAGGAAACACTTCATTCTTCACTCCAAAAGAGATTGCAGACTAAAATCTACATAGAGAACTCCATTTTGCACCATCACATGGCAGAGGAATGGAGGAGGAAACATGCATGCGCTCATGTGATAAGGCAAATAAAATGCTTTATTCATTGCCTTAACATTATAACATAATGTTATAATGTTAAATTTATAACATTTGCCTTTTAAATATTTTAAAATTGCCTATAAATATTTTTTAAAATTGCATTTTACACTTTGGCAAATGGTGCCTATTCACTGCGAGCACATGGGATATCGAAGGGCTATAAAAATTTGTACATGGCCATTATCAATTATTTAGAACAAACCCATTTATTGAAAACTTGCATCGCTGAAAGATTTTAGGGACTTCCTTTGTAAATTGGCCTGTTGGATGCCTTCGCTGCAACTGGAATGCATTAAAATAATGCATCATATGGTCTTTGATTTTGATGAAACTAGAAATAGAGAAGTTTTGGACCAAAGAGAGAAATGGGTCACCCTCAAAATTATGAGATTTGAAACTTTTTGGAACACCAAATCTAGCTCGGTCGTAGTTAGAAAAGAATTAAATACCCCATCAAAACTCATCCTGGAAGCACAAAATTGAGCACGCATATTACCATATGTGCCAAAAAACTTCCTACCAAATGGATTTGCAAGATGATCTCTGAGTTGCAAGATTTTAATTGGCGAAGGTGGGCTCCGGGGTAGATTGAGCAACATGCTGACCTGGCCCTTGTCGACACATCGAGAGGAGATAGGCACTTCAAATTTGTGAAATTTGAAGGTGTCAACATGTCTAAGGCCATTCTCAATTTTGAAGTTATGGCTGAAAGGAACCATTCTCTTTTTTGTTTGTCATTCAATGGTTCGTCTAGTCGTCAAACTACTTCCTTGAATGTTTTGTCAAACTCTTAGATTCATCATCCCTTTAATTCTCTTAGCTTACTCACCCCTTCTGTTGGGAGTTCTAGACTATGAAAGTTTTCTAGAAAGGCTTGTTTTACCTCGTCCCAAGATTTATTGTTCTGGGGGTATGCTTTCTGGTACCATTTCAGTGGTTCTTCTCTTAGGGAACTGATGAAATCAAACAACTTCGTACTATCCCTTTGTTTGTTTTGGCTCTGGCATATATATTCTAGCAAGAAGATATGTTCTGCAGTGTTACTAGTATCCCTCTCAAAGATTGGCATCTTCTTCATCATGGCCATGTCTTCTTCCAATGAACCTTCTTTTGGGCTTGTGGTACCACTTCCCTGATTGCTGAATATGGAACTATATTCGGTATCACTTTCTATCCTATAGTTGCTTTGTCCTTCTATAGTTCTCCACTCAATGGATTGATCGCTACCTTCTATGATGTCTCAATTCACTGTGTAGGTTATCCACAGTTCTGGTCTCTTACCTTCTTCTCTTTCTTTGTCTGTTTCTATGTGTGTTATATTTGGCTTAAGGGGTGATTCCTGGTCTAGGGATGACGTTTGTTCTTCATATCTTTTCAATTGTGAATGCATCTTTTCATCGGTGATTGAACAAGTATCTTAGGTTTAACTAACAACTCCTCAGGATTAGGTCCCGTTATTTCTCCTTGTTTGTTTGCAATATCTTTGGCTTCTAGTTCTTGTCCTCCTTTTCTCCTATTCTTGGCTGCACCCATGTTGGCTCGCTCAACAACACCCTTCTTGGCGCGCTCCCCTCTCTTCCTTAGGATCTCCTCTTCCATTCTCTCCACTTGTTCTATCTCCCTTCTTTCCATTTCTCTTTTTCAATACCTTTCTTCCCTTTCCTAGGCTTGTTTCAATTTTCTTTCTTTTGCATCCATTTTTGTTCCTAATTTGATGATTTCAGATATCTGTCTCTTCTTTTTGGTTTTCCCTATTCCCATAGATGTCCTTGGTCCATATATCTTTTCTTCTATATCATGGTTTTAAAGGAATCTTTTGAACAGTCGCATTTTTTCAAGGATCTCTGGGATCCTCCCTCCTTTCCATTTGTCATCCCTTAATGGCCTACCCTCCTCTCATAGAGGTAGCCTTAGGGTTTGATGAAGAATTTGTCTTTCCAACTTTCCTACTTCTTTTAGGCTTCTGATTTCTTCATTGTTCTCTCTAGGGTCTCAGCAACAGAACCAATGTTGGTAAGAGAAATGGGGTCGGTACAGTCTGGATATCTGTACCCCAATACTTCTTGAGTAGTCTATTTATACCCTAGAGGTCACAATAAGAGAACTAAGCACATGCGGTAGGAATCAATAAAGCCTACATGACATACAATACCATATTAACAAAAGAAAATATTCATTCTTTCATAGCACACATATTTCCCTTATAACTCCTTTCACGTATATATATATATATATCTTGTTATAACAGATACAAAAGGGCAGGTCTAGTCTCTGTTCTAGTACCAATTCATATTATCTTATCCTATATTACATCCTAATATTACATATGGTATATATACGTGTTTCTTTGAAGTGACATAACCCTTACTAACACCTCATGTCTCATCCCGGTACCATGGTCCTATTTCGATACTCTGTGGTATGCTCTGTTTTAGTCCTTAACCTGATAATAGGTGTTTCCACCTCCACAATAGCAATGATGAGATATCAAAGAGTGCATGCCCTAGGAGAGCAGAGGCAAATCTAAAGTAGAATGAAATTCTAGAACAAAGCATGAAGGAAAGAAGTCACCATGAGCATGGAACCCTAGCATGCTTGATGCGACATCACAACTTGACTCAAGAAGTTGGTGTAGCCCAAAGAAGTAGAAAGGTTATCACAAGACTTGCAATAAGTTAGTGTCCCAATGATAATCCACCATAGAGAGATTTAGAGAAGAGTAGAGAGGATTAGAGAGAAGAAGAAAGAGTGCAAAATTGCCTAGATTGCTTAGATGTTCAAATGAATAAACTAACTTGCTTTTTTATGCATTCCCACTCACCAACGATGAATAAAACCAAATGGGGCTAACATGAGGAACCACTTAAGATGTCTTAAGCTGACATGCCTTTAAATTAGGTTTGGGCTAAATGAGGGACCAGAGCGCTTAGGTGCCCTTATCCTTTAGCCCCAAAAACTTCTGTACAAGTCCCTTTAAGTGTGCTTAGGTCGGCCTCATTGTTATTTTGTCGGGTTTTATCATCGAGATCGAGAATTAATCATTTAATGTTCAAAAAGGTGTTAAAATAGGTCTTGATTAACAAGTGCAAACATTTTAGGTCCACCAAGGTGCTAGATTAGGTGTAAAATGCTAGTGTACACATTTTGCGACGTAACAATACTATCTCAATCCCATCACCATTCATCCCCATAAATTGATTGAAATCCTTATATCTCTCATTCGACAACCTAGATTAGATTTGTGGGTGCATAATTGACTCAGGTAATTTATGCACTTGCAGATCTTAACCTTCAATTTTTAAATTCAAAATTTAAATTTAAAACTTTTCGACTCCCTCCTAGCCATTGTGAGCCAACCTAGTGCATGTTTGCTTGATATGTTGTATTTAAAGATAGAGATTTATTCATTTGAAATCATGATAGGAAGACTAGATTAATGTAGGATATGTAAAAGGATATAGAAGAACAATCACATTGAAGCATCATAGTATAATTATTATATTAACATTGCATCATCATTTGATCATTATTTCAAAACTATTAAAACCATTCTCTTAAAAACTTGACTAAAAAGAGATGAAGATGGCGCTGCAGAAATAAGAGATGAAGATGGTGATACAGAAATGCCTCTTCAAACACACGTAGGTAACAAGACACCCATTTTCACTCTTTCTTTTAAATGCCTTCCCTCTCTCTTTCTCTTTCTCTCTCTCTCTCTCAACACACTTGTATCCACAGACATTGAGAGGGTTATACACTTTAATAAATCCATCAATGCCCTCTATAAATTGGGTAACACAAACAAGGCCTAGGACCTTTTACATTCAACCATTACTAAACGCCTTCCTCTTGATGTCGTATCC
Organism: Cunninghamia lanceolata; assembly: GCA_027924645.1. Lineage (NCBI taxonomy): Eukaryota > Viridiplantae > Streptophyta > Pinopsida > Cupressales > Cupressaceae > Cunninghamia > Cunninghamia lanceolata. The sequence continues at coordinate 19,719,577 of BSBN01000605.1, read as the reverse complement.
TATCACGCTTTTGGGTGCCCTTGGGCATTCTGGTAATTTCTGTAGAATCTCCTCACTTCTTACTGAAATGGAAGAGATGGATATTCATCCAAATGCCATCACTTATAATATTCTCATAAAGGCTTTGTGTATGCGAGGTCAAATTGAGGAAGCACTTGAGCTCTTTCACAGAATGAGGCATGCTCATTGTTTTCCTAATATTGTTACATACAGCACCCTGATTGATGGAATCTACAAAATAGGTAGCGTAGATGAAGCTTTTGTTTTATTTGTGGAGATGATACAAGCTAGCATTTCTCCTGATATTATTACATGCAATACCCTCATTAATGGTTTCTGCAAGGTGGGTAGGGTAGATGAAGCTCTCAGGTTAGTAGCTAGAATGAGACATGTTCTTTGTTCTCCAGATACTGTTACATACACCATCCTGATTGATGGTCTCTGTAACATAGAAAGAGTAAATGAAGCTCTGGCATTCATGTGTAAAATGATAAAACATGGCTATTTAACTAAAAGCTACACTTATACTTGCCTAATAAATGGCTTTTACAAGGATGGAAAAATAGATGAAGCCTACAATCTACTTGTACAAATGATGAACTGTGCAAAGATGGTAGGATAGACAAGGCCTGGGATTGTTTTCATAACATGTCCAGAAAGGGTTTGCAGCCAAATGTGATTACTCATAGTTCTTTGATACATAGTCTATGTAAATTGCATGAGATGGAAAAGGCTCAAAAGTTGTTTAAAGAGATGTCAAGAAAAGGCTGCTCTCCAAATGTTATTACATACAACCTTATGATTGCTAGTTTTTGTCAGAATAACAAGGCAATGGAAGCATTCACACTTCTTTATGAAATGGAAGACAAGGGATGTCTTCCTAATATGAACACATATAATATTCTGATAGTTGATTTGGTAAGACACAGGAATTGAACAGGGTATGGGAAATGTTAGATGGAAAGGAAAAAAGAGATTTCAAACCTAATGAAGTAACATTCAACACAATCACTGATGGTCTATGTAAAATAGGTGATCTTGCTAGCGCACATGTATTGATGAATAAGATACTCGATGAAGGCATGGCTCCTAATGTGTTTATTTATAATTGTTTGATTAGTGCCCATTATAAAATTGGTGAAATGCACAAGGCTATAATGTTGTTAGAAAACATGAAAAATGGTTGGCATTACTCCAAATGTCGTAACCTATAATATATTGATTGACACACTTTGCAAAGAAGGCAAAGTTGTCATTGCTTTCTCATTGTTGGATGAGATCAGAGAAAAGGGTTTACTACCAGATATCATCTCATACAACACAATATTTTGTAGTGTCTGCAAAACACGTGACTTGGAAAATACTTTTCTTTTGATAGATCAAATGAAGAAACAAGGATGTGCTCCTGATCATACCACTGTTCAAATGGTCCAGTGGCTAGTTGATGTTGGCCAAAAGTAAAAATTAGAAGACTTTGTAAATGATGGTGCTTTTTTAATTTCTAGGTGACTATAATTCTTTGTTGGAAGAATTTAATCTTCTGCCAGAAAATTAAATGCACCCTGCCCCGCGTCAGATTGGAGATTCCAAAATCAACCCCAGCACCGTTTGCACCTACCTGCATTGAATTCAATAGGTAAGTTTGAATTTGAATTGAGTTTGAGCGTCAGTTTTCTGGCAAGGATAGAATGAGACAAAAAGAGAGGGAAAGTAAGTTGACCATAGACAGAGAAGAAGAGCAAGAGTTATCCTGCAACAACAGTAGTGTATGGGAATGTTCTAACAAAGAATAGTAGAAGGAGAATATAACAGAGGAGAGAATTTTCTGTGTGCAGTAGCAACAGTGACACATAGATGGCTACGGAGTTCCTACAGGTAGCTCTAGGATCATTTAGTGTGTAGCTCCAGTGATTGGGGCATAACAAGAAAACAGAGTAGTAGCTCTGTCATTGAATGTATATGAAGTCTGAATGTATTTTAGTGAAGGAAAATATATAAGATATATATTGTTGTCACTTGTGTTCTATTGTCTCTCTCTGTTTTGTGTTTTTGTGTATTTGTTTTATTGTTGTCCTTTCTATTGTTGTAGCATTTGTTTCAAGGATAGTGGTATGCCTCCCTTGCTTCCCCCTGTTGCCAACAATTGGTATCAAAGCCCTATTTTTCTGGGCAGTTAGATTCAAGTGGGTGTTTTATATAAGCCCTAGTTCGTCTAGGCATTATCAGCCTTCTCAGATTTGAGAAGCATGGTAGGTGGGGATAGCAAAAGATGGCAGCAACCACCTACATTTGATGGGCAAAATTATGACATCTGGGCTAAGAAGATGAAGACAATATTGTTTCTAATGACCTATGGGATTTGGTTACCAATGGGTTCACAGACACCACAAACCCAGCAACCTATGCAGCCCTAACTAATGCTCAAATAAACTAGTTGAAGGAAACAAGAATAAAGGATGCAAAAGCCCTCAGTCTAATTGAGGCAGCCTTGACAGAGGCTATTTTCCCCTGCATTACAGCAGTAAACTACTCAAAATAGGCATGGGAAATATTGCAGAACAGCTATAAGGGAACTGACAAGGTGAGATCAGTCAAGCTCTAGCTGTTTAGAAGAGATTTTGAGACCCTTCAGATGAAGGAGAGCGAGTCTATTTTAGACTTTCACACTAGAGTTTCTACCATGTTAAATTAGTTGAGGATAAATGGAGAAACCATGGATGAACAAAGGATTGTTGAGAAAATCCTAAGGAGTCTACCTTCTAGATTTGACCCTATTGTCATAAACATTGAGGAGACTAAGGACCTATCCAAGATGACAGTGGATGAGTTGATGGGCTCTTTACAAAGCCATGAGTAGCAGTTGAATAGATCTACTCCTTCCCTTGAGCAAGCCTTCAAGGCTCAAACCAATGCAAGAGGTAGGGGAAGAGGAAGAAATAGAAGAGGTAGAGGTCAAAGATGTAGAGGAAGAAGCAACTCTGGAAGAGGAGTTTCAAACAGCCAAGAAGAGGCAAGCTGCTCACAACCAAGCTATCAAGAAAAGAAGAAGAATAGAAATTCTAATCAAAGGTATGACAAAAGTAATGTTCAATGTTATTACTGTCACAAATTTGGTCATTATGCTAGTGAGTGTAGAAAGAAACAACGTGATCATGGAGGCCAAAATTCTAATGTAGCAAATGAGAACAAGGCTGAAAATGAAAAATAGTCAAATGTTTTTATTGTTTGCAACCTTGCTGAAAGGAGTAGTGATGAAATATGGTATCTAGACAGCGGTTGTAGCAACCACATGAGTGGAAATAAAAACTTCTTTGCCTCCATAGATAGCATCATCAAGACTGAAATAAAAATGGGAAACAATGAGCAAGTTCCCATCATGGGAAAAGGTACAGTCAACATTTGGTCCAAGAATGGTGAAAGGAGGAAGATCCAGGATGTATATTATGCCCCAGGCATTAAACATAACCTATTGAGCATTGGACAGATGGTCCAAAATGGTTATAAAATCTTGATGGAAAATGGAGAGTGCACAATATTTGACAAAGGATGTAGTAAGAAAGTCATTGCAGCAGTGCAGATGACAAGAAACAAAATGTTTTCTCTTAGGATACACATAGAGTCTCTGGCACCATCTCCGGCGCCATCTCCGGTGCTATCTTCAGCGTAGTTTCCAGCACTATCTCCGGCGCTCACAGCAACGGGACAACAAATAGCCTTTAGGATAGTTATCAAAGACCCATCCAAATTGTGGCATTTGAGGTATGGGCACTTAAGTTTTTCTGGTTTGAGTTTATTGTCCAAGAAAGGCATGGTTAGAGGGCTACCAAACATTGTAGAGCCCGATGGAAAATGTGAAGCCTGCATTTTAGGAAAGCAACATAGACAACCCTTTCAATTAGGGTATTCTAGAAGGGCAAGAGCACCATTAGAGTTGGTGCATTCAGATTTATGTGGCCCCATGAAGACCCCCACACTAGGTGGGAATGTATATTTTATGACCTTCATAGATGATTACAACAGAAAAATATGGGTTTATTTTTTGAAGAACAAATCAGAAGCCTTCAAGAAATTCAAGTGGTTTAAGGCATCAGCTGAGAAACAAAGTGGCCACTATATCAAAGCCCTAAGAACAGATAGAGGAGGAGAGTATATCTCTAAAGAATTTCTAAATTTTTGCAGGTATGAAGACATTCATAAATAGTTCACAACAAGGTATACTCCACAGCAAAATGGAGTAGCTGAAAGGAAAAATAGAACCATCGCAGAGATGGCAGTAAGCATGTTGAAGGCAAAGGGACTGTCAAATGATTATTGGGGTGAGGTTGTAGCAACAATGGTTTACCTATTGAATAGGTGTCCTACAAAGGCCGTTCATGATAGGATTCCACAAGAGGTGTGGACAAACAACAAATGGAGTGTTGAACACCTAAGAATCTTCGAGTGTGTGGCATATGCATTCGTGCCTAAAGAGAAGAGGCAAAAATAAGATGATAGAGGTGAGAAATGCATCTCCACAGGCTATAGTGAAGAGTCAAAAGCCTACAGACTGTATAATCCCATCACCAAAAAGGTTGTGATCAGTAGGGATGTTGAGTTCATTGAGAATGAAGCATGGGATGGAATGGTGGACAGCACCACGGGTATTTCAATCTCAATACCCCTTGAAGATGAAGAAGCTCTAGATGATAGCAACTCTGGAGGAACTACAGAGAGCAGTAGCTCGGGGAGAAACTACCGTAGAGAATTGGAGAACAATAGAAGCTCTGGAGGTGTTTAGCAAAGCAGCTCCATAGGTGGACAATAGCTCTGGAGATCAACAGATCTCGAGGTCTATAACTCTAGAGATTTGCAGCTCTGAAGGTTAGCAGTGTAGCAGCTCCAGATGTCGTTAGATCTGCAGCTCCAAAGCTAATTTAGACCCCACACTTGCATCATTGATTCCACGGAGGACAAGGAGTGTGAAGGATATTTATGACAGCACAAGGTATGCTGATGATGATGATAATTTGGATTTTGCATTATTTTCTTGTAGTGATCCAATTCACTTTGAGGAAGCTGTGAAAGAAGAGAAATGGTGTAAGGCCATGGATGAAGAGTTGGATTCCATAGAGAGGAATGACACATGGCAACTAACTAATTTACCCAAGGGTAAACAAGTGATTGGATTTAAGTGGGTCTATAAGACCAAGTCTACTGCTGAAGGAAAGATTGAAAGACATAAGGCAAGGCTTGTTGTCAAAGGGTACAAACAATAGCCTAGAAGAGATTATGATGAGACATATGCACCAATTGCAAGGCTTGAAATAGTTTGGGTAGTCATAGCAATAGTAGCCCAACACAAGTGGAAGGTGTTTCAAATGGATGTAAAGTTAGCCTTCTTGAACGGAGTGCTGAAAGAGGAAGTGTATGTGGAGCAGCCACCTGGCTATGAAGTCCCAGGGCATGAGGACAAAGTATATAGGCTCTGGAAAGCTCTCTATGGGCTGAAACAAGCACCTAGGGCATGGTACAGCAGAATAGACTCATATTTACTGAGTAATGGTTTTAGCAAAAGCAGCAATGAGCCCACTCTTTACATCAAAGCAGTTGAAGGCAACATTTTGATTATTGTTTTGTATGTAGATGATCTAATTTTTACTGGCAATAGTGATCTTTTCATTGCTAATTTCAAAGAGGCAATGAAGAATGAGTTTGAGATGACATATTTAGGTCTGCTAAAGTATTTTCTTGGCATTGAGGTCAAACAAACAGAGCATGGCATATTTTTTTTGCAAACTAACTATGCCAAATAGATTGTGAAAAGATTTAAAATGGAGAATAGTAAACTTGCCCCTACACCAACAGCCATAGGTCTAAAATTGAGTAAAGAGGACAACAGCAAGGAAGTAAACCCAACCCTCTACAAGAGCATGGTTGGAAGCCTCATGTACTTGACAGCCACTAGACATGATTTGATGTATGTTGTGAGCCTAATTTCTAGGTTCATGGAGAAGCCTAAGGACACACATTGGTAAGCAGGAAAGAGGATCCTAAGGTATGTGAATGGCACAACAGGTTATGGCATCTTGTATAATGTTTCTAATGAGTTTAAGTTGGCTAGTTTCACGGATAGTGATTGAGTAGGAAATGTAGATGACCAAAAGAGCACATCCGGCTATGTATTTCACATGGGTTCCAGTGTGATATCATGGGCATCCAAAAAGTAACCCATTGTTTCTCTCTCTGCAGCAGAAGCTGAGTATATTGTAGCAAATGCAACAACTAGTCAGGCTATTTGGTTAAGAAGGATCCTTGTAGACTTGAATGAGCAGCAAGAAGATGGTACAACCATTCATTATGATAATGTTTCATCAATAGCCCTGACAAAGAATCCAATCTTCCATGGATGAAACAAGCATATTGAGGTCTGTTATCACTTCATAAGGGATTTGGTAGAATGAAGAGAAATTGAATTGTAGTATTGCAGATCCGAGCAGCAACTCACAGACATTTTTATAAAGGCATTACCAAAAGACTCTTTTGAACGCCTAAGAGATAGGCTAGGCATTGTGGATAGCTCTGGAGGTGTATAGCCCCAGAAAGAGGACAGCTCTAGAGGTGTGCAGTCCTACAAAGAAGACAACTCTGGAGGTTCAGATCTAGAAAGATAGCAGCAGAGCTCCAAAGGTTCAACCCTGGAAGGTATGTGTAGCTTCAGAGATGCAGAAACAGAGTTCTGGAAGTCAGCACCAGAGATGTAGTCAGAGTACTCTGAAGATGCAAAGAAGAGCTCCGAAGATGATGCAGAGTGGTAGAAAAAGCTCCAGAGATCTGCTTCGAAAAGGCAAATGCAAAGGTATATCTCTGGAGATCAGTTCCAGAAAGAAAATTGTAGAATAACTTCTGACTTCAGATTAAGGGGGAGTGTTGGAAGAATTTAATCTTCTGTTACAAAATTAAATGCACCTTGTCCCCGCGTCAGACTGGAGATTTCCAAAATCAACCCCAGCACCATTTGCAGCTGTCCACATTGAATTCGGTAGGTAAGTTTGAATTTGAATTAAGTTTGAGCACCAGTTTTCTGGCAAGGATAGAATGAGACAAAAAGAGAGGGAAAGTAAGTTGACCGTTGACAGAGAAGAAGAGCAAGAGTTATCATGTAGCAGTAGCAGTGTATGGGAATGTTCCAACAGAGAATAGTAGAAGGAGAATATAACAGAGAATAGAAGTTTCTGTGTGTAGCAGAAATAGTGACTCATAGACAGCTATGGAGTTCCTACAGGGAGCTCTAGAATCATTTAGTGTGCAGCTCCAGTGACTGGGGCATAACAAGAAAATAGAGCATCAACTCTGTCATTGAATGTATATGAAGTCTGAATGTATTTTAGTGAAGGAAAATATATAAGATATATATTACTGTCACTTGTGTTCTATTGTCTCTCTTTGTTTTGTGTTTTTGTATATTTATTTTATTGTTGTCCTTTCTATTGTTGTAACATTTGTTTCAAGGATAGTGGTCTGCCTCCCTTGTTTCCCCATGTTGCCAACATTCTTATGTATTAATGAATGCTAACCATATGGAAGTCATTGCTTTGAGTGGTTATACTTTTCTAGCAAGAAAATTCACACAAATAGTCATCTCAGTGTTACTTATAAAGTTAAAAATAAATCCAAGCTTTTGTGAAGGACTTGAAAGTTACCTAGAACATGGCACACATACATTACTCTTGTATGGGTGTCTACTACTTTAAAGTCATTATTTTTTTGACAGTTCAAAATGAGTAATCTAGAAGAGTTACTGTAGCTATAACTGAATGGGGAGCTATATGAAAGGAAAAGTATGAACTACGAAGTCTAGAGTTGTCATATCTTGCACAATATTTACTTACTAAACATGGCTTTAGGAAAGTAAAGATACTAATAACTAGAAATAGTCAATCTTCAGAGAATGAACTGAAAATCAAATAACTGCAGGGGACTGATCTTACAAGGCAAAGAATTTGATCTAACTAGGTTTGGCTATGGGGGATCATAGTTTTATTAACATTACTATCACTAGCTTTATGATGTTTCTAGCTCTGTGCTAGTCTCCAATACAGGAGCCAAATCATAGTTATTTAATCTTTTATAATATGACATTTTTTAGTATGGCTTCTCATTAGACTCAAAAGATTATCATAAAGCTAGTTTCTTTTTTGTGCTATACTTCTCAGCTAACAACTGTACAATCTTTTGTGTGGTGTATCTTGTGCTATTTTTTGTTGTTTTCAATAACAGTTGTGAAAAATTAGTAATTAATACTCCATTATTCATCGGGTGAATTATGGAGTATTTGGTTCAGTTGCTCTATCAGTCTTGTCCTATCAGTATTTGGTTGAGTTGCTCTATCAGCATTTGGTTTTTTTAACCTTTCATACCCTTTTAATTGACAGTTTTTTTGGATGTAGCGTCTAATAGGTTTCACCTATATGACCTTGGACATCGCATTAGTTGTAGTGCCTCACAAGTTTTGAATGTGTGGCTTTTACCTTCTTTGCCTTGGTTGCTCCTTTTACCTTTGGAGAGGAAGAGGATCACCCACTTTAAGGTAATGAGCATGTGAGAATGCCTCAACAACGTTTCAAGGTTTGGAAAGCAATGTAAACTTCTAAAGATGGATATGGAAGACTTTGATGAACTTCATCAAAACCTCCTTATTGTACACATCTTTGTCTATTTGGAGAACCCCTCTTCAAAACTCATTCCTATATTCTTGCACACTTTGCCCTTCTAATTATTTCAAATGGAATTTTCCTCTTTATAATATAATGGATGAAATTATTTCTTAATCAATTTTTTAAATTGTTCTCATGGACTAATTGGATCTTGTTTTCTGAAAACTAAGGAATGAAAGAGACTTTCAAACCAAGTTAAAGCATGCTTTAGAATTCTTAATATAGCAAAGGAAATCAAATTTGTTCTACACTAAAAGTATGAATGTTGAAATATAAGTCCAATTGTAAGATTAAATGATCAAGCTTTTCCACACTTGCATCTCCTTGAAATAGTAGAATTTCAATCTTTGCTTTATCCTTGAACAAAGATGTCTTTGCTAGACTTGTTTTTCCATGGGATTTCTCTTCTTCTTCGAGGTGGGATTTCCCCTTGCTCTTGTTGTCTTCCAATAATCACAACTTCTCCACAAGAGCCTCCACACTCCTCTTCAATGTCTCCATTGACTCAATTATGCTTGCTAATCAAGTTCTAACTTGAGGAATATTACTTGCTCATCAAGAGGTTCTTCATCTCTTTCCATGCTTCTTATCTTTTCTTCTACCTACAAGATTCAGTGTCTTTTTGAAAAGGTAACAAATCTTCCTCACTTGATCTTGTTATTAACATCAACCTACAATATTAGACACAACTTTCAACCAATGGATACAAATGCCCTAATACCACATGATCTATAAACTAGGATGGATATTCCACAACATTGCTTGTCAATTACAAATTTAAAAAAGAGGAATTAAGTACTATAGAATTTGAATAATCAACTAAACATGAAGGAGCAAGAGCAAGCCATCCAATAATAGAAGACAAGGATTTGCCCTAGAGAAATTGAAATTTGGAAGAAAAATCTAGCAAGAGAAAGTTCTAATGGCCTCCTCATCTGCTGTCTCTAATTTGAATACAATCTTAGGACTCTTAAGTATACATCAAGATTATAAACAATGTATAATTATTATCATCATCATTGGATGACTTCTTAATAGAGGAATTATTGGAGTTTTTCTTTTTGTTTATGCATTACTTCTTTACATGGCCTTGCTTACTGCTATTCCAACATCTCACTGAACTCTTTCTAGGGGTTTTAGATCTTCCTTTGGACTTGGATCTATATATAGTTTTCTTCCAATCCCCTTTTGTACTACCTTTTTCTTTAGGCCTTCTCTAAAGATGTAAAGCATCCATGGAATCATTGTCCATGGATTCTTTTCCCAATATCTTCGCTAAGCAAAGTTGCAACATGGTTATCTCTCTTTGGATTTGTAGTAGATCCACTCAACGAAACTATTAGTTTCTCCCTAGATTTAGGCAAAGAATAAAGTAACAATAAGCATTTATCCTCCTCTAGCTTAACATCAATAAAACCCAATCAACTCAAGATTAAATTAAATTAAATTAAATGGAACGTGTTGGTGCTCAAAGTTGTAGATTCTGAAATCCCTAAAGCTAGGCTATTTTTGAGTCCCTAGGGTGTGAAACTTAGGGCAAAAGACCTTTAGCTTATTATTAGGTAGGGACAAAAATGGACCAAGTTGATAAGGATGGGTAATTCCTTCTTTTAATTTAGGCTTTGCTAGGCCAAGGGGGTATTCCCTAAGGTGTTACTTTAGAGATAATCACTAAAAATGACATGAAAATAGACCTTGAAACAAAACATACTCATTGCATAGGAAATTCCAATTTAATTGTCACTAAGTGCCTATATGCTAGTTTGTTAATATAAGGGTTTTAGACCTTCATTAAGCAGATATGAAACCATGCAAGGAATCCGATGATACTACTTCAACAATCTCTAATGATATTCACCTTTCAGTACACGCTTATACATGGATGCATAGAAAACAACAAATCACACCTCTTTGAGATAAACCTCATATATATTGCAAAGATTTAGCAATGTTGGTGTAACAACAACACAGTGTGAAAATAAAGACTAATTTTTTTTTGAATGTGATGGTGAGATGGGAGGTTGAACTCAAAGAAAATCTATGCCTTTATCTAGGGAGGACAATATAGTATATGTTTTCTAAACCAAAGGGGAATGTGAGTATAACCTAGCAATAAGTACTATACCTCTCAATCCCACACATAAGCTAGGCTTTATGCATGCAAACTAACAAGTAAATGAATTTGTAAAACATCTAATTTGAACATACCTTAGTTATCCATAAACAAAATTGTAAAGTTCTTGTATTACTTTGATAATATGCCTTACAAAATATTTGCAAGGAATTTTATTGCCTTCCAATTGACAAACCAGTCAAAGAAAACACTCAAATCAACAAATGTGCACATGAAGATCAATAAGACCATAAAAATTCATACAATGTTCATGGAGACATTGAAAAATGTGTCAAATCTGCACATTAAATCATTCCTTGAGTATTACAATGTTATATTACACCATCTAGGAGAAAACCCAAAAAATTACAATAAAAAATTCCCTAAACCTGTAACAAGAGAGCACAACAATGGTATGCAACTCTTTTTTTCTTCTCTTTTCTTCTACCTATTCTTCCATCCTCATTTTTAAAATGCCTTTAGTTAGTTATACCATGATGTAGCCCTTGGGTGCCATGAACCAGAGTTATTATTACAAGTATGGTGACCATGTCACTTACATCATGCTCACATGGGATTTGGAATGCAAATCCTTCATTTCATCACTTGCCATGTAAAATGGGCTTAAATAGGGGAGAGGACCCAGTAGTGGTGCACCCTAACTTCACGCCTCTCAAAATCATATGTGGCAATTTCAAATCACTCCAAAAATTTTATAGTAGCTTACTTGGCAATGCCCTTGCTTATAACTAAGGTTTTAGAGCCACATCATCAAATATGATGCCAAATCAGCATGCTTTTTGTTGAGGTGTCAAATAGTTCCTCCCAAAAAAGGGTGGACCAATAGGTGTGCATTAAGACCTCCTTTGATGGTGCGCTGATTTGGCATCACATGATTGGTTGCTTTTTAAATCTAAAGGGCACATTTCATTCAATTATTAGTACTTATAGTAACACTAACAACCTTAAAGTCACAACTACTAGTACTAAACTTCAAAAAATATTGGGCCTTAAATGCACATATACTATCTCAACCATTGGAACTATCTCACCTATTGGGTCTTTTCCCCTAAGTGCTTCTATGAAGTTTCGAACATGTATGACAACATGGGCAGCTTCAAAGATCAAATCAAGCTCTAGGGGAACTATTGGTAGTTAGGTATGATGTAGGGAGTATGTGAAGCATTTGGTTGAGTTATAGAAGCACTTGGACATGTTCATGGGAAATCAAAAAATCTACATGGTAAAGTGTATGAAAATGCCGAAGTTGGGAGAAAGAAGGGAATTGGGAAAAGTGGATGAAATCCATAGGAAGCTCTTAAGGGTGAATTTGAAGAAATGAGGGAGTTTTGAGATATGGAGGAATCGTGGAAATGACAGGGCAACAAGGACTTGGAAATTTTTTGAAAAGTGGAAGAAATCCATAGGAAGCCTGCAAGTTTGCATTGAGGAAAAGGGAAGAAAGTGGGATTGTAGGATTGGGGGTGGGAGTTGGAAATTGTGGAAGAAGTTTGCAAATCCACAAAAAGCCCAGAAGTTGACAAAGGAAATTGGTTCTTTGGTGAAGAATGTGAAAGATACAAGCTTAGACAAAAATGTGGAAATGTAGAGGAGTCAAGCATGCGGAGAAAGGAAGCATTTGAGGAATCACACAAGAGATACACAAGTCTATAAGGGAAATGAAGAATGCAAGAATGCGAGACCGAGGAGGACATATAGGGAACTTGTGAGAAGTGCACAAGTCCATGGAAAATCTGCAAGTCTACAAGAAAGGAAAATGCGAAACAAGCTTGTAGAGATGTGAAGTTTGCAAGGAATCAGGGAAAAGATGGATGTTTGGAAGTGCAGTCAAGGTTTGTAATCTCATAAAAGATAAACTAGCAAAATTGTGGGGAATGGAGGGAGGCAGGATTGGGAAAGAAGTCCAAACTTCCAAGCAAGGTTTGTATTCCTCCAAATAAAGGAAGAAAGAAGGGATGCCCAAAAATAAGGGAGAGAAGGACTTTTGCCAAAGGTGCAAAAGTCTATGAAAAGTACACAAACCTGCAATATTGTGGAAGTGCAAAAAGTAAAGGGATAGGAGGAAAGGTGGCAAATTGCTAAAGTCCCTAAGAGTTCTAGAAACCTGCAAAAATGATAGAAAATGAACATAAACAACCTTATACTTAATTTTTTTATATTTTTCTACAAGGCAGTACACCAAGCACAGTTTTGACCAAGGAGGGCCCATTGAAGATTTCTTAGATTGATAATCATTGATTGGCAAGGTAGACCAAAGCAACAAACGAGTGCCAAACTTAGGTAACTTTTGGAGTGTTGAGGCATTTGCTAATATAATGAAAAAGGAAAGGATTTGTTTTGAATCAACAGGTTCAAAAAAATGAAAAATAAAATTTAAGCTACTATTAAACTTTAAATTACATTTAAACGAGTTGGGTTGTGGATAATATAAAAACTAGACATATAAGAAATAGAAGCACATAATATAGAAATGAATGTAAGAACATTAAAACATAATAGTCAAGGAACGTAGAAATTAGCTTGGGAATCTTATTGGCCCTGATAATAGCACATTGCACTATCATCCCAACTGAGTGTTGTCATCCCAGGATGATGGAAAAATAAAGTTTGTTTCTTGAACTTGTCTTGTCTGCACACCAAGAGGCAAGAACACAAATGATAGTAAATAGGGAATATGCTAGAATACACATAAATGCTTGAAATTGATCCAATCTATTTATTTTAAAACAAGAAATATAAATTTTAAAGGCGAGAAAGAAGATGGAAACCTTTACATGAGATAGCTTCAAGAAGCTTGTAGATAGGACAGAAGGAAAGGTTGGGATTTCTTAGGAGCTTACCTTCAGGTAAAGCCCCTATTTTGGTCTTTCGACCTCCACAGATAGCCAATGGAATGAAGGGAAATTGGATAGTATGTGCACTTAGCCTATATGTGTCTAGGATGAAGAACAACAATGATAAAGTAAATAAATGTATAAGCATTAATCATTGGTCTACGAGGAGAAATACCCTAGTGTGTATGGAAGGAAAAGGGAAGGAGGTGATAGCTTTACAATGCTAAAGGGAAACCATGAAAAGAAAAAACAACAAAGGAAAGGAAGATAAAACACAACAAACTAGTCTTAATGATGACAATCAAAGGATGAACACTACAATATGTTGTGGAGCCAAAGAGATTGTTGAAGGTTATCTTGCAAAGCTCAAATATGCTTGAAGAATGAGAATCAATCTTCTTGAGAATGAAAGAAAAGCCTAATAGACATTTAAATATGTGAAGGTGATTGTTATACTTCCAAAAATTGGGCGTAGAACTATTACAAAGGAATATTTGGAAGTTGAAAGGACATTGACAAGTTAGAAAACAAGCACTGTACAACTATATTGGAGGATGTCATTGCACCATGCAGACATTCATCCACCTTGCTAGTGTCAAAGTAAAATGTGCTCAAAGACTTCATAGTGTGGGAGAAAAACACAACACAAACACATGGGGGTACATGACAACACACAAAACAAGGTTGAACATAGAACAACACAACACAACATTGGCACTAGGAGTGAGTAAAAGGCCAAGGCTAGGCTAAAATGATTCTATAATATATGCTACAAGAGGAAAACACCAAAGTGAGCCCAAAACATAATGTTATAATTATAGGGTATGCAATTTTTAACATTACAAGGGGAATTATATAAGTGGATCAAAATTCTCAAATTGTCTTGGATTTCATGGAAGATAGAAATCTTTTTGACATACTTCCCAAAGATGGTATTTTCACATGGTCAAATAGAAGGGAAGGAAACTCTTTGATTATGGAGAGATTAGATAGATTTCTTATTGATGAATCTTTGTTGGGTATAAATAATAAGGTTGAATCCTTCATTTTTCCTAAGGCCAAAATTGATCATGCTCCAATCCTTTTCAAATTTCAAGGCTTTGAACCTCCTAGAAACACCTTGTTTAAATTTAATTATTGCCTATTGGAGCATAAGAATTTTAATGAAAATGTCAAAAAATAGTGAAATGAGATCAATATAGAAGAGACTCAGATGGATAGATTCTATGCAAAACTTAATTTATTAAAAATAAGATAAAAGAGTGGCAAAGGAGCACCCATGAAATATGAATGTGAGTTGAAAGAAGATATTTGTAAGAGGTTGGATGTGATAAGTGTTATGGCACTAAATGTATTATAAATTGATTCCAATAGAGATAAATCAAATGATTTGCTTTGCAAGTTGGAGAAGATACCCGAAGAAGAAAATTCCTTAATGTGGCCTAGATCTTGAGTTTTCTAGGTGAGGGTGATTTCACAATAGTGTGTCCCACTAATGGAATGGGAAAGAAATGCGAGTTTTGGAAGTCAAAAAATATTGAACATCTTTGAATGAAGGTTCATCATTCAAAGGTAAAATGCTTGCCATGTGTAAATAGGTTTCAAATGAAGGGGGACCTTTGAATGAAGGTCTTTTTTCAAAATTTAAATGTTGCAAACTAAAAATACCTATAGGAAGGTACCTTCGAATGAAGGTACATTGAAATGGAAATTTGGGTTATAAAAGAAATTTCTAGTTCAAAGTAAGGTTTGGACCATCAAATGGTGTCACTATGACATGATATTTTGCAAGATTGTAGTTGTCAAAGTAAATCTTCCAAACAAGTATAATTTTTAATATACTTTATTTAATTATTATATTTATTTTCTACTAAACATAGGTCTTTTACCAAACATAGAGGTCTTTGTTCAATGCACGTGGAAAGATTAAAAATGTAGAAGAAAAATTCTAAAAAAATATGTATGCCTTCTGTATTGATGACCTTGTTTCAATAGAAAAATAATTTGGATATATACAAAAAGGTTATGTATTATGGCATGATATTATTCTAAATTATAATTAATTTGAATTAAAAATAAAAAATAAAATATGTAACAAAAAATACAGAAGTATAGATATCAATGTTAGCGATTTATGTTAGAAAATTATGAATTTATCTTATTTCTAAAAAAATATGCATTATGCAATAATATCACTCATTAAAAATACTATAAAGTATAAAAAAACAAGTTATTAAGAAATGTTTACAAAAATAGACAAATTATTTATTGAAATTAAATTATATTTTGAATTTATACACAAAATCTCAAAAAATCACTAGTTGACATCATCTTCAAATACTTAACAGTTCACTTGCTATAAGTGATAGAAAGTGAAATTTTGGTTAAAAATGTTTATTTTAGTGTTCCATTTAGGTCAAAAAGTGGGACACACTATTGTGGATCGTTCGCTCATGAAGCAAGGCAATACAAAAATCAAAATTCTTTCATAAAGTAGTGGTGTCTCATTGGATGAGAAATATGATTTTTGTAATAAAAAGAGAAGGTGAGGAAGATCTTACTAAGGATAATTCTATAAGAGAGGCTTTGTGTAATGCCCGCCTTGAACGCCTTAAAGAATACACATTTATGCAATATGAAACAAGAAATTTTTTTTTTTTAAAAGATTAAGTAACGTTAACACAACTGATTACAACATATTCTCTAAGGGTCCAAGGCTGCATCACTTAACAAATCGACTAACACAAATTAACATACATCAGTAACTGATCCAAATTCATGCTCAAATAAATAACTCATTCACATTCCTTGCAACATCAGATAACGGAATCAGCATGATAAGATACATAACTGAAATGCTTTCATATAAGTACATCAAGGCATCATTACATTGCCACTTTTAGTCTACATCAAAAGTTACATACATAAAGAATATTCTGTTACACAAATCTGGTACAAGGTTGTACACTTACATCATCATCATTGAAACAAGTACAACTGAAACAAATCCTTTTCTGCATAAGATCCTGACAAGAGAACCAATGGATAAAATAGCTCTTCCACCCGACCATGTGGAACCCTAAGGTCCACCCCCCGAGCTAGGAGTTAACATGAGGTCCCAACACTGACAGTCAGGTAGACGAAAGACAAACAAGAACAAAGGACGACCAAACGCCAATACAACACAACATAACTTAACTTAACTTCCACTTTCACTTCCAGAGGCGACACAAAACAAATGAGGAGAGACCGAACAAGGGATGCTAGATTGTAGTAGGGAGAGTGTCATCGCATGGTCCTAACATGGGTTATCCTGACAGCCTCTCACTAGGCGCCGGCCCCCATCTATGGTTATCCTGACAGCCTCTCACTAGGCGCCGGCCCCATAGGGTGACACATGCGGAATCGACCTTCCTTTCATGAGGACAAGGAAGTCAATCATGCCGACCAGGCCTTCTCTACCCATCCTTAGTCTAAACAAGCACTACAGGCCATGGGAGAGGAATCCATTAATCTTATTAATGTGAGATCTACCCTTAACCCCCTAGTTAATTTTTAGGTTATCACTTGATTAATCTACTTCCAACGGGTTATCCTGACTGCCACTTTGGGCGCCGGCCCCACGTTGAAAGCCACTCTCCTTCCTAACACCTAGTAAACCTTAAAACATCATGCAAGACTTATAACAATACACGTAAATGAACACTGCAAGGTATAAACCCTCTTGCATCAAAATAGAATCATAACATCAATTGTTATCCAATACTTTTAACATTACATAATTTTATTCTTTTACAGATTTCAGGTCTCTCCTTACGACAAAACGGTACAATAAGATCACAAGAGGATTGATATCCCATCCTGAGATTATTACTTTACAAGACACAACATTCAATCGTGACAGTACTTCATTATACTACACACTTTGTTTGATACACATACACTATTATGTCGTAATTACAAAAACAACAATACACAAGTTGCGAATACATAACAACGACAACTAAGCCTCTGGAATACAAGTTTGAACAACCTCAAAACGACTCATTACAACACTCAATCAATTCAATTCAAAATTCAAGAGATGAAATACTACAATTCATTCTCAGTTTTAATGCAAACAACTTCTGAAATAAAATCAACATTATATTATAACACTTGCAACTAAATTTCTAACTAATCCTTATTTTGCTTCAAAAGATCAGTAAATTGATTAACTAAATCATTACAATAATTGATGTAAGAACCACTTAATTCCAGATACGATCTTATATACTATCCTTCAATCTTATCTGATTAGTTTATTCTATTAAGGATAATAACGCTAAGAGAGATGTCTCATGGCTGAACGGCAATCACACGAGGCGAATTCAAACACGAAATCCAAAAGAATTCTTTTATGATGATTTGAAGTTATCTCCGATACTGATCTTATCCATAGTGATTTAATTTCTCAAGAGAATGATCGTAAATGCGCCCTATGCGAACAGCTTGGGATATTTTACTACTGAGGTGTAAAATTGCTATTGACTATTTTACCACTGACGTGAACGATATTTGATTGTATCACCAACTTCTGACAGCGTTCGTCAACTTGGAGTTTAATAAATTGATGGCACAACTTAAGGGTTTTCTCTCTCTAACAAAAAGGCAAGGACTGTAGGAAAACAATGACACACAGAAATGGCGCACTGGAGCTGTCGAAAAGATCGCTTACGGCCTCTAACAGCGTTCTTCAACTACTCAACGCCATGCAGTTTTCTAATTACAAAAAAAGGTGTAGAAACAATGTTACAAACTGAAGGAATTTTATCTCTGACGGAAGGTCGCAGATTACAAAACCTCTGTAGATTTCGACTGCTGTTTACTGTGTGAAGGTAGAACCTTCTTCCTTGGCAACGCATGCCTTTCTATGCTAGCTCAGTTATTGATATAACTGATAACTCTGCACTGATTGTACGAATCGTTTTCCAGAAAATAGTTGAATGAGGGTAAAGGTGAGACTTGAGCGCTCAGCTGAGTACAACGCTCCAATAGATGGAATGATTGCAGGCCAACAATACTGGATTTGCATAAACTCTGCAATCTCGTCATAGGGCGATCTGTGGTTATAAAACTGAATTCTACAGAAATACTGTTTGGAATGCAATTGTATGGTGATCCTATTGCTGTACAAAGTTCGCTGATATAACAAAATGAGTTTGCCATTTCTCTGTCCTCTTGAAACCCCACCTGCAAAGGTTTTACAATTGTTTAACATATTCCACTAATTTTTTTGTAGTAAGTTTGAGCAGCTGTCAGGGTGCATGGTAATGTTTTTCGATATATCATGCTTCTCCGAAACAGTTGAAAGTTTAGCTTTGTAATATGTTTCATTAGTTGGTACAGTGTGGATCCTATGCTACTTGTATTTAACATTATGGTAGACGTTTTCAATGAAAAATAGCACTCGATCGATCAGGAGTACTAAAACAAAACACGATATATGAAACATATTAGAGTGGGATCTGCCCATTATTCATCTCTTTGACCAATGTGTCATTAATCTGGTAAATACAAATCGCAGTGGTGATGTTACTAGGGTTCAATCTGTTGCTCAACAACATCTGATATATCCAACCGTAGTGGAAAATATAGCTAATGCACTCCTATATCAAACACTGGATACAGCTCAATGCATTATCGCATGGACATAAAATATTGAAAATTTCTTATAGATCTTATACGAAATACAGTTTTATAAAATAAATATGAAGAGTCTACTAAACTATCATCTTTTGACGATTGCTCAAGGAAGCAATGTTAGCCAACAAAAGGAGAAGTTGAAAAGGTTTGGAAGTTTTGTGGAGTCTATGTATAAAATTGCTTTACATGAATTCGATGACCCTAAATATGGAGTGGACTGGTCAGAGGATACCTAGACAGCTGGCGAATAACAAGGATTCGGGACTTTGATTAATCAAAGGGGAATAAGGCAGCGAACTCCTAAACAAAATTCCTCCCTTACTCGCCATGACATAACAACTAGAAGCAGTGAAAAAATGTTGCCAATCCGTAGATAAATGATACCCAACGCACTAAGCTAGATGACTAGAATGTCGTCTCTCATCACAAGCTTCAGAAATTTTCAGTTAAAGCGGACAGAATGGCGGCGGTCTCTCCAGCATGCCCAGGCATAACATCTTACAATGTTTCCTAACAAATTCGGTCTACTAACAGCAAAGCTAGACGCAATAAACACAGCAAAAAAGGTGTCGTCTATCATCTTAGAGTGAAACGCAATGACAAGGCTCAGAATTTTCATTCAAGGTGATCGATAATTCAGGCAGCGGCTACCTAATTCGCCACCAACAATTCACTTACTGTACAAACTGATAACCTGGTTGACACCGCACCCTACAGCCCACATCTGGCAAATGACAGATTCCCTTAACTATCCCTGAATTGCGCATACACTTACGGGGGTGCAAATCTCATTACTATCTTTTGTAGGTCTATGCCTAGCCCAAACAGAACCAACAGAGACTCCAATAATCGAAGAAAGATGAATTTCACGGCACTCAGATCGTAGGTTAATTCCTCCATCAAAAGTAACTGTCGGATTAAAACAAATGTCATGTTCTAAAAAAATGTTCGCTAACCCTAAAAGGAGGACCAAATGATTATCCGCTTATCACACAGGTCGCATCATGTACAAAGGTGTACGAGCCTGCAAGGACGGAGATATGCAGGGAAGGCCACTATGTGATCACTCTACGACACCAACTAGCAATGCGGCCTCAATGCCGGCTCAGTCTGATAAAAACAACGACGGTGGACACAGTAATGGAGGATACAGGAAACTGGTTTCTGAAGAAATCTGGGACGGCATGAGTAAATACCAAATCAGAGAACACTACACAACTTGCGAATCAGATGTAATAACCTATGATGGGCTTTCTTAAGGATGATATACGGCTCCCTATCCGGCAAACAGTGGAAGAAAAACATTTAACTTACGGAATCCTTGAGCAGAAATGAAATGTTTAAACCCTAAGAGAAGATGCTGATTACACACTGAGAGGACAATCTACAGAATTATTCGAAATCGAATAAACTATAACCACATTTGCAGATTGAAATGAAGTTCAGAGATAAGGCATTCGACAGAACCTGATTTCGTAAATCACCTTGACGACCCTGCTCCAATTGTTGCAGTTCCAAGCTGCTTCCTTCCTTTCACCTGTGTTCCTCTCCTTGATGCCCCTCCAGCTCTTTTATAACTCAGTCCCTCTCTCCTCTCCTAGGGCTTCACACGTGATTCCGTGTAACTCCTTTTAAAGAATATGTATTTTTTTTAATTTAATTTAATGATTCCCAATTATTAGATACTTTATTTTATTATTATTTTTCTTTATAACCGACCCCAAAATATTGTCATTAATAGAATAGTACTATTTCAACTATCTATAATTTTGTACTATCCTATAATTTATTTTATTAATCCAGTTGTGAAGTACAATTTACAAGCATGATTACCTCTATTTATTTATTTAAATATTTGTTATAAATAATATTATATCGAATAATACAAACTTCTTACAACTTTATTTATCAACAACACTTCTATTAAAATAATAATTTATTTATAGCTAAAATCGACAACTAATGACATTATGCCCGTTTAACAACACTTAAACTCTTCCGTAGAATAATTCTAATTAAAGCACAACATTACCACACATACTTAGACACCTTTGAACTTGGTTTGACTCCAAAATACAATATTACCTGACAGTGAGACATGGGCGAATGACAACCAATAACCACAAGGGTAAACTGACGATGAAGGAACACTGACTAGGGACCTCATGTTAACTCCAACCAACTAATCCATTGGCGAAGGCACGCTCAGACCTGTAATCAGGTGGAGTCGATGCCTAGTACCTGCATCCTGCAGCAACGCACAGTTAACCGTAACAAGATATACATATACATCACATGCAGTCCTATCGTGAATGGAAATCGCAGTGAGGTAGGGTACTCGAGAACGAGTAATACAACACTGTTCCATTCACGTTTATAAATAACAATCAACTAAATTGAACAAGATATCAGATTACTAATCTACGACATAAAATGATCAACTAACTTCCAATCCCATATCATGAATAACATCAAAGCATTTAAAACATCAGTTCGTTTATCAAATTGTAAAGCATAATGACATAATCCAACATCAACATCTGTTATCATAATAATTAGGTTCATACTGAAATAGCAAAATAACTAGAAATCCATCATCAACGACCTAAAAATACTGTCAAAATGTCCAGTACTACTAAGCAAACATCAGTCCAAAAGACGATAAGTTGAGGGGCACTACACTTTGAAAGGTTATTTTTGGTTTGTTTTTTCTCATGATGATTGTGATACCTGAGTGTGGTCCAAGATGAGCTAATTTATTTCATTCCATCTCTTGTTTCTACTAAAATTAATGAGCAATTGGTGAAAGAAATTTCAATGGAAGAGCTCAAAAATATCATCTTCTCCTTTCAACTTGATAAATTGCCTCAACCAAATGGTTTCCAAGCATTTTTTCATGGAGCTTGGGAAATTATTTTTGTTGTTCTCGTATCTGTGGTGGAATAATTTAGAACTTCAAGTAAGGTGTTACAAGCTCTCAATTCTACTTTTCTCACTTTAATTCTGAAAGAAGATAATGGTTGTAGACTCGACAAGTTTAGGTACATATCTGTTTGTAATTTTTCATATAAAATTATTTTAAAGATTATGCCCATAAGGTTACAATCTTGGCTTCCTAACATTATTTCAAAGGATCAAGGTAGGGTGGTTAAAGACAAATAAATCCTTGATATAGTGATAATTTCTCGGGAAGAAATTCATTCTACTATCAACACTAAAAGAAGCATTCTGATGGTTAAAATTGATTTTGCCATTGCATATGGTTGTCTCAATAAAAAATTCCTCTTAATGGTGCTCCACAAATAGGTTATTTGCTTAAGCATGCTCAAGAGTAGGATCATTTTAAAGGTATTTCAATCACATGTTATGCGAACAACTAAACCCATTCCTAGTTTATTGATAACTCCTTGTTAATGGGCTATGCATTGATAGAAGTTAGACAATTAAAGATATTTTTTTGATAAATTATGTTTGGCAATTGGGTTGAAAATCAATGCAGGACATCTATTATTTTTGCTTACAATTGTTCCACAAATGCATAACAAGAAGCTTACTTGGATTTTTGGTTTTAAATCTACATATATAAACCAAATATTCATTTGTCTTAGTGTTTGATTGGTTCAGAAAAGCATACTAAAAAGTAGTGGGAAGGAGTTTTAAGCAAAATTATGGATAGAATTAATTTGTAGACTCATCATTGGTTAATTCTAGTCAATCAAGTCATTTTAATTAAATATGTTTTAATCTCTATCCCCCTTTCTCTTATGTCCTCCATACATGCTCCTGCTAACATAATTAGATTTATTGATAAAATCATCTGGTATTTTTGGTGGAAAGGGGCTAAGGTTCAAGAAAAAAAGAAATTCCACCTTGTCAAATGGGATGTGGTTTGTCTTATGAAGTGCTGGGATGGATTGGGCATTAAGCACTTATCCTTTTGCTTGAAGTTTACGGGGAAAAATTAATTTGGAGAATGATGTCTAAAAAAGATTCATTGTGAAGCAAAATAATTGTGAACAAGTATCTTGAAGGAAAGACCTCCTAAATTAATTCTTGCTATGAATGAAATATTTTCTAGTGGGTTTATTGTTTGGACGAATAGTTTTGCTGTGAAGTATCTTTTCAAGACAAGTTATTCATGATATGTGGGTGATGGGAATAAAGTAAATATATCATTGGATGCCATAAATGGGATGCCCCCAATAGGAGGTATCTTAGATGTTTTCAAATCCATGATTTCTTTGGGAATCAAGGTGTTTGTAAAGTGGTTGATTTCCTTAAAGAGAGACAACCTTCCTAGTGAGCTAGGAAGCTATACCATGAAATTGTGGGAGGACTAGAATCTTGATGAAGGGAAGTTAAAACTCTAGTATGAAAATTATTTAAAGTTTCTAAAAGAGAGGAGTATAAAAATAAGAGGAAATCAAGATGAGATTCTGTAAGGAGCTTTTGATCAATCTAGGAATTACCATTTGAAGCAAGGTTACAATTTGTTGAACTAACTTAAAAAAAACACCTTCTTAAAGAACAACATTTGGGAGAAGCTTTGTGTTGTCAAAATAATCCCTAAAATTAATTTGTTCATGTGGACTCTTTCACACAAAGTCATCTAACTATATAAACCCCAAGAAAATGGGGTATCTATGGTTCTTCTTCTTGTGCTCTTTGCAAGAGGGATAATTAAGACATCTATCACCTCTTTATCCAATATGAGTTTTCTTAGTAGGTTTGGAATTTCATGTTTGACAGTTGATGGGATTTAGAATTGACATTTCCAACTCTATTTCTTGTTTTTTTAGGTTAGTGATGGATTTGTGTAATAAGTATCCTTTTGTATTTGAAGTAAAATCAATGATTAAGTAATTGTGGAAGATAGTGCTAAGAGTTATCTATTGGCATATTTGGATAGCTATAAATTGTAACATCTTTGATAATGTTGATATAAATCCTTTAAATTATTTTGCATATACCTCTTTGCCTATAAAAATATTATTTGAAGCTTATAGTAGCTCATGTTTTTCTTGTTTTCATCTTACTAAGGACGAGGAAAGGTTAAACTATGGAAATCAAAATTTTTGAGCCCAATATCAATCAGAAGGGAAAATCCCTAGAATTCTTCAAGGTTTAATTTCATTTATTTTTTATGGTGTTTTGAAAGGAAATCTAAGTGTTTCTAGGGTTGGGGGATTCGTTATGGGTAAGAAAAAGAAAGTTTTGGTTGAGCTTGTTGAAAGCCAGGGGAAAATTTTCAACAATATAACTAAATTTTTTGCTTTCTCCATAGGATTGAAAATCACAATTGTGAAAGTGTACATGTTGGGAATTAAGGTGTCTCAAACTTTGCAAGTTCCTAATGTTGTATTTATTTATTTTTGCCTACTATTGTAATTTTCTATGTAAATCTTATTTTGTCACTTTGTGGGAGTTGGCATGGTGATGTGCCATCCTACATGGAAGGAGACTAGATGTACGTTTTAGTCTCATATAAGGAGGTAGGCATCCCATCTTGACTTGGCATAGTTTTTCCATGTGTCAGCACCTTGTGGTCATGTGTCATGAGTTATGACAGATTGTATGACATGTAAGAGTTGAAATGACAGGTGTGACAATTTGTTAGTATGAGGTGACTGATCATGCTACAGGTGTAACATGCCTTCTCATATAACTTGAAGAAACTCAAGAATTTACAAGAAAGTAAATAAACATGGTAAACATGAGTGAGAAATTTTTTTATATAAATATCATTTGCATAATCACAAGAAATAAAGTACAACTTTCTATATAATTTTCAACCTTGAAATCATAAAATAATCGAAGATAGAATCATAGTGAAATCCTTTCACTTTTCATTTACAATACATAAACTACACTTGGCATAAAGAATAGTTTTACCTCATAAATTTGACTATCATAAGTCATGACGTGGAATACATTGCATCTGTGATATTGATATTTGTCTTCACAAGTCTCAGCGAGTCATCTGCTACAGAGGGAGAGCATCATCCAAGTGCTTTACCTCCAATTATAGACCGGTGGTACCCCACACACCTTCCTTCATATAAGTGGCCCTACCCTTCACGAAGAGTATAGATATAAGGAACCAACAAGATTTTGCCATCTAAATCTCTAGTGTTATGTTTTACATAACCAACATGGTCATACAACTAAAGAGTCCTTCTAACTAAGTATGACACTACTGGATGGTTATGCAAATCCAGAGCACAATGGACCGACTAATGCATGCAGAGATGCATGCATTACTTTGGCCAAAGATTCAATATAAATAGACGTTCACAATGAACGTAGTCATGTGTCCACACACCTCTGATTCAACTTGGAGACTATCTCATCCTACAGTTGACTTTCATCACTTAGAATCTCTAGGCATAAGCTTGTTTG
Source organism: Cunninghamia lanceolata (assembly GCA_027924645.1). NCBI lineage: Eukaryota > Viridiplantae > Streptophyta > Pinopsida > Cupressales > Cupressaceae > Cunninghamia > Cunninghamia lanceolata. The sequence continues at coordinate 19,693,832 of BSBN01000605.1, read as the reverse complement.
TATTGTAAATCCATTCTAGATAGTCTGACTTAGAACTAACCCTTAATCTAGGATATACTTGCAATATAAAGATTTAGGTATTTCTAATCTTTCAAAGAGTCCCTTCTTGCACACTTGCAATGCCCTAGGGTCTATGACCTCATATCACTCTACTCACTAGTTCTAATATTAAACACTCTTGTATTGAATATAACAAGTCCTAACATTGTCTGAAAGTAGAAAAACATTTACAATCAACAAGTGCCTCTTAGACTCTTTCTATCTTGTTGACACAGTCGAGTTGAAAGAGCCTTATCAGGCTATCCAATCAAGTAGTAAATTAAACAATCACCCAAAACAATAATTTCATCAAAGAAAATACCTTCTTTATTCAAAAGAGATGCTATCTGGAGTACAATAAAATTCACATAATGTTTTATTACAAAAGAATCCAATCTGATCCAAGGTTCCAGCTTCAACTATTAGAGAAAATAATCCAGATCAACCAAGTCAACCCCCCAAAACTCTTCAATATAGACATATATCCTATAGAACAAAACTCCCCAATTCAGTTTTTGGAAGAAGAAACGAACTGGAACCTTCAGTTCATTTACATCTTCATTGTCAATATGCACCCTTGCGCCATATCGAGTGCTTTAGAGAGAACTATCCAAATTTAGAACTCCATCATTTGATCTCAGTTTTAAATGAGCACTATTGATCTATAACTCACCGCAGCCCCAGAGATAGTTAGTGAGGTCCTTACAGTAGGGCGATAACTATCCAATTATATTAGCGGTGGATATCTACACATGTGGCAGTCCTCCATTATCCCACGATTAGAGACAAAGACCTTGGTAGTATGGTAGTAGCCATCAGATTATCCAATATGATCCTTCAATCCTCAGTCACATGGCGACTTCCTGTAGTCTCGCGGCCATAAGGTAAGGACCCTTGCAGTATAACAGTGATCATCAAATCTCCTCTCAGGAACACATGTCGTGACCCTCTGATCTCACAGTAGAAAAAGGTGACCAAGCCTTAACACTTGTGGTGGTGCGGCAACCAATAAACAAATGAATTTAACCCCTTCAAGTCAAAACTTAATTTGTTGATGACAATCTACACCAAGTCACCGATCAAATAAAAGAAAAGTAGCCGACCAAAACATATTACAATGAAATATGAATTTATGAATAAACCCTTAGGGTGTAAGTGTTTTGCAACAAGACATACTCCTCAGTAAATTGGATAAAACCTACAAAACAACCAGAATTAGAAAAAAAAATAGAAATGCTTCTTTTTGGTTAATACAGGATAGCTTGTCCACTCGGATGCTCCTACATCACTTGCTCTATGGTTATCTCAACTATTCTCTGTCGACCATAATATATAATGTCATATCTAACTTTAGAATACTAGTTTTCTAAACCCTTCTGGTTTTAATACTAGGGTTTAACTTTTGTAACCCAATACATGGAAAAATCAAACATCCTTGTTTTCCAAAGATAATAACATAATTATAACAAAACAAAAGAACAAATACCTCTAGTCTTCCTAGACCTCTTGACATAGTTCGACTACACATTACACTTAGCATGTATAAATATAGTATGCAAGTTATATCCTCATCCATACAATACCTTAATGGATACTTACACTTTTTGTAACTAGTCTTTTGACTAAGATCATTAAATCAACCCAAATAGGTTTGCGTCATAAAGATAACAAAATACTTTCAACCTCCTGGTCTACTTAAGTCTACTGACTTTCCATTATGACAGGTTATGGACTCGTATGTATAAATTCATCCTTCAAAAACATGTCAATAAACCTATATCAATAATCTCAAGTACAATAATTATGTGGAGTTGAGATTCAAATTTCCCAACATACCCAACTTAGAATAGATTAAATCAACAATACCCCACACTAGGTTAATATTGTCTTTTATGCAAACAACACTAAAATAAGTTCATTTGAATGTATAATAAGAACTATAATTTCCCATCCCCTAGTATGCCTATACCCTTGAGTTGGTTTAATAGTTTCAATCTTGAAACATAGGAGTAGTCAATTATGTCTCCAAATTACTCTTCAACATAGATACTTACTTAAGACTTAATCAATCTTTTTCCTTGAAAGTGTGGGTCCTTAATATAATCATCAACATTCTAGGTTTTAGTCTTTCAAAAAGAACCTCTTGTTGCAACTGCAACATGGAATCTATGATTCCCTGACATTCTATTCCTTGTTTCAAGGTTTAAATCTATTCTTGGTTTAACAATAGAGTCTAGTCTAACTCAAATCTAGTCCTTCATACTATAGACTTTATGGATAGACTATCCATTCAAAAAGTACCTCTTCTAACTACGTGGTCATTTTATTTTCTCAAACCATGACTAGTTTCATATACAGGTATACCTCAGTTATATCTAAACCAAAGGTTCTCATTATGTCTAAACTTCAACTAAATTTAATTTGATTCCAAAAAAAGGGTGATAGACTATTTCAGTTTGATATCCACTTAAATTCAATGTACAAGATTTTTCTTTCTTTTATATTCTATGTAGTCATTGAACATTGTTATCTATTCCGTTTGAGCAATACTTGAAACTCTAATATAAATCCACAAGCTTGACAACATTTTCCATGCCAAGTTTACGTAAAAACAATGTGATTTCTATATTACAAAACTAATATTTATTCTTGTGGTTCTATAAGAGCATAAGAATATTGTTTCCATAGTATCTTATGACTTACAAATCTACATTGTCTTGTATGTACTATTTTTCACTGAAAACCTATGGCATGCACGAAACATATAAACGTATATAATCTATTTACACAGTGTCACACTAAAAATATTCTGTATGAGATAATAAACTACTATCTGAAGGTATTCTAATTCTATCAAGATCATTGTACACCTAATATAAGTGAATTTCAATCACCAATTATTTGATAGCAACCAATAAAACTTCTACATATATTCCAATGAGAAAAATGATCTATCTTTGCCTATTGTACTTCAGCTCTTTTTTCTACCCACGCCTTGAGTGCCATAACATGCTTAGGTAAGATACTTTAACTATATCCTATGAAAACTTGATTACATAGTTGTTTTGAATGCAAGTTTAATATTTTGCATGAGTTTAACACTAAACTCTATGTGAGAACATCTCTGCAAGATCTTACTTATTTGCAATCAAAGAATAGAATAATAGTTGAAAGATCAATAAACATACCTTTTGTATGTTGTACTATGGATATGATAACAATAATACTTATTACTACAGAGTTCTCTCTCTATGGATGTTGAATGCCAACAGAGCTTCTCTCGATGGACTGTGTTCACTCTCTCCTCTCTGCTCATGAGATATTAATCCTCTCTCTTATGATAAAAATGTTGTTATCCTTCTATGTTGCGTTGTACAATCTCCATTTTTATGATAACAATCTCCTATCCCTCTCCATAATGATGTTGTTATCTTCCTCGACTCACCAAGACAGTGGTTCCATGATTGTCATGATACTATGCTTTCTATTTGTTGTGATAGTTGTCCTGTTATCTCTCTTTTTTTCATCTAACATAGCCGTCACTTCATTTTCTAATGATCCACGCCTCAATTGCATTTAAGACTCCACTAAAAAGTTGTTTAGAAAACTCTCCACAAGGTCATGGAAAACTCCACTTATCATGCCTCCAAATGTTCTTAGCTTGAGCATGTTGATATAGGGGAACATGGTTATTAAATACCACTCCTTATGAATACAACTCTCTTAAAGCATCCTATGCTATCAGATTGGTTAAGAAAGAATGCTTCTTTAATTAAAGAAGGTTTTTATCTTTTAAAAACCCACTAATAACCCTCACTCTCAACTTGATAATATTAATGTAACAATAATCTAAGAACATAGACATTAATATCAATAGGGTTATAATAATGTGATGTAAACTTATGCATATTACGTGATTGGGTCAAGAAATCTCCCCTTCAATTATAAAAGAAAATCACGTCGATTTCATTTAGATGAAATACAGAATTCGATGTTAAAACTATTAACAAGAAACATATTAACAATTTCTTCCAACTACGTCATTGCAGACACAAACGCAATCTCGTTTACGATGCAGAGAACGATGTTTTCGATAGAAAGTTGTCATAGTTGCAAAACAACTAATGTTCAACCTTGACGACGTCGATTTCCCCAAAATGACTAGGTTGACATTAAAATACATTTAAAAAGACTCTAAACAACATCGACAACTTGTCGAGTTGAGAAATAAACTTAGACCAAAAGGGTCGAGTACCACTTGCCGGACTCAACTAGGTTCACTTATTTGCACCAACACAAGACTTAAGATGGTGACAAATTGTTCTTTTCCTGATATCTATTCCCTTCTCTCTAATGATGCTCTCCCTCCCTTTCTCAGAGGGGCGAAAACATGTTTCCTGAATACAACTTGCAATCACCAACCCATGATTAGTGTATCAGTAATCATTTCATAATCCTTAAGAAATCATAACATCTTGACAACATATAAATACATGTCAGTTCTCATAATATAAACATAATTTCATGAAATCATTTGTTTCTCCTAACATTTCCACTAAATGTCAAATCATTAAATCATGCATAATCATCTACTAATTATGAATAAGTAAAAAGTAAAATATAGTCAAAATTTGGGGTGTGACATATCTTCCCCCATAAGATTCATCATCCTTGATGATCCAATGTATCCAAAACAGTGATAAGATAAATAATTTCACTCACTGTACAAAAGCATAATCAAATGAGAAAAATTTTGCTATAAAACCATGGTAAACTTCTCATGTGATATTACCTTTTGTATACTGGTTCTACTGGACCTTACTCTAAATAATCTTTTTGCTATGCAAGTGGAGGTTGTAAACTTCGAGCATTTTAGGAAGCTCGATCATGACCCCTCTTGGGTCCTGTACCTATAAAACATTCAAAAAATATAATTGTCATTTATTATATACTTTTCAAATATGAATCATAAAAAGCATTATGCCTCCTAGCAAAAGTTGGTAATAGAATGATTCTGTAATCAACCGAGTTAATAACTTCAAGAACTTTGAAGAGTCCTTCATATCTAGGAGCTAGCTTGGAAGACCTTACAAACTTTATGAAACTTTTTTGGGGTTTGACCCTCAAAAGAACTTTTCTTCAACTTAGAATTGTCTTAGTGTACACTTGACATCTGCCTAACCTTTCTAATTATACTTAACTTCCACCAATCTTTTTTGATCAACTTGATCTGTTCATCCATTTCTGACAATATTTTTGGACTAATCCTATCGTATAGCCTACTCAGCTTATAGGAGTTCAGCATCTTCTTCTGTCCAATGTTTCAAATGGAGTCATCTCAATAGTATAATTATATGAGTTGTTATAAGCAAACTCCACAAGAGGTGTGAAAGGAAGCAAGGTACATGGAACACACTTCCTACACCAATCTAATGACGGAAGTAGAGTGCGAATTCTTTGAAATCCTTACAATTACAATTATGTTATATGTTTAACATAGATATTATAGTAGAAAACACAACACAAGAATGCAAGAGACACAAGATGTATGTGGGGAAAACCCTTATGGGTGAAAAACCCCACACTCCAAAACCTGCACAATGTATTATCAGAACTGAAATGTTTACAATACACTTGCAATGCAAGTTCTTCCATGAGTCTCAAATGTCATTTTTGGAGTAATTTCAGTAGCATAACAGTACTTGTACAAACACTATACATACTACTACTCCAAACACCTCATTATATAGAGTTACAAGGCACAACTGAGAAGCTTCTAGAGATGGGCATCCATCTTGGCCACATGGCCCATTTCACAAAACTTGAGGACACTTGTCCAACATGCATAAACCTCTCTTACATCTGTCATACATGGCAGATTTGACTTCCCAAGATGGAGCGCTCCAGGCTAAAAATAGGCTATGACATATGCTCTTACGCATCTTACAGCTGTCATAAAATCTGCCCAACATAATAACACTTAATGTTGTAAGAGAATTTGTCATACAAGACTAAATATAGCATATTCCTCTTACAACAATTCATAACCCAACTTGGGCACCCAAAGATGCCTTCCCCAGATGCAAAGATTCTCTTTGACACTTGTCTTCACTTATCATAGGAATCTCTATACTTGGCTCTTATGCGTCATAGATTTTGTCATGTCGTAAGACCTTACACACATTACAAGATGTTGACACATGGCATATTAGTGTCACCTCAAATGGGGCGCCTATATCCACATGGGATGAGTTGACCATCCTAATCACCTTACAAGTTGAGTGACAACTCACCATGCCACTTCACACTAAATGACAAAATAGGATGTGCAACATAAATTACATCATAGGCAAATAAATAAATAAATAATCTAATAATAAATGCTAGGATATGCAAGGTTGAGACACCTTAATTCCCAATATTATCCCACTTGTCAAACACCTTGCAAGAGCCAATAGAATGACAAGATTTAACTACTAGGGGCCAAGAGGCCCATAGACTCCAAACACCATCTGAACTTACTTGTACCCAAAGGTTTCATCAATGCATCTGCAACATTCTTTAAAGTGTCAACCTTCTCCAATATCACCTTCCCATCTTCTACCATATCACAAAAAAATGATACTAAACATCAATGTGCTTTGTTCTAGCATGGAAAGTAGGGTTCTTTGCTAAGAAAATTGCACTCTAACTATCACAACAGATAGTAACTTGTCATGCATCAAAACCAACATCTGAACACAACCTCTTAAGCCAAATGGCTTCCTTACAAGCATGAGTTTCTGTCATGTACTTAGCTTCTATCATGGACAAAGCAACCACAGGTTGTCGCTTACTCATCCAACTAATAGCTCCACTAAACATAGTAAACATGTAAGCATTAGTGGATCTCCTGTTGTCAATGTCACCTACCCAATCAGAATCCACAAATCCACAAATACTCACATAATGGTGAGGTCATGTAGGATAACCATGATAACATAAGGAATACTTAGAAGTACCCCTCAAATATCTAAACACTCTCTTCACTGCATCCCAGTGTACCCATCTAAGATTAGCCATAAACCAACTAAGGACTCCCACTACTTGGGCAATGTCTGGTCTTGTACAGACCATAGCATACATCAAGCTGCCAACTGCACTAGCATAAGGTACTCTACTCATATCCTCCATCTCAAAAGGAGACTTTGGACAATCATCAATAGATAGTTTTTTCACCATCGCAAAAGGAATAGTCAATAGTCTGCAATCCACCATATTGAATCTCTCCAATACAGTGTTAACATAATTACTCTAGCCTAACCAAAGATTTCTATTTTCTCTATCTCTTCTGATCTCCATCCCTAGAATCTACCTGGCTACCCTTAATTTTTTTATTTCAAATTGTGTTGACAACTGGGACTTCAAATTAGAAATAAAACCTTTACCATTCCCAATTAGTAACATATCATCAACATATAATGCTATGATGAGAATGCAATCATTGTCAAATTTGAAATAAACACAATGATCTGATTTTGTTCTCAAAAATCCAAAACTCAACACAAAGGCATCAAACTTTTGGTACCACATCTTAGGAGACTATTTCAAACCATACAAAGACTTCTTTAACTTGCAAACCAAATTTTCTTTACCTTTTACCATGTAGTGCTCTAGTTGTGACATGTAGATTTTTTCCTCCAAATCACCATGAAGGAAAGTTGTCTTCACATCCATTTGTTCCACTTCTAAGTCATAAGTTGTTGCAAGAGATAACAGGAACTGAATAGATGTCATCTTTGCAATGGGAGGGAAATTCTCACCATAATCAGTTCCCTCCACTTGAGAATACCCATTCTGAACCAATCTGGCCTTATACTTCTCAACACTACCATCTACACCAAATGTCTTCTTAAACACCCATTTACAACCAACAGGTTTCCATCCTTCAGGCAAAGGCACCAAGTCCCAAGTTTTATTATTTTCCAAAGAAGCCATCTCTTCTTCCATGGCCTCCTTCTAGGAACCTGTATCTTTCATACCCATAGCCTCTTTCTCAGTTCTAGGCTCATTGGTGTTATAAATCAAGGCAAAAGCACACCTAGAGTCAAGCAATGAATAACTAAACCTCTCAGGTTGCTTCCTGATTCATGTGGACCTCCTCACAAGCTGAGGTGGAGGTTCTTCTTCTGAACTTTTAGAGTTGCTGGAGCTCTCCTCATCATCAGGTCCAATAGGGTCTTTTGGTTCAGTCTTCTCAGGGGTAGTAGGAATATGAACCACATCCTCTTTCTTTTCTTTTTCTTCTAGTTGTAGAACAACAGGAGAAGGAGTTACCTCTCTGAAAATAACACTTCTACTATACAAACACATTCTCAGCCACAAGATCCCAAATCTTGTACCCTTTTCACACCGACACCATAGACAATGAAGATACACTTAACTGCCTCATTCTCCAATTTTGACCTCTTGTCCTTAGGCACATGTGCATATGCCTCACAACCAAAAATATGAAGATGTATCAATGAACACTTATTACCAGACCACACCTCCATGGGTGTCTTATCAACGAGCATTGAAGTAGTAGACATATTAATCAGGTGGCAAATAGTGGCTATAGCTTTAGCCCTAAACTTCTGTTTAAGACTAGCTTCACTAAGCATACTCCTAGCCCTCTTCATCAGCATTCTATTCATCCTCTCTACAACTCTATTTTGTTGAGGGGTGTATGGAGTTGTATTATGTCTTTCAATCCCATGTTCTTTACAAAACTTATCGAACTCTGCCGAACACAACTCACCACCGTCATGAGTTCTCAAACACTTAATCTTTTTACCAGTCTGATTCTCTACAAAAGCTTTAAACTCTTTGAATCGACTAAAAACTTCAGATTTTCTTCTAAGAAAATAAACCCATGTCCTTCTACTATAATCATCAATGAATGATACAAAATATAATGATTTAGAAATTGAAGGAGCATTCATAGGACCAAACACATTAGAATGAATAAGATCCAACACACCAAAAGACTTGTGAGAACTAGAGTAAAACTCAACACGGTTTTGCTTTCCATATATACAATGTTCACAAAAGTCGAACTTGAGATTACAATCATTTAACCCATTGACGAAGTTTTTATTTTTTAGGGCTCTAAGACGATTCTCACCAATGTGACCAAGTCTCTTATGCCACAACATTGTCTTCTTAGTAGGAACTTTTATTTCCAAAGCATGAGCACCCTTAGCTACCCAGAAAGCACAACCATCACAAGTTGAAGCAACCCATCTCTTTGTTGTTGGTTCCAATGGTGAGGATGAAGAATCTAAAGCTTGTTTCTTTGAAACATAAGAACTACTGCACTGAGCAGTGTATGCATCCAGCTAAAACAAAGTACCTCTCTAAGTACCCTTAGCAAGCACCATAGATCCTCTTGTTATCTTGTATCCTCCACTTGAGAAGACAACATGCACACCTACAACATTCAATTTAATTATAGAAAGCAAGTTTCGTGCTAAACTGGGGATGTGCATAACCCCATTGATCCCCTTCACTCGTCCATCAAGGAATCGGATCAAGACTCTTCCACAACCAACTATCTTCAGGTGAGAGTCATCACCCAGGTACACCTTCCCACCATCGAACTCTTCATACTTTGTGAACCAACCTTGATGTGAGGTCATGTGGAAGGAAGCACCTGAGTCAATCAACCACACATCTTTTGATGTATATGTGGCCAAGGTAGCAATAAAAGCATCACCATCATCTTGAGATTTGTCAGAATCTGAATCAAAGGTGTTCTTCTTTTTCTTCTTCTGCTCCTTGCACTTCTTTCAGAAATTCCTAGATTTACCATAGTTCAACCATAGTGCCTTGGACTTTCTAGGAGATTTGGATCTCCCATGGGATTAGGATTTGCCCTTTTCAACTTTCTTGTCCTTTTTCCCTTTCTCCTTGGGTCTACCACGAACTGTAAGAGCCTCTTTAGCTGACTTAGAAGACTTTCTTTGCATTTCTTCAGATAATAGTGAAGACACCACTTCATCCATCTTGAAGGTGGTTGTAGTACTCCCAATGGCCATGACAAGGTGGTCCCATGAGTCTGGCAAAGAACAAAGCAAGTTCATACAACGATCCTCCTCCTCCATTTTCACACCAATGGAAGTCAACTGTGCAACTAGCATGTTAAAGGAATTCAAGTGATCTACAACCGATCCTCCGTCTTCCATCCTCAGAGAATACAGCTTCTTCATCAGGAATAACTTGTTTACTAGGGATTTAGCCTGATAAACATTACCAAGTTTCTTCCATATCTCTTTCATGGTCTTCTCTTCATGAACATTTAACAGGATGGAATCAGCTAAACAAAGTCTCACAAGACCCTTATCTTTACGATCTTTGAGATCCCAATCTGCTTGAGCCATTCTTGTTGATTTTGTACTAGAAATTGTTTCCCATAGGTCTCTATCAACAAGCATGTCTTCCATTTTAGGTTACCACAACTTGAAATTGCTGCCATTAAAATTTTCCAACTCTATTCTTCTAGATGTGCCTGCCATCTTCCATTGGCAAGAGACACTATGTGGATTCATGAGTGTTGTCATTGATGGGAACAAAGTCCATCCCACACATCCGCAAGACATGGTTTGTCTCTACCAAAAGTTAGATTGAAGAGTATTTTGGTCTGGTGACCAAGAATAGAGCATGCGGCAAGGTCTGACAATCAGGTCCAGATCTCTCAGAAGAAGTATCTCAGTAAAGTGAGGACTTGGGGAAGTCAAGAGGAGTATCATGACTAATATATTCTAGAGTTTGAGCCTCCGGTGATGTAATAGTGAAAAGATATGAACACTTAAGTATTGGGTTCTTGTTTGCCAAAGTAAACTAAGGAAGAACTGACCGGCAGAGGCTCAGACCTTAATCCGGATGAGATATTGATGGTGATCAAGTTTCTTGAGGTATCATTCATGATTGGTTGACATGATTGATGACTTCTATAAGCATCTCCTTGATACGCATCACTTAGTAAGCATGGATTCAGTTGACAGACCAAAGTTTGGAAATATCTTGAGTTCTCCGAATGCTGACTAGAAAGATGATTGAAATCATTGATGTGGATATATATACCCAATTGATTTCAGTATGAAGGTGTGTGTGGTCTGTTGTGTTGTGCAAAGAAAAGAAGAGAGCACTATGGAAGCAATAATACAGGTCCGGTATGTGATAGGACAACAACATCAAAGAAGATGAAGAATGAAGTGCAATAGATCAGTGTATTGATCCTAACTAGAACTGAACCTTAGCATATGTGGATGCTTCTCATCAATTCAAGTACCTAGTTACTTTATTTGTACCTTGTAGATAGTGAGTCTCTTATAGGCAGTGAGCCTCTTGTGAGCAGTGTGCTCAGGCAGTGAGCCCTAATTGGCAAGTGCCATTTTTTACTATCTTATTCTTCTAATAGAGAATACATTCTTAGGTTAGTCACCCTGTGGTTTTTCCCTTAACAGATTTTTCCGCATCAAAATCATTGTGTTATGTGTATTGACTTTGCTTTTGCTTTCATGGTTGTGGATGCTTATTTGTTTTGATGCTGCACTAGTTATTAAAGAACATAAAGTTAAATTAATTAAGATAACTAATTCACTCCCCCCTCTTAGTTATCAACAATTGGTATCAGAGCCAAGTTCCTCCAAATAGAGCCTAATAGCTTGAGGAAGATCTAGGAATTCCAATAGATATGTATGGTATGAGGGATCAACTTCAGTCTGCCCTAGATGATCTTGAGCAAGCTCACTCCGAAGTCAATGAATTGAAGGAAAGACTCAAACAAGCTGATGATTTCATAAATGAACTAAAAGAGAAACTGAGTATCTCTATGAAAAAGAGAAAGGAACTACTTCAACAGTTAGCAATTCAAAGTGAATCCAATATTACTGATGAAGATCTGAATGAAAAGAACAAGTTATGTGAGAAGCTATCAAAAGAAGTCATTATGGTAAGACATGAAATGAAATCAGGAGTTATGAAATTCACTCAAGAAATTGAAGAGAAAAGAAAGACTGAAGATAATCTAAAACAATCTCTTAAGGAGATGTCAGAAGACTGCCACAAAATGGATAGAATAATCAAGCACTTGGAATTTGATCTTAAAGAAGCTAGAGATAATGAAGAACTACTTGAGAATTAGATTGACACTCTAAAAAGGGATCTTCAAACAACAAATGAATATAAAGAGAAATTCAAGATAAGCTCTACTCAGCTTGAAGTTCTTCTTGAAAGCCAAAAGAGGGTAGATGACAAGCAAGGCTTGGGGTATGAGAAAGGTGAAAGCTCTGGATCTGGTTAGAAGAACTCTGGATCAGGAAACCAAAGAAACAGACCTAGAAGACCTTCGGTAAGGAAACCAAATGCTCAGAGATATCCATCCTTCAATGGATACTGCCACAACTGCAACAACTTTGGTCATAAAGCAAATCAGTATAGAAGAAGAATGAATCAAACTAACTCATCCTTCTCCAGACAGTGTTTTAACTACAAAAGGTATGGTCACAAATCTCATGAGTGTAGAAACATGCAAAGGAACAATTCATTCAATGGTAGATGATTTGCATGAAATAGAATGGGACATATGGCTAATCAGTGTAGATCAAGAGGATATCAGTCAAATATGCAAAGAAATGTTGTTTTCTACGATTGCAATAGATCCGGTCATATTGCCAAATTCTGCAGAAGTAAGAATCAGGACAAAAAGGGTCCGGTGCATCATAATCAAAACCAAGACAAAGTGAATGCAGATGAAATTAAAAGGGAGATGAACAAGATTTGGGTGAAGAGGAGTATAGAAAATGTTGAGGATGGATCTGCACCTGAATTTGGTGCTGATATTCCTTTTAGAAACTAAATAGATGAGCTCTGTCTCAGGGGGAGTCACAAAAGAAAACAATTTCCCCCAGTCAGTCAATTGGTGCCTGAAATTGGCACATGGTAAGTTGTGGATTAAAGGGTTCTCAGAGAAACATCTAAATGAGCCTTGGTAAAGATATGGAAGATCCACAAGAAGTTTAGAAGAGGTTAATCTTCCTAGATTGATCTGGTTTAACAGTCATCTAGTAAGAACATGATTCTCATAGTTAGATCCGGTATGACTCAAATTTGAGGTATCTTGATCTATGGATAAGTGGAATGATTTGAGAAAGATAGATAGACAACTAATAGTGCATATCAGTGATCCAAAAAGATCTCTCTCGGAACAAGGAAAACAAGGCAACCGAAATAACTTAGGTTGTGCATTTATTACAAAATGGAATTAGGGTTTTGTGCAGAAATAAAAGGGCTCTTTGGTTCATCACTTGCACATTTGCATTCAAAAGGAAGAGAAAAGGAGCTCTACAACAAGTTATCTCAATCCTCTCAAAGATCAAACCGCAGAAGTCGATTCATCCAAGCAAATCAATCTGGCTCATATCGTGAACCCTAGAAGCGTAAGAGGTATTTTCCACTCTTGAAATCTCTCTCAGAATCTTTGAAAGATGGCTAATCTGAAGGTTGTGAAGATTACTGATAGGCTGCACCCTAAATTCAAGAAACATCCCTATAAATCCCTAGAAGTTGATCCCCTAGGCGTATTTTCAAGCATTCCGCATGGGGTTTTGCATGTAGAAGATGTTAGGGCATACATTCATGTAAACATTAAGAAATCTGGGGAATGTAAGCTAATGGATATCTATCACAATCAGTTAATAGATGATGCTTTTAAACTCAAACCGCAGTACAAGGCTATCTGGGACAAGCATTTTGGACATTGCATCCATTTCCCTTGTTTTCTAGAAGATGAATGGGTCTGGTATGTTCTAAGTAGAATGCATGATAACTTTATATGGTTGATGAGGCCATTCAAGATAACCAAGGATGCCTTTAGGGCAGTTACTGAATTTAACTCATTTGGTGGGTTACCTGCTCTCAAATCTATCAAGAATCAGACAATGAGTGCGGCAACCGGATCAAAATTTGACAAGAGAGCAATGACTATAGAAGATATCACTAATCCAGATATCAAGTTTGCATCTATGATAATTCTCTATAAGATATATCACTCCAGTAAGGAGAATTCAGTATTCGGAACAGCTGTGTATACTGCTTATGAAATGCTAAGGAAAAATGCTAACTATGATCTCTACGAACTTCTTCTGAGCTAACTATTAGAAAACTTACAAAGGATCAAGAAGGACAAGAAAACCTCATTCAAATATGGTGGTTTGATATTGTGTCTATTCTTTTACTTTATGAATGAGCTACCCAGAACTAGTGGCTGGATATGGCAAAATGATAGACTTGTTGCCATACAAATCAGAGATTATTTGCATGGAATAGGTGATGCCAAGGCACATAATACAAGACTATGGGGCTACTTCAAGAACTTTCAGAGTATGATGCAAGCAAGAGAGAGAATTCCCCATTCTCTAGTTGAGAAGTATAAGGATATAATATGCTTTATAGTAGAAACTGATCAATGCCTAATGGAGGCAGTGGAGCCAAGGATAGTCTAGATCATGCCAATGGGGTATGAAGTTGATGAGAAAATTATAGAACTACATATTCAACACCTATTGAGTCAACCCAAGGATCCTAAGGCAAAAAGGTTTGGAACCTTTGAAGAGTTGAGTGTGAAGATTCATGTGGAGCTAAGACAACCATAAATGAAAAGAAAAGTGAGGAGGGAAGTAGAAGAATTTGCCAAGAGGCATGGAATATCAAAAGAGGCACTTGATGCAAATAGAGAGAGGATAGAAAGGGCAGAGAAAGAAAGGAAAGAAACTAAAAAAGAAAGTGCTTCGGTGCAAGCCCCTTCCCGAACCAGATCATCCAAGAGCTCTACACCTGCCACCTCCAAGAGCCAGAAAGCATCAAAATCAGAAGTCAAAATATCTGGAAAGGGAGAGAAAAGAACTAAGACAAAGGCCACAAGGTCTTATACCAGTCAAAAGGATGATGAAGAAACTGAAACTGATGAGGAAACCAAGAAAATGAAGAAGAAGAAGAAAACAACCAGTGAGCCCTCTACCAATCAAGACAAAGAAGAGAAGGCAGAGGAATTTGTTGAAAAGCCTACTCTCCGCATTGATGATATCATCAAATTAGTCACTGTGGATGGGAACCTAAAACCAATGACTAAGTTCTATGATGAGTATAATTAAGCTGACCAGAAGATCTTGCAAGAAGCTACAGTTAGGTATCTGAATATCTATAATAAGGCATTTCTTGAAATCATATCTCTAATTCCCAAAAGCCTAGAGAAGGAACTAGAAATAAGGAAGAATAATGCCAAGGCAAAGGACCTTGAGATCTAGGAACAAATAGCTATTCAGCTCTATCCTTCAATCACTCAAAAACGAATGAATATGATCTTCAAAGATTGCACAGATGAATTCTGGAGCAAAGCTAGAATGAATCAGCTTATGCTTGGAGAGACTGACAAAGTGGCCAAAGAAATAGAAGACATCCTCTGAAATGCATACAAAAGATTCAATATTCCTATTATAGAGGATATAAGTGATGAACCTTCTGAGGAAGATCCTACAAAGGCAATTGCTGAAGAGTCAAAGGAGTTAAGTGAGGAGAAGAGCAAGGACCTAGATTCCTCTGTTCCAAAAGAGGAAGTCCATGAAGAAGTTAATATCTCTCATCCGGTTTCCCCAGTAGACTCCAGATCTAAAGGAGAAGAAAGAATAGAAGAGAAAATCAGTCAGGAAGAAAAGGTGAAGGGACGAGAAGAAGGTCAAATAGAGAAGACCACAAGTGACAGTGCTGAGGCTGCAGAAGGGAAGAAAACTCTGTCTCTGGCAAGAGACACTGCAGAAGCAGTCAAAGACTTCTTGACAAAGAAATGATGGAATTAGATGAACCAGAGCTACTTCAAGGACCATTCAATTTTGATTCCCTCTCCCTAGTTCAGACTATGAAGATAGCATCCTTTGCCCATGCAAAGGCAAAAGAAAAACTTTTGAAGTCTCACATGGAAGATTGTGAGATAATAGAAATTGCATCTAGAGCATTGGAGAAAATCATGCCATCCTTATAGAAGGATCTTTTGGCCTCTTCATCCAGTAACTTAAAATCTCTTGTCAATTCAATTAGCACACATTTTGATTCTTTGGAAAAGTCAGCTGAAGATAAAGTCCAGAAAGAATTTTTGGGAAAGAGACTCTCTGAGGTAATAATAAATGATAGGAGAGTTATGGATATTGGGATAAAGAGCTTACAAAGTGCTCTTAAAGATGGCAGAGATATATATAAATTTTGTTTATCCTGGCCTAAAGTGACAAAAGATATTGAGCAGAAAGTAAAAGAGAAAGAGGATAAACTGTTAAGTTTATCTAAAAGTTTTGATCCTCTCTCCTCTTCCATAGTAAATCAAGAGTGTCAGACTATTGCAATCATAAATGAAATAAAGAAGCTTGAGAAGGAAAAGAAAAATAGAATAAACAGGTTAAGTGAACTTAGAGGGATAATTATCCCTAAGTTAGAGGCCATGCATGAGGCCCTATATGATGCTCAGACCACAGCCCGGACCAGTGATCTGACATATCTAAAGAGGGCAGAAGCTTTTGCATTCCTGTTGAGTGGTCACATCTCAATTTTGGATAGGATGAAGCAGAGTTGGGCAACAGAATTTGTCCAGTTGAAGATAACTTTTATAGATATAATTCAGTATATGTAAGTAAAACATGTATATATGTTTATGCAGCCAAGTATATATTGTTTTTGGGAAATTTTGGTGTGTGGACCCTACCCTTTGCCATTGATGTCAAAGGGGGAGTGAGGAATAGTGAAAAATGTGGAATCTAGCTAAGGGGGAGCTCTGAAAAAGTGTACATTAGAACAGAGCATTAGCCAAGGGGGAGTATAGTGTAACACTTAGTCATTTTTCACTAAGTGTTGTTGTCAATGTCAAAGGGGGAGATTGTTGGAAAGAGACACTATGTGGATTCATGAGTGTTGTCATTGATGGCAACAAAGTCCATCCCACACATCTGTAGCACATGGTGTGTCTCTACCGGAAGTCAGATTGAAGAATATTTTGGTCCGGTGACCAAGAACACAGCATGCAGCAAGGTTCGACAATCAGGTTTGAATCTCTCAGAGGAGGTATCTTAGTAAAGTGCAGACTTGGGGAAGTCAAGAGGAGTATCATGACTAATATATTCTAGAGTTTGAGCCTCCGGTGATGTAAGAGTGAAAAGATATGAACACTTAAGTATTGGGTTCCTGTTTGGTAGAGTAAACTAAGGAAGAATTGACTAGAAGAGCTTCAGACCTTAATCTGGATGAGATATTGATGGTGATCAAGTTTCTTGAGGTATTATTCATGATTGGCCGACATGATTGATGACTTCTATAAGCATCTCCTTGATACGCATCACTTAGTAAGCATGGATTCAGCTGACAAACCAGAGTTTGGAAATATTTTGAGTTCTCCGGATGCTGACTAGAAAGATGATTGAAATCATTGATGTGGATATATATACCTAATTGATTTTAGTATGAAGGTGTGTGTGGTGTGTTGTGTTGTGTGAAGAAAAGTAGAGAGCATTGTGGAAGTAGTAATACAGGTCTGGTATGTGACAGGACAACAACATAAAAGAAGAGGAAGAATGAAGTGCAGTAGATCAGTGTATTGATCCTAACTGGAACTAAACCTTAGCATATGTGGATTCTTCTTATTAGTTCAAGTACCTAGTTACTTTCTTTGTACCTTGTAGATAGTAAGTCTCTTCTGGGCAGTGAGCCTCTTGTCAGCAGTGTGCTCGGGCAGTGAACCCTAATTGGCAAGTGCCATTTTGTACTATCTTATTCTTCTAATAGAGAATACATTCTTGGGTTAGTCACCCCGTGGTTTTTCCCTTAACAGCGTTTTCCACATCAAAATCATTGTGTTATGTGTATTGACTTTGCTTTTGCTTTCATGGTTGTGGATACTTATTTGTTTTGATGTTGCACTAGTTATTAAAGAAGAACAAAAAGTTAAACTAATTAAGATAACTTATTCACCCCCTTCTCAGTTATCAACATCTCCTTCCTACAACAAGATTATAGAATACTCTACATAGACTCCCACTCAATCAAAGATCAGTACAAAAAATCCCTACCCAACAAATAGGATCAAAGGTGATCAAGCTCTGAGACAAACTGAAAGGAAGCAAGGTACACGGAACACACTTCCTACACCAATCTAATGAGGGAAGTAGAGTGCAAATTATTTAAAATCCTTACAATTACAGTTATGTTATATGTTTAATAAATAGATTACAACAAATAGAACACAAGAATGCAAGCTAGACACAAGATGTATGTAGGGAAAACCCTTACGGGTGAAAAACCCCACACTCTAAAACTTGCACAATGTATTATCAAAAATAAAATGTTTACAATACACTTGCAATGCAAGTTCCTCTAGGAGTCTTCAAATGTTGTTTCTAGAGTAATTTCAACAACATAATAGTACCTACACAAACATCATGCATACTACTACTCCAAACACCTCATTATATAGAGTTACAAGGCATAACTAAGAATCTTCTAGAGATTGGCATCCATCTTGGCCACATGGCCCATTTCACACACCTGAGGACACTTGTCCAACATGCATACACCTCTCTTACATCTGTCATACATGACAGATTTAACTTCCCAAGATGGAGCACTCCAGGCTAAAAATAGGCTATGATAGATGCTCTTACACATCTTACAACTGTCATAAAATCTTCCCAACATAACAACACTTAATGTTGTAAGAGAATCCATCATACAAGACTAAATATAGCATATTCCTCTTACAACATGTCATAACCCAACTTGGGTGCCCAAAGATGCCTTCCCCACATGCAAAGATGCTCTCTAACAGTTGTCTTCACTTGTCAGAGGAATCTCTATACTTGGCTCTTACGCATCATAGATTATGTCATATGTCATAAGACCTTACACATATTACAAGATGCTGACACATGGCATATTAGTGCCACCTCAAATGGACGCCTATATCCACATGGGATGAGTTGACCATCGTAGTCACCTTACAAGCTCAGTGACAACTCACCATGCCACTTCACACTAAATGACAAAACAAGATGTACAACATAAATTACATCATAGGTAAATAAATAAACAAATAATATAATAATCAATGCTAGGAATTGCAAGGTTGAGATACCTTAATTCCCAACAAGGTGGATACTCTTTCCACTTGTATTGTTGTTCCTTACAATACATTCACAATAAATCTTCTAAAACTTGAGTTACCCTCTTTGTCTGACCATTTGTCTCAGAGTGATAAGCCAAGTTTATTTTAAGTTGAGTTCTTGGCACTGAAAATAATGTTTACCAAAATCTTGACATTATATGCACATATCTAAGATATACTTCTTAGGAACTCTATGCAATCTAAACACTTATTGCACAGACTTACAAGCTAAATTGGTACTCCATCCTTTAGATTCTCAGGTACAAAGTGAGCTACTTCAGTGAATTTATCCCCATCACCAAAATAGCATCTAGCCTAATTTGAGTCATATGAAGACCTTGCATGAGATCTATGCTAATGATCTGCCACTTCCACTCTTGGAATATCATATAGATACAGAAGTACTGTTGGGTGCTTATGCTCAACTTTGATTCTTTGGAACTCTAGGAAACATTGTTACAAATCTTACAGCATCACTCTTCATCCCTTTCAAGAAATAAAGAAGTTTTACATTGGTTAGGAGTTTAGTTACTCCTGAATGACCTGATTAAGGTTTGGAATGAATTTCCTTCCACATAAGGTTTCCTAATTCTGTAGAGTTAGGGACATACCAAGTGCATTCTCTACAATTTACTCCCCTACACAATCCATTAGAGGTCCATCTAGGACATGATAGAGGTGAACATTGCATAAAACATAGTGAACAACCAAAACGTTCTAGTATAGCCACCACAATAATTTAAATTAATATCAAAGGATAAGAGATTTCATTTTCAACACTAAGTCAAAAGAATGATCTCAATTTTGACAATAAATCAAATTTTTGACCAACTAGTCATAAAATAAATAATCTTCAAAATTTAGTGGCTAGACTATTCCAAAATAAAGGAATAAAACAATGATAATCCTTGAAAATATAAAAGAATTTGTTTTTCCAAAAAAAAATCCATAAAAGTGTTAAAATCCAAAAGAACACTTACTATGCACTACATGACTAATTGAGTCACTAACAAGGGAGTAGATTTCTGCTCTACACTTGGATTTTCCGAAAAACTTACAGTGGGTTAGAAATCATACTACAAGCACTTCAAACAAATAATTCCCTTAAGACTTTAATCATGCTCAAAAAAAAAATTACAACTCAAAATGTTATAATGCATCCACTCCTACTTCTTGGAGTAACTATCATTTATCATTTAGATGATATTATAAGATTGTGTTATAACAACACAAAGGGGTTAAAGTTGGGACACAAGCTTCTTCCCATCATTCTGCTTTACAAACCTCTATTCTCTACCTCATGGAATAGGTTACTTATTCAAAACTTTAAACAAATTGACTAAATATCTTAGTGATGATTACATTCACCATTGCAGTTGTACTTTCTATCTCTACCAAGAGGCAAAATACATAGTTATCAACCATTTGGCCAAATGCCATGAGAATAACTAATATCTTCTCCTTACAACTGTTACAAATTATCTTTCAACTTCATGTAGATTCTTAACAAAAGTTTCAAAGAATGATACTAATCCTAATCTTGACTCATCAAAATATTGTTTGAGAGGACCCACTATACTTACGTCCTTTACTACATATTAACACATTTTTCCAAAGGCTTCATGAGATTCTAGGGAACTCTTAATCATCTCTTCTTATGCATATTTCTTTATATATGTCAATTGGTTTTCTCATGAATCTTGGGAAACAAATACATTTCCAAATCTTGTACCATTTTTCTCGGCATTCTATGCCAACATATCATTACTTTCCTTTAATGATCCTTTTATTCCACTTGGCTCATTTGAAGACATCTTAGGAATTAGACAAGAACCCATCTTAACTATGATAAAATTCTAGGATTTTCAACACTCAGTTGCTCATGCATCTAGTTGATTATTTTTGGATCTTCCCATCCTTAAGTTATTGAGAAATGAGAGCAATTTATTTTCCCTAGGTTCACTTCCTCTCAATAAATTTTGTGTCAAACATGATAGGCTCATAGGCCCTAATATTTGAACCAAGGCTCTGATCTTGACTTCATACAGACACTGCTCTACCTGAGCTCTTAGTCTGATTAGCAATTGCCCAAGGTTTTACCTTTCTAGTCAAAGTCTCAAAATATTCCCGCTATATATTCCTTAGCAGATTTAATATGCTTTTAG
This sequence comes from Cunninghamia lanceolata, assembly GCA_027924645.1. Lineage (NCBI taxonomy): Eukaryota > Viridiplantae > Streptophyta > Pinopsida > Cupressales > Cupressaceae > Cunninghamia > Cunninghamia lanceolata. The sequence continues at coordinate 19,672,412 of BSBN01000605.1, read as the reverse complement.
AGTTTTAATTCCTCGGTTGGTTCTCTCTTAACCACTAACTTGGGTAAGTGTTGGAAATTAGTCTACCTGACAATTTCCCTGGTTTTTCTCTACACCATTCTAGCATAAAACTAGTTTCAAACATTAGACAATCTGCTGAATGTTAATAAGTTTTCTCGTAATGAACTCATAGGTCCATGTATTCAACCCAGTTTGGTTTGATACCATATGTAACATGCCTTCTCATATAACTCAAAGAAACTAAAGAATTTACAAGAAAGTAAATAAACATGGTAAACATGAGTGAGAATTTTTTTTATATATTTATATCATTTGCATAATCACAAGAAATAAAGTACAACTTTCTATAAAATTTACAACCTTGAAATCATAACATAATCGAAGATAGAATCATAGTGAAATCTTTTCACTTTTCATTTACAATACGTAAACTACACTTGGCATAAAGAATAGTTTTACCTCATAAATTTGACTGTCATAAGTCAAAACATGAAATACACTACATCTGGAATATTGATATCTATCTTCACAAGTCTTGGTGAGTCATCTACTATAGAGGGAGAGCATCATCCGAGTGCTTTACCTCCAACCACAGACTGGTGGTCCCCCACACACCTTCCTTCCTCGAAGTGGCCCTACCCTTCACGAAGAGTATAGATATAAGGAACCAACAAGTTTTTTCCATATGAGTCTCTAGTGTTGTGTCCTATATAACCAACACAGTTGAATACAACTATAGACTCCTTCTAATTGAGTATGACACTACTAGATGGTTATGCAAATCTGGAGCACAGTGAACCAACTAATGCATGCAGAGACCGATGCATTACTTTAGATTCAATATAAATAGATGTTCACAATGAACGTAGTAGTGTGTCCACACTCCTTTGACTCGACTTGGAGACTATCTCATCCTACAGTTGACTTTCATCACTTAGAATCTCTAGACATAAACTTTTATGTATTGTAAATCTATTCTAGTCAATCTGAATTAGAACTAACCCTTAATCTAGGATATACTTGCAATATAAAGATTTAGATATTTCTAATCTTTCAAAGAGTCCCTCCTTGCACACCTTTAGTGCCCTAGGGTCTCTGACCTCATGTCACTCTACTCACTGGCTCTAATATTAAACACTCTTGTATTGAATATAACAAGTCTCGACATTGTCTAAAAGAAAAAAAACATTTACAATTAACAAGTGCCTCTTAGACTCTTTCTGTCTTTCTTTATGGTTATCTCGACTAATCTCTATCAACCATAATATATAATGTCATATCTGAATTTAGAATACTAGTTTTCTAAACCTTCTATTTTTAATACTAGGGTTTGACTTATGTAACCCAATACATGGAAAAATCAAACATCCTTATTTTCTAAAGATAATAACATAATTATAACAAAACAAAAGAACAAGTACCTCTAGTCTTCCTAGACCTCTTGGCATAGTTCGACCACACATTACACTTAGCATGTATAAATATAGTATGCGAGCTATATCCTCATCTATACAATACCTTAATGGATACTTACACTTTCGTAACTAGTCTTTTGACTAAGATCATTAAATCAACCCAAATAGGTTTGAGTCATAAAGATAACAAAATAATTTCATCCTCCTGGTCTACTTAAGTCTACTGACTTTCCATTATGATAGGTTATGGACTCATATGTATATTCATCCTTCAAAAATATGTCAATAAACCTATATCAATAATCTTAAGTACAACAATCATGTGGATTTGAGATTCGAATCTCCCAACATACCCAACTTAGAACAAATCATATCAAGAATACCCCACACTAGGTTAATTTTGTTTTTTATGCAAACAACACTAAAATAAGTTCTCTTGAACATATAATAAGAACTATAATTTCCCATCCCCTGGTATGCCTATACCCTTGAGTTGGTTTGATAGTTTCAATCTTGAAACATAGGAGTAGTCAATTATGTCTCCACTATTACTCTTCAACATAGATACTTAAGACTTAATCGGTCTTTTTTCCTTGAAAGTGTGGATCCATAATATAATCATCAACATTCTAGGTTTTAGTCTTTTGAAAATAACCTCTTGTTGCAACTACAACATGAAATCTATGACTTTCTGACATTCTATTCCTTGTTTCAAGGTTTAAATCTATTCTTGGTTTAACAATAGAGTCTAATCTAACTCTGTTAAAAATGAAAGCAACACTACTTCAATGGAAATCTGATTCGAGATAAATTTCACCAATCTTTAACTATGTGCTATTAACAATGGAGATTGTAACAAAACATAAACCTAGAATATAGAAATATAGCAGAAGCAGAATGAAGCACATAACACAAGTGTTTAATGTGGAGAAAACCCTTTTGGGTAAAAAACTCCACCAAGAAAAGGGGCCAAGTTGTATTATCTTTACAAAAGGAAATTACAAATACATTCACTTCCTCTATCCTTCAACCTTCACTCCAGCAGAACCTAGGTACCTGTAAACTGTTAAATGCCTCTCATCTACTATGCTATGGTTTATATAGAATTTACAAAACCTCAAGACTTTAAATGACTTCTTACAAGCCCATAACACTTGTCAAGAGTCAACAATACAACCTTGGGCGTCCATGACCAAGAATAGGCTCTTACGAGATCTTAAATGTTGTCATACATGCATCCTACACTTGGGAAAATGTGCCCATGCAATATTGAATGCCTTGGGACTAAAAATAGCCACTTACAACATCTTATGATGCATCATATGCTATTATAAGTGTCATAGATTCTTATGACAACTTACAGTTGTCATAGATTCTCTTACACCTTCTTACAACATCTATGACGTGTGCCATAACACTAAAAATAGATTATTCCTCCACATGTGCACCCCACTTTGACTAATTACCATTTACCATAGTAAATGACATCATGTAACTACTGCTGGTAACTCTGGGACTTACCGTGCAGTAACTCCGTAATTACCATGGATAGTAAATAATTTTTACCACTACCGGTGAAACTTGTACATCCCTTATGGGTAATTACAAATAATAAATGGAATAATACAATAATGGGATTTACAAGGTTAATGGAACCTTATCCCAACATTCTCCCACTTGACATTACACATTGTAAATCAACCCATAGGAAATCAAATGAAAAATAATCAGGCACTAGAAATAAGGCTTATAGCCTCTCTGCACCACATGAACTTCTCTGTGCTCACAGGCTTGGTCAATGAATATGCAACATTCTCTTGATTGTCTATCTTCTTCAGCTCAATCTCTCCATTTGCAATCAACTCTCAAACAAAGTGATATTGAACATCAACATGCTTAGTTCGAGCATGATACATGGGATTCTTAGCTAAATAGATAGCTCTCTGGCTATCACAACCAATCTGAATATTTCTGCAATCAAAACCAATACATGTACACAGTCTCCTCAACCAAACTGCCTCCTTAGAGACAAGAGTTGCAGCTATATACTCTAATTTTGTGGTGGACAAAGCAATTGTGGGCTACCTCTTACTCATCCAACTCACTGCACCTCCAAACAGAGTAAACACATAGCCACTAGTGGACCTTCGACTATCCAAGTCACCTGCCCAATCTACATCAACAAAACCTGTATGTCCAAAGATTTATCAGCACTATTAGTACCAGAATAAACCAAACAATGGTTAGGAGTACCTACAGGATATTTAAACACCCTCTTCGCATAGTTCCAATGCTGTCTACCAGGGTTAGATATAAATCTGCTCAAAACTCCCACTGCTTGGCCAATATCTAGTCTAGTGCAAACCATTGCATACATCAAACTCCCTACAACACTAGCATATGGCACATTAAACATATCCTCAAAATCATCCTTAGACTTTAGACACATATCTAATGCAAGCTTAGTACCAATGGGTAAAGGAACTCTAACTGGGTTAGAGTCTGGCAAACTAAACCTCTGCAAAATAGTATTCACATACTTACTTTGTGACAACCAAAGCTTTCTATTAACTATGTCCCTCTTGATCTCCATTCCCAAAATATACCTTGCAGTACCAAGATCCCTTCATCTCAAATGCACCTGAAAGTTGGGCTTTAAGCTCACTGATCATACCCTTAGTATTGTTGAAAAACATGTCATCAACATACAAAGCAATAACCAGTATAGAATCATCAACACAATAAATGTAAACACAGTGATCCTCCTCGCTTCTAATAAAACCCAATTTCAAAACAAATGAGTCAAACTTAGACTGATACCACATTCTAGGGGATTGTTTCAGACCATAAAGAGACCTCTGTAACCTGCAAACCCAATGTTCTTTTCCTTTTACCTCAAAACCTATAGGTTGTTGCATATAAATTTCTTCTTCAAGATATCCATACAAGAACGCAGTCTTAACATCCATTTTCTCAATCTCCCAAACATAAGTTGTAGCAATGGATTAGAGAAATCTAATAGAAGTTAATTTAGCAATAGGAAAGAATATCCCACCAAACTCAACTCCCTCTCTCTGGGAGTAGCCCTTGGCTACTAGTCTAGCCTTGTACTTCTCCAATGAACCGTTTGTTCCAAACTTCTTCTTGAAGACCCACTTACATCCTATGGCCTTTCTTCCTTTGGGTAAATGAACAAGATCATAGGTGTTACAAGAGTCTAAAGCCATCATCTCCTCCTGCATGGCTAACTGCCAAGACTCACTATCATCTATAGAAATAGCTTCCTTGTAGGATCTAGGTTCATCGTTAGTACTCAATAAAGCATATACACAATGGAAATCTGGTGGGCTATACATGTCAACTAGATTCTGTTTCTTGTGGATCTCCTCAAGGGTGGAGTAAGAGACTCTACTCGTTCTTCTACATGATCATCTGCACCAACTTCTTCTGTAACAACAGATTCATCTTCATCAGAACTACTTGAATCTTCTTCTTTTTCACCCCCCAATCCATTATTTTGTTCTTCCTAAGGTGCATCTTGCTACTCTAAATCAAAGTGCACCTTCTTTACCTTTTCATCTTTTTCTTTTGGCTACTCAGGTTCAGAAATAGCTCTAAGTTCCCTAAAAATAACATCTCTAGAAAAGATAATCTTGTGGGTTAGTGGATTCCAAAACTTATAACCTCTCACATTATCACCATATCCAATGAATGTACACTTTTTAGCTTTTGGATCCAGCTTAGATCACTTTTCCTTAGGCACATGAACAAAAGCCTCAGTCAAAAACCCTTAAATGTGAAACATAAGGTTTATTACCTGTACACACTTCATAAGGTGTCGAATCAAGCGCCTTACAAGGAGATCTATTTATCAAGTAGCAAGCAGTACACATAGCCTCTTCCTAAAAGCATTTATCCAACTATGCATCACTAAGCATACTTTTGGCCCTTTCCATAATTGTTTGGTTCATCCTTTCTGCAACACCATTTTGCTGTGGTGTATATGGAGTTGTCTTTTGTCTGATTATACATGCATGCTTGAAAAACTCATCAAATTCCTTAGAGCAATATTCCCCTCCATTGTCAAATCTTAATATCTTTATCTTTAAACCTGATTGGTTCTCTACTAAGTCTTTGAATTCCTTAAACTTAGTGAAAACTTCAGATTTATGCTTCATAAAATAAATCCATGTAAATCTGGATACATCATCAATGAAGGTTACAAAATAACAAGATTTTTTGATAGATTTATTACCCACAGGTCCAAACACATTCATATGAATAATTTCTAACTTCTCTTTTGCTCTATTGCTTCCTGAAGGAAATGATTTTTTGTTTTGTTTATCAAACACACAATGCTCACAAAAATCAAAGTGCTCATCAGAATAGGAGAAACCATCCAACAAATTTTTATTCTTAATAGTTTTTAGTACATTATTACTTGTGTGGCCCAATTTGCAGTGCCACAACATACATGCATTTTTAGTATTATCATCAGATACATAGGAGGCATTATAAACTGTAGTGGCTTCAAGCTTGAACAAGCTTCCAAATCTCTTCGCCTCTACCACCAAGTTCCCTCTCACTAATGTGCAGCCATGCTTGTCAAATGTCACATGCATTCCCAAATCATTCAACTTTAAAACTGAAATTAGATGTCTAGCTAATCCAGGAACATGCAAAACACCTGGGAGGGTTTCAATCCTCCCATCACTAAAACACAACAATACCTTTCCTTTCCTGACAATCGGATATGAAGAGTTGTCTCTAATTACCTCCATCATATTCTTCATATGAGGAGAACCATTCCTTATGCGGAGTCATATGAAATGAGCATCCTGAGTCAACCAACCACTGATCATTAGAAAGAAGATTACATGTAGAAAGTAAAACTTCTTCACCTGCATTCGAGGACTTATCTGAAGCACTCTCTCACTGTTTCTTGGGCTTTCTGCACTCCTTCACATGTCCGCTTTTACCACCGTTCCAACACTTAACTCTATTCTTTTTACTAGGAGTCTTAGACCAGCTCTTAGACTTGTCCTTAGCCCCTTTATGATCTCCTTTAGGTCCTCTTTCCTTAGACCTTCCGTTGACACTAAGAGCATCCCCTGAACTATCTGAACTCTTCTTCCTCAATTCCTATGACAGTAGCACTGAAACAAGAGCATCCAACTTTGGATCCACAACGTTAGAAGTGATAGCAAGGATAACATTCTCCCAAAACTCAGGTAAAGAACAAAGAAGTAAGATACATTTATCTTCCTCACTAACCTCAACATCTACTAAATCAAGCTGACTCACTAACAAATTAAAAGAATTTAAATCCTCTGCAACTAATTCACCTTCTCGCATTTTCATGGAAAATAATTTTATTTTTAAATAAAGTTTATTTACCATACTCTTGGCTTGATAGATCTCACCCAACTGTTTCCACAACTGGTATGCAGTCTCTTCCTTTGCGACATTTAATAGAACAAAGTCTAAAACACACAACTGGATGGTTCTCCATGCCTTCTTATCCAGTCTATCCCACTCATCTTGAGAGACATCATGAGGTTTCTTCTCTTTTTGGACAGCCAACCATTGGTTTCTTTCTTCCAACAAATCTTCAATTTCAGCTTCCACAACTCATACCCTGTTCCATTGAACTTCTCAATGTCTAATCGAGAGGTTGATGCAACAGTGGATGCAACCATAATAACAACACAAGATCTACAAAACAAACACAACCAAATCTCCCACTGTAGCTAGAGCTTCTACACTACCACCCAAGAGTCAAAGCTAGCCAGGCTCTGATACCAAATGTTAGAAATGAAAGCAAAACTACTTCAATGGAAATCTAATTTGAGATAAATTTCACCAATCTTTAACTGTGTGCTATTAACAATGGAGATTGTAACAAAACATAAACCTACAATAGATAAATATACCAAAAGCATAATGAAGCACATAACACAAGTGTTTAACATGGAGAAAATCCTTTCGGATAAAAAACTCCACCAAGAAAAGAGGCCAAGTTGTATTATCTTCACAAAAGGAAATTACAAATACATTCACTTCATCTATCCTTCAACCTTCACTCTAGCAGAACCTGGATACTAGTAAACTGTTATATGCCTCTCATCTACTATGCTATGGTTTATATAGAATTTACACAACCTCAAGACATTAAATGACTTCTTACAAGCCCATAACACTTGTCAAGAGTCAACAATACAACCTTCGGCGTCCATGGCCAAGAATAGGCTCTTATAGAGTCATAAATGTTGTCATACATGCATCCTACACTTTGGAAAATGTGCCCATGCAATCTTGTACGCCTTGGGGCTAAAAATAGCCACTTACAGCATCTTATGACGCGTCATATGATGTTATAAGTGTCATAGATTCTTATGAGAACTTACAGCATCTATGACGTGCATCATAACACTAAAAATAGATTATTCCTCCACATGTGCACCCCACATTGTCCAATTACCATTTACCATAGTAAATGACAATCCGTAACTATCGTTGGTAACTCCAGGACTTACCGTGCAGTAACTCCATAATTACCATGGACAGTAAATAATTTTTACCACTGTCGGTGAAACTTGTACATCCCTTATGGGTAATTACAAATAATAAATGGAATAATACAATAATGGGATTTACAAGGTTAATGGAACCTTATCCCAAAAAATTCAAATCTAGTCCTTCATACTATAGACTATGGATTGATTATCCATTCAAAAAGCACCTCTTATAACTATGTGGTCAATTTATTTTCTCAAACAATGACTAGTTTCATATATGGGTATACCTCAGTTATTTCTAAACCAAAGGTTCCCATCATGTCTAAACTTCAACTAAATTTAGTTTGATTAAAAAAAAAAGATGATAGACAATTTCAGTTTGCTATCCACTTAAATTCAATGTCCAAGATTGCTCTTTCTTTTATATTATATGTAGTCATTTAACATTGTTATCTATTCTGTTTGAGCAATACTTGAAACTATGATATAAATCCACAAGCTTGACAATGTTTTCCATGCCAAGTTTACATAAAAATAATGTGATTTCTATATCACAAAACCAATATATATTCTTGTGGTTCTATAAGAGCATAAGAATATTGTTTCCATAGTATCTTATGACTTACAAATCTACATTGTCTTGTATGTACTATTTTTCACTGAAACCTACGGCATGCAAGAAACATATAGACATATATAATATGTTTACACAATGTCACACTAAAAATATTTTGTATGAGATAATAAACTACTATCTGAAGGTAATATAATGCTATCAAGATCATTGTACACCTTCTAATATAAGTGAATTTCAATCACCGATTATTTGATAGCAACCAATAAAACTTCTACATATATTCCAATGAGAAAAATGATCTATCTGATAGGCCAAAACTAGGGTAAAGAATAAGAAAGATTTAATGCTTTATAATGAATTTCAGTGTGGTTTGTAGACACCTAAAATTGACTTGCTCTACAAACCAATTTCCCATATCTCTACACCACCAATTATCCCTCCTATTAATAAAATAAATTCATTTTATTTAATTAATTTATCCCTAATCATCTACCTTTGATCATTTACCCATCCGTTGTGATCAATTAATTCACTTAATTTATCACTTTACCTTATAACTATATCCTCATTGATTAAATAAATATTCTGAATATTTATTTAGCTAATTTGTCCATCTCCCTAATCCCTATTAATTAGATAAATCATGCTTATCTAATTAATCTACCCTATTAATTAACCTATCCCTATCTTAGTTAATTAAATATCAATTATTTAATTAGCTACCCTAGTTTACCTATCCCCTAGACCTAAATTAATTAAGCTAAACACTTAATTAACCTTGCTTAGCCCATCCTCCCACACACTTTTGAATAAAAATCATTTTTTTATTCAAAGGGTCAAATCTCCCTTACAACTCATTTATCACCCTCTTACACATGTAAGTGTACATGTGTCCTTCAACCTTCACATCTTCACATAAAAGTAAATTTTTAATTCACACTCCCCCATGAGTTGAATTTTTAATTCACTTGTCATATCCACTCTTCCCAAAAATAAATTTTTAATTTATTTTTATCCTCAACACCTTTCCCCATGTGAATTTTTAATTCACAGATAATGAGAGCCCTCCAATCCCATTGACTAAACCTCAACCATTGATCTCTCTCATCTACTCCTCTTGTGACACTTGTCACAAGGCTATGACTTCAATCCTAACCTTAACTCAATCATTTCTAGCCCTTGATCTCAACTTTTGATCCTCGCCATCCTCTTTTCAAAAATCTATAAATGAAATCTTCACCCAAGCCATTTACAACAACTTCTTCTTGCATCCTTACCATGGCCAAATTTCTCTCAAATCTCTTCATCATACCATCATAATGCCAAAATCATTCCTCATCCCCATCTCAATCTCCATCTAAATCCAAATCCCTCATCCTATTGTGTTGAATGCATTGAGCAAATCCACATTCCATTCTTCATCTACTTGGGTAAATCTAAGGAGTTTGGGTGCAACTCCTTCCACCCTATCTTGGATTTGTGGGTCACATGTGAGGTATATCATTTGTTTTTGCATTTGATTTGTGTTTTTGGCTTTCATTTCAACTTCATAGATCACATGGTCTATACGTGTCAATCTGGGGATCGTAATCTTGTGAAAGGTGTTAGGGCTATATGTCTAAGGGGTGGAAGTCATGAGATGAGTAAAATGAATGCAACTAGAAAATAAACCTACTGCAAATTGAAAAAAAATTGGCAACAAAACTGTCACTTCCTGGCGTCAGGAGTTGTTCTATTCTATTCAGGTGACAAGAACTGTACATAAAGCAAATTCTAAAATAAACAATTAAATGCAAATTACATAATTTATGAAATAGGAAGCACGTTAATCAAATTAAAATTATTTACAGCTATGAACACACAAAAGTTACGGGAGATGAAATACCATTCCAACACAATACAAAATAGAAGTGATAGAAATCACACAACATAACCCACAAAAAAATAGAAATATATATACAATCATTCGGTTGCTGCAGAGTGGGCACCCTTCCTCTCAGCAAACCATTTGAAAGAAATGAACTACAGATTTTCTAAAATTAGCTCAAAACAATAATATTTCTTCTGCAACGATATTGGTTTCATACATATCATCTTCACTTGAAGAATGCGATAGATTTTATAGCATCCACATACAAAACTAAATGGCTATTTTTATTCCCACAGTTTATAGTCTTACGGTGGAGATTTATTGAGCGTGAGATAGCCCACGTCCACTCTATCAAAACTGATTCACATAATAGAATACTAAGATTATTCACCTCCCTTTCCTGCAGCTTGGAAGAGACAAAAACGTGGAGGGGAAATATAGCTGGCAGTATATGCAAATATTGCTAATTTGTATATATAGCTAGTGGTTTGATTCCATAACGTCAATGACCTGGGAATAAAATATATAGTGGGTGGTTGAAGTATCTCATCAAGTAGTTCATGTTGTAAAGAGACCCACAAAATACCCATGACTATCATGGAGAGCATGTGATAGGTGGAAGACTTGACAATGAACGTTGAGATATAATATGGAACTGGCGACAAATGACATGGCAGAATATGATATGGCAAGAGTTCATGCATTGTTTTCTCCTTCTATTATCATGCTATAGAATTATTTCTTTTAGCGTAATGAAAACAAATATGAGTAAACACAATAATATTTAATTTTCATGTATTTCATCTAGAAACTAAATTTACTATTACTTATTTTTATTTAATCATAAGCAGTTTAAAGTGGTAAAATGGTACGATAAGGTATTAAAATAGAACATGAGAATGGGTATGAAGGTGTATGAAATGAGCTAAATTATGGCATAAAATGGGACGATAATAGATCTCATCACTATCTTTTCCTATTATACTTTCTCTTTTCGCTACCCGCACCTTGAGTAAGTAAGATATAACTATATCCTACGAAAACTTGATTACACAGTTGTTATGAATGCAAGTTTAATGTTTTGCATGAGTTTAACACTAAACACTATGTGAGAACATCTCTATGAGCTCTTACTTATTTGTAGTCAAAGAATAGCATAATATTTGAAAGATTAATAAACATACCTTTTGTATGTCCTACTACAGATATGATAACAACAATACTCCTTACTAGAAAGTTCTCTCTATGGATGTCGAATGCCAATAGAGCTTCTCTAGATGGATTGTGTTCACTCTCTCTTCTCAGCTCATGAGATATTAGTCCTCTCTCTCTCTTATGATAACAATATTGTTATCCTTCTATGTTGTGTTGTAAAATCTCCACTTTTACGATAAAAATTAGCTCCTATCTCCTCTCGATAATGATTCTATTATCTTCCTCAACTCACCAAGACAATGATTCCATGATTCTCATGATACTATGCTTTCTATTTGTTGTGATAACCATCTTGTTATCTCTCTTTTTTTCATCTAACATAGCCATCACTTCATATTCTAACAACCCATGCCTCAAGTGCATTTAAGACTCCACTAAAAAGTTGTTTAGAAAATTCTCCACAAGGTCGTGGAAAACTCCACTTATCATGCCTCCAAATGCTCTTAGCTCAAGCATTTTGATAGAGGGGAGCATGGTTATTAAATACCACTCCTCATGAATACAATGAATATCTTAAAGTATCCTATGCTATCGAATTGGTTAACAAAGAATGCTTCTTTAATTAAAGAAGGTTGTTATCTTTTAAAAACCCATTAACAATCCGCACTCTCAACTCAAGAATATTAACGTAACAATAATCTAAGAATATAGACTTTAATATCAATAGGGTTTATAATAATGTGACGTAAACTTATGTACATTATGTGATTGGGTTGAGAAATCTCCCCTTCATGTATAAAAGAAAAACATGTCAATTTATTTTAGACAAAATACAAATTTTGACATTAAAACTATTAACAAGAAACATACTAACAATTTCTTCCAACTACGTCATTGCAGATGAAAACATAATTTTGTTTATGATGCAAAGAATGATGTTTTTGATAGAAAGTCGTCTTAGTCGCAAAATGACTAACGTTCAACCTTGACAATGTCGATTTCCCCAAAATGACTAGGTTGACATTAAAAGACATTTAAAAAGACTCTAAACGACATCAACAACTTATCGAGTTGAGAAATAAACTTAGACCAAAAGGGTCGAGTACCACTTACCTGACTTAACTAGGTTCACTTATTTACACCAACACAAGACTTAAGATGGTGACAAACTATTCTTTTCCTAATATCTATTCCCTTCTCTCTGATGATGCTCTCCCTCCCTTTCTCAGAGGGGCAGAAACCTATTTCTTGAATACAACTTGCAATCACCAACCCATGATTAGTGTATCAATAATCATTTCATAATCCTTATGAAATCATAATGTATCTTGACAACATATAAACACATGTCAATTCTCATAATATAAAAATAATTTCATGAAATCATTGATTTCTCCTGACATTTCCACTAAACGCCAAATCATTAAATCATGCATAATCATCTACTAATTATGAATAAGTAAAAAGTAAAGTATAGTCAAAATTTGGGGTGTGAAGCAGGGCTACAGGTACATGCAGTAAGGTAAATTTTGGTGACTTTGTTAGCCATAGTTTCCCCCCAAAATAATTAACAGGGGAGTGCAGGGGGTTGCTGGGAGTAGTGCCCTTGAAGCAAAAATAACCCTATATTTAATTTTGGGTGTCGACAGTTAGTTTGTTATTGGCCAACATAAAAAATTGACATTGGATAACCACCAAAGAGGCTTGATAAATAAGCAGGTAGAGAATGTCAAAGGTCATGGGATGCATATTAGAATTAACATTTGTGTACTCCTGGAAGACCTTGCATTGCAAGTGTGTTGTAACCATCTTTTGATTTGATAATACATTGTCCAGGTTTTGGATTGTGGGTTTTTTTACTTAAAAGGGTTTTCCCCACGTATATCTTATGTTGTGAGCATTGTACTTGTTTTTGATGTGTTATTACATTTTTGTTAATGTGCATTTAATAATCAGTAACTAGCAAAGATTAAAATTTATATAACTTTCCTCATTAGATCAGTGTAGGAAGTTATTTCCGCATACCTTGCTTCCTTTTAGTTAATATCAAAGCCTAATCACCTTTGGTTCTAGTTGTTGGGTAAAGGATTTTTTGAGTTGATCTTCATTTGAGTGGGAGCTTATGTAGAGGATTTTGAAATCTTTGTTGTAGGAAAGAGATGGTGAGCACATCTGGGAAGTTTGAGATAGAGAAGTTTAATGGAGGCAACTTTGAGTTGTGGAAACTTAAGATGGAGGACATATTGGTGGATAGAGATCTATGGTTCCCAGTATCTGGAACTATGCCATTGGGCATGAAACAAGAAGATTGGGATTTGATGGATCGAAAGCATAAGGGTTTGATAAGACTTTGTTTGGTTGATTCAATGCTCCTAAATATCCATAAAGAGAAAACTACAAAAGATCTTTGGAAGAAACTTGGAGATGTTTATCAAGCTAAATCCCTAGTAAACAATTTATTCATTCCTTACCAAATTCATGGGACCACCTTGTTATGGCCATTAGAATTATTACTACCACCTTCAAGATGGATGAAGTGGTTTCTTCTTTGTTGGCTAAAGAGATGTGGAGAAAAATTTCCAAGTCGACTAAGGAGGCTCTTGTGGTTCATGGTAGATCTAAAGAGAAAGAGAAGAAAAAGGATAAGAAGAAAGAAGAAAAAGGAAGATCCAAATCTTGTGGGAGATCCAAGTCTCCTAGAAAGTCCAAGGCTCTATGTTGGAACTATGGAAAACCTGGTCACTTCCGCAAGGAGTGCAAGGAGGAGAAGAAGAAAAAGAAGAACTATGATTCAAATTCTAACAAGTCATCTCAGGATGATGGAGAAGCATTTGTCACTGCCTTGGCAACACATGTATCTGAGGATGTGTGGCTTATTGACTTTGGTGCATCTTTTCATATGACCTCACATTAGGTTTGGTTTTCAAAGTATGAATAATTTGATGATGGAAAGGTTTACTTGGGTGATGACTCTCACCTGAAGATTGTTGGCCATGGAAGAGTCTTGACTCAATTCCCTGATGGATGAGTGAAGGGGATCAATGATGTTCTGCATATCCCTGGTTGGGAGTGAAACCTTCTTTTTGTAAGTAATTTGAATGATGTGGGTGTGTAGGTTGTTTTCTTGAAGGGAGGATACAAGATGAGTAGAGGGACTTGTTAGAATATTGAAAAAGAATATAACCCAGAATCAAATTGAAAGAGCTAGAATCTATAAACTGTAATGCAAATTAAATGAACAACATAATAGTACAATGAGAGAATAATGTAAATGATCAATGGCATAATAGCATTATGAGAGAACTATAGCTCCAGCCTTCATTACATTCATTCTTCATTCATTCCAAAATGAAAAGAGATACCTTGCTTATAAAGAGAAGGTGAGAGCTAGAAAGGTGGAGTAAAAGGTGGAGTAAAAGGTGGAGTGAGAGGTGGAAAGTGTCCTACAATATGTGACAATTAGAGGATACCAACTAATTACACATGTGGAGGATAAGACACCTCACTCCAACTATCAACAACTCAATACACAACTAGACTCCTAGAAAACTCACTAAGTCAACTTAACATGTGAATATGTGTGTGAATATTATTTAACTAATAAATAGTTAAATAATATGAATTATCCACACAACATGGGAAAACACTAGATAGGTAATATCCCTATTCATAGTAACACCCCCTTTGAGTGTAACTTAGGGAGAAGCTAACTAGAGCAAGAATGCAAAATGCAAAAAATAGGTCCTAGCTACAAGGCCATGTTAGGTACCCATCTACAAAAAATCTCTCACAAATAGAGAAAAGGAGAAAACCAAGTGGGAAAAAACTCCTCCCCAAAAGAGAGAAAACATAAAATGCTCTCTATAATATGAGAAGAACAAAACCCATTGTGAGGAAAAAGTCCCCTCCATAAGAGAATACACCCCCCTAGAATAGAGAGAGTGAGAGAGACTATGAAACCCCCCCCACAATGAAGTAGCTCCTATTCCAAAAGAGCATGCCCATATATGAATACTAAAGATAATCCATTTGCGGCAAATGACTTTCTCCCCTTAGGAAGAAATAACTCCAATGGTGAGTGCTAAGTAACTCCCATTTGAAGAAGCAAGGTGAGGATGGAAGTCTCATAATACATCATATCACAGAACACTGCTCGAATGTCTTCATGCTGATGTCAAAATGAGTCACAAACAAATCAGGAGTCACAGGCCTAACTGAAATAAGTGACCTCTCAAAATCATGTGAAAACTGATGAAGAGCAAGATTCAAAGAACTGATGTATGGATTTGGAATTTCAATGCATGCCATGTGGCTACAATGCAAATCCCACAAGATGTCATGTGAAGAATCACTGGAAGCCTTCGGTGAATCCTCTTTGAACTCTATAGAAATAGCAGGTGTATGTGTACTAATGCAGGAGCATCTAGTGGTGTAAGGGCAATCTTGCATCACCCAAAAAAAAGATGTGTTTCAAAATTGTTGATGTTCTTCCCATATCTTCTCAAAATTTGTGGTTCTGGTCCCATAATCACCTAAATAATGATGTAGAACTTTCAGTTTTTCCAAACTGCTAAAAATAGTAACCTGCTATTTTTAGAAAGTTTGCATTTGGGCACAGAATGAAGTCAAAATTTATAGGAAGTTACATAATGGAAATATAAGACCTTTGGTGAAGGAATCGTGCAAATATCATTTACGAGCTGAAAGATATTCAAGTTTCTGTTTCCTGAAAAATACTTGAAAATTATTCAAATCCATGTTTGAGGCACTAAATGGCCATGTATGGGCCCAAAAATGGCTATAACTGGTAGATCTAGTTCTTAGCACGTAGAGCACTCTGCGAGCTTTCTGACGCATAAAACAGTTCGTCAATTGGACACCCGGATCAAAAGTTATGGCTCCTGGAAGTTGACCTATTTTTGGAGGGAGATGCAAATTTTGAAATTCGGTTGTTGGCCGCCAAAAAGGCTATTAATAATCATTTTTGGGAACCTTGGGAGGTAGTAGAGTTAAGGGGGCAAGTGTAAAGTCAAGAATAGGTGGGAAAATAGAAACCCTAGCTGATTTGGGGGTTACAGAAGGCGGAAGATTCCATATCTTGGTAATAGTAGTTGTAGTGTGTTGCAACCTGTGGAGGACTGATTCCTCTTATTGTAATTAAGCTTCTGTAATGTAATGAGTTGCCCAGATCATTAAAAGAAAGTTCTATTCTCTATGTTCAATTTCTATTATTGTGTGTTTTATGGTTTACCCCTTCATCAAGTGGTGTCAGAGCAAGGGTTCCTGAGTGTGTAGACAGATCGTCGACTGTGAGGCAGTTTGCACCAGGACTTGAGGTTGTGAGTTTGCTATAGAGATCAAGATGCCTCCATGAAGAAACTATGGTGGGAGGAATGCTTTGACAGAAGAGGGTTTTAGAGCCCTGCAAAGACAAATCAATGCATTGCAAGAGGAGCTGCGAAGAGGGTTTGTACTGAGAAGGAGAGAGGAAAGCGAAGATGAAGCTGAAGAAGAGCTATCCGAGGAAGAACAAGCTGCAGGAGATCCTGCAGAAGTTAGGTTGTTGAGGGCCATTTCAAAGATTGGAAAGAGGCCCAGGATCAAAGTTTCTACATATTCTGGAGATTTGAATCCAGAACAGCTTATTGATTGGATCAATGACATGGAGGAATACTTCGAGTATGAAGATGTAGAAGACCCAGATCGGGTCAAGTTTGCAAAAACAAAATTGAAGGGCCATGCCAATATTTGGTGGAAGGAGGTCCAGTTAGAGAGGAACAGAAGAGGAAAGGGAAAGATCACCAGATGGGATTGGATGGTGGAGAAACTGATGAAGCAGTTCATTCTTGTGGACTATGAGATGGAGTTGCTAAAGAAGCTGTAAGGACTGAAGCAAGGTAACAAGTCTATTAAAGAGTATACAGAAGAATTTTATAAAATTACTATCAGAACCAGTCATGCAGAGCCCAACAAGGAGAAGGTAGCCCATTACATTAATGGGTTGAGGTCGAGTATTCAAGAGGAGCTGAGCCTAGTCAGAATGACCACCATAGAAGATGCATACAAGTTTTCCCTGAAGGTGGAAGAGAAGCTGAATAATAGATTTGATAGCAACCAAAGGGGAAGAGGTCAAGGTGGAAGGATTGGTGGAAGGCCCTATGGAGGCCATAATGAAGATCAAAAGAAAAGTGAAGAAGCTGGCACCAGTCAAAATCACAGAGGGGATAACTCCTATCGCCTTCGTGACCAGAACAATGGTGAGCAAAGAGGAAGAGGAAGAGGTAGACCTGGACAAGGACCTGGAAGAGGAGGTTTCAGAGTAACCTGTTTCCAATGTGGGGAAGAAGGGCATCGAGCATATGATTGTCTGCAACATCAAGGAAGGACAAATAGAAGACCTAAAGGTAATGCACGAGTTGCACATGTAGATGAAGATGCACATTCTGAGCATTTTGAAGATGCTGAAGGGGGAGAAACCCTAGTTGTTAGAAGAACCTTGCTGAATGAGGAGAAAGAACCCAATCAGAGGAAGAGTTTATTCTGCACAAGGTGCAAATGTGAAGGTAAGTGTTGTGATATTATTATTGACAGTGGAAGCACTGATAATCTTGTTTCAGAGGAGATGGTTGACAAGTTGAAGTTGACAAGAAGAAAGCATCTGCATCCATATCGGATTGCATGGTTGCAGAAAGACCATAGAGTTTTGGTCAATGAGCAGTGTTTAGTGAAGTTCAAGATTGGTGATTACCATGATGAGGTGTTGTGTGATATCATACCGATGGATGCATGTTATATGCTGTTGGGGAGGCTGTGGCAATATGATAGGAGCGCTATCCATGATGGCCGTGCAAACACATATTCCCTGACAAAGGATGGAGTGTCATAACTTGAAGCCCTTGAAGGAGGTGGAAGAAAAGGTATGTAGTACTGCCAGAATTTGCCTGGTAGATGGTAGGAAATTTTTGGAGGGTATGAAGCATGAGCGTCATTGCTTTGCATTGATTCCTAAGATTAGTCAAGACAACTGTGAAGATGTACCAACAGAAGTTTCAAATATGTTGGAAGAGTTCCAGGACATTATCTCTGATAATGTACCAGAAGGTTTACCACCAGTAAGGAAGATAAGTCATCAAATGGATTTGATACCAGGAGCAAATTTGCCAAACAAGGCAGCACACAGAATGACCCCTGCAGAGAATGAAGAGCTGAACAGACAAGTTTAAGAGTTGTTGAGGAAGGGACTAATAAGGGAAAACCTAAGTCCATGTGTTGTACCTGTAGTACTAGCACCAAAGAAGGATGGAGAATGGAGGATGTGTACAAACTCTCGATCCATCAATAAGATAACTATCAAGTATAGATTTCTATTGCCAAGAATGGATGACATCATGGATTGTTTGTGTTGGAATCGTTTGCTGTTGTGCCAAAAGCTCGAGCTGTCAACACTCGCTACAAATGCCAGACTTAACCTAAATCCATGAGAGGCTCACTGCCATGTCACGAATCCTGAGGTCAACGTTGAACACCTCACTGACAAGGGGGCAACTCACTGCCAACAATCCCCCCCAAACGCAACCCAAGGGATTTGAACCCGTGACCCATGGCTCTGATACCAATTGTAGGAGTCAAGGACAACACTGAGAGGGGGGTGAATCAGTGTTGTATGAATTTTAACTTTTTGCAAACTCTATCTTACAAGACAAATAGAGAGGAGGACATTAATGATTTGTTATGTTTATATGCACAAGACTTATAATAACAGATGTAAACAAAATAGGATCAAACCATTAATATGCACACACAAAAGAAATCAATGAGAAGCATGACACAAGCTTTTTACTGAGTGGAAAACCCTCAGGGGTAGAAAAACCACTCATGAAGTGCCTCACTGGGTAACTTTAAAAATTTCTTACAAAGCCTCACTGGCTGAATATTATGTCTCACTGACAATTGAGAGATCTTATTAACCTACAAGCCTCACTGGAAACAAAGTTTAGAAGCACCAACTTCAAGGAGCACCAACCCCTAATACAGAACAAACTAAAAAATAAGAATTCAGAGGGTTTCTCTGTTTCAATACAAAACATTTCTTCTCTCTCATGTGTCTGTCAAATGGCCATTCTTTTCATCAACCCAAATCATATGCAAACTCAGATATTCAAAATCAATCCTGTATCTTGATCCACTCAACAACACTACATCATTTTGTATGTTTCATCTCTATCATTCAAGACACGCCATCAATGCACCTGAAAAACTATTATATACAATTTGAAAAACCTTTCACATTCTACACAATCATTTTTCATCTGCAAAGAAATTAATTTTCTCTTCATGCCCATGACTGTTCATCTTCTTCTTCTCTGCATAAATAATTACATCCTGCAATAAAATTATAAACAATAGGACTCCTGGAATTTCACTTCTCTCCGCAAGAATATCTTCTTTAAACAAATATCTTTCATATTTTTGAAACCTTCAATCTGTTCATTTTCCTTTCAACAAGACTCTTCATATTCTCTGAGCATAAATAAAAAGCAATTCAATTTCCCTTTGCAAATATTTATTCATCTTCTTGCAAAAGAAAATAAATAATGTCCACCATAAAAAATGTCTTCATTTTTCTGCATTCCCTGTCGGAAATCTATTCTTCAAAAATATATCTTCAAAATGAATTTAATTCATTCAGCTCCTATTCATAAAAAATTCTTTCCATATCTTTCATATTCAAGCCCAAAAATTTCCTTCATAATGAACTTTGCCTTCACAAAAAATATCTTCAAAAAAAATTACATATATCATACTCAAAAAAATCCATCTGCAATTTTCTTAACTCTGTATAAACAAGTCATTCTCCTCACTTTCATAAAAACTTCCCCTAAAGATATATTTATAAATCTCCTCCAATAAAAAATCTTGCCTTTTTAAAACATCAAAAATCTGCCTTTTTTAAAAAACAAAAAACTCCTTAAAAAGGCTAAATTTTATGTCATAAAAATATGACATAACACCGACCACCAAAAATGGAGATAAATAGGAAAGTTTCTAAGATAAAAAAACAAATCAAATGTCACCTTTTTCAGGCTGCATAAGGAAATAAACTTCCCACTCCAAAGAATATTCGATGACTTAACTAAATAACTGAAAAAGAACTTTTGGTGCCAATACCAATGTGAATAAGATGATCTTATATACTTTTAGAAATGTTTAAGTCTTTTCTAAGCATGGAATTTGTTCATCAAATCGTGTTGTGGCTTTATAAACCTATGGTCACTTGAATATTTCAAAAGATCTTTCACATTTATCTCTTTATCTAAACTGATGGTGTTTAGTAGAAAAGGTAATGAGCTAGTTAAACTCATGACACAAATACCTTCTACTAGGTCAACTTTAGTGATAGCAACCTATTACAAATGAAGATTTATAGATTGCATATTAGGATTTATCCTTAGAGACTAGAAATCCTTTAGGGTTTAGATCTTCAAATTAGAATCAAATCCTTAATGCAAGACTTTACAAATGTCTACCAACAGTGACCTCAACTCCAGTAAACATCTTATCCTTGTATCAACACAAGCTTTGATCAAGCACCAAATTTTGTTACTCTGAATGAATGGTATCAACATCATTTCTCAACTGCAATTTTCAACACATGCATTGTGTCCTTTCCTTAACACCATAATAACAAGATAGACATTAACAACCAATGTGATCATCAATTGATCAATCAAGTCCTGCAAACCTATCAATCAATCATGATGGATACCTTCAACCTGTGTTTGTCATAGGAGTCATTGAATTCCTGTATGATCAACATTTGAAGCACAAGACAATTATGACATATAGCATCATATATTGTTCAACTGAGATCCAACAGAGATCCTCTTATTCCAGAGCACTAATATGAGTATCATGAAGATATCCTGATCAAATGGAAGCATCATGAAACAACAACTTTATATGAACTGGCACCATTACCTGACGATTGACATCACATGTCACATTGTCTGAACACCTGAAACTTCCTGCCACATGATGTACTTGTATCATCAACACAACACCTTTTTGACATCAATGACAATCAACTACCATCAATCTCCCCCTTTGTCATTGATGGCAAAACTCCATGATGCAATTTTTCTTTCTCCCCCGTTTTGACATCTGATGACAAAGCCTGAATTAACTCCCCCTGAGAACAACTCTACTAAAAATATGATATAGCTTGATCATAACATTATGAGGGCTTTGAAGACATAAACTCCTATTATCTTGTTATCTTTAACCAAAAAATTAGAACCACTTACCAAAATCTTTGATACCACTTGTCTTTCAAAGTATTGAAGGCACTGAATGCAATTTTACTGAACTTATCCTAAACATCAACATTTCAAACTTGAGAGCAAAAAGATACCATGAAAGTTACATCTGAAGCACAATACCACTTCTTATTACAATACCACTGGTAAACACTGACAAGACTAATCAACATAACTCAACTCAGCACTGATCCACTTCCTAAAATAGTCCTAAAGCAACATATCAACCTGAAGTATACCATCCATTTACTGACATTCAACCTTCTGAACACTTTTGCAAAGAAATCATAAACATACCAATACTCTTTGATGAACAAATTTGTAGGAAAAAATCATGAAGACTCCTTATCACACAGTTCTCAACACAAGATGCCAAGATGACCATTTTTTATAAGACCTTTACGTGCCTCTGATTTGAAGAAATACAAGATTCACCATCAATGTCATAAGAAACTCTAGATTATCATCTTCTTTTGACACTATCTTCAAATCACCTAAAAGCTCTGAGATACATGTCATAAAACATAACTCAACAGAGTAATAGATATAATCATCAAACTGACTCCTTAATATGAACTATCATCCTGCAACCAAACAATTCTTGCACACCATTTCTGACATGACAGAGAATGAAAACCATTTGAATAAATGAAGACTATCCTATTGTTTTTGCACAACTATTTACAACACACTAAAAAAATTGATACACACATAACCACATCTAAAACATACTGCAATCAACAAGAATCCTTGCCTCTTGACTTCATCATTCAAAATAAGATATTATTGCAACAACACTTTCCAAAACACTTTGGATTGCAATACCATGGCAATTCAACCTTTGTAATCAACAACATGATCAAGAACAATTTGTGCATTTGAACTTCTGAAGCATAATGAGCCAAAGAACACCTGAAACACTGTCACATACTAAACATCAACATTGTTAGCAACATCAATAATTTTAAAGCATGGTAAGAATGATAGACAGACAAGATCATCATATCAAATGATCTTCTTCTTGAAACTTCTTAGGGTTAACTGATAGAACATTTGATACCTCCCCCTTACTTCATGCTATGTTATGCAACAGATGAAATGACTTGTGCAAGATGAACAATCTTAGATTTTGACTTCTCTTTACTTTCCTTTTGCTTCCAAATTTTCACAGGTGCTTTCTTCCTCCAAACCTTTTCTGCCTCTTTGCATTTCCAACCTATCAAATCAGGTGATACTTTTCTGCAACTAAATGATTTGTGACCAGGAAAATTGAAATTATAACAAATTATTCTGTAATCATAATCAAATGATCGAGTATTTATATTATGCTTCCAAGCAGTATCATACCTTCTATTCATTTTGTAGTTTCTTTGAATGTGACCAGCATTATTGCACTTGTAACATACAAGGTTAGTATTCCTTCTACAATCAACTGCATTATGCCCAGAATGATTACAAGTAAAACAGTAACCATTAAATGAATAGTTATACTTGTATATGTAAGCTTGTCTTATAGATGCAGGTTTTCTAAAATTTCTTCTTTGATTGTACACAAATTCATCTCTCATTTTCTATTTAGCTTCACTCTTCCTTTTTCCTTCTGTGGCAACATGACTTAAATCAATTTTCCTTTTAGGAGTCTCTCTAGCTTTGGAACATTCCCCTTCTTCAGTACTCTTTTCAAATAGCAGATTCTTATGCAACTTAGAGGAAGCCTTTTCTAACTCCTTTCTTAAAGAGACTATTTCTTATTCTAGATTTAGATTCTCAATCCTTGTAACTTCAAGGTCAGATATTGAGACATTAGCTATCCTCTTAGCTTCTTTAATTTATGTCTTTAATCTAGCAATTAGTTTGTCTAAATCATCAATATATGTCTTTAAACTTATAATTTGACATCTAGCCTCTTCAAGATCTGTAGATACAATTTCAAGTTCTGAAAGTACATTGTCTTTTGATTCTCTTTCTTGTTGCAATTGCAACATTAATTTCTTGTTCTCCTTATAATTCTTGAGTTCAGTTAGAGCATATATGAGCTCTCCTTCCAGATCAATCTCACAGTCTTGTTCATCATATTCTTGATCATCATCACTTGTGATGTTAACTTTTTCTGAATCTGATTGTGATTGTCTTCTTTCATGGTCACTTTCATTAGACACCAAATTGTTCTCTTCTTTATCATTACCTTGATAAATTCTTATCAGTTCTTTCCAGATATCCTAAGTTATTTCACACTACACAATTGTACAAGAAATATCATTAGATAAACCGGATAAAATAACTTTCTTGGCTATATCATTGCATTTAAGAGCCTCTTTGTTATTTGCAGAAATACCATTCTCAACTGACATTAAAATATCATATCCTAAGGAGGATAAAAACACTTGCATTCTAACATACCAAACTGAAAAATTTGAACCATCAAACTGAGGAACATCTGAAACTTTTTCTTCTAAGACAATATGGGATTCAACATGAAGAACATCTTTATCAACTGACTTTATATCAACATTTGGATTTGATATGAATGATGTCTTTTGTGTCTTTTGACCAGAAAGAATCTTAACATTTCTCATGTTCTTATTTCTCCTGCACTTACCCATTGAACTCCACACACAGGACCTACCCAAGCTGATTAAGCTGCAAAAGGGAAACTGGCTCTGATACCAATTGTTGGAATCGTTTGCCGTTGCGCCAAAAGCTTGAGCTGTCAACACTCGCTACAAATGCCAGACTTAACCCAGATCCACGGGAGGCTCACTGCCATGTCACGAATCCTGAGGTCAGTGTTGAATGCCTCACTGACAAGGGAGCAGTTCAATGCCAACAGTTTGAGTGGAGCCAAGTACTTCATGAAAATTGACCTGAAGAGTGGGTATCACCAAATCCATATCAGAGAAGGAGATGAATGAAAGACATCCTTCAAGACAAAGGAAGGTTTGTATGAGTGGTTAGTCATGCCATTTGGGCTAACCAATGCACCAAGCACATTCATGCAGCTCATGAACGAGGTACTGAAAGAATTTTTGGAAAGTTTTGTTATTATTTATTTGGATGATATTTTGATTTTTAGTAAGACTTGGGATGAGCATCTGATGCATATCAGAAGAGTTCTAGAGAAGCTGAGGGAGGAGAAGTTGTTGATTAATCTGAAAAAATGTAGTTTTGCAAAGAAGGAGTTGGTATACCTGGGATTTGTTGTCTCAGAGGAAGGTCTTAAGATGGACCCAGAGAAGTTGAGGGCTATCATTGAATGGCCTACACCAAGGAGTGCAATAGAGGTAAGATCTTTTCATGGTTTGGCAAGTGTTTATAGGAAGTTTATCAGGAATTTTAGTAGCATTTGTGCACCCCTAACTGAGACAATGAGAGGGGATAGAAAAGAGTTTAGATGGATTGAAGGAGCAGGCAAGAGCTTTGATACATTGAAGTAGAAAGTCGTAGAACAACCTATTTTGGCACTTCCAGATTTTAATAAGGTATTTCAGGTAGATTATGATGCTAGTGGTAGTGGTATAGGAGTTGTTTTGAGCCAAGAAGGTAAGCCCATTGCCTATTTTAGTGAGAAGCTTAATGATGCCAAGAAAAAGTATTTTGTTTATGATCAAGAGTTTTATGCAATAGTTCAGGCTTTAAAGAAGGAGTTTGTTTTATATACTGATCATCAGGCTTTGCAGTATCTTAATAGTCAAGGAAAGTTGAATCAAAGGCACTTAAAATGGGTTGAGTTTTTGTAGAGCTATACTTTTGTTTTGAAGCATAAGAGTGGGAAGTCTAACAAAGTTGCAGATGCCTTGAGCAGAAGGCAAAATTTGTTGACAGAAATGAAGATAGAGGTTGTCAGGTTTGATGAGCTCAAAAGTTTGTATCCTGAGGATCCAGATTTTGCAGAGTCCTGGAAAGCTTGTTTGGAACCTGTTACTTTGGACAAGACAAAATGGTTGGATTTCATAATCTAAGATGGCATGTTGTTTAGAGAAAGCCAGTTGTGCATTCCAAGGAGTTCCATGAAAGAGAACCTGATTAAGGAGAAGCATAGTGGAGGATTGGCCGAACACTTTGGTCGAGATAAGACCATTGCTATTGTTGGTGAAAATTATTGTTGGCCACAGTTGCAACAGGATGTGAGGAAATTTTTGCAGAGTTGCAGAGTATGTCAGATGGCAAAAAGAGCAAGTCAGAACACAGGTCTATATCAGCCGTTACCTATACCAGAGAAGCCATGGGATGATATCAGTATGGATTTTGTTCTTGGTTTACCAAGCACATAGAGAGGACATGATTCCATTTTTGTGGTGGTGGATAGATTCTTGAAGATAACACATTTTATTCCTTGCAGGAAGACTAACGATGCTATTCATATTGCTGAATTATTTTTCAAAGAGGTGGTGAGATTACACGGTCTACCAAAGAGCATAGTTTCAGATCGAGATACCAAGTTTGTTGGTTATTTCTAGAGGACATTGTGGAAGAAGTTGAAGATAGATTTGAAGTTCAGTTCTACACACCATCCATAGACTGATGGACAGACAGAAGTGGTGAATAGGAGTTTGGGTAACCTACTACGATGCTAGTAGGGGATAAGCCCAAGGGATGGGATTTGATTTTACCACAAGCAGAATTTGCTTACAACAATTCTGTCAATAGGAGTACTACTAAATCACCATTCCAGATTGTATATGGCAATAGACCAAGAAATGCTTCTGAGTTAAGGAAGCTAGACAACAGAGAAAAGACAAGTCCTGAAGCTGAAGACTTTGCAAAACATTTGAAGAATTTGCATGAAGAGGTGAGAAAGCATATTAATAAAATGAATATTCAGTACAAGGCTAAGGCAGATCAGAAGAGGAGATATAAGGAATTCCATATAGGAGATGAAGTCATGGTTCACTTGAAAAAAGAAAGGTTCCCAATTGGAACATACAATAAGTTGAAAATGAAGAAATTTGGACCATGCAGAATCCTGAAGAAACATGATTCAAGAAATGCATATGAGGTAGAGCTGCCGAGTGGGATCAATATTTCCCCTATTTTCAACATTGCTGATTTATCAGAATATCATGAAGGTGGAACAGAGGATGGACCAACAAAAGTGCAGTGGAGTATTCCTGCATCTACTTCAATGGAGGAGATAGAAGAGATCTTGGATAGCCGTGTGGGAAGAAGTACTCGGAATAGGCAATATGAAGAATATCTGGTGAAATGGAAAGGAAGGCCTATTGAAGATTCTTCTTAGTTGTCTAAGGCAGAGGTTAATCGTTTGGGTTTTCCTCACAAACACATGAGACGTGACAGGGTCACTTCTCAAATTACCCTGGGTGTCTGATGCAGGAGCATCCAGTGGTGTAAGGGCAATCTTGCATCACCCAAAAAAAAGATGTGTTTCAAAATTCTTTATGTTCTTCCCATTTCTTCTCAAAATTTATGGTTCTGGTCCCATAATCGCCTGAATAATGATGTAGAACCATCAGTTTTTTCAAACTACTAAAAATAGTAACCTGCTATTTTTAGAAAGTTTGCATTTGGGCACGGAATGAAGTCAAAATTTACAGGAAGTTACATAACAGAAATATAAGATCTTTGGCGAAGGAATCACGCAAATATCATTTACGAGCTAAAAGATATTCAAGTTTCTGTTTCCTAAAAAATGCCTAAAAATTATTCAAATCCAGGTTTGAGGCACTAAACAGCCCTGTACAGGCCTGAAAATGGTCAAAATTGGTAGAGCTAGTTCTTAGCACGTAGAGCACTTTGCGAGCTTTCTGACGCATAAAACGGTTCGTCAATCAGACACCCGGATCAAAAGTTATGGCTCCCGGAAGTTGACCTATTTTTGGAGGGAGATGCAAATTTTAAAATTCAGTTGTTGGCCACCAAAAAGTCTATTAATAACCATTTTTGGGAACCTTGGGAGGTAGTAGAGTTAAGGGGGCAAGTGTAGAGTCAAGAATAGGTGGGAAAATAGAAACCCTAGCTGATTTGGGGGTTACAGAAGGTGGAAGATTCTAGAGCCTGGTAATGGTAGCTATAGTGTGTTGCAGCCTGTGGAGGACTGATTCCTCTAATTGTAATTAATCTTCTGTAATGTAACGAGTTGCCCAGATCAATAAAAGAAAGTTCTATTTTCTGTGATCAATTTCTTTTATTGTGTGTTTTATGATTTAGCCCCTTTATCATGTACTGTCATCAAAGAGGAGAGATAACCCCTCAAATGTATCCTCCAAATCAACAATGTGGGACTCCACAAACAAAAAAATGTCTGCAAGATAGGAATCCCAATGAGGAAGACTGAAATGATCTTGTTGCAAAGAATCACTGGAAGCTCTCAAAGGAACAACACTGAACTCTGATGAAGCAATAGGTGCTAGAGGAGATGTGATCTCAATATCCTGTTGTAAAGAATCACTGGAAGCTCTCAAAGGAACATTACTAAACTCTGAAGTAGCAATAGCTGATGGTGAAGCAATGATCTCAATAGAAGGAGAGAGAGAAGCAATAGAATAACAATCAAGGCTTGCTATATATTCAAGCTCCTCTTTTGTATTATCATCAAAGGGCATATTATCTGCATCATCAATGGGTATGAGGCAATCCATTGCAAGATCAGCTGGGAATGGAGAAATATGTGGGTCTCCAAAGATCTCCCAAATCTTATCCAAAGTGTGCATGAACAATCAATGTCCAAAATATCCCACATAGTGTTAGAATCAACACTAGAACTAATTAATCCTACAATATGATCATTCCTATTTGCCCATGCTTTCTTCTTCTGAGGTGAATTTGGTTCAGGTATGAGGCCATAAAGATAAGGCAAAAGATTGAGCCACCTGCAATGTGTGATGATCCCTTTCTCCAAGACTCATAATTATCCTTGTTTAGATTTATCACAGAAGGATGAATAGAAAAGCCCATGATATCTTCTCAAATGAATAGAGATCAAACCGTCAAAAAATTACCTTGTAAATCAAGTAGAGCACATAGGACACAACCCCCCCTTTTTCACTCAATCAAAGAGCCCCCCAATAATAAATGATTTTAGGACTTTATTATCAATCCAATTACAATTGCCACAAGCCAAAATAGAAAAGTGGTCTTTGATTTTGGTACAATGCAAAAGCCAAGATTGGGCTAAATTTGAAAGTACAATTCTGAGAAACAACTAGATCAAATTGATAGAAGATCTACAAAGTACTCAAAAAATCATGCGCTTTCAAAAAAAATTGCACCAAAAAATGTTACCGTATGAGCCCAAACGAAGCCTTTGAAGTTCTGAAAATAAGGACTGCTCAGGTGCAGTGATGAAAAACTATAATTTCTAGTCAAACCAGGCACCAAAACAGAAAACTAATTCCACCACTACGAAGCCTGCAAAATTCTAGCCTAAATAAAAATAAAATACTCGAAAATCAAAGCAAATATGAGCAAGATATAGGCGTTTGAAGTTGGACTACCAAATTGAAAAGCTCAAAGGAGAGGGGTCCTACAAAAGCCTTTTGATTAAAATTGCTGACAATCTATTTCCTGTATGCAAAATCTAAAAGATACCTAGATCATTTTTTTGATGTGATGAACAAAACCCAAAAGGCATTTTTTTGATCTGACGTGCAGAAGATGTGGACCTAGTGCAAAAAAATGTCTCCAAGAACAAAAAAAACATGTTGAAATTGAATCAGCCACCTAAGTCAAACAAAGACATGCTGAAACCTGTAATACAATGCCACAAAGATGAAAATCCTCCAAATCTGGTATTTCTATCAAATTTTTTTGATTCTCAAGATCATCATACGATGCAAGAGAAGAGCATACTCAACTATCATGATCCACCATGATTTGCACTCTCAAACAATGAATCTATTCTTCCAAAATATGCTCTGATACCATGTTAGAATCTTGAAAAAGAATATAACCCAGAATCAAATTGAAAGGGCTAGAATCAATAAACTATAATGCAAATGAAATGAACATCATAATAGTACAATGAGAGAATGATGTAAATGCTCAATGGCA
Organism: Cunninghamia lanceolata; assembly: GCA_027924645.1. Lineage (NCBI taxonomy): Eukaryota > Viridiplantae > Streptophyta > Pinopsida > Cupressales > Cupressaceae > Cunninghamia > Cunninghamia lanceolata. Next base: position 19,642,554 of record BSBN01000605.1, on the reverse strand, counting down.
TAATAGCATTATGAGAGAACTATAGCTCCAGCCTTCATTACATTCATTCTTCATTTAGTCCAAAATAAAAAGAGATACCTTGCTTATAAAGACAAGGTGAGAGCTAGAAAGGTGGAGTGAAAGGTGGAGAGTGTCCTACAACATGTGACAATTAGAAGATACCAACTAATTACACATGTGGAGGATAAGACACCTCACTCCAACTATCAACAACTCAACACACAACTCAACTCCTAAAAAACTCACTAAGTCAACTTAACATGTGAATATGTGTGTGAATAATATTTAACTAATAAATAGTTAAATAATATGAATTATCCACACAACATGGGAAAACACTAGATAGGTAATATCCCTATTCACACTAATAGGGATATGGTGTTGGCTAAGGGTGTTTGGATTGGCAATTTGTTTTAGCTTGATGCATGCATAGTTCAGTGCAATAGCGCCTTTATTTTGAAGAGGAGAGCTTGAGAGTCTTCATCCTCAGCATTGGAACCTAATTGCATCTACTTCTAGTGGTCATGATTTTTGGGTACCTAAGGGAGCTCATTCTATGGAGATGAAACTTCCAGTTGAGAAGACAATGTTATGGCACCAAAGGCTTGGTCACATTGGTGAAAAGGGTTTGAGGACCCTGAAAAATAAAAATCTTGTTGAGGGTATGAATGAATGTAACCTTGAGTTCAATTTATGAGAACATTGCATTTATGAAAAAAAACCATGTTCGGTTTTATTCCAGTTCTCACAAATCTTCTGATGTGTTTGGTCCTGTTAATGTTCCTCTAATTTCAAAATTTGTTTACTTTGTTTCATTCATTGATGACTACAATAGGACATGGGTGTATTTCCTTAGAAGTAAATATGAAGTCTTTAGTAGATTCAAAGAGTTCAATGCTCTTGTAGAGAATTAGAAGAATACAAAGACTTAAGTGTTTGAGGACTGACAATGGTGGTGAGTTTTGTTTAGCAGATTTTGACAAGTTATGTAAAGAACAGGGGATTGAGAGGCACAAGACAACTCCATATACCCCTTAGTAGAATGGAGTTGCAAAGAGGATGAATACAATGTTGATAGAGAGGGCTGGGAGTATGCTAAGTGGATCTTTCCTTAAACAAAATTTTTGGGCCAAAACTATTGCTACTGCTTGTTACCTAGTTAATAGGTCTCCTACATCAGTGCTTGTTGATAAGACACCTATGGAGGTGTGGTTTGGTAAAATGTCATGTCCGTATCAGGCCCACCTATATGTCATCCATACAAGTGGGCAAAAATAGTGGAATAATTTTTTTTTCTAAAGGAAATGAATTAAACTTGAGAACTACGTTGTAGGTTTACCCAAAGTCCACTTATGTGTGGTGACCACGTAGTGGTTTGATGAAGAAAGTTCTTTGTTTTGCAAGTGTCCTATCAACCAAGTGTCAAGTTTAAACCAAAAGGATAATTTAAGTATAATGTTGAGCCTAGTCATCTAAGTTATTTTATTATAATTAAATCAATGTTATAATTTAGAATAATTTATCCACCATTGATTTATTTTCGTAACCCAGTTTATATGTTACTAAAGATTCCAAAAGCATAATTATATTCTTTAATTAATTTTATAAAGAACATATTTAATTTTAATACTAAATAATAGATCATCGTTTGCAAAATTGGAATTACAAAACATATAAATAAATACAACTTCTAAATTTACAACTTAAACTAAAATATTTCACTTAGACTAATTTCTTTCAATAAATAATTAAACAACTTTATTTCACTTTTCATGACATAAACTGAATAATTTAATAATAAATCTTTCTAATTTTCTATTTCAAATAAAGCAATGAGAAAATGAAATCAATCCTTTTCTTTTTGAATACATACTTTTAATATTAAATTGATAAATTATGCTAATTTTGAGAACGAAACTTTATCCTTTTTAAATTACTAATATTTTAACACAAATCTTCTCTATACAAATAAATCTGTGTTTGCAATATCAATGATTTTATTATAAGCAATAAATCATGTTGTTTACATATAAACAAAAAAATAACTGATTTCTTTTATAACAAAATAGAATAAAACTAAATCTTCCTAATTAAATAATAAGAATAAAGCTAAACTATATTTCTATTTTCATCCATAAAAAACAATTTCTATTATTCATCCATTTCATAAAACTATTTTCTTGTTTTTTGGTTTCATTGTGTGCAGGGCAGAGGAACAAAATATATATAAACTCACAGATGACTGGAATATATATATTGTGTTTTAAAAACTAGATTAAAGTGACCAGAGGCAAGTAGAATGACAAAAAATCTCAGCAAGCTTTAATGATACGGAAGTATTTAAGTTTAAATGTTTTTAAGAAAAAAAAGAACAAATGATAAAGATGGTCGAAGTCATATTAAGGGAGGGCCTACGGCCTAAAAGAGGCTCGTAACCTCCCTTAAGGGCATCGTGGGAGCTCATGGCTCCCACAGGCCACAGCCTGTGGGAAGTCATGGCTTCCCATGGCCCCTTTATGGGCCTACAACAATAACGACCATAAAACAGAAGGCTTCGCTACTAATGATTTCAATAATTTGTTTCTCCGTTCCTTCTTTAAATTTCAACATATAAGTTTAATAGCTACTGCTATAAAAAAAACATTGAAAAGTAATGCCATACAATATGCATCAGTGGTAAAATAGGTAATGATTTCCTTTAGCAGTAATCATATATTTATATATGTATATCTATACATACATACATACATACACACACACACACACATATATATACATAACAACAACAATTTTGTGTAGTCATCATTAACACATGCATGAACTTTATATAGAAAATTTTGTTTCAACACATAAATACCAGAGATACATAAGGATTTCAGCCGTATACATTTCCAACTTTTCGAATAAACCATACAAGATTCATAGAGTAAACATGTAGACATAAAAGAGTTAAAAATCCGAAACTTTCTTATAGATATTCTCAATAGATAAACAATCACAAAGGCATCTTTCTCAAAATATAGAACATATTATCCTTTTTCCTTGAACACAAAAAACTTTCTTTTTTCTTCATATCTACCAGGTGATTTCTATAAACATGTAAACAAAACAACCAAATAGAATGGCCAAGACTTGCTCTCCTCCCTACCGTAGGGATTATTTCACAATCCCACCTTGAGCAGGAGACTCCAAGAACTGGGTAATAACACTCATGCAAACAAAAGAAATCCATAAACCAGAGAAGATCCAATATCATATAAATGTAAAAACCCAAGAGGTTGACTCACAAACAAAGGATCCTAATTGGATCCAAGATAGGAGGAGAGAGCAGATAATCCTCACTCTTGGGGAAACCAAAATAAAACCCTTCCATACAAGATTTTCATCACAGAATCACAATCTCCATTTCCAAAAAATACTTATACCTCCAATCCCATGCAAGTCATACAAAATCAACACAATACTTCCAATCCATCATTTCTTCAACACAACTCCAAAATATGTCAACAACAATATCCCTCAAACTCTTCATTTTATCACATAATTCAATAAACCATTTTCCCCAAGAGAGGCTCCATGCCTCTCTCTACCCTAAAACTTGGAAGGTTCTCATCAAATACAGAGGGCCACTCCCATTACAACCCAATCCCCACAAATTAAACACAACAAAAGAAGACAAAATCCAACATGCAACCAGATTTATGCAATAACAACAAATTCACAAATTTCAAAAGTACAAAGGAATTAACAAACCTACCTCAACTCTCTCCAAGTTAGGGAGAGCCCAAAAGCCAAAATCAAAACCTTGAATTTGAATCCTCAACCCTTTTCTCTTCCAAAATTTCAAACCAACTCTTCTCAAAACTTTCTATAAAAATCTCTCTTCCCATTCCCAAAATTCATACACCATGAAAAAGTATCCCCAATTCCAACTTTCCTCAACAAATAACCAAAAAAAACTACAAAACTAAAAAGGAAAAAATCTTTCCTTCTTTTTCCCTCAAAAATCCTTCCTTCAATAAAACAAAAATAAATCCTTTCTTAAAATAAAAAAATTAAAACAAATCCTCATCTCAAAATATAATAATAAATTAATAAAAATAAATAAATTTAACTCTCACAAAATAATTTAAACTTAATTAAAATTATAAACATATGGAATAACCACAACCATCATACAATTAAATAATCAATTTTACAAGACACATTATCCTTCACCCCTTCCATGTGTTAGACTATGTTAACGGGGTATCTCACATGAAGATTGTTGGAGTCTCCGAACAACTTAATGATCTTGGCCACCCACCTACACACTTAATTTTTGAATATCAGTATGTCAATAAAAGTATAGCCAAAGCAACATACAATGCACAATAAAAAATGATCAATTATTCTAATTCAATCATCATCACATAATTCAATGGCTATCATATAAACATCTAGCTCATCTAATACTTTATTTTCCCACACAAATACTAATCTAACAACATCTAATCAAGAATTAAATCATAAAGTTCAAACATAATTCCCATAGAGTTTAATTATAACATAATGTCCAAGAGTACCATATAGCATAATGTCCAAAGAAATAAACATAAATGTCCATACACATAAAGTATATAAACTCAAACCAACATAGTCAAGTAGTCTAAACTGAAGTACTAAAGCAACTAAAAAAGATGGGCCTCACATAAAAAGCCTTCATTGGGACACATTCAAGAATTTGGTTGAGGCATATGCACATGTGCCTGAGGAGAAGAGGTCTAAGTTGGAGAACAAGGATGTGAGGTGTATCTTCATCAGTTATGGCATCGGTCTAAAAGGGTAAAAGCTTTGGGATCTAGTGGCCCAGAGAGTTTTGTATAGTAGAAGTGTGATCTTCAGAGACCTTAATCCTTCTTCTGTTGTCTTATAGGTAGAGAAAGAAGAGAAGAAAGAGGATGTGGTTCAACTTTCTTCCACCCCTGAGAAAGTTGAACTAAAAACATCTATTGGACCTGATGATGAGGAGAGCTCTAGCATCTCTGAAAGTTTAGAATAAGATGAAGAACCTCCACCTCAACTTTTAAGGAGGTCCACACAATTAAGGCGGCAACCTGATAGGTTTGGTTATTCATTGCATGATTCCAATTGTATTTTTTCTTTGATTTCTAACATTGATGAGCCTAGGACTGTAAGAGAGGCTATGGGTATAGCGAGGCTATTGGTATGAGTGATGCAGATTCTTGAAAAGAGGCCATGGAAGAAGAGATCACTTTCTTGGAGAAAAACAATACTTGGGATCTACTACCCTTGCCTAATGGACGTAAACCTGTTGGATGCAAATGGGTGTTCAAGAATAAATTTGGTTCAGATGGTAGTTTTGAGAAGTTTAAGGCAAGGTTAGTCGCGAAGGGTTATTCTCAGGTTGAGGGAATAGATTATGGTGAGATTCTCTCTCCTATTACAAAGTTGACATCTATCAAATTCTTGTTATCACTTATTGTAGCATATGATTTAGAAGTTGAACAGATGGATGTGAAGACAACTTTCCTTCATGGTGACTTGGAGGAAGAAATCTATATGTCACAGCCAGAGCGCTATGTGGTAAAAGGTAAAGAAAATCTAGTTTGCAAGTTGAAAAAGTCTTTGTATGGTTTGAAGCAATCTCCTAGAATGTGGTACCAGAAATTTGATGGCTTTGTGTTGATTTTGGGATTTCTAAGATTGAAATCAGATCATTGTGTTTACTTTAAGATGGATAATGATTGCATTCTCATTATTGCATTATATGTTGTTCATTGGGAATGGTAAGAATTTGATTTCTGATTTGAAATCTTAGTTGTTAGCATAGTTTGAGATGAAAGATTTAGGGGCAGGTAGGTACATCTTGGGAATGGAAATCAAAAGAGACAGAGCTTACAGAAAATTGCGGTTAGGCCAAAGTAAGTATGTGAACACTGTGCTAGAGAGATTCAACATGGTAGCTTGTAGACCGTTGACAGTTTGTGTTATGATGGGGACAAATTTATTTGCTACAGATTATTCAAAGTCTCCTTCTGAGATGGAGGATGTGAGAAAAGTTCCTTATGCTAGTGCGATTGGCAACTTGATGTATGCTATTATATGTACAAGACCAGACATTACCCAAGCAGTGGGAGTTCTTAGTCGATTTATGGCTAATCTTGAATGGGTACATTGGGATGCAGTGAAGAGAGTGCGTAGATACTTGCGAGGTACTTCTGAGTATTCCTTATGTTATCATGGTTATCCTACAAGGGATTGACATTCACTTTGTATTCAAGGATTTGTGGATTTAGATTGAGTAGGTGAGATTGATAATAGGAGATCCACCAGTGCTTATGTGTTCACTTTGTTCGGTGGTTCTATTAGTTAGATGAGTAAGTGGTAACTGGTGGTCGCTTTGTCCACTACTGAAGCAGAGTACATGGCAGAAACTCATGCTTGTAAAGAAGCTATTTGGCTTAAAAGACTGTGTTCTAATGTTGGTTTTGATGCAGGGAATATTACGATTTGTTGTGATAGTTAGAGTATCATATGTTTGGCAAAGAATCTTACTTTCCATGCAAGGATGAAGCATATTGATGTCCAGTACCATTTTTTTGTGATATGGTAGAGGATGGGAAGGTGAATTTGGAAAAATTTGACACTTTGATGAATGTTGCAAATGCCTTGATAAAACATGTAGTATCCTCCCATGTAGCTATAGCATCATCTAGGTGGTCCTATTGGACCTTGACTTGGTCTAGCATTCGTCCTCACAGGGCCAAGGTTCGATGATCCAATATGTGAATGGGCTCCAATTCTAACTACCCATCTTACGTGTCCTATAGAGCATTCCAATCTAAAATATGAGATAAATCTAGCATGTACTTCCTAATAACTGAAACATGAAAAACATCATGAATGCGACACAGGTTGGGTGGCAATGCTAAGTGGTAAGCAATTGGGCCAATCCTCTCAAGGATATCAAAAGGCCTTACAAATCTAGGTGCTAACTTGGAACATTTTCCATAGCGAATAGGTCTCTTATGAGGGAAAACTCTCAAAAACACCTTATCTCTGACCTCAAAGGTCCTATAGACCGTCTTGACATTTGCAAAATGCTTCTACCTATCCTATGATTTATGCAACTATTCTCATATATGGATCACTTGCTTCTCCATTTCCTGAACTAAATTGAGTCCCACCTCAACTATGTCCTCAAGATGATCCCAACTCAAAGGTGTCCTATAAGGCCTACAATATAGAGCCTCATATGGAGCCATGCCTAAGGAGCTATCATGACCATTATTGTAAGTGAAATCAACTAAGTACAGATAGTCCTCTCACTTGGACTATTGGTCCATCACATACATCCTCAACATGTCATCTAAGACCTAATTTACCTCTATGTTTGCCCATCTGTCTCAGGGTGATATGTTGTACTAAAATTAAGTTGTGTACCTAGAGCCTATTGTAGAGCTCTCCAGAAAGATGAGGTAAAGACTAGATCCTTATCTGAAATAATCTTACGAGGTATGATGTGCAATCTAAAAATATCATCAAGAAAGACTCTCACCATTGAAGCTGCAATATATGAAGATCTCATGGGTGAAAAGTGTGCTACTTTGGTTAACTTATCCATGGTGAGCATTATGTCATCATGCCTATGAGCTGACATCAGGAGACCTATAATGAAATCCATTGAAATTACATCCCACTTTCATTCCAAAAAAGCGTGAGGATATAACATTCTTGATGGATGCTAGTGTTTGGCCTTTACCCTCTGACACTCAAGGCATCGAGCTACAAAGTTAGCTATGTCCTTTTGCATACTAGCCCAAAAGAACAATTTTTGAAGGTCTGTGTGCATCTTCTTAACTCTAGGGTGAGCTGTGTAATGAGATCTGTGTGCCTCTGCTAAAACAACTGATCTAAGACCCCTTAAGGGAGGAACATAAATGCTTCTGCAATGCCTAAGCAATCCATTTGCATCTAGAGAATAACCCTCAAACTTGTCCTTTAAGGACCCATGGAGTCGAAAACCTTGTACTACCTCATTGTACCAATGATCCTATGGAAAAAGATCTAGGACACGTCCTCACAACTTAGTCTACAAAACTAAGGAGGACACTCCATGTTTCCTTCTACTCACAGTATTAGCTACAACATTCTCCTTTCCCTTAATATACAGTAAGTCAAAATTGTGCTCACAAAGAAACTCCATCCATCATCATTGTCATACATTAAGATTTGGCTAAGTGAATATGTACTGCAAGCTACACTGATCAAAGTGAAGTTCAAAATGATGACCCAAGAGAAAGTATCATCATCTCATCAATGCATGAATAGTAGCTGCTAGCTCCAAGTCATGTGTCAGATATTTGAGCTCTTGTACTTTCAACTTGTGAGACTCGTAAGCAATTACACATCCTTCTTGCATAAGGATTGCACCTAAACCTTTAATAGAAGCATCGGTGCACACCACAAAATCAGTTGTAGGGTCAGGTATGGCTAGAATGGGAGCACTAGTGAGTTTCTCCTTCAGGAACCGAAAAGTCTCTCACATTGCTATGTCCATACAAGCTTTTTCCCTTGTTTCTAAAGGGAAGTAATAGGGTGTGCAATCCTAGAGAAACCTACAACAAACCTTATGTAATATCTAGCCAACCCCATAAAGCTCCTAACCTCAGATACATTAGTCAAGACAAGCCATTCTAAGATAGCCTTGATCTTAATTGAATCCACTACAACTCATCTTCTAAAATAATGTGACCCAAGTACTGAATCTTTGTTTGGAAGAAATCACACTTTGCTAGATTTGTGTACAATTGATTCTCCCTCAAACACTATAAAACCATCTTCAAGTGTTCCTCATGTTCTTCCTCAGTGCGAGAATATATCAAAATGTCATCAAGGAAGATGACCACAAACTTGTCAAGGAAAGTTTGAAATACTCCATTCATAAGGCTCATGAACACTACTGGGGCATTAGTTAGCCCAAAGGGAACTACTATAAACTCATAGTAGCCATAACGAGTGTGGAAAGTTGTCTTGTGAATATCAGCTTCTGCAATCCTCAACTGATGATACCCTAATTTTAGATCAATCTTTGAGAATACCTTAGCTCCCTGAATTTGGTCAAACAAGTCATCAATCCTAGGCAGAAATGTAAGCTTGTTCAATTGCCTATAATCAATGCAAAGGCGAAGTGACCCATCCTTTTTCTTGATGAAGATAAGAGGTGTACCCCAAGGAGAGACACTAGGGCGTATGTGGCCCTTCTCCAAGAGTTCCTCTAACTAAATTTTGAGCTCCTGAAGCTCTTGAGTAGTCATACAATAAGGAGCCCTAGAAATAGGTTTTTCTCTTAGCACTAGACCTATGTGAAAGTCAATCTCTCGTCGAGGTGGCATCCCAGAAAGCTCTGAGGGAAACACATCAACTAACTCATGCAAGATAGGATGATCATTTAAAGAGGTTCCAGGTCCTTCTGATCTATCACTAATGGATATGGAAAAAAGTTGGCAACCTTTGTACATGCTACACTTAAGTTGCTTTACATAAATCTTTCTTAATGACACTAGTCTCTGAACCCCTAAAATCTTTACTGGATTACCCACACTGTCAAAACATTCAATTAACTTGTTTTAGAAATCTAACTTAGCATTACATGCATTTAGCCAATCCATGCCTAGCACTACATCATACGATCCTAATGGAAGAACTCGAAGTTCCACTGAAGTAGTGAAAACCTAGAGTTCTAGCAGACAATCCCTTACCAAAGAGTTAATCAACATTTTGGCTCATGTGGCTAATTCTACATCCCAATCCACTTCCTGCCTAGTTACCACCAACCCACATTGCTTCACTATATGTAGGGATATGAACAAATCTGTATCTCCTAAATCGAAAAGTATAGATACTGAAACATTACCAATTTTACCTTAAGTCTCTATGACTATAGCTTGATGATCATCCTGGTGGGTATCAACTACTGCAAAAACCCTGTGGGACTTACCCGCATTCCAAATTGTAGGCTCAGAATAAGCTAGCTATTGATCTCTTGCTGATGAGAAATTTTGAGGGCAATCCCAAGAAACATGTCCAATGCCACCACAAGTGTAACAAGGACCTCTAGGAGGTGCCTAAGTCTACTACTAAAAAGTTGGTCTACTAGAACTAGCTTGACTACCCCTGAAATTATGTTGTGAATGGACGGGTCCCGCATTCTATATATGTGGTATCTGATCTCTACGCTTGGGCTATGACTGCCAAGTCCTAGAAGGTGTCTCCTTATAATCCTAGGTTACTTGGGGTTATCGGGTCAGATTTCAGCACACATACGGACCCTTTCCCTCCTTGCATGGGGTGATCTGCCACGTCACTCTCACTCACATGGATTTAGCCAGTCGAGAGGAGGTGAGACACGGAAGGGGTCTGGCTCATTAGAGAGTTGGACTTCGCGGAGAAGGGTCGGCAAGTACTGTGGCCTTTATTGTTGTGTGCTTACTTGTATGTCTCATTCGATTGCTATTGTAGTTGAGATAACCCTATGACTTCAAGGGTCACTAGTTTCTCTTCTCCTATTTGGATTCCTTAGATTCCACCTTTGTGTGGGTAAGCAATTGTTCTCATTGATGTCCTCTTGTCTTTGTAAGTGTTGGACAAGTTCTTGTTGTATATGGCGTTGTCTAGTTTCTTCTAACAATAAGAGGATGAATGGGTCTCCTTGTGGTAGAACAAGTGTTTCTTGTTGTGGTCTTGGATGGATCTCTTGGATCTTGTCATGGATAGCCCTCACCCACTCTCCTCTCACTCCTAAGAACATTCATGAATCAGGATATGGATAGTTTGTGTGATTACTAACCTTAAGTAGATCTAGAGTTTTGACCTAGGGTTTAGTTAACCTAGGGTTTGACTTTGTTTTGACTTGTTTTTACCTCATGATGGGATCGAGGGTTTGATTGGATTGTTTAACCATGGTTACCTTGTGATGGAATCAAGGGTTTTCTATTTTGTCTATTCTAGGGTTTCTATATGCATGCAAACTAAATGATATGCAAAACATTTTTTTGGTATTTTTAGTGTTTTACAAATAGAAAGTGCTTTTAATCTATGAAAAGGAAATATGTATGCAATCTAATATGACTTTTCTAATGCAAAGTTAACCTATGTTTTTTGTGTTTTCGATGATTTTAATGTAATCTAATCTAAAGAAAAGGGAAAATGCGTTTTCTAAGAATCTAGATCTAGGAATATGAAAGCAACTAATCTAACATGCAAGATCTAATTATCAAGGAAAAAGCAATGTTTTACTATTCCCAAGAGCAAATTTGATTCTCTAATTACTATTAATTGAAGAAAAAAATGAAGGAACCTGAGAGAAATGAAGATTTGTTGACTCCACTATACTCAGCAATCCTTGTAATTGACAACCTCAAATCCTTTTGTAGCAGCGAGTGATCCTCTTGACAACAAAATGACACAAAGAAGCAAAAAGAAACTTTGATGAAGCTTGTATGAGCTCAATGAGAGCTTCGATTGAGCACAATGGCATATAATGAAGTAGTGTGATGCAACTTGGTTGAACAAATAAAGCAAAAGGCACCTTCATCATGTAAGAGTATTTGAATGCTAAGTTGGAGAGTAAAACTAGCAAGAGCTATGTGCATAATGAATTTGCCTTCGTGGAAGAGTTTTGAATCTATGCAACAATGAAATCTTTGAAGATTTGGAAAACTAAAGAAACAAATGAAGAAAGAGGCTCAAAGGCCTGTGAAGAAGCTTGAAAAAGCTTGTGAAGATGAGAAGAGTATTCTCCAACTTGCTCAACTTGGAAAATAATGAAGAGGTGAGGGGTATTTATAGGTTGTAAGAGGTCATGAGAGGTGGAATTGATTGAAGAGTTAACTCATTTGATTGATGAGTTAACAAAGATGATTGGGGAGTTAACAAGGTTGATTACCTAGTGAACACCGTTGATTGGAGAGTGATGAAGCAAAGATAGCTTATCACTGAAGAGAAAATGGAGGTGAGGGAATGCATGAGATTGATTGAAGAGTTAATTTGAGATCAAATAGAGCTAATTATGCATGTGTGGGTGCATGAAATAGTTAACTCTATATTAGGGATCAAAAACCATGCAAAATGGAAGAAAAACGGGCAAAAATAGAACAAAAACAAGTGAGAAACTTGAGTTTTTCTGCGCTTGCAAAAATGGAAGGGTCACCCCTTTTTCTAGTAGGGTCACCCCTGGGTGACCATGGGTTGCCCGGGGGGCAACCGTGGGTCGCTCGAGGGAGCTCTGGGCTGGATAGGGTCAGAAGTAGAAAAATAGGCTGGGAGATGCAAGAAGAGAAGAAAAGGAGGGGTTTTGCTTCAAGAAATAGGTTAGTCATGTGGAAGAATCCAAATCTCCACTTGCATCTATAGGATCTCCTAGGGGAGATCTAAAAATAATAGGGGGAGATTTGGATTGGTGCGACGAAACTAAAAACTGAAAGCGGGAGATGGATAAGGAGACATCTAGAAGGCTTCTAGGGGGTGCACTAGATTGAAAACATAGGGGAGAGGTGAAAATTCACCTTAAAGACACTCACAAGCCTTAGGAGAAAGGTCAAAAGCTTAGAAAATGTAAGTCGACAAGTGTCACAACAAGTGTCGAAAAGCATCGCAAACGGGGAGAGAGAAATCGACAAGGAAGAAACAACACAAGACAAGAAAGAGGACACATCATCAAAAGGCTTGCTGCTTAAAGGACATTATTTTTACGCTTACATGTATGTGACAAGGATTTGAATCATCATAGGGGTCCTCGTGGAGGGTGTGCATGATTTTTGTGCTTACAAGGACGTCATGAGTTATGGCATTGACTTTAATGCTTTAGAACTCTTTTTTCTGATTTTGGTATGAATGCATTGCAGAACAAACAATATAACTACTCTTTAATATGATTTTCAATCCAAGGGATTGTAGGTTATACTGGTATAAGAGACCTATTCAAGTCTATGAAATTTAGGAATTTAGAACTCAAGCAGGGAATGAGAGTGAAATGGATTGTTTCTAAATTTGGGATTTGCTTGCTAAACACTGATCCTTATCTAGATAAGACAATCTAATAGGCTTTCAACTTAGACAAGTAACAAATTTTATTAATGTTTGCTAGACTTAGATCATAGATGGCAAGCAAGATAGACCCAGGGTAAAGGATAAATGGGAAAGAACTAGGGTCCCTAGATAGAAAATGATCCTAAAGACTACTAGACTCTTCACTTTGCTCAACTAGTGCATGTGTGTTTTGTACCTTTCTCTTTTATTTCCTCTTTTAGAATATCACCCTTGAAGCTTCGAGCTTAGACTAATCTCCACCCAAGAGTACGAACATTCAACAATCTTATCTCCATCACTCTTGTTTTGTAACTCTCATTTTTTCTACTTTTTCTCTTTTTTTTTTGTATTTTCTAGAATGCCTTATTTGATTTTCTCATTTTTTTGGATTTTTAACTTTTTATGAAATGAATGCTTTTGGAACTTTGGACATGCAGTAATTTGATCTCTCAATACTCTTATTTTGACCACTCATTTATTTATTCACTCATATTTTAGATTGCTTCCTTCAGAGTTTGGTCTTCCTGACATTTTTGGCTAGGAAAGATAAGGGGCTTAGCGCCACCAAAAGTTTATGTAATCCAATTGGACTTCTCTTCTACTGGGTAAGAATTGGGAAGGTCTACCTGCAAGCTTCCTTTGAACACTGTAGGTTTGAATATTGACTTTGCTTGGACCTAACATCATGGATTGTTAAGACTAGGATCAGTGTAAAGCTAAAAGCTAGGCTTTGATTAGAATCACTAGGAATGAAAAGGGAAATGGTGATTGTGAAAATGGGGAATTTGAGGACCTAAAAGGATCACATATACCTAGGAAACCTTAGACTCCTTATTGGAAAGAAAATAATATAAGAGCGAGTCATTCACTGTAATGCAAGATGAACAAAATGATAATAAAATGCAAGAAACAAATTATTTTTGACATATTTTATTTTTATGATTTTTTTGCATTTTTGGGATATTTGATTTTTTTGTATTTTTATGTTTTATGATTTTTATGATTTTCAGACATAATATTTCTTGAGGTGAAAGGTATTGACTGTTTCACCAAATTCCTCTCCCTCCATCATGCACAAGAGATAAGCACCATTTTTTACATCTTCTTTAACCATATAAGGACTAATCCAATTGGGCCTGAACTAATGCCCTTCACCGGCTCTTTTATCGATTAGGTTTTCAATCCTGAGTACCAAGTCTCCCACTTGAAAAGGTCTTGGAACAACTTTTTTTTATATTGTTTTTTCATCCTTGTGAGGTAGAGAATCATGTCTTTGAACAAATCTTAATCATTTTTCGTCCATCATTTCTAATTTAGCCAACCTTACTGTTCAATATTCTTCATTATCGAGTAGGCCTTGTAACGATGCCCTTAAGCTGGGTAATTCCACTTCCAATGGCAATACAGCCTCTGGCCCAAAAGTAAGGGCATAAGGGGTGGTTCCAATTAGAGTTCTTAAACTTGTTCTGTACTCCCAAAGAGATGGATATAACTACAAATGCCAATCTCTTTTGGAGTCCTTCACGATTTTGACCAATATTGACTTCAATGTTTTGTTTGTGGCTTATGCTTGTCCATTCCCTTGAGGATAGTAAACCGAAGCAGAATTATGATTGATGTGGAACCTTTCACATAACTCTCTTACTTGTGTATTCTTGAATGATGATGCATTGTCCATCACTATCAATCAAGGAATCCTAAATCTACATATGATCTGATTCAATATGGATTTTGCGATGACCATTCATGAAACTGTAGTTAGAGGCATGGCCTCTACCCATTTGGTAAAATACTCCATTGCGGTGATGATGAACAAATGTCCATCTTTTGATGGGGAGATATCTTCCCCACTAGGTTCAAGCCCCACATAGAGAAGGGCCAAGGAGTAACTATAGGTTGCAAATCTCTCGTTGGCATGTGGTGAACATGCATGTAGGCTTGACACTTTGGCTATCTTTTAACAAATTTTATTGTGTCTCCTTGCAGACATGGCTAGAAATATCCCAACCAATGTATTTTTCTTCCTGTAGCATGACCGCCAAAATGCCCTTCGTAGATTCCACTATGGCGTTCTTCCAGAATTTAATGTGCCTCTTATTTATCAACACATCGAAGCAGCATCCCATCCAAGGCTCTTTGATACAACACATCATTGATCAAGACGTATCTCATTGTGAGGACCTACAAGCGTCTCTTCCCTAAGGGATTCATTTTCTTTGGGTAAACTCTTTTTGTGAGATAGTTTACAATATCTCTATACCAATATGAGGCAGTGTATTTCTCAAGATCGACTGCTTATATTTCTTCATCAGGGAAGTCTTTGTTTATGGGCTCCTCTTGAGGAATCATATTGTCTGCTAGCTAATATTCTATCACGTGTCCTTTGACTGACTATTGATTGACGTAAGTTAATTCAAACTCACTTAGAATGTTACAAATCGGCCAGCCCTTCTTGACAACATTGGTTGGTTTAAGAATGTTCTCAATTGTTCAAACAGTATCATAACTTTGGTTTCCTGGTTCAGCATATAATGTCACAATCTCTGAGTTGTGAAGACTATGGCCAAACACTCCTTTTTGGCTTGAGTGTAGTTCTTCTCATATTCTAGCAAGGTTTGACTTATGAAATATATGGCTCTTTCCCTTCCACCTTCATCTTCCTGAGCCAACATGCAAGCTATGGACATATCAGTTGCTCTAAAATATAAGATGAAGGGTTTGTCATGTTTTGGTGGCATTAGCGTGGGTGGAGTTAACAAGAATTTCCTTACTTGCTCAAATGCATTTTGACAATTCACAATCCAAGTTATGCCAACTTGCTTCTTCAATAATTGATTGATTGGGTGAATTTTAAAATTCATGTTTGATATGAAATGCATGATTGCGCCTAGTTGTCCCAAGAAAGTCCTTATTGTCATCTCACTTGTTGGCAGGGTTGTGTTTAAGACTACTTTAACTTTTGTTGAATCAACGTCAATTCCTCTTCGCAATACAATGAAACCCAATAATTTTCCCATTGTGACTTTGAAAACACACTTCTCAGGATTTAGTCTTACTTTATATTCTCGAAGCCGATTGAAGATCTTGCGAAGATCCTCCACATGTGTTGATCTTTGCTCTAATTTATCCAAAAGATCATCAATGTATGTTTCCACTATCTTGTGAATGTAGTCATGGAAGATGTGTGTCATTGCTCTTTGATAGGTAGCCCTCATATTTTTCAACCTGGATGACATGACTATGTACCAAAATGTTCCCCAAGGGGTGGTGAATGTTGTTTTGTTTTGATCTACTTCTGAGATTCTGATCTGATTATGTCCTGAGAACCCATCCATAAGAGAGAGTACTTCATATCCTGTGGTTCAATCGACAATTTGATCTATGGATGGTAAGGGGAAGTAATGTTTTGGACAAGCTTGATTGATATCCCTAAAATAGAGGCATATCCAAATTTTTTTGTTCTTCTTTAAAACTAGAACAATGTTTGATACCCAACTGGAATAATTCAATAGTTTGATAAAGCCAACATTTAACAACTTCTTCAATTCTTTTACCATTTCAACTACTTGAGGATTTATGGGTCTCAACTTTTGCTTTATGGTTTTACATCAGGTTTTGTCACTAGGTTGTGTACCATGATTTTTGGGTCTAAACCCGGCATGTCCGAATGTGTCCAAGCAAAGACATTAGAATATTCTATAAGGAACTCAGTGTACTCCTCCAATTCCTCATCATTTAAATCTCCTCCCAACTTTAACATCTTTATTTTCTTAGAAGTTCCCATAGTGATATCGATGGTATCTCTAGTTAGTGATGGATGTCCCTCTTCAAATTTCTAAGGGACATGTGGTAAATCTGAATCCACTTCAATCTGGAGGATTTCTTTTTCGCTTCCAAAATAGTCTTCCAGATGAGGTAGGAGTATGTATCCTTTCTTGTGATATACTCTTGGGAGGCCATCATAAGCATGTAGATACTCCAAGATGGCTTCATCATTCTCAACATAGTCTCGAGTTGGTTTCTCTGTTTGATTTGCTGTGTAGTTTAAAATGCTTGGTAACTCTTCACTTTCTAATAATAGCTCTCTGCAAACTGACACAATGAATTCTAAATTTTGGAATTGAGCATGTGGTAAAAATAGGGTAGCTAATGTGGCCATTGAATCTACTACTTGGTTCTCTTCTCTGGGTATGGCTCTTATGGAAAAGAAATCAAAGAATTGAAGCAATTTTCTAATAGTTTCTTTGTATGGTCATAATCATTCTGATTTTGTTTCATAATTCTATGTGACTTGGTTGATCACTAGCTGAAAGTCTCCAAAGGCGGAGATCCTCTTGATTCCTATTCTCATGGCTAACATGACTTCTAGGGATAAGACTTCATACTCAGTGATGTTGTTCATACAAAAGGAATCCAACCTAAATGCGAAAGGGAGGACTTTTCCTTCTGGGGATGTAAGGATTATTCCCATTCCTACCCCCATTTTACAACTGGCTCCATCAAAATGTAAAGTCTATAGGTCTTGATTATATTTGTGATTGGGATGTTTCTCTGAATTCGTAAGTTGAATTTCATTTTTCCTCTTTTTCTTCCCCTTCTTCGATGATTTCTATTGTTCCAATTGAGAGATTCTTGATGTCACATTTATCCAAACAAGGGATGGTTGTTAAGCCAAATGGGGCATGAGACTTGGTGGTGTGGGGATCAAAGGGGAACTCCCTGAGCTTATCCACGCATTTATATGATATGTTGTGAGTACTCATGTTGGGGTGAGGATCCTGAGTTTCCTCCTTCATTTTCTTCTATGTTTTTAACTTCTTATCCCTTTCTTCATGTTCCTTCCTGTAAACACTAAAAGGGTCAAGATCCACTTTGACGACATGGATTTTTCCTGAGTGATGGAAATGAATTTCTTGAAATAACATAGAGGCCATAGCCTTCATAGTATGAATCCAAGGTCTTTCGAGGATCATGTTGTAATTGGTTTCTTTGTTGATGACAAAGAAGTATGTAGGGATTGTTTTAGTCATTAAAGTAAGTGGTAAGCTGATCTTCCCAATTGTTTGAATGTCATGACTGTCGTATATTCTTAGTGATAGCTTGTTGTTTTATGCCTATTTTGTTGTATCCCATCCTTCGCAGAAAGGAAATGGGTAAGAGGTTGACTATTGATCCTTCATCTACTACCACCCTTTTTATGATGACCTCTTCAACTTGAACTTGTATGTATAACGGTGAATCCCTTTTCTTATTTCCTTCATCCTCGGGGAGCTTTGAAATATCAAATGTGAGAGGAGTTGGTTCCTCTTGTGTTGAGCATCCCACCTCTAATACTTCCAAGAACATTTTCCGGTGTGAAGGGGAGGCTCTTAACAAATTTATCACTTGTGAGAAGACATTTTCTATTTAGTCTATTTGTTCCTCCTCTTGGATTACAAATACTTCTTGGTTCAGTTCCACATGACTCAAGTTTATTTGATCGACATTCCCTTTCCTAACTTGAGGTTCTTTCTTCTTTCTTTGGGATTGTAGGAGAGTGAGAAAATCTCTTTGCTATTCTTGAGTAAGTTTTGAGATAGCTTTGTTGTACCCATAGCAGGTTTTCATTTCATGACCTTTTGTTCCATGGAACCAACAATATGTATTAGGATCATAGGAGTAATGACTTGGTCCTTGGTTTCCTTTTTGTCGCCACTTTTCATTACTGGGATTACTCTTGACAGCATTGATCTCTTTGTCCTGGGAGACACTTGAGGTATTCTTTTTAGTCCCTTTCAAGACTTTAAGTCTTCCATTAGTGTCATAGATTCTTCGGCCACTATTAATGGTTGCTTGGTCAATTCTTCAAGCACTCTCTAAGGCCTTTTCATAGGACTTGTAGGGTAACTTCTTAACATCTTCTCTCGTATACTTGTCTAAGGCATGTAGGAAAAGGTCACATAACTCATGATGGTCCATGTTAGGAGCACTAGTTGAAGAATAGAGCACTTGTCTCCATCGGGTAACAAAGTAGGCTACCAACTCGTTCGGTTCTTGTTTCATAGCTAAGAACTCACTGATTCCTATTTTCACAAGTTTGTTCATGTCAAAAGCCACGATAAACTCTCCATTTAACTACCTAAATGAGTGTATTGAAGCTTTTGGTAAGTGATAGTACTAATCTAGAGCTATTCCTTCTAGGGTTTTTGGAAAGATCTTAGCGACAACTCCATCCCAAGGGAGGATTTCTCTTATCATAGTAGTATAAGCTTTGATATGCGAATTTGGATCATCCTCTCCTTTGAAGTTTGGGAGATCAGGTAATGGTCGAGGCAACTGAAGACTTTTTATGTTTAAGTCAAGTGGTTCTTTCAAGTACTCTAGATACATCCCCAAAAAGGCACTTTGCGATTAAGGAGTTGATAGCATCAATCCTATAGGGGGGTTTTGGTAACCCATTGTCTGATTTTCTTGGTTTTCAAGCATTGCTTGATTGTTTTGAACAAGAGGGTTCCCATTCAGACACATATAATTACTTGCATTTCTTAAATAATAGTTGAGATAAGGGGATTCTGAGATGCCCTTGGTCTTGTTCAATTTTGATATTGTCATAGGACTTCTGTCTTCTTTTTTGAGCAAGTTGCTCTCCTTCCAGGGTTCTAATTCTTTGCATCAGAGTTGCAATTAGGTCTATAGGAGTGGGCCCTCTAGGCACTTCCTTATTTCTAGGGTTTTCCCTTCGAGTGTTGTCATGGTTATGTGCTTCTTCTTGCATAGTGTTTTCTCTTTGTTCTTCCCACAAGGCAACTTTTAATGCTTCTTGAGCATCTCTTTCCTCTTACAAATATATTTCTAACCTTTTTACTTTAGGTAGATTAAGCTAACCTTGACTTGACTTAGGGTTTGTGTGACCTAAGGTTTGACTATGTGTTGATTTCGTTTGACCTTGTGATGTAATCAAGGGTTTTCACCAATGTTTGACTGAAGTTGACCTTGTGTTGGGACCAAGGGTTTACAAACTTTCTATGTTTCTAATGTTTTTTTTTCTTTTTTGGATTTTATGAATGCAAAACTTCTTTTTGTGCTTTTTTATGTTTTTGGAAATCAAAAGTGTGTTTTCTTAATCTAGGAAGTAGAAAATGTATGCAAGCTATGATGAAGTTATCTAATGCAATGTAACCTATGTTTTTCTTTGTTTTCTGAATAGATGGATCAATTAATCTAAGAAAAGGAAATTGCTTTTAATCTATAAACTTGGAAAGGGAAACTAATTTAACCATGCAAATCTACTTAGCATATCAAGGAAAAGCAAACATGTATTTTACTATTCCAAAAGCAAAGTTTTGATTATCTAATTACTATGAAATGAAAAGAAAGCATAAAGGAACTTGGAAATGTGTGAGCCTCCACTACCTCAGAAATCCTTGTAATGGCAACCTTGAATCCTCTTGTAGCAGCGGCGTAATCTTCTTGGTGACAAGACGAAAATGAAAGCAAAAGAATCTTTGAAGCTTTGAAAAGAGAGATCAATGAGAGATTTGATGAGCATTGTGGCTTCATATGAGTATTGTATGGATGTGAACGATATTTTAGAAAAGCTAAGCAAGATAAAAAATGAAATAAAAAGGATCCTATGTCCTGTATGAGCATGAGAATGCTTGATTTAGAGAGCAATAACTTGTAAGAGTTGTGTGCACAAATGAAATTGCCTCCCTTTGTGTTTGAGGGAGGGGGTATTTATAGGTTGGAAGAAGGGATGAGAGGTGAAGAAGAAGAAGAGTTAACTCAATTTTATTGGAGAAATAACATAGAGGATTCAAGAGTGATCTGGGCTAAAATTAGAGTGATCTACCTAGTAAAAGCTTATCACTCAAGAAGAAGGAGTGCATGGGAATGTATGAGAGTATGTGAGTTGTTAAATAAAAATAAAATAGAGCTAATTATGCATGTGTGGGTGCATGAAATAGTTAACTTTATATTTGACACAAAAATCCATGCAAACAAGAAGAAAAACGGGCGAAAACAGAGATTTTTCAAGTTAGAAACTCAAGTTTTCTCATGGCTTAAAACATGACAAGGTCGCCCATGGGTCACCCCTTTCACTAGTCAAGCTCACCTAAGGGCAACCCTTAGAGAAGGACACCTAGGTTGACGTGCACGATGGGAGATGGAAGAGGAGGTGAAAAGGAGGGGATCTACCTCCAGAAATAGGTTAGTCATGTGTGAAAATCCAAATCTCCACTTGCAAAAGTAGGATCTCCTGGGGGAGATCTGGAAATAATAGGGGGATATTTGGATTGGTTGAGTGAAATTGAAAAATGAAAGAAGGAGATGGTTGGGGAGGACCTCTAGAAGGCCTCTAGAGGGTGGAATAGATGAAAAACACTAGGAAAAGATGAAAACTCACCTACAAGATGCATACAAGGCTTATGTACAGGGTTGCAAGCATAGGAAACGCAAATCAACAAGTGTCGAAAGTGAAGAGGGAGAGAAAACGACAAAGGGGAAACAACACAAAGAGGAAAAAGAGACACAACACCAAGAGAATTTCTTCTTAGAGGATGTTATTCCATGCTTACATGTATGTGACAAGGATTATGACTCATCATAGGGGTCCTCGTGGAGGCTGTGCATGATTTTGGTGCTTACAGTGTTAAAAGGTGCCCTAGGTGCCCCAAAGTTCTCTATCTGATTGACACGTGGAGGGACATGGTGTCCTAATTCACCCACCCCTTCATCATGATGTTCTTCTCTATTATGGGTAGGACTCCTACTGTGCTCATAGTGTGCTAAAGCATGCTCCTCAGAATGAGGATGAGACAGATCCCTAGGCAGTGGAGGTGGTAGCCTAGTTTGAACTACATCAACTAGTTATTGTAATACTTGTAGAATTTGGGGGACTTGATCTCTAGGTTCATTCTAATGAATAGAATCTAACTGACCTTGGGAGTGGGTGCGTCTACGTTTAGGAGGCATCCTAATAAACCAAACAATTTTTAAAAAGTTTTAGTCTCAAATAGTTTAAATCCCAGAGTTCCCAAAGTGTGGAAACTTGGCTCTGATACCAAATGTCATGTCCATATCAGACCCACCTATATATGTCATCCATACAAGTGGGCAAAAATGGTAGAATAATTTTTTTTTTCTAAAGGAAATTAATTAAACTTGAGAACTACTACATAGGTTTACCTAAAGTCCACTTATGTGCGGTGACCACATATTGGTTTGATGAAGAAAGTTATTTATTTTGCAAGTGTCCTATCAACCAAATGTCAAGTTTAGACCAAAAGAATAATTGAAGTATAATGTTGAGCTTAGTCATCTAAGTTATTTTATTATAATTAAATCAATGTTATAATATAGAATAACTTACATCAACATCAACATCAACATGATCCACCATTGATTTATTTTCTTAACCTAGTTTATATGTTACTAAAGATTCCAAAAGCATAATTAGATTCTTTAATTAATTAAATCTGCTTTTCCAATATTAATGCTTTTATTAGAAGTAATAAATCATGTTGTTTACATATAAAAAAATGATTTCTTTATAACAAAATAGAATAAAACTAAATCTTCCTAATTAAATAATAAGAATGAAGCTAAACTATATTTCTATTTTCATCTATAAAAATAATTTCTATTATTCATCCATTTCATAAAACTATTTTCTTATTTTCTGGTTTCACTATGTGCAGGGCAGAGGAACAAAATATATATAAACTCACAGATGATTGGAAATGACAAGCATATATATATATATATATATATATATATATATATATATATACTGTGTTTTAAAAACTAGATCAAAGTGACCAACAGTGAGTAGAATGACAAAAAATCTCGGCAAGCATTAATGATATGGAAGTATTTAAGTTTAAAAATTTTTAAGGAAAAAAAGAACAAATGATAAAGATGGCCAAAGCCATATTAAGGGAGGGCTTGTAGCCTAAAGAGGCATGTAGCTTCCCTTAAGGGCACCATGGGAGATCACGGCTCCCACAGGCGACGGCTTGTGGGAAGCCGTGGCTTCCCACAGCCCCTTTATGGGCCTGCAACAATAATGGTCATAAAACAAAAGGCTTCGCTACTAATGATTTCAATAATTTGTTTCTTCGTTCCTTCTTTAAATTTCAACATATAAGTTTAGTAGCTACGGCTATAAAAAAATGCATTGAAAAGTAATGCCATACAATATGCATCAATGGCAAAACAGGTAATGATTTCCTATAGCAGTAAGCATATATATATATATATATATATATATACTTTTGTAAATATAACAACAATTTTGTGTATTCATCATTAACACACGCATAAACTTTATATAGAAATTTTCATTTCAACACATAAATACCAAAGATACATAAAGATTTCATCCGTATACATTTCCAACTTTTTGAATAAACCGTACAAGATTCACAGAGTAAACATGGAGAAATAAAAGAGTTACAAATCTAAAACTTTCTTACAGATATTCTCAATTGATAGACAATCACAAGGGCATCTTGCCTGAAATATAAAACATATTATCCTTTTTCCTTGAACACATAAAACTTTCTTCTTTCTTCATATCTACCAGGTGATTTCCATAAACATGTAAACAAAACAACTAAACAGAATGGCCAAGACCTGCTCTCCTCCCTACCATAGGGATTGTTTCACAATCCCACCCCTGGGTAGGAGACTCCAAGAACTAGGTAATAACACTCATGCAAACAAAAGAAACCCATAAACCAGAGAATATCCAATATCACATAAATGTAAAAACCCAAGAGGTTAACTCACAAACAAAGGATCCCAATTGGATCCAAGATAGGGGGAGAGAGGGCATAATCCTCCCTCTTGGGGAAACTAAAATAAAACCCTTCCATACAAAATTTTCATCACAGAATCATAATCTCCATTTACACAAAACACTTATACCTCTAATCCTATGCAACTCATACAAAATCAACACAATAATTTCAATCCATCATTTCTTCAATACAACTCCAAAATATGTCAACAAGAATATCCATCAAACTCTTCATTTTATCACATAATTCTAGAAACCATTTTCCCTAAGAGAGACTCCATGCCTCTCTCTACCCCAAAACTTGGGAGGCTCTCGTCAAATACAGAGGGTTGCTCCCATTACAACCCTATCCCCACAAATTAAACAAAACTAAAGAAGACAAAATCCAACATGCAACCAGATTTATGAAATCACAACAAATTCAAAAATTTCATATGTACAAAGGAGTTAACAAACCTACCTCAGTTCTCTCCAAGTTAGGGAGAGCCCAAAACCCAAAATCAAAACCTTGAATCTGAATCCTCAACCCTTTTCTCTTCTAAAATTTTAGCCAACTATTCTCAGAACTTCTCATAACAATTTCTCTTCTGATTCCCAAAAATTCATACACCATCAAAAAGTATCCCCAATTCCAACTTTCCTCAATAAATAACCAAAAAAAAACCTAAAAAGGCAAAAAAATTTCCTTCTTTCTCCCTAAAAAATCCTTCCTTCAATAAAACAAAAATAAATCCTTTATCTTCAAAAATTCTTTCTTAAAATAAAACAATTAAAACAAATCCTCATCTCAAAATAAAACAATAAATTAATAAAAATAAATAAATTTAACTCACAAAATAATTTAAACTTAATTAAAAATTATAAACAAATGGAATAACCACAACCATCATACAATTAAATAATTAATTTTAAAAGACACATTAGCCTTCACCCCTTCCATGGGTTAGACTAGGTTAACGGGGTATCACATGAAGAGTCTTGGAGTCTCCGAACAACTTAATGATCTTGGCCACCCACCTACACACTTAATTTTTGAATATCAGTATGTCAAGAAAAGTATAGCTGAAGCAACATGCAATGCATAATAAAAATGATTAATCATTATAATTCATTCATCATCACATAATTCAATAGCTGTCATATAAACATCTAGCTCATCGAATACTTTCTTTTCCCACACATAAATAATAATCTAACATCTAATCAGAAATTAAATCATAAAGTCCAAACATAATTCCCATAGAGTTTAATTGTAACATAATGTCCAAGAGTACCATATAACATAATGTCCAAAGCAATAAACATAAATGTCCACATACATAAAGTATATAAACCCAAACCAACATAGTCAAATAGTCTAAACTAAAGTACTAAAGCAACTAAAAAAGATTGGTCTCACATTAAAGCCTTCATTGAGACACATTCGAGTATTTGGTTGTGAGGCATATGCACATGTGCCTGAGGAGAAGAGGTCTAAGTTGGAGAACAAGACTGTGAAGTGTATCTTCATCGGTTATAGCATTGGTGTGAAAGGGTACAAGCTTTGGGATCCAGTGGCTGAGAGAGTTCTGTACAATAGAAGTGTGATCTTCAGAGAGCTCAATCCTTCTTCTGTTGTATTACAACCAGAGAAAGAAGAGAAGAATAGGATGTGGTTCAACTTCCTTCCACCCCTGAGAAAGTTGAACCAAACACATTTGTTGGACCTGATGATGAGGATAGCTCTAGTATATCTGAAAGTTTAGAAGAAGATGAAGAACCTCCACCTCAACTTTTGAGGAGGTCCACGTGAATTAAGGTGGCAACCTGATAGGTTTGGTTATTCATTGCAAGATTCCAATTGTATTTTTTCTTTGATTTCTAACACTGATGAGCCTAGGATTGTAAGAAAGGCTATGGGTATGAGTGATGCAGATTCCTGAAAAGAGGCCATGGAAGAAGAGATGGCTTCCTTGGAGAAAAACAATACTTGGGATCTACTGCCCTTACTTGATGGATGTAAACCCGTTGGATGCAAATGGGTGTTCAAGAATAAATTTGGTTCAGATGGTAGTTTTGATAAGTTTAAGGCAAGGTTGATTGCAAAGGGTTATTCTTAGGTTGAGGGAATAGATTATGGTGAGATTCTCTCTCCCGTTGCAAAGCTTCCATCTATCAGATTCTTGTTATCACTTGTTGTAGCATACGATTTAGAAGTTGAATAGATGGATGTGAAGACAACTTTCCTTCATGGCAACTTGGAGGAAGAAATCTATATGTCATATCTAGAGCACTATGTGGTAAAAGGTAAAGAAAATTTAGTTTGCAAGTTGAATAAGTCTTTGTATGGTTTGAAGCAATCTCCTAGGATGTGGTACCAGAAATTTGATGACTTTGTGTTGAGTTTGGGATTTCTGAGATCGAAATCATATCAAATTGTGTTTAGTTTAAGATGGATAATGATCACATTCTCATTAGTGCATTATATGTTGTTCATTGGGAATGGTAAGAATTTGATTTCTGATTTGAAGTCTCAGTTGTTAGCACAATTTGAGATGGAAGATTTAGGGGCAGCTAGGTGCATCTTGGGAATGGAAATCATAAGAGATAGAGCTAACATAAAACTGTGGTTAGGCCAAAGTAAGTTTGTGAGCACCATGCTAGAGAGATTCAGCATGTCAGCTTGTAGACCATTAACTATTCCTATTATGATGGGGACAAAGTTATTTGTTACAGATTGTCCAAAGTCTCCTTATGAGATGGAGAATGTGAGCAAAGTTCCTTATGCTAGTACAGTTGGCAACTTGATGTATGCTATGGTCTATACAAGACTAAACATTACCCAAGCAGTGGGAGTTCTTAGTCAATTTATGGCTAATATTGAACAGGTACATTGGGATGTAGTGAAGAGAGTGTTTAGATACTTGCGGAGTACTTCTAAGTATTCCTTATGTTATCACAGTTATCCTACAATGAATTGACATTCACTTTGTATTCGAGGATTTGTGGATTCAGATTGGGGAGGTGACATTGACAACAAGAGATCCACCAATGCTTATGTGTTCACAATGTTGGGTGGTGTTATTAGTTGGATGAGTAAGCAGTAACTGGTGGTCACTTTTTCCACTTTTGAAGCAGAGTACATGGCAGCAACTCATGCTTGTAAAGAAGCCATTTGGCTTAAAAGACTATGTTTTGATGTTGGGTTTGATGCAGGGAATATTACCATTTGTTGTGATAGTTAGAGTGCCATATGTTTGGCAAAGAATCCTACTTTCCATGTGAGGACGAAGCATATTGATGTCTAGTACCATTTTGTTTGTGATATGGTAGAGGATGGGAAGGTGAATTTTGAGAAATTTGACACTTTGATGAATGTTGCAGATGCCTTGAGAAAACCTATGAGCACGAAGAAGTTCAGATGGTGTTAAGAGTCTATGGGCATCTTGGCCCCTAGAAGTTAAATCCTATCATTCTATTGGCTCTTCAAAGGTGTTTGACAAGTGGGAGAATGTTGGGAATTAAGGTGTCTCAACCTTTGCAAGTTCCTAATGTTGTATTTATTTATTTTTGCATACTATTGTAATTTTCTATGTATATCTTATTGTGTTACTTTGTGGGAGTTGGCATGGTGATGTGTCATCCTACACGGAAGGTGACTAGATGTATGTTTTGTCCTCATATGAGAAGGTATACATCCCATGTTCACTTGGCATAGTTTTTCCATGTGTCGGTACCTTGTGGTCATGTGTCATGAGTTATGATAGATTCTATGACATGTAAGAGCTGAAATGACAGGTGTGACAACTTGTTAGTATGAGGTGAGTGATCATGTTGCAGGGTTGTGGGTACATGCAACAAGGTAGAATTTGGCAACTTTGTCAGTCGTAATTTCATCCCATAATAATTAACAGGGGAGTGTTGGGGGTGGAACCCCTCTTGCAGGGCCTAAGGGACTTATCCCCTCCATGGTGGGGGTTTGGGGGCAATGTCCCCAACGGGGGTTGCTTGGGGTTGCGCCCCTGAAGAAAAAAGTGCCCTATATTTAATAAAGGTGTCAACAATTAGTTTGTTATTAGATGACATAAAAAAATTGACATTGAATAGCTGCCTAAGAGGCTTGATAAATAAGCGGTTGGAGAATGTGAAAGGTCATGAGATGCGAATGAGAATTGGCATTTGTGTACTCCTAGAAGAGCTTGCATTGCAAGTGTGTTGTAATCATATTTTCGTTTGAATATACATTGTGTAGGTTTTGGAGTCTCGGGTTTTTTTATCCGAAAGGATTTTCCCCACGTATATCTTGTGTTGTGAGCATTGTACTTGTTTTTTATGTGTTATTACCTTTCTGTTAATGTGCATTTAATAACCTGTAACTAGAAAAGATTAAATGCATAAATTTCCTCATTAGATCAATGTAGGAAGTTGTTTTCACATCCCTTACTTTCTTTCAGTACAAATTAGTGAGAGTTTATGGAAATTATTTCTTGTCCATAAAGTTTGTATCAAGTATGTTGAATGTGGAGATTTGTTATTAAACACAATTTTTGTAGGAAATAAAAAAAGATGTAGGGGATTCCTTTTCATCATGTTTGAACATATTAAAAGGGATTTTAATTAGCTCATTGATTTTCTTGCTAATGAGGATGGCAAGCTAAGTCATGGGTTACATGTATAAAATGAAGATAATACTCAACTAGCTCTTGTGCTTTTTTGTTCATGTGCTATAATTTGTTGGTTTTTCCGTCTCCTTAAGCTTTGCTTATTAGGTCAATGTTGGTTGTAATCTTTATTTTTGTTTTGATATATTTCACTTGTTTAGTTCAATAAACATGGATTTGAACTAGAGCCATAAATGATGCTCACTAAAATAAAACTGAGAAAAAATTAATCGCAAAAGGTAACACATGTATTACCTTGATTGTTTTTCAAAGTTTTCAATTTTGATTTTGTAATGGTGAAAATTACATATACATGCCATTTTCCCTTATTTTTTGGGCCCACTTTGATTAGAAAGTATTTTATGCAATAATAACTCTAAAAGTGACATAATCTTGAGTGAACTCAACTTATAACATTACCCTATCTTGATCTCATCACCAGTCATCCCCAAGAATTGGTCCCAATTCCTAGATTTCTAATTTGCCACCTTGGATCAAATTTGTAGGTGTAGAATTGACCCAAGACATTTATTAGTCATAGATTTAAACCTTTAACTTTTAAATTTCAATTTGGTTGGTTTCCTTCTACTATCCATTATGAGTCAACTTACCACATGTTTGTGTTGATTTTTGTGCTATGTTTGGATAATTGTTCTTTCCTCTTGCATTTATTTAGTGATAGGGCAGGTTCAACAACTCTTCTCTCATGGGGGGGTTGATAGACCTCTACTCTTATTTGATGGGCCTAGCATTGGGCTCTAGCTCAACATTATGTTGGATGATGCCCTGATTGTACACCTTTAGATCTTCATAGTTCCATGATATGACATCATCAAACTCTTTGCATAACTCAATCAAATTTTTGCTCATTAGTGCAAGAGAATCAGATGATGGACCCAACTTGAGCTTCTTTCTTAGAGATATATCCACATTGTGATAATCTTCTTACTCAATAGTCACAACTCTACCCTTTGTTCCTGATCATTAGAGCTAACCCGCCACCCCATAGTAGAGTGAGTATGGATAGGCCTCAACCCCATTTATATAGAGGGGTTCAAGGGCACCATGTTTCAATAGAGGGGACACTCAATCACCATATCTATATATAAGGTGAGATCAAGGGGCTTGGTCGATAGAGGTTAAGGAACTCAACTAATTATATGCATTTATGATATCGATCAATAGATCAAGGAGGTTGGGGGAGAGCATCACTTATACTAGACCTAGACCGACTATAGGCTCGACTAGATAAAAGAGCACTCAACCAACTATAAAAGGGAGATTCATGGATGGAGATTTCATATATTCTTTCATAAGAGGGTCATTCATATTTCATATTCTATTTCAGTATTTCATTTTAGTTTCTAGTAGGGACATTCATCCATTTATGGGATTTTCATAGGGGGCATTGATTTCTAGTAGGGCATGATAACTAAAGCAACTATAGTAGGAAGATAGCATTTATGCACTCACCAAGGGGTAGAGTGTGGGGTTGGGTGGCTTATTTGAAATCATGTTAGGAAGTTTGGATGAACCTAGGACATGCAAAAGTAGATAGATGAATAATCACATTATAGAATCATAGCAAAATTATTATTAGCATTATATCATCATCCTAGGAGCACATTGCATTACTTGTTAGATATCTTTGATGCTTGTTCTAAAGTCATTGAATTAGTCCTCCTAGGGGGTTGACTAACTTAACAAGTTCCATAAATACCACACCAAAAATTTATAGCATAGACATAGAGGTGAGTGAATTCTAATCAGTAGATTTTGACAAAATTATTTGTGTGCAAGTTCATTTGTGCATTTGCAAAGATTAGTTTTATAGGTGCAGATCTCAACAAGAGCAAAACACATCTAGTTTAATTCTAGCATAGTGATGAATTGATTCTCAACATCTTCAACACCACTTTCCTCTTCTAAAATTTAGTTAAGTATGACATTTAATTCATTTTAATTCCATATTTAATTTTAGTGTCAATCCCAACTTTATATCTAGGTTGATTATTTCTAGATTATTTATGTAAGAGGTGTTTTATCCCTTAATATTGGTGAAACTAACATTGCTACATGACCTAGGGGTTTAGTATTAGATTTTATCATTTTATTATTAGGTTTTTTAGATTTGATTTTTTGATTGCATACTTTAGATTTTAGATCTCATTAGGGTTTGGATTACCCTTTGCTTATTTGTTTCACTATTATACCTTCCACCGGGATTTGTATACTTGTAGATTATAATCTTCAATTTTTACCTTCAAATTTCAAAATTAAATTTTTTTTACTCCCTCCTACTAGCCATTGTGAGCCAACCTAGTGTATGTTTGTGTGGTGATATGTTGTATTTAAAGACAAACATTCATTCATTTGAAATCATGATAAAAAAGACTAGATTAATGTAGGACATGTAAAAGGATATAGAAGAACAATCATATTGAAGCATCATAGTAGAATTATTATATTAACATTGCATCATTATTTCAAAAACTATTGAATCCATCCTCTAAAAAACTTGACTAAAAAGAACATGACGTTTGCTTAATAAGTTCTCAAATTGTTACATCTAAATTGATTATTTATTTGATTACTTTAATTAATCAATAAATAATAATCATTATGTCGAGAGGCGTTATACAGTGGCATCACAAGTGTGTGTACTTTTTTATTACGTCGAGAGGCGTTATAGAGTGGCATCACAAGATCTGTGTACATTTTTATCATCCCAATTTAAATTGATGTGTATAACCTATCACAAGATAACATATTTAAAATTAAGCTATATAAAAATTATAGAGGGAATTCCCTACCTCCCATCACCTCCCATATTCGAGGAGAGAATATGGGGAAGGCTTGGTCATGGGTAGTTATGGTTTGGGAAGCACCATTATCACCCACTTCTTCGGCATTCAATTTGAGCTCTCCCAACACCCACTTTGTTGTTTCTAAGTTTTCTCAGGCAAAAATAGCATTGTATTCTTCTTGCATGGCAGTCTTATGTTTTGTGGCACTGCTTACCAATGGAGGGGTAGCTCATTAGTTTACAGTGGGTAGCAACGCAGGAAGAACCGTTTCTTAACTAGCAACGCCATTGGTAATGTTTTTTATGTTATTTGTTTGTTTTTCATTGAATTGTAATCCTAGAAAAGAGCTTGTAATTGTTTGGGAGTGGTGGTGGAAATGTAGTGTTGAAATCGCTATTGTGCTTCTGCTACAACAACTTTTTTTTATGCACTGACAAGGGACAAGCCTCGCTTCATATTCAAAGCTCATTGTTATAATATCTCTGTGCACTTAATTCATTTCGAGGGCTTTGGTGGGGTTTAAGGCATTGGGGTTTTATGGTAGGGGTTTGTGTTGGGGTTTTATGTGGCTAGGGTTTTAATTAGGTTTATGTTGTTTTGCAAGCTCTGGTGAAGTAGTTATTGTTTGTAAGTGGTTATAGCCTACAACTATGGCTGTTACGGCCTCTTTTGTGCATAATATTAGTCCTTGCCCAATGTTGGGTTGTATTCTAGAAAATTGCCCTGCTTTAGATGTTGAAACAAGTCTCTTCATTATTTTTTTGTTTTACAATTAACAATTGGTCTCCTGGGTGTGAAGTAAACAAAATTTCATTTCATTTTTCAGGAAGACTAGACCCAATAGTCTTATCTCATCACAATGGTGGATTTGAACTATCCTATTACCGTTATATCAAATTTAATTTACAGTCCTGTTTAAAAACTATAATTATTGACTAATAAGGTATTGTCTTTTGTAGGTCGAAGGTTTCACATTGGGATAGTCATTGCGGTCATGACAGGACTAGGAATGGTAATCCATAATGCACATAGCCCTTTGGGTCAACTGGTTCATAATTGAAATGAAATGTGTGATTTGAAATTCTTGGATTTTTTTAAAAGCATTTTCATAATGAGAGTGGCTAATAATTTTTATGTGAATGATTTGCCTGGGGTTTAATCTTGATTAATTTCTATGTGGGTGGTCAATTTATTTTTTCTACCTGTATTTTATAGCTAATTGGCAATTTCTTTGCAAGTTACTTTGGCAGTTTGATTAACCCTTTTGACGATTTGCAGACAGTATATACTATCCTTATTGAAGATTGAAGGAATACCTGATTTTGAAATAGTTTTTTTATTTCCATATAAAAAGGCTATGAATTTCAAGTTAAAGAAAATGTACCAATGTACACAAATAAAATGAGTCAGCTAATTGAAATGAACATTAACTTAGAATAACTAGGAGCATCTAATAATTTCTAAAGAATAATGTGGAAAAGTTGAAAAATAAAATTTTCACCAAAAATATGAGAAATATTACCTGAAAATATAAATGTTATCACATAGAATTGCACCCAGCTTGGAGAGGGTCCAAGCATTCTAATGACACAATGGGAATAACCTCAAGATGTGGGATCTTTCAAGTTGAGATTAGACCTCCAAAGAAGGTTGGTTCCTCATTCTAAGCCTAAAGCTCAGAGAAATTTATCTAAACCTAGTGATAATACTGCAGGGGAAAAGGGTTAGAAAGAAGCATGAACAGAAAAGAGGTGATGTGCCAAATTTAATGAGTAGTAGTAATCTTGGAAGAGACACAACAATGATCTCAATCATAATGGGAGTTCACACAAACTTATAGGGCTGATTGAGGCTTCGGTATGAAGACCTATAGAGGAGCCATTTTACTCATAGAATAGATCAAAACTTCAAGTAAAACACAGAAATCAAAGCATAAGAGAGGTAAGATATTATGCATATATTGATCATGAAGGCCAAAAACCACTACAATACAAAATAACCAGTAGTAGAAAAAGACACGGTATATTTAATTACAATCATTGGTGGATTGATCAAAAGACAAATAGAGGCAAAGCTATAGGCACAGTGGGTCAGATTCTGATAATCCTGCAATTACACTAAGAGGTCTGAATACAAGAAATTTGGTAGCATAATAGCCCAAAAATTACTAACTCTTTTTATAATGAGATTACAATGCATTTTATAGCAAGTCCGTGTGCAAAGAATGTTGAAGCAGATGCACGGGATTCAAGACCACCATGCCATCATTAATGTAGAACTGGGATCCAACGATAAAGAGGATAAAGGCCATGCTTTTGGCAGATTTGTAAACCTTAGAAATGGTTGTCCATACACAAGATAGGATAGGGCATTAAAGATGAAAGCCCAAAAGTCATCGTAGATCATAGAGATATCTGCCACCGAGCCATAAGAGTCACCTTGCATTGAAGAACTACACCAATCCCCATGAATTTCATCTGCAGATCCCACCAACTGAGATAAATGTCTTCACGCCATCAATAAGATTTGAAAACCCTAAATTTGAATCAGGACCATTCGATGAAGAAACGACTCGAAGATCGACGGCCCCGTGAGTTCTGCAACATACACTATACCCCTTAATTTTGGTGCCGACGCCTAGGACATGTGGCAAGATCTCACAATCGCACACTAGATTTATGATGTCAGCAATATTCATCTGCTACACTGCACGATCATTAGATTATCGACCCCACCATAGGCTTCCCTTATGTTTCTGCATGGGCTTTATTGAAGGATCCATATGGACAACTCAAGAGGAGCCACGTGGCCGCCACCCGCTATCTTGTAAGGAATCGCACTCTCAGAAAGATTCCCCTCAATCTGGCGGGGAATGATCTAGATTTATTTTTGTCTTCTGGAGAGTTTGATCTGGCACCACCAAGAATTTTAAAAGGTCTAAATTTAAATCAAAGTCATTGGATGGAGGAATGGTTCGAAGATTGATGGCCCCATGAGCTCTACAGTATACCTTACCTTTTATCTTTGCATTGGGCTAATAGCTTCGGATACGTGGCAAGATCTCGCAGGAGCACAAAGAATCTACCTAGTAGGTGAGATTCCACTACGACACCATGTCACCATTGATTTACAATCCCCACCATACTTATGATTGAAGGTTGGATACACTTTACAGCTATCCTTTCCCCATGGAAGGAGATGACATCACCTTAGGTAGGCAGCAGCTAGCAGGAAACTGCCATGTGGCACTGTAGGAAAGGTACCAAGGGACAATGAGCATGTTGGTCGGTGATTCAAGGACTTATGGAACTTTCAAAC
Organism: Cunninghamia lanceolata; assembly: GCA_027924645.1. Lineage (NCBI taxonomy): Eukaryota > Viridiplantae > Streptophyta > Pinopsida > Cupressales > Cupressaceae > Cunninghamia > Cunninghamia lanceolata. The sequence continues at coordinate 19,607,914 of BSBN01000605.1, read as the reverse complement.
CATAAGTCGGGGGTTAGGAATGTACGAAAACTACCGACTTAGTGACAACAAAGGACTCTTTTGATGCGAAGGGAAGTCGGGCACTTTTAATTTTTCTAAACCTAAGGACTCATGAGGTTCTGAAGTTTCATAACCTCCCGACTTTGTGACCTCCTTTCCTTTTGATGAGTTATTTTGGTGTGTCTTAGTCTCTTTTTTGTCAGCAAGTTGGGGGGTTTTCAGAACTTCATAACCTCTGACCAACAGTTCAAAAGTTGGGATTTTTAGCAACTCCACGACAACAAAGGAAAATAAAAGGCTTGGGGCCAGTAACTTTGATGGATGGGGCCAGTAACTTAATGACATAAAGGGCTTCGAATTATAACTTAAGTTACTGGGCACCGAGAATAGGCGGTCAACAAAGAATTAGAAATAAAGGTAAGATTTGACTATGAAATCTTAAAGTTTTGAAAGGAAAAATATGAAAACATTTAAGGGGATTAATTCAAAAGCCTAAGAGGCTTTGGGGAGTTAGACAATTTCCCTACACACCAAAGAAAAGAAAACACCAGACTAAAGATTCTTAGACTATTCAGCTAGGAGGGAAAAATAGTATAACATTTTAGCGACTTTGCAGGGGTGTTTGCCTGTCTAAACACATGGAAACCAGAGGCCTTATCAATCTATTGGGCATGGGATCAAAGAGTTGCAACAAGAACAAAGGAGCTGAAACAACTGGGCAAGCCACCAAGGCAAAACATAAAACAAGAAAGCATGTATCCTCCTAATGAGAACACAACAGAGTGCAAGGGCACTTATTGAAAGGAAACCTAAAACATAAATAAAACTAACCTACTCCTAAACTAACCAACCAGAACTGACCTTAAACAAAGCCATTAACTGGTTCTTGAAAGTAACTACCTTTTCTTAATAACAATTTATAATGCTTTCCATGTTTGTGGGCAGTTAAAAGAGGTGAGGGAGGGATGGGAATATGACAAATTGATGAAACACCTCCCCCAAAATGGAGATAAACTCACCTATCCACATGTACTGATTGTTGATGCTACTACCAAGAGGTGAATAAATGGGATGATCCCACTCATTTTGATGCTCAACTTCATACTTAGAGGCAAGCATGACAAGTGGTGACTCCTCCTCCTGATGTGTCTCCAACTGGGCTAGATGCCTAATAGGGCATCCCTTTGAAATGACATGCAAATCAATAGGATTGATCTCATGCCTCTGCTTTGATTCTGCAACCCTCTACTGCTGATTGGAATGCTCTGGCTCTTGTATCTCAAATGGGAATTACTACCTCCTTCATCTGCTTGAACTACTCAGGTTTTACCTCATCTAGAGGCATTAATTTACTATCCAGGTTTTAGCAGAAAATATCAAGCTCATCCCAGAAATGAGCTTCCTATGAGTCCTCTATACTTTTCAATGTAGGATTACTTGTACATCCTTCTTTATGGACTGTAATTTCACTATCATGCTAGGCCTCAGCTTGCAACAATCTGTCATTATTTTCATTGCTTCCCTGTTGTTGCATATCCACTACTAGCTGCCTATCCTCTTCATTTCCAATATAACATGAAACAAGGCAACATCATCCTCTTGCCAATTCAAGAACACACACTTAGCCTACATCTGCCTTTGTTCCACCATAGCCTACTGGCTATGTCTAATTTGTTGTTCTGGGGTTGCCGATGGATTGCATGAATGGTGCCATCTGTCACTTTGAGTTAGGCTGCTTTGAATTGGGATGAGCCTTCTTGATGTACTTGTAGCAGTTGAGCTCATGGAGTTTAGGGGCCTAACACAACTCAGTTGATTTTATCTTTAACTATTCCCCTGACAAGGCTTCCAATTGAGTAGATAGGGTTGATTATGAACATAATATGGCACATTAGTTGTAGGAATTGGTGCCATAATTGGTTGCATGACTGGGGCTTTTGGAAATAATGGCATTGGAGGCCTGGGAGCAATCTTTCTAGCCAAAATCAAATAATTTTTTTCCCTAATGGCTACCTCATAGGCATCAGGTAACACATCTCCTCCTAGAGACTGGATCATGACAGCGATATCACTATTCAAGGATCTTAAATAATGTAAGAAGGAAACATTAGGGGAAGGCCTCACCAATGGTGGAATTCTATACCATTTTTTTTGAAATATGAAATTAAAATCCACCATGAATTCATAAGGAGCCCTTTTAATAGTGGTCAGCTTCTCTATCAGGGACAAATGACCACTCTTGTCCTCAAAACACTTACAGAACCTTGTTCCTAAATCATCCCATTCATGAATTGAATCTGTAGGTAACCCCCTATACCACTGGAGAGCCTTTCCCTTCAAGGAAGCAACAAGAAGCCTTACAATTACATTGTCTTCGGTAACATTGTGGATGGAGCATATACTGACAATGTCTTGGATGTGCTCAACATGTGTAGTGGCACTTTCACCAGTGAAAAAGAGAACAACTTTTAGAGCTAGAATAGGGATATCATCATATTGTGCAAGATTGAGAGGGATTTTGCCATTAAAGGCCACAAATGGTCTATTTCCTGGTTGAGCCATAACAATGAAATGAATGATATGCCGGGTGTATGGAAGCCTATTCTTGATGGAGAGAAAAAAATCATGATTTCCATAACAACTTGACATACTAGAGTATTGAAAAGTAGAGATGTATCAAAATATTCTTTGAAAATGAGGATAATAGGTCTACTTTTAGAGATTGGGAATATACCAAAAGAGAGTCGCCAGATGATTGAAGATGCTTATGAAAGCACTTTAAACTAGGAATACCATCGAAATCTTGATTCTGAAGCTCTTTAAATGCTTGGACTGGCTGCACCAGTAGATTTTTTCAGTAGAGTCACCATGGTGTTTAAATGCTTTCACAACGGCAAATGAACCAAGGACAACACCAAAATCCTTAGTCCAACTCTTACTCAGAGCAGAGTGTCCCACTAGGCGTGCCATAAACTATTGTCACCTAAAATTGCATCTAGCTTGGAGAGGGTCCAAGCATTCTAATGACACAATGAGAATGACCTCAAGGTGTGGGACCTTGCAAGTTGAGATCAAACCTTCAGAAAGGTTGGTTCCTCATTCTAAACCTAAAGCTCAGAGAAATTTATCTAAACCTAGTGCTAATATTGCAGGGGAAAAGGGTTAGAAAGAAGCATGAACAAAAAAAGAGGTGGTGCACCAGATTTAATGAGTAGTAGTAATTTTAGAAGAGACACAACAATGATCTCAATCACAATGGGAGTTCACACAGACTTATAGGGCTGATTGAGGCTTCGATATGAAGACCTAACCTATAGAGGAGCTATTTTACTCATAGAATAGATCAAAACTTCAAGTAAAACACAAAAATCAAAGCATAAGAGAGGCAAGATATTGTGCATATATTGATCATGAAGGCCAAAAACCATTACAATACAAAATAACCAGTAGCAGAAAAAGACACGTTATAGTTAATTACAATCATTGGTGGATTGATCAGAAGGCAAACAAAGGCAAAGCTATAGGCATAGTGGGTTAGATTCTGATAATCCTGCAATTACACTAAGAGGTCTGAATACAAGAAATTTGGCAGCATAACAACTCATAAATTACTAACTCTTTTTCATAATGAGATTACAATGCATTTTATAGCAAGTCCATGTGCAAAGAATGTTGAAGCAGATGCATAGGATTCAAGACCACCACACCAGCATCAATGCATAATTGGGATCCAATGGCAAAGAGGATAGAGGCCATGCTTCTGGCAGATCTGCAACCCTGGAAATGGTTGCCCATACACAAGATAGGATAAGGCATTAAAGATGAAAGCCCAAAAGTTGTCATAGATCACATAGATATCTACCACCGAGCCATAAGAGTTGCCTTGCATTGAAGAACTGTGCCAATCCCCACGAATTTCATCTGTAGAGCCCACCAACTAAGATAAATGCCTTTGCGCCATTAGGAAGATTTGAAAACCTTGAATTTGAATAAGGACTGTTGGATGAAGAAACGACTCAAAGATCAATGGCCCCACGAGCTCTACAACATACACTATACCCCTTAATTTTGGTGCTGACGCCTTGGACATGTGGCAATATCTCGTAGGCACGCACTAGTTTTATGATGTCATCAATATTGCTACACTGCATGATCGTTAGATTATCGGCCCCACCGCAACCTTCCCTTATGTTTCTACGCAGGCTTTATTAAAGGATCCGGATGGATGGCTCAGGAGGAGCCACATGGCCGCCGCCCACTACCCCATAAGGAATCAGCATCTTAGAAAGATTCCCCTCGAGCTGGTGGGGAATGGTCTAGATTTCTTTCTATCTTCTAGAGAGTCTGATTTGGCGCCACCAGGAATTTTAAAAGGTATGAATTTAAATTAGAGCCGTTGGATGGAGGAATGGTTCGAAGATTGATGGCCTCACGAGCTCTACAGTATATCTTACCTTTTACCTTCACATTGGGCTAATGCCTTAGGATACGTAGCAAGATCTCGCAGGCGCTCAAAGAATCTACCCAGCAGGGGAGATTCCACTATGATGATGTGCCACCGTTGATTTACAATGGTCCCACCATACTTATGACCATAGGCTACATACACTTTACAACTGTCCTTTCCTCGCTGCCCTATGGAAGGAGATGGCATCACCTTAGGTAGGCGACGAGCTAGCGGGAAACTGCCATGTGACACCGCATGAAAGGCGCCAAGGGACAACGAGCATGTTGGTCGGCAAGTCAGGGACTTATGGAACTTTTGAACCATAAGTCGAGGGTTAGGAAGTTATGAAAAATCCAAACTTAGTGACAACAAAGGACTCTTTTGATGCGAAGGGAAGTTGGGCACTTAAGTTTTCCAAACCTAAGCCACAAGGTTCTGAAGTTTCATAACCTCTCGACTTCACAACCTCCTTTCCTTTTGATGAGTTATTTTGGCACGTCTTAGTCTCTTTGTTGTCGGCAAGTCGGGGGATTTTCAGAACTTCATGACCTCCGACCAACGGTTTGAAAGTGGATTTTTAGCGACTCCATGACAACAAAGGAAAATAAAAAGCTTGGGGCTGGTAACTTTGATGGATGGAGCCAATAACTTAACAACATAAAGGGCTTCAAATTATAACTTAAGTTATTGGGCACCAAGAATAGGCGGTCAATGAAGAATTAGAAATAAAGGTAAGATTTGAATGTGAAACCTTAGAGTTTTGAAAGGAAAAATACGAAAACATTTAAGGGGATTAATTCAAAACCCTAAGAGGTTTTGGGGAGTTGGACAATTGGCCTGCACACCAAAGAAAAGAAAACACCAAACTGAAGATTCTTAGACTATTTAGCCAGAGGGCAAAATAGCATAACAATAAACTTATGTGATCATTATGTATTTACATGATGAAGTGCTTCTTGGTCTTTCAATATGAAAGTGGTCTCCAAGACAAAAGTTTAAGAATTGATATGTTACAAATTATAATTATGTCCTCTGTTTTGATAAGTTCAATTTTTAAGTTCATTTAAGTTATGTATCTTAAGAGTTGAGTTTTGTTTTTAAGTGTTGGACTGAAATACTATAATGGAATGAAATACTATAAAGGTTTGCAGTTAAATGATAATAATGTATTAATTTGTTATCTGTTCCACTGATTTAAAAAATTAAAAACTAGTCAGTAGATAACAATGGTATTGTTATTGTTTTAGATGGTTGCTCTTAAATATCATCCACTTCAACACTTAAAAGTTAATTTTGGCCAATAAAAATAGGACAAATATTTACCACTTTTTGTTGTGAATGAGGTGTATGTTAAAACAATGGAACAACGAAAAAAAGAAAAAGAACAGTAAACAATCACACAGTGCAAAGATATTTAACATGGTTCACCATATGTATGGCTACGTCCACAAAGCAGGGGAAAAACTCTTATATTAGTGTGTTCTCAGATGTGTTTACAACAACATATACATATGCTTTTATAGATGACAATAGAAGCCAAGAGAAGGAGCTGAACAATGAAGAGTCACCACAAAAGGACGAGGTGACCGTTGGGTTTCATATCCAACAATCTCCCACTTGAAACCCAACGACTGCTGCAAACATTCAGAGCTATTCCCCTACTTTAAGCCTATTGTCAGAGTTTGACAATGCTAAGAGAAGTGCGGCAGAATTCAAACTTCTCTCGAGGTACAACCTTGGTCAATGCATCAGCCGGATTGATCTTGGTGTCAATCTTCTGAACTTGCAACTTGCCTTCTTCAATCATGCTACAGATGAAATGATACCTCAGCTCAATGTGTTTGGTTTTGTTGTGGAATGCCGTATTCTTGGCCAAATGAATAGCGTTGGTACTGTCACAAAAAAGTGTGAAAGCTTGTTGTTTTGAACCCAATTCAGTAAACAAACGCTGCAACCAAACCATTTCTTTTGCTCCTTCAGTGAGAGTAATATACTCAGCCTCAGTAGTAGAAAGAACAACTACTTGTTGCAATCTTGAGACCTAGCTGATAGCTGCCCTGGCAAAAGTGAAAACATAGCCGGATGTAGACCTTCTTTTATCCAAGTCACCCGCCATATCGGAGTCAACGAAGCCTTGTAGCTGTGCAACTTTCCCACCAAAGCATAAGGCATAATCTGAAGTGCCTTTTAGATACCTTAATATCCACTTCACAGCTTCCCAATGAGTTTTTCTGGGATTACTCATGAACCGGCTCACAACTCCCACTGCTTGGGAAATATCAAGACGGGTGCATATCATTGCATACATAAGACTTCCCACGGCTGAAGAGTATGGAATGTTCTTCATGTAATCTTGTTCTTCTTGTGTCTTGGGGTACAATGCTGAAGATAAGTGAAAATGGTCGGCAAGTGGAGTGCTAACTGGCTTAGCACTTTTCATATTGAATCTGTCCAAAACTTTTTCAACATATTTTTGCTGAGACAATCTGATTTCTTTTTTCCTTCTGTCCCGAATGATGGTCATGCCAAGAATCTTCTTTGCTACCCCGAGGTCCTTCATTGCAAATTTGTTTCCCAAGAGTTGCTTCAAATCAGCAATGACTCTCATGTTGGTGCCGGTAATGAGCATGTCGTCAACATAAAGTAGCAACAAAACAAATTCACCACTTGGCAAAACCTTGTAGTATAAACATGGATTAGATTTAGAGCGCGTAAACTGATTTTCCATCATGAAGTTATCAAACTTGATGTACCACTGCCTTGGGGCTTGTTTCAGCCCATACAAGCTCCTCTTTAATCTGCAAAACAGATTTTCATGCCCTTGCTTGACAAAACCTTCTGGCTGATGCATGTATAATTCCTCTTCTATGTCACCGTGGAGAAAAGCGGTTTTGATGTCGAGTTGCTCAAGCTCAAGGTCATAAACTGCTGTCAAACCCAAAATGGCTCGAATTGTGTTCATTCTCACAACTGGTGAGAAAATCTCATTGAAGTCCACTCCCTTTTGTTGATCATATCCTTTCACAACAAGTCTGGCCCTGTAGCATTTTGTGCCGCCTTCTTCCTCTTTGATTCTGTAGACCCACCGATTCTTCAAAGGTTTGTGATCAGGTGGAAGCCGGACCAGATCCCATGTATGGTTTGCCATTAGAGAGTCCATTTCATCCTTCATTGCTGCCATCCACTTCTCACTGTCTCTATCATTGCAAGCCTCTCGAAATGTATTTGGTTCGGATAGGTCAGCAACGAGCAATTGATAGTCATCAAATTTTGGAGGAGGTTTCCTCTCTCTGGTAGACCTCCTTAATGGAGGAATTTCATCTTGAATCTTGCCTTGTGTAATGCTCTGTTCAATTTCAACATTCCTCTATTTTTTATTGTCACTGCTCTGTATTTCTTTATTTCCCCTTTGAATTGCCTGCAACTCTCTCACTGCTGACGATTCCCTTGCTAGCTGCGTAGGAGTCAAAGAACTTTGATTTGGCAGAGAGGATGTTACATGTGGGTTTGTAGTTTGTATTGACTTCATTGGAATGTTTTGCACATTCTTTTTGGACTGTCGACCTCCCTCCTGAGGCCGTGGGTGAGGGAAGCTAGACCGTGGCTGACCAAGGGACGGTAATGGCAAGTCTCTTGTTGCCTACATTGAATTGTTAGCTTGCTGTGATATATGGTTATCAGGTTGCAAAGAGGGCAGGGACAACGACTTCAAGGATGTTTGCGGTGTGTAGAACTCCCCTACACCAGACAATGACTTCAAAGGTTGTCTATTCGCTGGTTGTCCCGTAGTGGAGCGCGTGGGATCCAAAGAAGGGAGTCGTTCAAGTGGCAGTGTATTATAATGTGAGTCCCCCACACCTTCTAGCTGAGGCCGTGGTTCATCTGGCAGTGAGTTATAAGGTGATTCCTCTGCACCATAATTCTGAGATTGCTATCCTGTGATAGGCGGCAATGAATTTAGGCCATCGTTCAAGCTGGGCCGTAGGTGCTCACCAAATGAGCTTTGACTCTCTGCCTGCGAATGATTTATATTTTGTAGGTGATAAGGAATTGAATCTGTTCCTATATTTCCATCTCTGTTATGTATGCCAATTCCGGCATTTGAATGTTGTGCGGGATGCAGAGCTCCCACTTCATTTGATGACTGAAAATTGCCTCCAGTTGACGGATGTGAAGACTGTGAATCGCACCCACTGAAACTATCATCCAATGAAATATATTCCTTTGTAGATACCCTCTGTTCTTGCAAGGTAGGAAACACTTTTTCATTGAAGATCACATCACGGCTGCGAATGATTTGTTTTGCAACAGGATCCCACAATCTGAAACCGTATTGCTCTTCCCCATAACCGACGAAGATGCATCATTTGGATTTGAAATCCAATTTTGTTCGCTTTTCTTTTGGAATGTGAGCGAACGCCTCACAACCAAAGACCCGGAGGTGATGGTAAGAGATCTTCCTTTCAAACCATTCTTCTTCTAGAATATCAAAGTCCAGTTTGGTGGAAGGACTTCGGTTGATCAAATAAACCACCGTGTTAACTGCCTCAGCCCAGAATTCTTTACTCAAACCTACATTTGAGAGCATGCTACGTGCCCTCTCTAGAATCGTGCGATTCATTCTTTCAGCTGCACCATTTTCCTGAGGTGTAAATGGTACAACCTTGATGTGCTGAATGCCGTTGTCTGCACAAAAAACATCAAAATCTAAAGAGCAAAACTCCCCCCCATTGTCAATTTTAAGACATTTAATTTTGCACCCAATTTGATTTTCAGCAACTGCCTTAAAAATTTTGAATTTTGCAAACACTTCTGATTTTCTGTTGAACATATAAACCCAAAGCTTACGGGTGCAATCATCTAAAAAAGTTACAAAGTAGTTTGCTCCTCCAATGGAGGTTACCTCTATGGGACCGAAGACATCTGAATGCACGAGTTCCAAGGGTTTTGCCTTCTTGTCGTGTCCAGTTTTGGAGAAGCTGGCCCGCCTTTGTTTCCCGTAAATGCAATGCTCACAAAGTTCTAAATCTGTTGATTGTAAACCAGAAAGTTGGCCTCTTTTGAGCAATACTTCCATTCCTTTTTTGCTCATATGGCCAAGTCTCCTATGCCACAATTCTGTCCCACTATCAACTACGGCCATCACCGCTCCCACTTCAGTGGCGCATTTGAGCACATAAAGAGATCTTGATTTACTTTCTTTTGCAACAACTAAAGCGCCTTTAGTTACTTTCCAAATGTTGGAAGAGAAAGTGATGCTGCAGCCTTGTGCATCAAGTTGTCGAGTTGAAATCAAGTTCCTCTTAAGTTTAGGAACATGTCTGACATCATTTAGTAGCCACTTGCTTCCATTTTTTAGTTGTAGCAATATGTCACCTTTGCCAACAATCTCGCACGGCTCATTGTCTCCGAGATAAACCTTGCCAAATTTTCCTTCTTGATATGTTTGGAAGGCATCCCGATTTGAAGTTGCGTGAAAGGAGGCACCGGAGTCTAAAATCCACAAGTCGGATTTAGCTTCACTTGCTGCCAAGACAAGAGCTCCTCCATCATCTTCAAGAATCGTGTTAATCTCATTTTCTTTCAGCTGTTTTTGAGCTTTTTTGTAACACCAACAATCCTTCTTGACATGTCCATCTTTCCCGCAAAACCAACAACCTTCTTTCTGTCCTCTTGACTTTGATCTCTTCGCTGATTTAGATCTTCTCCTGTTTTGTTTTCCTCGATCTTGGGTTCTTCCCCTATTGCCTAGAACCAAGGCTTCACTGAATATTTTATTTTGTCCTCTCCTCATGTCTTCGTTGAGGAGGGTGGCAGCAACATTGTCAAATCTTAACAATGCTTTCTTTTCCTTGTTTTTAGATCCTCTTCTCCCAGGTGCTGAATTGCTGATCGTCATCACGACATTATCCCAACTATCGGGAAGCAAGCACAGGAGTAGCATAGCCCTCATTTCATCATCAAAATTGATTTCTACAGAAACTAGTTGGCTAATTGCAATGTTGAATTCGTTCAAGTGATTTGAAAATGTTTTTCCCTCTTTCATTTTCAGGTTGAATAACTTCTTTAGCAAGAAGACTCTATTGGTTGTGGATGCTGTTTCATACATGTCGCAAAGATTGTCCCAGATCTGCTTTGCCGAAGTTTCTATTGCAACATTAAATAAGACGTTGCTGGACAGCGAGAGGATGATTGTAGAGGCTACTTTTTGATCCAACACATCCCATTCGTCATTTGTCATCTTTTCTGGTTTTGCTATTTTTCCTTTTAGCGTGATAGCTAAGTCTTTTTGAATTAGCACGGCACGAATTTGCAGCTTCCAAAGCCCAAAATTCTACCCTGAAAACTTCTCTATTCTCCACTTGTCCGCTTCTTCCATTTCTTTGAAATTCGTCACGAATTTCTCAACCAGCTCCTTACCCGAGCTCTGATACCAATTGTTAAAACAATGGAACAGCGAAAAAAAGAAAAAGAACAGTAAACAATCACACAGTGCAAAGATATTTAACATGGTTCACCATATGTATGGCTACGTCCACAAAGCAGGGGAAAAACTCTTATATTAGTGTGTTCTCAGATGTGTTTACAACAGCATATACATATGCTTTTATAGATTACAATAGAAGCCAAGAGAAGGAGCTGAACAATGAAGAGTCACCACAAAAGGACGAGGTGACCGTTGGGTTTCATATCCAATAGTGTAAAATGACTATTAACTGTTTGACCATTGAAGTGGATGATATTTAAGTAGAGTGGTTTTGGATTGGTATACAGTCAATGCAGTTTCTGACTACAAACAACATGCCTCACATTTAAGTGGGTTCTAAGGTGTCTTGAGAGGGTCAGTTTACCAGTTTGGTTGTGTGGTTACTATTCTGAGTTTGTTGGGTATTGATACAGACCAATGCAGGAATAACTACACAGTTGCTGCTCACTTGTGAAAGAAGTTGTACGTTATGGAATTGTAGGAAATAGAAATTCTGACTACCACATAGGAGATGTTACTATTCCTTGCCAATGGGCTCATACTGGCCTCTAGAATTGGCAGGTTTTCATATTCTAAGTTTGTTTAGGTCTATTTAAATCTATTTTACCCATGTTATTGCACAGACTTTAATATATAATTGTTTGATTTGTATGTTATTAGAGATATGGACAAGGAAAGAATGATGAGCTTTCTCTTGAAGCCAATGGAGACTATACTCGTGAGGTTGGGTACCTTAAATTTTCCCACTACAACACTTTTGCACAAGGATCTGATAATCCAAAGAATAATGTGTGGTACCAACCTGGTGAGATCTTCCCTGTGAATGGTACTCCGGAGGTCTGAAAGTATGCATTTTCGGTTAATGTTTGTCACTCATATCAGCTTGCGCAGAAAATTGATGTATTTGTTTTGAAATGATTTCATTTTTTAAAAAAAATTGGCTACTTTATGGGAGCTAGTGAATCACAGGTTAACAAAACCATAATTGTTTCATTAACAGTTGTCTACTCCTTACCTGATGTTTAAAGTTTAAACAACCCACATCCAAAAGTTTAAATAGTGCAACTGTATATTTGTACACATTATTAATTCCTTTCTCCAATGCACTTCACATATTGTGCAAAGCGATCATCTCATTAAGCTATTTAAGCCAGCGTTTCATTCTTATTTGTTTGCACAACTAAGCATCACCTATTATTCATTCTCTTGGATTAAACTTTATTAGTCCATTCATCATGTTTCATGTTGTGAGCTTACAAAAGCAACACCCCCAGCTTCTTCATTAAAAAAAAATCAAATCTTTAGGTTTGATTGGAAGCTTTCTTTGTTTTTCTTCTTTTTTTGTTGGATAAGTGTTATATACTTTTCTATGTTTAATAATTGTTGACAATGTAGTTTTTAGAAAATCTTTTAGGTGTTATTTAAGTTTTTCTAATTTTGTTGTGTTATTTTAAATGTCTATTTTTGCCCATGTTTTAAAGCATTCATGTTTAAAGCATTTGCATAATTCATTTGATGTGTAAATTAGGTGTGTAAAATTACTTTTGCATGATTCATGCAATGTGTAAAACCATTTTGGATGTGTTATTCATATCCACACATGGTTAAAAATGAAGTAAAAAAAATCATTATAGTATTGAAGAACAGTTGAATTTTACAATAATAAAATATTTCATTATGCTGAATTTTTAATCCAAAAGAATTATGGAACTTCTTTTTCTCTACATATTCTATCTATATCTTTAGCAATCACTACAAATTTTAGTTCAACTACTAAATTCAGTACATAATATCAATTTTGAATTCAAGATATCTCTCTTGTATCTTCAATCCTATCATCCAGTGATAATTATTTCTTATATTTTAACACAAGAAATTCATTGCATAATCATGAAACATTCAAATCAATTCATATGATAATTAAATTTGGATGGTAAGAACTTTGGCAATAGCACTGCTTATGGTTAAGAGAACAAAGTCTTACCCAACCATGGAATAGCATTGCCACCCTTAAAATTGTTTTGTTAAAAAAAATCAGAATTGAATTTTGTTTGTTATTTGAACCTAAATTATGAAGGTACTACAAGTAAAATTCAAGCCAATCAAAATGTTTCTTGTCACTCAAATATAAATAAGACTGTATTTAAACTAAAATTCAAGCCAATAAAAATGTTTCTTGTCATTCAAATGTAAATAAGACTATTTAAGCTATATTCACTTCTGTAGTAAGCCATATGCAAACAATAATCAGTTGGTGTAAGATAGTGCGCATGCACAGAGATTAAATGATGCACAAAAGTGCATCCAAAAACAAAGTGGCCAACATTCAATTTCAATGCCAGCCATTATTTATGGTGCCAAGCTCCTCAAAAAACATCAAAAAATACACATCACCACCATTACAAGGCTTAAGCCATTCCAAGGCAACGTGCCATGGTAGAAAGGAGATGTGGTCATATCTAAGAAATGAGGTGCAACCATTAAGATGATGCAAAAGCATATCAACAATGCAATGTATGAGTTCTTATGGTAGTGCAAGATAAATAAATAAATTGCAACCATAATGCTTTAACGATAATAAATAAATAAATTGCATGTTCAAAAAAGTATTATAAGACTATTATCATTCAAATTCATTCATAATGAAAGTGGCAATATCAATAATTATTACGTTGTCATTTGATTCATCTTTGTGAGCCTGAAGCAAGATAAAAGTCACCATTTTAAAACATATAAATTTTCATAATTTGAAATAAAAATAGCTTTCAAAGAAAAATCTCCACAAAAAGGCACTAAAAAGGTAGGACCATTACAAATACTTAGTAAAATGTAAGCAAGAGGATATCAATGGATTTTATTCCTAGATAACTATCCATTGTTTTGTCGATCATCATGAGAATGAATAATAAAATAAAATAATTATTTCAAAAAATATATGTTAAGTATGTACAAGGAAATAAATTACACCTTATATTTATTTAGAATTATTAAAATATCAATAATAAATAGTTAATTTCACTTAAATAAATAGTGGATTGAAATTGGTAAATGTAAATGATAATCTAGACAAATAGGTCTTAGATCTCTTTGTGATAGTGTAGTCCATTTTGGATGATCACTATTAAAGAGAAAATATAATATAAATCTAACTAGAAATACTAGCATATAATAGATTTAGGGTTATAGTTATGTGCACAAGTAAAACATGATAATGTAAATGAATTTGGATTGTGAAGGAAATATATATCAACATATATATACCACTATGTGTATAGCCATGAGTTTGAAAGGGTTGAGGAGCAAGATTACATTAAAGTGTTAGAGACAGGGAACAAAAAAGTGGAGAGGCAGAAGTGGGGAGGAGCAAGATAGAGAGGGGGGTTAGAGAAAGATGGATAGAGTTAGATATAAGAGACATAGAGGGAAAGAGAGATAAAAAGAGAGGAAGAGAGAGACAAAGACAAAGAGACAAAGAGAGAGGGAGGGAGGGAGAAAGCGTGAGAGATATAGAGAGTGCAAAAGATAAAGATATAGATAGGAGACAAAAAGGCAAAGAGAGATAATTAGAGCAAATATATATAACTAAAAAACATATGGTTAAGATTAGGGTTACAATTACAATTAAGGTTAGGGTCAAGGATAGAATTAGGGTTAGGAATAGAATTAGAGTTAGGATTATAATTAGAGAAAATATTTATAACCAAAAAAAATTGTTAGTGTTAGAGTTGGAATAACTATATATAATAATGTATTAATAATAATATAAATATAATATTGTAATTTAATGTAATAATATAAATATGATATTATATATTTAATAATGTTATACTGTATAATTATGATTTAAAATAATTAGGGTTTTTAATAATGAGGAGTATAAAATAGTTAGGGTTTATAATATTTAATATTATATTACTAATTTATTATATTATTATAATTATATAGAACAAAGAAGTGGAGACAAAAGTAGGAAGGGTGGGGTGAGATAGAGAGGGGGAATAGAGAAAGAGGGATAGAGCTAAAGATGAGAGAGAGAGAGAGAGTATATAACCAAAAAACATATGGTTAAGATTAGGGTTACAATTACAATTAAGGTTAGGGTTACGGGTAGGGATATAATTAGGGTTAGGGTTAGGGTTTAGGTTAGAATTAGGGTTAAAACTATGATTACAATCAGGGTTAGGGTTGGGGTTAAAATTAGGGTTGGTATTGGCCTAAACATTAGGGTTAGGGTTATAGTTACAATAAAACAAGAAATGTCATTTTCGTTTATATCTATATATAGAACTATGGTTAGAGTTAAGGTTTTAGAGTAAGGGTTAGGGATATAATTAGGGTTATCGTTAGGGTTAGAATAAGGGTTAGGGATAACATTACTATGAGGATTAAGGTTAGGGTTATAGTAATAATTTGAGTTTGAATTAGTAATAGAATTAGTATTAGGGTAACAATTAGGGTTAGGGATAAAATCAAGATTAGAATTATAATTAGAGTTAGGGTTATTATTACAATTAGGGTTAGGGTTTAAGTTAGAATTAGGGTTAAACCTATGATTAGAATCAGGGTTAGGAGTGGGGTTAGAATTAAGGTTAGTATTAATAACTTCTTATCATAATAATTATTATAACCCTAATTATTTTTATATTATTATAATAATAATTATGATTTAAAATAGTTATAATATTATAATATAAAATTATAATTAATATTATTATTACCACACATAGGTAGAATAGGGGTTTCGAGATGGATACTTCTAAGCGTACTTTAGATATATTGTTTAAATATAGCTATCCTAGTATATTATATTAACTAAGAGATGTTTTATACCTTAAAGAGATTTGAAAGCTTAACGGTAGGGTAATTGAAAGAAAAGTCCGGGCTTTGATAATATCTCCGTCGAAATTGGCCCTCTTAAAACACATTAAACACTTGGGTTTATTCGCTTTAAGTCTTTCTCAACTGCGCATCTGCCCTGGTTAACATTCAACACAGAGGAGAGGAAGAAATAAGAGATGAAGATGGCACTGCAGAAATGCCTCTTCAAACACACGCAGGTAATAACACACCCATTTTCACTCTTTCTTTTAAATGCCTTCCCTCTCTCTTTCTCTTTCTCTCTTAACACACTCGTATCCACAGACATTGAGAGGGTTATACACTTTACTAAATCTATCAATGCCCTCTGTAAATCGGGTAACACAAACAAGGCCTGGGACCTTTTACATTCAGCCATTACTAAACGCCTTCCTCTTAATGTCGTATCCTTTCATACGTTTTTGGGTTGCCTTGCGCATTCTGGTGATTTGTGTAGAATCTCCTCACTTCTTGCTGAAATGGAAGAGATGGATATTCATCCAGATGTTATCACTTATACTACCCTCATAAAGGCTTTGTGTAAGCGGGGTCAAATTGAGGAAGCACTTGAGCTCTTACACAGAAGGAGGCATGCTCATTGTTTTCCTGATAATTTTACATACAACACTCTAATTGATGGAATCTGCAAAACAGGTAGCGTAGGTGAAGCTCTTGTTTTATTTGGGGATATGAGACAAGCTGGCATTTCTCCTGATATTATTACATGCAATGCCCTCATTAATGGTCTCTGCAAGGTGGGTAGGGTAAATGAAGCTCTCAGGTTAGCAGCTGGAACGAGACATGTTCTTTGTTCTCCAAATACTGTTACATACACCATGCTGATTGATGGTCTATGCAAAGTAGAAAGAGTAAATGAAGCTCTGGCATTCGTGTGTAAAATGATAAAACATGGTTATTTAACTGACATCTACACTTATACTTGCCTAATAAATGGCTTTTGCAAGGCTGGAAACACAGATGAAGCCTACAATCTGTTTGTACAAATGATGGAGTTTGGTCCTTTTCCGAATGAAGTGACATTTAGTTCAATTATTGATGGACTGTGTAAAGATGGTAGGATAGACAAGGCTTGGGATTGTTTTCATAACATGTCCACAAAGGGTTTGCAGCCAAATGTGATTACTTATAGTTCTTTGATACACAGTCTATGTAAATTGCATGAGATGGAAAAGGCTCAAAAGTTGTTTAAAGACATGTCAAGAAAAGGCTGCTCTCCAAATGTTATTACGTACAACCTTATGATTGCTGGTTTTTGTCAGAATAACAAGGCAAGGGAAGCATTCACACTTTTTTATGAAATGGAAGACAGGGATGTCTTCCTAATATGAACACATATAATATTCTGATAAGTGCATTTTGTAAGACGGGGGAATTGAACAGGGTATGGGAAATGTTAGATGAAATGGAAAAAAGAGATTTCAAACCTAATGAATTAACATTCAACACAATCATTGACGGTCTGTCTAAAACAGGTGATCTTGCTAGCGCACATGTATTAATGAATAAGATACTCGATGAAGGCATGGCTCCTAATGTGGTTATTTACACTTGTTTGATCAATGCCCATTGTAAAATTGGTGAAATGGACGAAGCTATCATGTTGTTTGAAAACATGGAAATGGTCCGCATTACTCCAAATGTTGTGACCTATAATACATTGATTGACGCACTTTGCAAAGAAGGCAAAGTTGTCATTGCTTTCTCATTGTTGGATGAGATGAGAGCAAAGGGTTTGCTTCCAAATATCATCTCATACAACACAATATTTTGCAGTGTCTGCAAAACACGTGACTTGGAAAATTTCTTTTGATAGATCAAATGAAGAAACAAGGCTGTGCTCCTGATCATACCACTGTTCAAATGCTCAAGTGGCTAGTTGGTGTTGGCCAAAAGGAAAAATTAGAAGACCTTGTAAATGATGGTGCTTTTTTAATTTCTAGGTGACTATAATTCTTATGTATTAATGAGTGCTAGCCATATGGAAGTCATTGCTTTGAGTGGGTATATTTTTCCAGCAAGAAAATTCACACAAATAGTCATCTCAGTGTTACTTATAAAGTTAAATATAAAACCAAGCTTTTGTGAAGGACTGAAAAGTTACCTAAAACATTTTTGTTTTTTTGGCCTTTCACACAATCTAGTCATGTACGATAGTTCGGAATAATTAGATGGTTCTTTACCAGTATTGAAGATTGTTTTTTGTTGACAAGTTGATATCGCATGCAATTTCTATATGGCACACATACATTACTCTTGTATTGGTGTATGTTACTTTCAGGTCATTATTTTTTTTGGATAGTTCAAATTGAGTAATCTAGAAGAGTTACCGTAGCCATACCTGAACGGAGAACTGTATGAAAGCAAAGGAATGAGCTATGAAGTCCAGAATTGTCATATCTGGCACGATATTTACTTACTAAACCTGGTTTTAGTAAAGTAAAGATACTCATAACTAGAAATTCTGAAATAGTCTATCTTCAGAGAACCAACTGAAAATCAATTAACTGCAGGGGACTGATCTTACAAGGCAGAGAATCTGAGTCATCTGACAGTAGAAACCACATGACAACAGTCAATAATTTGTACTTCTTGCTGGGGCTGGGTTCTTTTTTTTCTCTTCTTAATCTAAACCCCGATTCCAACAGCAAGTGTGTTTGTTCATACTACATAATACCCAACCTGCTTCATCCTCTTTATTTGAAAAGAGATATATGAAATTGTAAACTCCCACATTTTCCTGATCTAACTAGTTTTGGCTATGGGGGATCATAGTTTTACTAATATTACCATCACTAGCTTTATGATGTTTCTGGCTCTGTGCTAGTCTCCAATACAGGAGCCAAATCACAGTTATTTAACCTTTTATAATATGATATTTTTTAGTATGGCTTCTCATTAGACTCAAAAGATTATCATAATTAATACTTCTTGGCTAACAACTGTACAGCAGCCTTCTCATCAATCTTTTGCTGTGTTGAACAACAGTTGTGAAAAATTAGAAATTAATACTCCATTGTTCACCCTGCGGTGAAACAGATCAAAGTAATTACTCTGTACAGGTTGAAAATTCATCATCATCAAATGCTCCCAAATGTGGCACCCAAGCTTGCTGCACCATATCCAATGCCCTGCTACTGTAGATGCCTCTAAAAATGGAGAAAATCAATGGCAACTAAAGAGTCGCTAGTTGAGTTGCAGAAATCACTATTTTTTTTCTCCATTTTAGGTGCCCAAATGGAAAGAATAAAACAAGTGATGGAATGTCAAGAGTCATCTTTTCTTTACACACTTTTCTAGGCGTCCAACATAAGAG
Organism: Cunninghamia lanceolata; assembly: GCA_027924645.1. NCBI lineage: Eukaryota > Viridiplantae > Streptophyta > Pinopsida > Cupressales > Cupressaceae > Cunninghamia > Cunninghamia lanceolata. Next base: position 19,588,789 of record BSBN01000605.1, on the reverse strand, counting down.
AATTACTTAAATTTTAATATTAATTTTTTTACAAGTCCCTTTTACCATGGTAAGTGGACCCCATCAACCCCGGACTTTGAAATTGTGCAATATAATAATTTTACAAATCACATCAAACATCCTGATTGCCTTTGATGTTTGAAATGGAAGCCAAGTCTTAACAAATGAAGATTTATATCTTTATGACACTTCACAAGATGCTCTTGTAGCCCAAGCTTACAACAAAAATGCAAAAAACTGAACATGAAAATAAAATGTTTTTTTAGTGATGGAAGATTGTGCATGGACTCAGATGCTCATGCATCATAACTATGTGTATATTCACCTAGAAAAATGCTACATTCATTCCCTAAACAACATACTAAGAGCTGGGTTTTAGATGTAGATAGCTTTGCTTATAAAATAAAGTACTAAGAAATAAGAGGAATTTTTTTAGAAACTAGAAAGTTTGGATGTTTGTGGGATTAACCTAGGGTGCTCTGTGCAAGGCCAATAAACATATATTTTAGAAACTATAAAAATCTACAATGATTTCTAAAGTGGGCATTCTATGTTCTTTGCAGAGAATTTCAAGAACTGGAAGCACAAAGTTGTGCCAAGGGTAGAAAAGGAAATAAGGATTTTAAGGTTGTAGAGAGGAACTAATAATGGCCACAAAAGTATTATTGAGTTTGTAGAGGGAAAAATGGAAGAAGTAGAGGAAAGAAAATAGAAGGTCTGACAATTGATTGGTTGTTTGAATGGCTAAGACATCGACTTTTATAAAAGATTTGAATAGGTCATTGGGAAAACACAAAAAAGCCATAGAAGTTGGATTTTGGCCATTGTATGGTGGGCTTGAATATCAGGGATCCTAGGGCTTGAATATTAGGTATCCTATCGTGATTGTGGATGACGCTAGTGTCTATCATGATTGCATTAGCATCCAAGTAGGAACAAATTGAAATTGAAGTTTGTGGAATGCTTAAGTTAGGCAGAAGGTGTATTCTTGTATTTTGGTGAGGATAATAGGATCAAGGAATACATCGAATGAGTCCTAGAACATGGGAATGGATGCTAAATTAAGTGCACAACATAGAGGAGAAATGACAAAATAGGAAATTTCCATCTCTACACATTGATACCTTTGTTATAGATTTTTACTATAGCATGAATGTGTTTCATTATGTACTTGGAATGTGGCCAAATTAGGATTCAAATGTGTACACTTAGATACAAGCAATATTACTTGTAATTAGTAGATTTTGCATAGACTTGAATAACATGGTATATTTTGTAACACTTTGCAAGTGTTTAAAGTTAATTGTAACATTCAAACTTTAAGAGGTAGGGGGGATATGAAATGAAAATATCTTTACTAATTATAATGCCCTTGTTCATCAATTATTTTAATATTTATAACATGGGGGTGGGAGCTACATTTGATTTAGGCCAGAGAAACATCTAAGAAAAAAGGAAATCACAACTGTCGTTGTGTTTATGCAACATTTGACATGGAAGTGTGCATTTTTTGTCCAACTTTTCAACAAGTTTTATGCTTTTATCCAAATAAAGATGATGTATTGTGAATTTAAATTGTACTTATACTAACTGTCAACCTTGGAACTTTTATATTAGAAGTGAAGTAATACCAACTTCTATAGATGAAAACATATTGTAACAATAAAAAATACTCCACCAATCTTCTTTTTATAAGAAATGATGAAAATGGTGAGCCTATCTTTTTTTCCTAAAAGGATGTTAAATTGAATGTTTAGAAAAAAAAGATGGTCACATCTATGGCTATCTACAAAACACATTGTCTACCTTAAATTTAACATGTGAATCTGGGTATGAAACATGGTTTGATGTCATTTCATTCACCTATTATTTGTTGTGGTGTATAAATAATGATAAACATTCTAGAGCGAATATAGATTTCTTGCAATAAATAAAGAGATGAAGTTGCTATTAATTTTTCTTCTTCCAATTACTATGAAAATTCAATGAATATACTACATAAAATAGAGGATGTGTTGTATATTTATTCTAGTATATATTACTCATTATATGTGCAAATTCAATTGGTTTTATTTGGAGATGCTCATAGATATGTTGAAGGAGAACATTGAAGTGACAAAAGCTTGGTGTACAAAATAGTGTATTGTAACATTGTAGATTTGTTCCAATTAGTTTGAAAATAACTTACATTGTTCGATATATCTGTCAATTTAGATGATTCCAATGTTGAAATGGTAAGGACAAGCATATGAAGTTCATTGTTAAATGCTTTCATTTCCCAATCAAAAGAAAATTGAGCATAGCTCATTTTGTACCATAATCTATATCTAGGTAAAGCATCTCTGGAGTTGGAAATAATGGAAGAATTTACAAATCCATAACCATTAAACCAAACCTAGATATTCACAAATGATTTTAAATGACAAAAATTGTAAAAATTACTCTTTCTATAATAACACATACAAATGTTAGTACCACATTGTCTTAAGTTCGGATATACTTAGCACTTCAATCCATTAATTTAAGGTTCTCTTCCTATTGTAGTGCAATTGGTTGCAAAAAAAGTTTTGATTTGCAAGTTCTTAGAAAGATTCTTTCATTGCACTTCATGCAAACTGGTACAACAAACATGTTATCTAAGCCATATTGTACAAATTGTCAAGATAGGTATCATTTTCTAGAAGGATGGATCTAGGGAGGTATGTTCCACTACTTTGTTGTACATTTGATATTTAATATAATTGTGTACCCCAACTTACATTGTAGATTTCAAAGTTAGAAGTTGATATTTAAACTAGATGGATACATCATACCATAGCTTGTCAATTGTAGATTTAAAAAGATGAATTGAAGTATTACAAAATTTAAATAATCAACTAAAAATGAAGGAACAAGAGCAAGCTACACAAGAATGTAGGACACAAGGATTTACATTGGAGAACTCAAATTCTAGAAGAAAACTCGAGAAAAAGTAAGGACTAATGGCCTCCTTGTTCATTATTGCCAATCAAAATACATTATTAGGCCTCTTGGGCACACAACAAATAAGAAGATTCAATATTTTGTGCCTAAGATTAGTCATTGAATGTCACTCTTCCCTCTTTGTTTTGTTGCAACCTACTTATATTCACACTTAAACAACCTATAATTGAAAATTCAACCTATGCATCACTTGGATGCTTCCTCTAATTGCTTATTCCTAGTTACAATGGTTATTTATGCTTGTACAATCTTGAATAAAAGTTGAAAAGACATTAGCAAGACGAAAACACATTATTGGAATAACACATGACGCTTACTTAAAATGCGGTATGAAACCATCTCTTTCATTAGGCCAATAGTTGAGAATTGTGAAACTTCCCCAATGGTTATGAAACGACAACCTTTTGGAATTAGTGGTTGCATACATCACTCTCTATTAGGACTAACTTTTTGGTACAAAATCTCAAATCACCTCTATTTTCTACCTTGAAATATTTTTTCCTTAATCAAAAGTGGACCTCAAGTTGTGACCCTCTTTGTCATGGACTCATAGTGTGAATATCTCATTTTCAGGTCTATTTATGGATCACACCTCCTTAGAATGGAGGACATGGTTTTCAAGAGCTAGGTAGAATCAGAAAATAAGGGAAGACCCCCCCAATGGATGACATTGTTGCCATTGAACCTTGCACCACTCTATCCAAGAGTCTAGAAATCTCCATTTTCAATTGTCAAATGATGTTTGAATTGTCATAGTACTTGAGTTAGATGGACTAGCTAAACCAACACTCCTTTTCCTCCTCTCAAGGGGAACAATTTCAGTGCTTTCACCGAGCATCCTCTTTGCTTGAAGATTATAGACCTAAAATTGCTTAGACTTGCCCTTGTGGGCATGCAAAATAAAAATCTGGCCATCCTTGATCAAGTGTTATTTATTTCCTGTTTAGGTGAAAATTGGATTGTTTAATGTTTTGGTTGTTAGATGTTTGAATCCTTCTTTCACCTAACACATTCAAGGACCTTCGGATTGAGTGACAAAGCACTAACAAGTCCTTGGTCACTTACAAATGTAGGGAAACTTGGATTAGGGTGTTTAATTATCAATTTTCCTTCTCTTATGCTTAATTAACCATTAAAACCCTAATTATGCAAATACGGCAATAAATTGACAAATAACAGAAAAAGCTCTTGCAGAGAGATGTAAAATATCAAATCACAGAGTACCTGTTTTAAGGGTTCTGAGGCGGAAAAGTCGGGGACAAAAGAGCAGGCGCCCAAGTCTAATGCCCTGTTTTTTGTCCGGATCCAGGAACTCAGTCTACAACTTTCCTATTGTTCCAGAGATTTTCCTGTCACGGAACTTGGAGGACTAATGAGCGGGCGCCCAAGTCTAGGGGCAGATTTTCTTCCTGTTCTGCAATTCTGACACTCCAAGATGCCTTCTTGCAACTTCACTTTGTCCAGCTCCGCAACCTGTAACCTACAACCATGAAAACTTTGGGAGGGGGTTGTCGTGTTTAGAGGCTTGCCTCAGTCAAGCCCCGCAGGACACTTAAGTCTCCGAACACCTTTGTCAAATAGAGAGTGCGTGCCTAGGGAGGCAGAGGCAAAAACCAAATGAATAATTGATCACAAACACAATGTAATCATTGTAATGTCACCTTGTAGTGAAGATTTCATGGGAGGAAGATACTCTTCATTCCATAATGAAATGGATGCTCAAATCTACAAACACAAACACATAAACCATACAAATCTGCTCTTGCAACACAATGAAAGCCTTGAATCACCTTGAGAATGCCAAAAGTTCACAATTGCCATCTAATTTACAAATGAATGCCTAAACATGCTTTTATATGCAACTACAAAAACTCCTGTCAAGATTTCGTAAATTCAAACTTACTGTGTCGGCATAGGACCCAAATAACGGTCACAAGCCGACACCCAAAAATTGGGACTGCCGCAAAATAGGGCAGGACTAGGGCGTGGGCGCCCAAGTTCTCTCCCGCTATTTTGGGCAGGGTCTAGCTCAAGGGGTCCTCCTAGGTCCCATTTGTTATGTTACCTAGGGCTCATTCCATCGGGATGCCAAATTATGAAGTAAAATGTCCTAAATGCATGCAAAAAACCCGGGAGCTAAACTTTATGAGGGAAAAGCCACCAAGGTGACATTTTCCGACGTTACATTTCCCCATCTATAATAAGAAATACTTTTTTGTACATGTAGGGACTACTAAAAGAAATTCCACACATATCCAACGGGTCAACATCTAGAAACACATCATGAATAAACTTTTGATTAACACTGAACTTCAATTTCATTGATCAACACCCTTCTTTCATCCAATCTAAAGCATATGAGTTGTGGTGTTGAATAGTTTCTAAACCAAGATTTTCGACCAACTCTTGAGAAATGAGGCTAGCTTGTGAACAAGATGAAGCTCTTGTTTTATTTGCAGAGATGATGCAAGCTAGCATTTCTCCTAATATTATTACATGCAATACCCTCATTAATGGTCTCTGCAAGTCTCTGCAAGGTGGGTAGGTTAGATGAAGCTCTCAGGTTAGTACCTGGAATGAGACATGTTCTTTGTTCTCCAGATACTGTTACATACACAATCCTGATTGATGGTTTCTGCAAAGTAGAAAGAGTAAATGAAGCTCTGGCATTCGTTTGTAAAATGATAAAACATGGTTATTTAACTAACAGCTACACTTATACTTGCCTAATAAATGGCTTTTGCAAGACTGGAAAAACAGTTGATGCCTACAATCTGTTTGTACAAATGATGGAGTCTGGTCCTTTTCCTACTGAAGTGACATTTAATTCAATTATTGACGGACTGTGCAAAGATGGTAGGATAGACAAGGCTTGGGATTGTTTTCATAACATGTCCACAAAGGGTTTGCAGCCAAATGTGATTACTTATAGTTCTTTGATACACAGTCTATGTAAATTGCATGAGATGGAAAAGGCTGCTCTCCAAATGTTATTACGTACGACTTTATGATTGCTGGTTTTTGTCAGAATAACAAGGCAAGGGAGGCATTCACACTTCTTTGTGAAATGGAAGACAAAGGATGTCCTCCTAATATGATCACATATAATATTCTGATAGGTGCATTTTGTAAGACAGGGGAGTTGAACAGGGTATGGGAAATGTTAGATGAAATGGAAAAAAGAGATTTCAAACCTAATGAAGTGACATTCAACACAATCATTGACGGTCTGTGTAAAACAGGTGATCTTGCTAGCGCGCATGTATTGATGAATAAGATACTCGATGAGGGCATGGCTCCTAATGTGTTTATTTACAATTGTTTGATCAATGCCCATTATAAAAATGGTGAAATGGACAAGGCTATAATGTTGTTAGAAAACATGAAAATGGTCGGCATTACTCCAGATGTTGTAACCTATAATATATTGATTGACGCACTTTGCAAAGAAGGCAAAGTTGTCATTGCTTTCTCATTGTTGGATGAGATGAGAGCAAAGGGTTTACTTCCAGATATCATCTCATACAACACAATATTTTGCAGTGTCTGCAAAACACATGACTTGGATCTTTTGATAGATCAAATGAAGAAACAATGCTTCTGATCATACCACTGTTCAAACAGTGGCTAGTTGATGTTGGCCAAAAGGAAAAATTAGAAGACTTTGTAAATGATGGTGCTTTTTTAATTTCTAGGTGACTATAATTCTTATGTATTAATGAGTGCTAGCCATATGGAAGTCATTGCTTTGAGTGGATATATTTTTCCAGCAAGAAAATTCACACAAATAGTCATCTCAGTGTTAATTATAAAGTTAAATATAAAACCAAGCTTTTGTGAAGGACTGAAAAGTTACCTAGAACATGTTTTTTTTTTTCATTTTCTTGCCTTTCACAAAGTCATGTACGATAGTTCGGAATAACTAGATGGTTCTTTCCCAGTATTGAAGATTGCTTTTTGTTGACAGGTTGACATCGCATGCAATTTCTATATGGCACACCTACATTACTCTTGTATGGGTGTCTGTTACTTTCAGGTCATTATTTTTTTTGTATAGTTCAAATTGAGTAATCTAGAAGAGTTACTGTAGCCATAACTGAACGGAGAACCGTATGAAAGCAAAGGAAGGAGCTATGAAGACCAGAATTGTCATATCTGGCACGATATTTACTTACTAAACATGGTTTTAGGAAAGTAAAGATACTCATAACTAGAAATTCTGAAATAGTCTATCTTCAGAGAACCAACTGAAAATCAAATAACTGCAGGGGACTGATCTTACAAGGCAGAGAATTTGATGAGTCATCTGACAGTAGAAACCACATGACAACAGTCAATAATTTGTACTTCTTGCTGGGGCTGGGTTCTTTTTTTACTCTTCTTAATCTAAACCCCGATTCCAACAGCAAGTGTGTTTGTTCATACTACATAATACCCAACCTGCTTCATCCTCTTTATTTGAAAAGAAATATATGAAATTGTAAACTCCCACATTTTCCTGATCTAACTAGTTTTGGCTATGGGGGATCATAGTTTTACTAATATTACCATCACTAGCTTCTGGCTCTGTGCTAGTCTCCAATACAGGAGCCAAATCACAGTTATTTAATCTTTTATAATATGACATTTTTTAGTATGGCTTCGCATTAGACTCAAAAGATTATCATAATTAGTACTTCTCGGCTAACAACTGTACAGCAGCCTTCTCATCAATCTTTTGCTGTGTTGAACAACAGTTGTGAAAAATTAGTAATTAATACTCCATTATTCACCCTGCGGTGAAATAGATGGAAGTATTTGGTTCAGTAGCTCTATCAGTCTTCTCCTATGCATCTATTCTCCATCTCCAATCCTGTTAGTAACCTTGTTATGTATTGCAGAAAAATTCATAATATTGACAGAGAAAGACGAATTGTAGACAATCATTTACATTCAAAACGATTGAATATTCCTTTTTGCTGATTCCTAAATTTCTATGTTGGTGTATTTTACACATTTAAGGAGAAATATCACCCATTTTCAACTTTTCTGGGTCAAACCGAGGAGTTTTAATCTCAGCCTTTTTATCTTCTACTTCAAAAGTCATGCTATGTATTTGTGCTTGTTAGATATATGTTTTCTATGTCAGATTGCAGTTAAGTTAGATCAATAGTAATACCTGTGATGACTCATTGACAGGTAATCCCACAGTCAATCAAAGTTTAGAAATGCATTATTATTTCTTCAGATCAGAATTAAAATTTTTAAATAAACCTATTATTAATATTTTTGTTTTAAGTTGATAGATATATATTAGAAGTGTTTTGGATCTGTGAGATTCAGAACATGCAATGTTATATAATCATAAGAAGTTGACATATATTGTAGAATCTAAGACACCTCAATACATCTAAGCAAGATGTATTTTTACTTCGTGAGTATTGACCTAGATGTAGCAAGGCTGCCTACCACAGACAAAATCAAGTTTCAAATCTGGTAAGCTGGGCTGTTATGAAATTAAAAAGTAAAAAGGTAAGTTCCCTCTGTAGATTAAAAGGGGTCCTAATAACCAATTTGATATAACAATGATGATGTGCATTACATTCAGAATTGTCAAGTGCTCTTCAATAAAAAGGAGAGCTAGAAACATCACCGTGCCTGCAGGGCATGCAATAGTACAGTTCAGCTGAAGCTAAAAAGCTGAATTGAAATAATGGGCAACATCCTCCAGTTTAAATACTAACGTGAAGTAACGAGACATTTTACATATGTACAGCCAAACCTATGTGACAAATTCTTAAATGTATGGACAATCTATTTCTATTTGTTACATAAGGAGTGATGGAGTACTGTAACTAGTCCACTTGCAAGGTAGGATTTGAGTAAATGCCTCAGCCGAAACCTCGGCCATTATATCTACATTGTGTAGATAAGAAAAATTATTGGTTACTTTCTTTTAAATACTAAGAATATAATGAAAAGCACAAATCTATCTTTTCTAGGAATGTGTAGAAATTCTCCTAACTTGATGCAGTATTAGACTACCTAACCTTGCAAGCTTAGCATATCATCCAACAAACACTCTGGCACACATATCAAAGACAACATATATATTGCAACAAAATTTGAAACATATATTTATTTACAACTTTCATATGTACATTCATACAGCAAAATTCCTCAAGAACAATTATATATTGTGAGGAATTCAACAAGAAATAAAATTTAGAAATTTTCAAGGGTTTTCAGGCACTTCATGCCTTAAAGTCTTCAAACCCTCATGTCTTAATACTTTATTGGCTTCACTCCTTTCCAATCTGATATTTTTTCTTCATCCTACAGCTCTTTTGGCTGCCTTGAATACCTGCAACTCACTCTTCTTTGTTGCTTCTTTTCTTCCTCTTTTCAGCAAGCTAAATTTCTATATCTCTTCATTCCATCCTCTTGAGCAACCTGCAATTTTTTTTCTTCAACCTTTTTGATGCAAAGGCACTCTCCAACCTCTACAAGATGCAGACACACTCTCCTCTCATGCCAAAACAAAACCAAATACTCACACTCACAATCAAATCATCCACATACAGATTATCTCTATTCATTAATCCAACAACATTATTAAGATTGCGAACAGCTAACCAATATATTCAGAATCCTTATGCTTATTCATATATCTGCAGACAATTATTTACAAAATAGGGCCTCAATGGCCTTTCTCATGTACATAGAACATTCAGTTCTCCTTTCTCCATTCTCTATCAATTTCATCTGGACTTTCACTATTATTTTCCTGCCACGCTCTAGCTGTACCTTCACTCTATCTCTGGCAAGGCTCTAGTAATTCAGTCATTCTCTTTTTTTCTTGTTTTCTTGGCAGCATATATCTTTACGTCTGATTTCTTCCTCCTCACCAAAGAGGCCGCTCCCACTCAATTTTATCTCCTCTCCAAGATTTATGTTCTTCTCTTTCTATATTTCTGATCTTCTTCTGGCAGAGCGAACCCCCTCTAGCTTTACCTGGCAGTGCTTCCCTTTTATCTATTCTCTGTATTTTTCATATCTCTGAAGTTAATATTTTATAGATTTCAAGCTCCTCTTCTGGCCGATCTATTGACACAATCGATCCTTATCTTTGGTACTTTCTGCTGTGTATGCTTTAATATAAACATATATATACAGTGTTCAAATTGGAAAATCAAAAACAACATGAGGCTGAGTCCCACCACCACACAAACATAGGATTCATACTTCAGCAAACTCCTTAATTTGGGCGACTATGTACAGTCCCACACCTTCATTCCATGTATTCCAATCATCCACTGTTACTTGATACATATTGACCAATTTACTTATGTTCTTTGCCATATTAGAGGTAACGCGGATCCCATCATCTCCAAATACACAATCATGCTCCACAAAATTAACTCCCCAATTTGCATATTACTGGTACAATGATCTCAAGAAAACCTTACTAGCTGCCAGATTCGGAATAGCACAGGACCTTGGACATTATGCCATCAAAGTAGTATTGGTGCAAGATCATATTGTTCGCAAGGTGCCTGGACTTCGACTTTGTTGGACAAGAGTAAAGATGACATTGCAATTTGGATTAAGGCCTTTGCAGTAGCAAACAGTGTCATTCGTCAATCGACCAACAAGCTGAAATCGACTTTCACGATTTGTACGGAAACTGACTTCACGCGTGCCGGGACTGAATTCAAGCAACATTGCCAAACTACCTCCTTGACTGTGCCAAACATACAGTGTCGAGAAAGGCCATTAGAACTCAACAAACCAAAACAAATTTGAAAATTAAACCTGCAATTGTTTTTGGTTGATGCGGATTGCCGATTTGCCCGGGATGCTCTTGCATCACTTTTTGTTGTTGATTAATGACTTTTAACATCATTGAAGGCTGCATTTTATAGAGGTTAAAACCGCTATAAGACACCAAAATGTGGCACCCAAATTTGCTCCTTCATTTCCATCAAATTAGCTTTTGAAATTACAGTGTTCAAATTGGAAAATCAAAAACAACATGAGGCTGAGTCCCACCACCACACAAACATAGGATTCATACTTCAGCAAACTCCTTAATTTGGGCGACTATGTACAGTCCCACACCTTCATTCCATGTATTCCAATCATCCACTGTTACTTGATACATATTGACCAATTTACTTATGTTCTTTGCCATATTAGAGGTAACGCGGATCCCATCATCTCCAAATACACAATCATGCTCCACAAAATTAACTCCCCAATTTGCATATTACTGGTACAATGATCTCAAAAAAACCTTACTAGCTGCTAGATTCGGAATAGCACAGGACCTTGGACATTATGCCATCAAAGTAGTATTGGTGCAAGATCATATTGTTCGCAAGGTGCCTGGACTTCGACTTTGTTGGACAAGAGTAAAGATGACATTGCAATTTGGATTAAGGCCTTTGCAGTAGCAAACAGTGTCATTCGTCAATCGACCAACAAGCTGAAATCGACTTTCACGATTTTTACGGAAACTGACTTCACACGTGCCAGGACTGAATTCAAGCAACATTGCCAAACTACCTCCTTGACTGTGCCAAACATACAGTGTCGAGAAAAGCCATTAGAACTCAACAAACCAAAACAAATCTGAAAATTAAACCTGCAATTGTTTTTGGTTGATGCGGATTGCCGATTCGCCCGGGATGCTCTTGCATCACTTTTTGTTGTTGATTAATGACTTTTAACATCATTGAAGGCTGCATTTTATAGAGGTTAAAACCGCTATAAGACACCAAAATGTGGCACCCGAATTTGCTCCTTCATTTCCATCAAATTAGCTTTTGAAATTACTTTGTACAGGTTGAAAATTCATCATCATCAAATGCTCCTAAATGTGGCACCCAAGCTTGCTGCACCATATCCAATGCCTTGCTACTCTAGATACCTCTAAAAATGGAGAAAATCAATTAAACAAGATGTTTTCATTCATCCCTTCCAAGTGCTTCAACTTGGCAACTAAAGAGTCACTAGTTGAGTTGCAAAAATCACTAGTTTTTTTCTCCATTTTAGGTGCCCAAATTGAAAGAATAAAACAAGTAATGGAATGTCAGGTGTCATGTTTTCTTTACACACTTTTCTAGGTGTCCAACATAAGAGAATTACTTAAGTTTTAGTTTTAATTTTTTTTACAAGTCCCTTTTACCATGGTAAATGGACCCCATCAACCGAGGACTTTGAGATTGTACAATATAGTAATTTTACAAATCACATCACACCCCGATTGCCTTTGATGTTTGAAATGGAAGCCAAGTCTTAACAAATGAAGATTTATATCTTTATAACACTTCACAAGATGCTCTTGAAGCCCAAGCTTGCAACAAAAATGCAAAAAAATTGAATATGAAAATAAAATATTTTTTTAATGATGTAGGATTATCCGTGGACTTAGATGCTCCTGCATCATAACTATGTGTATATTCACCTAACAAAATACTACATTCATTTCCTAAACAACATACTGAGAGTTGGGTTTTAGATGTAGATAGCTTTGCTTATAAAATAAAGTACTAAGAAATAAGAGGAATTTTTTTAGAAACTAGAAACTTTGGATGTTTGTGGGATTAGCCTAGGGTGTTTTGTGCAAGGCCAATAAACATATATTTTAAAATCTATAAAAATCTACAATGATTTCTAAATTGTGCATTCTATGTTCTTTGCAGAGGATTTCAAGAACTGGAAGCACAAAGTTGTGCCAAGGGTAGAAAAATAAATAAGGATTTCAAGGTTGCAAAGAGGAACTAATGATGGCCACAAAAGTATTATTGAGTTTGTAGAGGGAAAAATGGAAGAAGTAGAGGAAAGAAAATAAAAGGTTTGACAATTGATTGGTTGTTTGAATGGCTAAGACATCAACTTTTATAAAAGATTTGAATAGGTCATTGGCAAAACACAAAAAAGCCACAGAAGTTGGATTTTGTCCATTGGAAGGTGCAAACTTTGGATTTTGGTCATTGTGTGGTGGGCTTGAATATCAGGGATGCTATCGTGATTGTGGATGACACTCGTCTCTATCATGATTACATTAGCATCCAAGTAGGAACAAATTGAAATTGAAGCTTAAGTTAGGCAGAAGGTGTATTCTTGAATTTTGGTGAGGGTAATATGTTCAAGGAATACGTCGAATGAGTCCTAGAACATGGGAATGGATGCTAAATTAAGTGCACAACATAGAGGAGAAATAACAAAATAGGAAATTTCCAACTGTACACATTGATACCTTTGTTATAGATATTTACTATAGCATGAATGTGTTTCATTATGTACTTGGAATGTGGCCAAATTAGGATTCAAATGTGTACACTTAGATACAAGCAACATTACTTGTAATTAGTATATTTTGCATAGACTTGAATAGCATGGTATATTTTGTAACACTTCGCAAGTGTTTAAAGTTTATTGTAACTTTCAAACTTTAATAGGTAGGGGGATATGAAATGAAAATATCTTTACTAATTATAATGCTCTTGTTCATCAATTATTTTAATATTTATAACATGGGGGTGGGAGCTAATTTGATTTAGGCCAAAGAAACATCTAAGAATAAAGGAACTCGCAAGCATTGACCAAAGGTTGTCATTGTGTTTATGCAACGTTCCACATGGAAGTGTGCATTTTTTGTCCAACTTTTCAACAAGTTATATGCTTTTATCCAAATAGAGGTGATGTATACTGAATTTTTATGCTTTTATCCAAATAGAGATGATGTATAGTGAATTTAAATTGTACTTATACTAACTCTCAACCTTGGAACTTTTACATTAGAAGCAAAGTAATACCAACTTCTATATATGAAAACACATTGTAACAATAAAAAATACTCCACCAATGTTCTTTTTATAAGAAATGATGAAAATGGTGACCCTATCTTTTTTTCCTAAAAGGATGTTAAATTGAATGTTTAGAAAAAAAAAAAGATGGTCACATCTATGGCTATTTGTAAAACACATTGTCTACCTTAAATTTAACATGTGAATCTCGGTATGAAACATTGTTTGATGTCATTTCATTCACCTATTATTTGTTGTGGTGTATAAATAATGATAAACATTCTAGAGCGAATATAGATTTCTTGCAATAAATAAAGAGATGAAGTTGCTAATAAATTTTATTCTTCCAATTACTATGAAAATTCAATGAATATACTACATACAATAGAGGATGTGTTGTATATTTATTCTAGTATATATTACTTATTATATGTGCAAATTCAATTGGCTTTATTTGGAGATGCTCATAGATATTTTGAAGGAAAACATTGAAGTGAGAAATGCTTGATGTACAAAATAGTGTATTGTAACATTGTAGATTCATTCCAATTAGTTTTAAAATAATTTACATTGTTCCATATATTTGCCAATTTAGGTGATTCCTATGTTGGAATGGTAAGGACAAACACATGAAGTTCATTGTTAAATGCTTTCATTTCCCAATCAAAAGAAACTTAGCATAGCATTTTGTACCATAATCTATATCTAGGTAAAGCATCTTTGAAGTTGGAAATAGTGGGAGAATTTACAAGTCCATAACCATTAGACCAAAACTAGATATTCACAAATGATTTTAAATAACAAAAATTGTAACAACTACTCTTTCTATCATAACACATACAAATGTTAGTACCAAATTGTCTTAAGTTGGGATATACTTAGCACTTCAATTCATTAATTTAAGGTTCTCTTTCTATTATAGTGCAATTGGTTGCTAAAAAAGTTTTGATTTGCAAGTTCTTAGAAAGATTCTTTCATCACACTTCATGCAAAACTAGTACAACAAACATGTTATCTAAGCCATATTGTAAAAATTGTCATGATAGCTATCATTTTCTAGAAGGATGGATCTAGAGAGATATGTTCTACTACTTTGTTGTACATTTGATATTTAATATTATTGTGTACACCAAGTTACATTGTAGATTTCAAAGTTAGAAGCTGATATTTAAACTAAATGGATACACCATACCTTAGCTTGTCAATTGCAGATTTAAAAAGATGAATCGAAGTATTACAAAATTTAAATAATCAACAAAAAATGAAGGAACAAGAGCGAGCTACACAAGAATGTAGGACACAAGGATTTACATTGGAGAACTCAAAATCTAGAAGAAAACTCGAGCAAAAGTAAGGACTAATGGCCTCCTTGTTCATTATTGCCAATCAAAATACATTATTAGGTCTCTTGGGCACACACCAAATAAGAAGATCCAATATTTTGTGCCTAAGATTAGTCATTGAATCTCATCCTTCCCTCTTTGTTTTGTTGGGGAATAATTTTAGTGCTTTCACTGAGCATCCTCTTTGCTTGAAGATTATGGACCTAAAATTGCTTAGACAATAAAAATCTGACCTTCCTTGATCAAGTGTTATTTATTTTCCTATCTATAATAAGAAATACTTTTTTGTACATGTAGGGACTACCAAAAGAAATTCCACACACATCCAATGGATTAACATCTAGAAACACTTCATGAATAAACTTTTGATTAACATTGAACTTCAATTTCATTGATCAACACCCTTCTTTCATCCAATCTACAAAAAGAGTTGTGGTGTTGAATAGTTCCTAAACCAAGATTTTCAACCAACTCTTGAGAAATGAGGCTAGGTTGGGAACAAGATTTCAAATTTAACATTATTGATCTAAACCTTAATGCTAAACAACTTTGTATGCTCCTTTTGCTCTTGTACTTGAATATGGAAACTAACCTTCTTTGTAGTGTAAGAGACTTTGAATTACTATCAATTTCTTTTCCACTAAAGATGGTTTTTTACCTTTCTTACCCTTCTAATTGACACTTTTCCGGATGTAGCTTCTAATAGGTTTCACCTATATGACCTTGGACATCGCATTAGTTGTAACACCTCACAAGTTTTGAACTTGTTGCTTTTACCTTCTTTGCCTTGGTTGCTCCTTGTGCCTTTGGAGAGGAAGGTGGACCACCCACTTTGAGGTAATGAGCATGTAAGAATGCCTCAACAACATTTCAAAGTTTTCAAAACAATGGAAACCTCTAAAGATGGCTATGAAAGACTCTGATGAACTTCATCAAAACCTCCTTGTTGTCCACATCTTTGTCCATTTGGAGAACCCTTCTTCAAAACTCATTAGTATATTCTTTCATACTTGTCCTTCTTACTATTTCAAAAATTGTCACTCCATGGAATTTTCCTCTTTATAACATAATGAATGAAATTGTTTCTTAGTCAATTTTTTAAATTGTTCTCATGGACTAATTGGATCTTGTTTTCTAAAAACTAACTTGGAATGAAAGAGACTTTCAAACCAAGTTAAAGCATGCTTTAGAATACTTAATATAGCAAAGGAAATCAAGTGTCTTTGCTAGACTTTCAAATAGTAGAATTTCAATCTTTGCTTTATCCTTGAACAAAGGTGTCTTTGCTAGACTTGTTTTTCCATGGGATTGTTCTTCTTCTTCGAAGTGGGCTCTACCCTTGCTCTTGGTGTCTTCCAATGATCACAACTTCTCCACAAGAGCCTCCACACTCCTCTTCAATGTCTTCGTTGACTCAAATATGCTTGCTAATCAAGTTCTAACTTGAGGAATATTACTTCCTCATCGAGAAGTTCATCTCTCGCCATGCTTCTTATCTTTTCTTTCAACTACGAGATTCAGTGTCTTTTTGAAAAGGTAACAAATCTTCCTCACTTGATCTTGATGTTAGGATCAACCTACAATATTAGACACAACTTTCCACCAATGGATCCAATTGCTTTGATACCATGTGATGTATAAATTAGGATGGATATTCCATAACATTGCTTGTCAATTGCAAATTTAAAAAAGGGGAATAAGTACTATAGCATTTGAATAATCAACTGAACATGAAGGAGCAAGAGCATGCCATCAAATAATAGAAGACAAGGATTTGCCTTAGAGAAATTGAAATTTGGAAGAAAAGTCTAGAAAGAGAAAGTTCTAATGGCCTTCTCATCTGCTATCTCTAATTTGAACATCTACTATCTCTAATTTGAATACAATCTTAGAATTCTTAAGAATACATCAAGATTATAATCAATGTATCAATATTATCATCATCATTGGATGACTTCTCAATAGAGGAATTATTGAAGTTTTTCTTTTTGTTTTTGCATTACTTCTTTACATGGCCCTACTCGCTTCTATTCCAACATCTTACTCTACTCTTTCTAGGAGTTTTGGATCTTCCTTTGGACATGGATCTATATATAGATTTCTTCCAATCCCCTTTTGTACTGCCTTTTTCTTTAGGCCTTCCCCGAAGATGCGAAGCATCCATGGAATCATTGTCCATAGATTTTCTCCCAATATCTTCACGAAGCAAAGTTGCAACAAGGCTATATCTCTTTGGATTTGTAGTAAAGCCACTCAACGCAATGATAAAACCCAACCAACTCAAGATTAAATTGAATGGAATGTGTTGGTGCTCAAAGTTGTAGATTTTAATATCCGTAAAGTTAGGTTGTTTCTAAGTTCGTGGGGTGCCAAACCTAGGGAAAAAGACCTTCAACTTTTGATTAGTTAGGGACAACAATGGACCGATTTGGTAAGGACGGGTAATTCTCTCTTCTACTTTAGGCTTTGCTAGGCCAAGGGGGTATTCCCTGAGGTGTTTCTTTAGAGATAATCATTGAAAATGACATGAAAATACACCTTGAAACAAACCATACCCATTGCATTGGGAAATCCAATTTAATTGGACCACTAAGTGCTTGTATGCTAGTTTGATAATATAAGGGTTTTACACTTTCATTAAGCAGATATGAAACCTTCCAAGGAATTTGATGATACTTCTTCAATAACCCCTAATGATATTCACCTTTCAGTACACACTTATGCATGGATGCAAAGAAAACAACAAAGCACACCACCTCTTTGAGATAAAGCTCATATAGATTGCAAAGATTTAGCAATGTTGGTGGAACAATCAACACAATGTGAAAATAAAGACTGATTTTGTTTTTTTGAATGTGTTGGTGAGATGGGAAGTTGAACTCAAGGAAAATGGGTTCCTAATGAGGACAATAGAGTCTAGGTTTTCTAAACCAAAGGGGAACATAAGTATAACCCACAATAAGATGCCTTGACGAAGGTAGTAGTAAGGACTATACCTCTCAATCCCACACATAAGCTAGGCTTTATGCATGCAAACTAACAAGTAAATAAATTTGTAAAACCTATAATTTGAACATAACTTAGTTATCCATAAACAAACCTATAAATTTCATGTATTACTTTGATAATATGCCTTACAAAATATTTGCAAGGAATTTTATTGCCTTCCAATTGACAAACTAGTCAAAGACAACACTCAAATCAACAAATGTGCCCATGAAGATCAATAAGACCATTAACAATTCATACAACGTTCATGGAGACATTAAAAAATGTACCAAATCTACGCATTAAATCATTCCTTGAGGATTACAATGTCAAATTACACCATTTGGGAGAAAACCCAAAAAAATACAATAAAAAATGCCCTAAACCCATAATAGGAGAGTACAACCACGGTATGCAACTCTTTTTTCTTCTCTTTTCTTCTACCTATTCATACATACTCATTTTATAAATGCCTTTAGCTTAGTTATACCATGAGGTAGTCCTTAGGTGTGGTCAACAAGGGTTACTGTTAGAAGCAAGGCAACCATGTCACTTCCATCATGCCCACGTGAGTTTTGGTGTGCAAATCCTTCATTTTCATCACTTGCCATAGGGCAGCTTCACATATCATATTAAGCTTTGGGGATCCATTAATGGTGGTTAGGTATGATGTAGGGAGCAAGTGAAGCATTTGGTTGAGTTGTAGAATCTTGATGTGAAAGTGGAAGTTGGACTTGGACATGTTAGTGGGAAATTGGAAAGTCCACAGGGCAAAGTGTGAAAATGTGGGAGTTGGGAGAAAGAAGGGAATTCAGTTCTAAAAGTTAATGAAATCCACAAGAAGCTCGCAACAAGCACTTGGAAAACTTCAGAAAAGTGGAAGAAGTCCATATAAAGCCTACAAGTTTCCAGGGAGGAAAAGGGAAGAAAGTGGGATTGCAGGATTGGGAGGCAAATTGGAAATAATGGAAGAAGTCCACAAATCCAAAAAGATCCCACAAGTCTTCAAAGTAAATTGGTTCTTCAATGATACAAGCTTAGATGAAAATGCGAAAATGCAAAGGAGTTAGGGATGCAGAGAAAGTAAGCATTGGAGGAAGCTCACAAGAGGTCTACAAAGTCTACAAGGAAGAGAAATGAAGAATGTAGGAATGTGAGACCAAGGAGGATATATAGCGAACTTGTGAGAAGTGCACAAGTCCTTGAAAAGTCGACAAGTCTGCAAGGAAGGTGAAAATGTGAAACAAGCTCAAGTGAAGATGCAAAATTTGTAAGGAATCAGGAAAAAGATGGATGTTCAAAAATGCAAGCAAGGCTTGTAATCTTGTAAAAGACAAACTAGCAAAATTGTGTGGAATGGAGGGAAGCGGGATTGGGAAAGAAATCCAAACTTCCAAGCAAGGTGTGCATTCCTCCAAATAAAGGAAGAAAGGTGTTGGTTCTTCATTTTTCATTTCCCGGAACTTGCATTTTCTTTTCCCAAATTCATTTAATTCCCATCAAACCTTTGGCTTCCTATGTTTTGCCCTTTGTCTATTTGCCTTCGTAACCGAGTTACGCCTTGCAATAATAAAATAAAAAATTGGCTAAGGCAAAAAAAGGAAGAAGAGAGAAGAGAGTGATAGGCAAGTAAAAGAGGGCAATTTCTGTCTGTTGATGAATCCCCAACGGATAAGAACAAAACCAAAAGGTCAATATGGTTGTGTTCTTGGCCATCGGTGAATCCCCAACAGACAGGAACGAAGCAAGAAAATGAAAATGTGCAGGATTTAAAGTGTTGTTAAGGCTATATCAAATGTTTTTCCTGCCTATGAATGCAAAACACATCATTGTATGCCCAGGCACATCTTTATGCAGGTGAACTTGATTGAGGGAAGAGAAAAATAAAGTCAACATATTGTTTGGCGATGTTGGGGTTTTTTGGGAGTTAATGCTGAAGTAATTGGGTATGTGATTCACGCGCAAAGAGAACAATGTGATTTCAACTATATATACAAGTTTTGGAAACGAATTTAGGGTTGGTCACTAAACCAATTGGGTCCAGCTGCCTCAGGAGATTGTAGGGCTTCAAACAATGATAGTTTAGTCTGCAATATGGAGGGTTGTGTTTTGTAAATCAGAGGAAAGGGATTTCATTGTGCATTTTATGTAATGGTATGTCTTCGAGGTATTTTGTAATGATTCAAGGGAACATTGAAGTTGCAGTTTCATGTTCTCTTTCGCCAAAGTTACTGGTCTGAATGTAATCCGGTTTGATATATGTGTGACAACATATTTTTCAATATAAAGCCTTTATATTGGTCTTTCCATGGTTGCATGTGGATTATTTTAGTTGTACTGCGAATAACTAAGTATGTCCATTATGTGTAAATGTTATTTTAGATCTATATGCAAATACATATTGGATTATGTTGATGTTTCTCAAATGTATTCCCTTTTGTCTCGCATTCCATGACTCTGTTGCTCAAAGGTGAAAGGAACCAAGGTATGCAGATACGCTTCCTACACTGATCTACTGAGGAAAGATGTATGCAAATTTTAACTTTTACAGTTATAGATTAAGATGCACATTAATAGAAAGGTAATAACAAACATCCAAAGGCAAGTACAAAGCTCACAACACAAGATATACGTGGGGAAAACCCTTTTAGGTGAAAAACCCCACACTCCAAAACTTGCACAATGTATTATCACATCCAAAGAAGATTACAACACTTGCAATGCAAGTTTTTTCAGAATTTCACAAATGTTGAATATTGGTGTAATTCTGGTAGTGTAACAATACCTGCAAATGAACCATACATCTCCAAATCCAAGCACCTATATATATAGAGAAATACCAAGATGGAGGTAGTTTGTAGAGAAAGCCAGAAAAGAATCTCGTCCAAATCCACATGACCCAAATTCCAAGGCCATAAAGCATGCAAAAGACACTTGTCAAAGATTCCCTTTCATCCCTTACAACCCCCATACTTGGGCGCCCCAAATTTGCCTAATATAGGTATGATAGATGCTCTTACACTGTCATAAAATCTGTCATATATGACAACACTTACACCTGTAAGAGAATCTGTCATAACTAACTATTAATAAATGATTCTCTTACAACTTGTCATAGTCAAACTTGGGCGCTTAATCGGGGTTTTGTAGAATGTCAAACTTCTCATGCCTTCGCTCTTCTGTGTTCCTGTTTCTTGTAACTTGGTATCTATAGATTCCTCCAGATGCTACTTGCACACACACAAGAAGGAAAATGGTTGGGTGCTATTTAGGAGCTTGCCTAAGTCAAGCTCCATGAATGGTGTTTCCACCTCCACAATAGCAATGATGGGATCTCAAAGAGTGTGTGCCCTAGGAGGGCAGAGGCAAATATGAAGTAGAATGGAATGCTAGAACAAAGCATGAAGGAGAGAAGTCACCATGAGCATGGAAACCCTAGCATGCTTGATGCGGCATCACAACTTGACTCAAGAAGTTGGTGTAGCCTAAAGAAGTAGAAAGATCTTGACAAGACCTGCAATAAGTTAGTGCCACAACAATAATCCACCATAGAGATCTTTAGAGAAGAGTAGATAGCATGAGAGAGAAGAAGAAAGAGTGTAAGAGTGCCGAGATTGCTTAGATATTCAAATGAATAAACTTACTTTTATATGCATTCACGCTCATCAACGACGAACAAAACTGTTAGGAATTGCATGTAGAAGATATCAATTAAATGCAAATAAAGATTAAAAAAAGGAAGGAAAAATACACAGAAATAATAATAGCGAGAGACAATTTTTAACGTGGTTCACCCAAACTCCGGCTACATCCACCAACAGAGAGTCCAATATTATTATCCAACAAATCGAACTGATTACAACCAGCAATCCTCACAACTCAATACCGCTGCAAATGCTACAATACCATATCAACATAAACTCTAACCCTTAGCCATTTTTATCAAGACTTATGTTGGTTACAAAATAGGGTTTTTTATGTCAGCCAATAGAAAAATAAGTCCCGACGCCTTTATAAAATAATAAAAGTATCTTCATTCTGCCCCTTGACCCCGTCTTGGGGGCGCTGTCCCCAAGCCCCTGTTAAATAATTTGGGGGGAAACCATGCCGATAAAAGTGGGGAAAATTTAACATCCGAGTCTGATTAGGCTCCATATAACAACAAAAACCAAATGGGGCTGACATGAGGAACCACTTAAGATGTCTTAAGCCGACATACCTTTAAATTAGGTCTGGACTAAATGACAGACCAAGGCGCTTGGGTGCCCTTGTCCTTTAGCCCCAAAAACTCTAGCATGAGTCCCTTTAAGAATGCTTAGGTCAGCCTCATTGTTATTTTGTCAGGTTTTGTCACTGGGATCGAGAATTAATTGTTTAATGTTCAAAAAGGTGTTAAAATAGGTCTTGATTAACAAGTGCAAACATTTTAGGTCCACCTGGGTGTTAAACTAGGTGTAAAATGCAAGTGTACACATTTTACGATGTAACATTTAGCCTCCACTTTAGCGTGGGTACAATCTTATGTTCGAACTCACACTAAAGTACAGAGAAGACAAGTTTCAAATACAACAACATTGAAACCATAGAATGTCACCAAAATCAAGGGGTGATCAAGCCCCCAACATTAGGATTCTAGGAGTCTATGATGATTTTCATACACATAAGACACATGACATAATTCACTCATATACAAGGCACTTAGAAAACATGAGATAAGACAAGACATACACAAGGCATACACTTAAGAAATCACAATGCATACACAATACACAAAGTATACACGCTTGACACAAAGCATACACATAAGGCATAAAGTATATATAGAATACACACGAAAAGACATGGAATACATGCAAAGCACTCAAGAAGATTGCATAAGGAATACATAGAGAAAGCATATGCAGGGCACATGCAAGGCGTGAAGAATATATAGAGAATAAGAATATATGAGGAGATTACATGCATCATACATCAATCACAAGAAACACATAATGGAAGACCTTGAGTCGGCATGACAAAGGTTGTCTCAATCTAAAAGGTTGTCTCAATCACCATGCATCATTCCCAAGACATGCAATAAGAAGAATACTAAGGGGTTCATTAGAAATAAGAAGAATAAGAGGGGTACAAACACATCCTACACACAATCTATCTAAAGAGAAGTGTTTCCACTCAAGGGAATACACAATCCACCTCCCACCAGAGGAACTACATGAAGCCTTGCAGAATAAGAACAAGAAGCGACTTTACTACCGAACTCTAGTTGGTGGCGCAACCCTTCTCCCAAACATGCAAGGAGATTCAACTTGGGAGAACAAGATAGACTCAAGATCTTGTTTCCAAGATTTCCATAATCCTTTCCAAGACAGTGGAGTAACAAAGATAATCAACAAGTGTTTTGATAGAAGGATGTGAGTAAGGCTCATAGCACGATATATCCCCCACCTTAAAGTGATTGCTAACTCCACCAAGGAGCTGTGAGGGTAAAATGGTGATCAATCAAATGAATAATAGATGACCCAAACATCAACAGAATAGTGAAACAAAGAAGATTCAAGTAAACAAAGCAATGAACAAACACAGCAAACCTCTTCCGTTTCGAAACTTCTGTTGTTCGCCTATCACGAATCGTCCTTTCGCAGATGAGATGAGCCCTCAGAGAGTGCAATCTTTTAAAGCTGTTTGAGGAAGTCGATGGTGAACGGCTATGGTGATATGCAATGAAGATGAGCTCCAATGCAAGTATGTGATCTCAAGCTTGTAGATGACAAGTGGGTGCCAAAGGCGTGCTGGTGATATTTCTGCAGAGTAACGATGTCAAAATCCTGGATCATTAGAATGAAGGGATGCAGCTTCATTTATAGACTCAGAAGAATGGGAATCAACGGTTGAGAGGAGATATGAAGATCAACGGCTGAGGATGGTTGAGGAATGTGCAACCAGTAGAAATGTGACAAGTGTCCCAGCTCCATCATGAAAGAGGGGATGTGACAAAATTGATTGGAGAGTTAACTCCATTGACTGATCTGTTAACAGACTTGATTGATCAGTTAGAAGAGTGGATTATGGGATTGACTGAATTGATTGACCAGTGAACTGGATTGATTGAGGAGTCAACAGAATAGATTGACCAGTGAACTCAAATGACTAATTAGTTAACAGATTTGATTAATTAGTTAACTAACTTCTGATTTGAGAAGAAATAGGCCATGTGGGTGAAAGAAAAATAGGTAATTAAATATTAAATATATTTAATTACATGTGCAACCTGATGATGTGGACAAGGTGAGGTGGATTTTTGAATTTAGAACTTAGGATAGAAGAATTTTGATTAATTAAATAATTTATGATTATTTAATTGTGTAGGACACTTAGAAGAATTTTAATTAAATAAATTGAATTTATTTAATTATGGAACAGTGAATCGATTAAATAAATTTAGAATATTTATTTAATTAATAGAAGAAGGGAATAAATATTTAGAATATTTATTTAGGATGATTCGTGTCATTTTTAGGCGTATACATTTTGCCCCTCTTTGATGCAATGCAGTTTACAGCGTTGCTTCAAAGAATAAATAGTCTGACAGTGATATATGCCCCAGTTTGCCCCTGGTACAAGTTTAACGACAGGATGCCCCCTCGGGAGATTGGACGAGAAGAAGGCAGAAGGCGTGAGACGGACAATCTCACGATGAAGAAGGTTAAGTTTGAAGAAAATGGGTGAAGAAAGAGCCGAATGATATGCAATGCAAGATGGAATGATGACACACACAAGCAAGCAAGCAAGTATACACAAATGACATAAGAACAAACAAGGTATTGCCCCTGTCAAGCGGTAAACCAATGATATACTGATAACGATATACGACAGTGTTGTCATGGCGGGGAACAATATATCCCTAGACCAACACGACAGGCGTGTTGTCATGGCGGGGAATGATAGATCCCTAGAGCAACATGAAGGATAGTGTCTGGTTCCAGGAAATGAAGCATGTCGTGTAAGACGCGTGTATTGGTCTGATTTCGACAATGCAACATCCTGTATAAGACAATTGATTGATTAACTGATCGAGTTGGTTTACGACCAGACAAGGATCAAGACCACTGATTATGATTGGATCATTTGTGCAAGATTGACTTGACATGATTGATATGGATTAAGGATGGACCTGCATTTGGATCATTGCGCAGACTGACTGGACAAGGATGAAAGATCTGATGATAGATAGAAATCTGATTGATAGAAGAAAGACTCGATAGAAAGATTCACAAGCTTTTATTTGTATTGATACTCTGCATTGTTGGATCTTTATTGCATGGGGTATGGTATGGATGTATAAATGGATATAGGATGGATGCTTTGCTATTGGAGTGCTTTATTTCATCATTGGGCATTTTTTTTGTGGTACTTTTCTGAAATGTTGTAAGTGAATACAAGCATCGAGGTATAATTGAACCGAGATGACCTGAGTACCGCTTACATGGATTGTGATTTAACAAGTTAATACAAGCATCTAGTCAAAATTGAATCTAGATGACCTGAGTACTTCTTGCGTTTCAACAAGCAAGGATTGCCCCCGTTCATGTTAGACCTTTGATGTCCTCGATGATCTTTTGCCGATCATGTTCTTAGACAAGGCTTCACATTACTAAAGTTTAATCCACAAACAATAAACAAAGAAAGTAATCATGCTCCCATCATAGCATCTCTAGCTTTTGGCATCCTTGAGTATCATAGGAAGGTATGATAGCAAAAATCAGGACGCGAACTGTTAACCATGTTTCTGATCTACTAGAGCATATTTGCATTGATATGTGTTTATTTCTTGCCTTAATTTACATAAAATCATTTAGAAGACCTTGGGTATTTGCTTTGCATTGCATAGGTTAAGATGCTCACAGTCAAGATTTCTGCTTGAGGCGCGGGTTCTGCTTGCATTTGTTTGCTTGGTGAGAAGATTGCACAACCCTTATTGGGGAGACGGACCCTAAGGGACTGACCTAGTGCCTCGGGGGCTCATTGCTAAATGGCCTTGCCTACGTGACGACGCAGAGGTAACGTAGTTCAGGGTAAACCCTAATGGACCATGGATGGACTAGAGGAAAGACGACAAGAATGAAGACAAGAAGGAGGATGAAGGGGATTATAGAAGAAATGGAAGCCTCGGGGGTGCATTAGAATAATGGCCTTGCCTACGTGACGACGCAGAGGCAACATAGTTCACGGACTTGGACCATGGACACCGACGAGTGACACTATGTAGGCTCACATTGAGGAGACGGTATGGGGCAAAACCTTGGCTGACAAGGCCACAAGGAGAGTATCAAGCCATGATAGGTAACTGTCGAATGTTTATTTGTGGGATAGTTATGGGTCGAATGGGGCAAATGGAGAAAGAATGGACTCAAGGTGATTGGATTCCCAAAGATGGAGAAGGCGGTTTATCACAAGTAACGCCTGTTTACCAGGTTTTCGTCACTTGTTTTTATTTGCACGAGAAGCTAGAAAGTAACATGACGCCTAATTGCCAGGTTTTCATCATGATACCTATCCAAGGTGCCTGTTTGCCAGGTTTTCACCAAAGGACGATTTTTTTGTATGTTTTCTATTTTTTTCTGATTTTTTTTTTTTTGTTCAACTTTTTTATTTTTTTTTATTTTTTTGATTTTTTGATTTTATTGTGCCCCCTTGCATTGGGGTTCTCTTAGGTATAGAACCGGCGAAGATGCATGCTGTTGATTGGATCATCAAACAACTCACCCTCTGATGTGGCCAACTGATATGCCCCCGATCCGTAAACAGCTACAATTACATACGGCCCAAGCCAGTTAGGCTCGAACTTACCTTTCTTTTCTCTGTCCTGCTGATTGCGAGGGTTCTCTCTGAGGACGAGGTCCCCAACCTTGAAGCATCTTGGTCTAACCTTGTGGTTGTAGCTTCTTGACATCATCTGTTGATAGGCTTTGAGATGGTCAAAAGCTTTCTGGCGCCTTTCCTCTAGCAGTTCTAGCTCTTGTAGTCTGGAGACTCTGTACTCTTCGTCTGATATGAGACCTTTCAACGACACCCGAAGGGATGGGAGTTCGACCTCAATGGGAAGGATGGCTTCGGAACCATAGACGAGGGAGTAGGGTGTAGCACCTGTGGGAGTGCGTATACTGGTTCTATAGGCCCACAGAGCGGGATTGAGTTGGACATGCCAATCGCGACCAGCGTCATTGACAGTCTTCTTTAGGATTTTCAGAATGGTTTTGTTCGATGCCTTAGCTTGGCCGTTACCTTGGGGATAGTATGGAGTGGAGAAGTGATGTTGAATTTTAAAACGCTCACAAAGTTCCTGGACATCCTGATTTTTGAATGGTCTCGCATTATCCATAATGATGGATGAAGGGATGCCATATCGGCAGATAATGTAATTTAGAATGAAAGAGGAAATTTGCTTTCCGGTGACAGTGGTTAAGGGAATGGCTTCAATCCACTTTGTAAAGTACTCAGTGGCGGTTATGATGAATTTATGGCCGTTGGAAGAAGGTGGATGAATCTTTCCCACGAGGTCAAGTCCCCACTGGCAAAAGGGCCAGGGTGTCGTTAGAGGTCTCAACTCCTGAGCAGGTGCATGAATCAGGTTCCCGTGTATCTGGCACTGTTTGCACTTTTTGACGAACTGATATGAATCCATTTCCATATTGGGCCAGTAATAACCCAAACACATGAGTTTCTTAGCTAAGGAAGGACCGCTGGAGTGTGTTCCACAGATCCCTTTGTGCACGTCTCGCAAGGCAGTTACAGATTCTTCTTGTTCTAGACAACGGAGTAAAGTACCATCCAGACCACGTCGGTAAAGGGTATTGGCGATAATGGTGTAACGGGAGGCTTGTCGGATGAAAGTTCGCTTTTGGTTGGAAGAGAGGTCCAAAGGAAGGATATTGTCCTTGAGGTAAGTGTAGGTCTTACCATACCAAGGTGAATCAGATCCTACTAGGAGGCAAATGGAATGGGTTTCGAGGAGATCATAAGCCGGTTGTCGAATGGTTTCTACTAAGAACTCATACCGTGACTCATGTTCAGGTATCTCTAGAAGAGAGGCTATGGTTGCCATTGCATCTGCTGCTTTGTTCTCTATCCTGGGTATCTGCTCAAACGAGATGGTCCCAAAATGTTCTTTGAGGTCGTCGACCATCCGCTTGTATGGGATGAGCTTCTCATCTTTGGTTTGATACTCGTCGTTGACCTGGTTTATGATAAGCTGCGAATCACCGTAGACACATAGTGCTTGGATTTTCCACTCAGTGGCCATCTTGAGACCAATTACCAAGGCTTCATATTCCGCTATATTGTTAGTGCATGGGAATAACAACCTGTAGGACTTTGGAATAGTTTCGCCTTGGGCGGTGATAAACAGGATACCTGCCCCTGATCCATGGTTGGTGTAAGACCCATCGAAGTAGAGTTTCCAAGGAGATGTAGACAGAGTGAATAAAGACTCATCAGGAAACTCAAACTGCATTGGTGAAGTGTCCTGTAATGGTGCCTCAGCGAGCTGGTCAGCGATGATTTGCCCTTTGATGGCTTTTCTATCCACATACTCTATATCATATTCGCTAAGAAGCATGACCCATTTGGCTAGTCGACCCGTGAGAGCTGCTTTGCTGAGAAGATATTTTAGTGGGTCGATCTTGGCAATGAGTTTGACAGGATGTGCCAACATGTAGTGTCGGATTTTTTGTGAGGCAAAAACCACCGCAAGGCATGAACGTTCCGCCTGCGAGTATTGTAACTCATAGCCCACTAAGGTGCGACTGATGTAGTATACAGCTCTTTCCTTGTTCTCATAGTTTTGCTGTGCTAGGAGTGCCCCAAGGGTGGTAGGTGTAGCGGATATGTAGAGAATTAAGGGCTTTCCTTGGATCGGAGGCATGAGTATAGGAGGATTCATGAGGTACTCCTTGAGCTTGTTGAATGCCTCTTCGCACTTCTCATCCCATTTAAATGGAACGTTCTTATGTAGGAGATGG
Source organism: Cunninghamia lanceolata (assembly GCA_027924645.1). Classification (NCBI taxonomy): domain Eukaryota; kingdom Viridiplantae; phylum Streptophyta; class Pinopsida; order Cupressales; family Cupressaceae; genus Cunninghamia; species Cunninghamia lanceolata. The sequence continues at coordinate 19,559,665 of BSBN01000605.1, read as the reverse complement.
CTGAAAGGATGGCACTTGTCTGCCAGCTGTGAGATGAACCTGCGGATGGCCTGTAGCTTGCCCTGTAAGGATCTCAACTGTGTTAGAGTTTTGGGCGGAGGCATGTCCATGATTGCTTTGACCTTGGCCGGGTCTACCTCTATGCCGTTTGCTGACACGATGAAGCCTAGCAGCTTGCCTGATGTGACCCCAAACACACATTTCTTCGGGTTCAGTTTTACTTGGAATTGATCCAATCGTTGGAAGACTTTTTCTAATGTGTCCAGGTGTGAGTCCCTGGTGAGTGATTTTGCCAAGATATCGTCAACATAGTCTTCCATAGTCACATGCATCATGTCATGAAATATAGTTGTCATGGCCCGCTGATATGTAGCACCTGCATTTTTCAGCCCAAATGGCATGACATTCCAGCAAAAGGTACCCCATGGACAAGTGAAAGCTGTTTTGTGTTGATCTTCAGGTGCTATTTTGATTTGGTTATACCCAGAGAATCCGTCCATGAGTGATAACATTGTATGTCCTGCTGTAAGGTCGACTATGATGTCTATGTTTGGCAACGGAAAGTCATCTTTGTGGCACGCCTTGTTTAAGTCTCGAAAATCATTGCATAGTCGAACTCGGCCATCCGGTTTAGATACTGGCACAATGTTTGATATCCATTCAGGATAGTCTATGGCTCTGATGAACCCCACATCTAGCAATTTCTTGAGTTCTTCCTTGACCAGAAGGGCAATATGAGGATGCATCTTTCTCAGTTTTTGCTTTACGGGCTTCACCCCTGGATCCAATGGCAAGTGATGTAGAATCAGGTTTGGGTCCAAACCTGGCATGTCGGCATATGACCAAGCAAAGCTGCCTCTCTTCTTTTTAAAGAATGGTACAAACCTGGTTTTCTCAGGCGGCGTGAGAGATTTTGCAAAGTGGATAATCTTAGGCTGCTCTTCGGTTCCAATGTTCACTGGCTCTGTTGGCTCCACCACGATCTGTGACCTTTCTTGATACATATCACTTGGGAGGGTGTCAAGCATTCCATCGTCAGGTGCCACAGTTGGGTTTTCACCTTCAGATACGTCCTTTCTTTTTATTGTTTTATGATCTGACACTACCGCACGGCGGTTTTCACCGTCAGATCCCTTTTTGATCTTTATATTTTTGTGACTAGAAGGCTTGGCACCCTCCCCGAAGTAAGCTACAGTATTGAGTTCAATAGCGAAACCGGCTTTATGATCTCCTTTTGGTAAGTGATCTCTAAGTCCCATATAGTCAATGTAGGCATCATCGTTCTGGAACATATCTAATTGGGGGGTTCCTTGCAGATCCCAGTCAATAAGCTCAGGGTGTAAGAGGGGAAGGGAGTCGGATGAAAGACCTGATTCATTGATAGTGTGGATGGAAATACTAGGAGCACAGGTGGGGGTAGTGTTCTGGGTGGTACTTTCCTCCAAGTTGTTTATCGCAATGGAATCTATACTTTCCTCGAAAGCCATAACCTCAGGGAGGGGCAAATCAGACTCCAGTGGTCTGTCCCGTTGCGTTTGTCTCTCATGATATGGGCTAAGAGTTTGGATGGTGTCAACCTCTTTGTCATCGTAGGAGTGCTCCGTTAGCTCGTCCCACTCATACTCATTGGAATCATCCGAATTGTGTCACTGTCCAATTGGAGTGTTTGGATTGTCTCCACAAGACAGGCATTTTCCTTGGCTTTACCCTTGCCTTTGTATCCCAAGCCAGTGGTGTTTCTAGCCGAAGAGGAGGAAGAAGGTTGTATAGGTTCAATGATCCCTTCTTTTCTGAGGCCGATAGGGCCTTGTCCTTCATACCCCATCCTATGCAAGATGGTCTCACCTCGCCCATAGAGTTCTGTAGGGAGTCTGGGTGGATCTTGGGGTGTATTTTCTTCTTCGGCATAAAGCCATTGCAAGAGATCTCGCTCCTCTGATTCATCGGATAAGGTCCCCCATTTTACAAAGGGGTTTGCGGGAGTTATAGGAGGAGCAGAGGGCTTTGGAAAATGCCTGGGTTGATGCTTGGGCTGGCCAAAGGAGCGAGGAGACAAGGGCATTTTTGCAAGGTTGAGGCTGTGCTCAATCTGGTATTCCCCCATGCCATTTTCTTTTATGGTGATTTTCATTGGTTTAGGCCGTGAGGAGGAAGCTTCAGCGGAATGGTCTTGTTGCGGGGTAGGGGAAATGTGGGCTCGATTGTTGGGTATGACACATTCAGGTTTTGCTTGGAAAGAATTGCAGTGTTGGTAGGGATCGGGGTGGCCTTGAATGGTAACCTGCTTGCCATTGTGCGGGAATTTAATGCATTGATGGTAGGTTGAGGGGACAGCCTTCATGGCATGGATCCACGGTCTCCCTAGTAGGATATTCTAAGCAAGTTCCCGATCAAGGACTTGGCATACCACATCTTTGACTACTGGTCCCACTTGAATTGGTAGGACAACCGTGCCTTTTGTGGTTCTCTCTTCCTCGTCATAGGCTTTTATGGTAATCTTCCTCCGTGGATCAACTGCTTGTTCGGAGAACCCCAATGCAAGGACTAGCTTCAACGTGCAAATATTCAAACCGGCACCCCCATCAATAAGAACCCTCTTGATGCGGTGCTTGTGTACGAATGCGACAATGTGTAGGGGAGTGTTGTGGGGTTGAGATACGGAAAGGTCATCTTGCTCAGTGAATGATATGGAAGGGGAGGATGTCAGATTGCCAACCATGGTTTGAAACTTCTCTTGGGCCAAGTTAGTGGGGACAGTAGTTTCCACTAAGGCTTTCTCAAGAATCTCCTTATGAGAAGGAGATAGACGCAAGAGCTCCAATATAGAAATGTGAGCCGGGGTTTTCTGTAACTGGTCGATGGCATTGTATGGACGGGAGTTAGACGGAGATGGCGATGACCTTGGAGGGGTGGTATTGATCGTGACTTTACCACTGCGGGTAATTATACTACAACCAGTTCTGTTAGGTCCTGGTTGTTGGTTGGGGGAGATGACATTGACCTGTGGAAGATGTTCTGAAATGCAGTTAATGGTGTACTCAAATGGAACGCTTGCATAGTTAGCATTACTCGACCCACTGTTTTGATTTGGCCGATTGCGATTGTTGTCGTTGTTGGGATTGCTGTTGGAGTTGTTGCCGTTGTGACCATTGTTGTTGTTATGACCATTGCTGTTGTTGTGGCCGTTGTTGTGGTTGTTGTTATACGGCCTGTTGTGATTCAGAAGAGGATCCCGGTAGGCCACATGAGATTCATTGGAGGTATGCTGTTGTGTCCCTCCCTGATTTTGATCCAATATATCCTGTATGACATTCTTAAGACGGATGCAATTATTGGTTGTGTGCCCCCTTCCTCGATGATACTCACAATAGTCTGTGTCCTTCCAATAGGGAGGTTTGACTATAGGCTCATAGTCACTTGTTGGCGGTAGAGAAATTTCATTGTTAGCCAACAACTTTCTGAGGGCCGATTCTTGAGATTCTCCTAACAGTGTGAATTTCCTCCTTGGATTTGAATTGAACCAAGGTCTAGGTTCCCGAGGGGGTGGCTTGTTGAGTGCACCGTTATTTGCTTCTTCCTTAAGAGTGAATATGGGTTGTTGTTTAGGGGCTGCCGCCTTGGCATCCACTACTCCATCATTGACCACATTCTTGTTCTTGGTCCAAAACTTTGACTTGTCAGTTGTGTAATTGGAAGGAGGTGTGTCCTTGTAGAGCTTGAGAGTTCCTTTAGTGATCATAGCTTTCTCAATGAATAGCCCCATTTCAATGACTTTGGCGAATGAGGTAGGGCATTGTATCTGAATCTGATAGCTGAGATCGGGATTCAAATTGTGGACAAACATTTCCAATAGTTGCTTCTCAGGCATGTCGTAAGAACACTTACTAGCTAGCTGTCTCCATCGTTGTAAGAAGGTGGCGAAAGACTCACCACCCTTTTGTTTGGTGTTGCATAGGTCTAGCATAGATACTTCGTGTTCTATGTTGTAAGAGAAGTGCGTTATGAATTTATTGACAAGTTCATCAAAAGTTTTGATTCCTGGTGGTAGACGCGAGAACCACTCCATAGCTTGACCTCCTAAAGATCTTGGGAACAGTCTCATTAAGTAGGTCTCGTTGTGAGCTACTTCTAAACATGCTGCAGTGAATTCCCTGATATGATCTCTAGGGTCCCCCTTCCCTTTGTATTTGTCCAATTTCAGAATTCCAAACTGATAGGGGAATGGTTTCATGACCAAACTTCTGTCAAAGGGGTATGGTGCTATATCTTCTAAGGAGTAGTTCTTGGAACTTGTGCCGATCTTAAGGTTGGAGATTTCTAGCTTTAGACTCTCGATTTGTTGTCTCACATCCGCCATAGGAGCATTTTGATCTATGGGTTGCTTTCCTCTCTCATTGGCATGGGGGACCGTGTCATTTGTGCCCCTCTCATGTGCATGTGGGACTGTGTCGTTTGTGCCCCTCTCATGATCATTGTCTGCATTTTCCATGATGGAGCTAATGTCAAAGTCTGCGGGGAGTTTGATTCTGAGACTAGCAAGATGATGGAAATATTTGGTGGGGTCCTCAAGGAGCACTTTCTCCACTAGGCGTTGGAATTTGCTATCTTGCATGTGTGCCACTAATTCTTCACGAGAAATTTCTTCATCATCATCATCGCGTGGTGGGGCGATGTGATCGAACGAGTCGGCCATTTCGATTAGCTTGTTGTGCTGGGATCGAGTAAGAACCATGCAAGGTGGGGTGGGATGAAGTAGACTAGGATTAGAAATTCTGGCAAGGTGCCGACTAAGACTGTTATGAATGGGATACCTAGGACAAGATTTGGACAAAGGGTTCTCTCGCCCAATGACGTCAGGCAAGACGGTTGACACAAGACTCTAGCCACTAGCAAGGGTAGTCGATACCAGTCTCACTGTGTGGGGCTTAGCCTCAACAAGACTACTAGCAAAAGGTACTGTGACCTACTAGGCTTACGTGAATTCACAAATGAAACGAAGAAGGACCTATGTCGAATCGGTATGGGACAGAATGACTTTGGGACAAGAGTGACTTGGACAGAAGGTGACTGGGACGACCGACGAAAGAGAGAGAATTGGGTGAAACGGATGAAGATTAACTGCAAGGTTGACTCTGACCTCAGAAAATGAAACTAGGCCGAAATGGGTACTCTGAACAGCTGACAATAATTTCTCAAAAATAGGGCAAATGCTCACTGTCACGCATGCGCAGAAACAGATGCGCAACAAGAATAGGTAAATGCGCCGTAAGTCGTTGTAAAAGCGCAGCTCTAGTGAAGTATGTATGTGCAGTAACAGTGTGTAAATGCGCAGCGGAAAAGTATATGCGCAGCAAGTCGGTGTATAAGCGCAGCAAGTCGCTGTAAAAGCGCAGCCAAAAAGTGTATATGCGCAGCAGAAAGGTATGTATGCGCAGCCAGTCGGTGCAAAAGCGCAGCAAGTCGCTGTGTATGCGCAGCAGAAAAGTGTATATGCGCAGTTCTGGTATTTTTTTGCAAATTTTTTTTTTTGGATTTTTCTCTGTTTTTGGTATTCTTTGGCTGGAAAAAGGTCTTCGTGATCTGATATTTATGAATTAATTTAGCAAGAAAACACAGTAAGCACAAAGAGTATTTTGTAGTTTTCCATTGTTTTTGTAGTTTTTTGACTCTATTTTGGACGAAAGCAAGCACAAAATCCTAGGCGATAAATGGATTATAAGGGATTTGGGCCACTAAAACAAGAGGTATTTAATTCGGGCAACCGTTCAAGTGGTTACACGTGCGGCAGCGCTACTCTCTGTTATGGAGTCTCCCAACCTCAAAGGGATACGCCTGAGAGGGTTTTGGGGGAGGTTGGCCGTCGATGTAACATAACAGCACTCGTTGCAGGAGGTTTTCACCTCAAGCACAATTTATTTTAAGTGGCTCGGTAGGGCTTGGTGTTACCCTGTTACCACTCAGGGTCGTTCCCGCTTGGACAAGCGTGCATCCAAGGGCAGGCCCCTCCTAAAGGTTAAACAAATAGAATGACAAGTCTGGCACTCTGATCACCCAGAAGAGGGGAGAGCATAAGCCTATTGTCATTCGCAAGCACAGAATACACTAATTAATCCACCCTAGTTAAAAGATAAAAACTAAATGGGCTAATCTACTCAAACAAAACTTTGAAGTGATTTCAGCAATATTGCAGTGGTTCAGTTTTAAATCCCAGAAAGCAGTTGTGAGTTCAATTTTAAATCCACGTAGCACAAGATTGTTAACTTTGAAATTCAGGTCTCACGATATAGCAATGGTTCATTTTAACTGCAAGATCAGTGATGAGTTCAATTTTAAAACCGCGAAGCACGAGATTGTTAACTTTGAAATTCAGGTCTCACGATATAGCAATGGTTCATTTTAACTTCAAGATCAGTGATGAGTTCAATTTTAAATTTCAGATAGCAATAACTTTGAAGGTGTTTGTAATGCAAGCGTGAAATAAACCAGTTACTTCCTCCCTAATTAGGACTAGATGAAGATTTGTAATGAACAACCATTTTACTCTTTCCCAGAAAATGAAAGGTGACCTAATTAGATGCAACTACATGTAACTGAACCCGAGCCTACCCTGCAAAACCGCTCTAGCAAACACCTGCAAAGGGGTTAACGTTAGCAAAATCCTCTAGAAAAGTACTAAAACTTGAGTCTGTTACAAATGCGCAGCTTCAGTGATCAGATACACAGAAATGATCAACAGAAGCGCAGCACTAACGAATGCGCTGCAAGATTGAACGTATGCGCGGTTAAAATGAATATATGCGCAGTTTTAATGGATGCGCAGCAACAGTCTTCAGAAGCACTGTAACAGTCAACAGATGCGCAGTTATAACCTATGCGTAGCAACAGTCTACAAAAGCGCCGCAGAAATACACAGATACGCAGAGAAGATAAATGCGTCAGAATAGTCTTTATATGCGCCGTGGAAATGAACAGATGCGCCGAAAGAACCTGTGCATGACTCTGCGAGACCTGTATGGAACCTACCTTCAAAAAAGCTCAAAAATGGTGAAATAAAGGGGCAACGGCCCCACGGTGGGCACCAAAAATGTGAGGGTAAAATGGTGATCAATCAAATGAATAATAGATGACCCAAACATCAACAGAATAGTGAAACAAAGAAGATTCAAGTAAACAAAGCAATGAACAAACACAGAAAACCTCTTCCGTTTCGAAACTTCTGTTGTTCGCCTATCACGAATCGTCCTTTCGCAGATGAGATGAGCCCTCAGAGAGTGCAATCTTTTAAAGCTGTTTGAGGAAGTCGATGGTGAACGGCTATGGTGATATGCAATGAAGATGAGCTCCAATGCAAGTATGTGATCTCAAGCTTGTAGATGACAAGTGGGTGCCAAAGGCGCGCTGGTGATATTTCTGCAGAGTAACGATGTCAAAAGCCTGGATCATTAGAATGAAGGGATGTAGCTTCATTTATAGACTCAGAAGAATGGGAATCAACGGTTGAGAGGAGATATGAAGATCAACGGCTAAGGATGGTTGAGGAATGTGCAACCAGTAGAAATGTGACAAGTGTCCCAGCTCCATCATGAAAGAGGGGATGTGACAAAATTGATTGGAGAGTTAACTCCATTGACTGATCTGTTAACAGACTTGATTGATCAGTTAGAAGAGTGGATTATGGGATTGACTGAATTGATTGACCAGTGAACTGGATTGATTGAGGAGTCAACAGAATAGATTGACCAGTGAACTCAAATGACTAATTAGTTAATAGATTTGATTAATTAGTTAACTAACTTCTGATTTGAGAAGAAATAGGCCATGTGGGTGAGAGAAAAATAGGTAATTAAATATTAAATATATTTAATTACATGTGCAACCTAATGATGTGGACAAGATGAGGTGGATTTTTGAATTTAGAACTTAGGATAGAAGAATTTGGATTAATTAAATAATTTATGATTATTTAATTGTGTAGGACACTTAGAAGAATTTTAATTAATTAAATTGAATTTATTTAATTATGGAACAGTGAATCGATTAAATAAATTTAGAATATTTATTTAATTAATAGAAGAAGGGAATAAATATTTAGAATATTTATTTAGGATGATTCGTGTCATTTTTAGGCGTATACAGGAGCAATTTCCTTTAAGGTAGAGTGAGGAAGAAATATAAAATAGGCACGAGAGCTTTCCAAAATCACATGCCCAAATGAAATGTGTTCTCAAAAGCTACATCGCAACAAGGGGTTGCCTCTAAAGTGAGCAAATCAAGGCGATACTTACAAGCATGATACACAATGGCTTGTGTAGTCATGGTATGATGTCGAGCATTGCAACAAGGTGCTACATAAATCACCATAACTTACCAAGATGATGGAGGAAAGATCACATGAAAGTAGAGTTCACATAAATTGAATCAACATGAAAGGATGCTAAATCATCCAAGAAAAAATAATGAAATTACACATGAGAACATATAGAAGAATGAAGATACATATATTGGAATGACACAACACGCTCTTTCTCCTTGTACCATTGTGCTAAAAAGGGTGCCAAGGGAGAACTAACAATCAACAAAACATCACAATACAAGGATAAGAATACGTACAAGCATAACATAAATGAGAGGGAGAAACCACACTTGCGAGTTGGCCTATAACAAATTATTTTCCCTCAACTTGATTATTATAAAATGGATGGAGGACAAGGTGCTCTATGGACTACATGAAGCGTGGTGAGGAGTGCTAGAGCCATACCTTTTTCAAAGTTGTTGAATTTTGTCACCCAAGAATCGACATTCCTTAGTGGAATGGCCAAGTGCTTGATGATATGCACAATAATGAGGTGTTGAATGATTAATTTGTAGAATTGTTTTGTCTTTTGGAGGAGGAAGAGTGAGTAGGTGGTCTTTGAGTAGACTTGGCAACATACACTCTTGTTGAGATAGAAGAGAAGATATAGGTGGAGTAGGAAGCAATCCTTTTTGTTGTGAACATGGTGGAGAGAATGTAGTAGAAGCTCATAAACCTAAACCTACTTTTGACAAGTGTGGTGTTGGTTCCACAGGTTCCTTAATTCCTTTTCTTTGTGTCATAACCCATTTCCATTGCATCCTTGATTAGAAATAATTTTGAATCCACGCCCATAATGCTTCTCCAAGTCCACAGGAAGAGGAGAGGTCATATGACTATCTTTGTTGAAAGAAGAAGCAGAAGGATCATACATTTGATCATGGTGAGGAGGGTCAATATTTGTTTCAACAATCCCATGGGGGTTGAAATCTAAAGAGACCTCATCATTACCAAGACATATATTAGAATTAGATCATACTTTATCACAAATGGCCACCATTTCTATAGAAGAAGGCAGATCTTCAACAATTTTATAGGTTCCATCGTCATTAAACTTGAGTTTAAGCTTTGTAGGAGTAGAAAATTATGTTGAAGAAATTTCATTTACCTTCCAAATTTTTGGGTGTGAGGGTGAGACTTTATATTCACCCACAAAGGAGGGTGTAAAATCTAACAGACCCCAATCATCATTGAAAAATGTGTTCGAAGGATCAACACTATCTTGACCAATACTATTGTTAGCAATGAAGGGTAGTGTTAAAGAAGGGATCAAATTACTTAAAGGATTTTGATGTCTCACTTCCATTTGCAAGCAATTTTCCTAAGCTAAATCAGCTTTAATTGTATAAGGTTTGTTTTCAAAAATGAATTTTAGAGATCGATGAAGGGTAGACAGGACTGGCTCCATGGCATAAATCCATGGTCTACCAAGAAGAAGATTGTATGAAAGAGAATTAGGCATGACATAGATAAGGGTAGGCAATGTCACATGTCTAGCCTTAATATCTAGGTGATTGTACCTAGTGATTGCTTACCAACATTATCAAAGCCATGAAGGATGAGTTTATTTGGTTTGATGAGAGAGGTATCAACATTAATTTTATCTAACAAGTCTATGCAACAAACATTAAGACCTGAACCACCATCAATCATGGTACGTGTAACTCTCATTTTATTAATAATGACAGATATCATAAGAGTCTCATATTGGTTTTGAACTTCTATGGGAGGTAATTCATGTTGTTAAAATGAAATATCTGATGTTGTCACATGCATACAACTAAACAGAGATGCTACATCATTTGGTCTAACAGAAGGTGGAACAACTACCTTTTGTAGAGCCTCATGGAGCATTCTGTGGTATGTAGGCGATTGTATTAAATCCTATAGAGAGATCTTAGCTAGAGTAGTGTGGAACTACTCGACAAGATTGTATTCTTTGCCAATATGTGGAGGAAGACGAGGTGCTTGAGGTAGGTTAGGTTGAGAAGGTGGAAGAGAAATGGGCACACTCGGTGCATGCTTACATTGCTTGTTATTGTGGGTGTTGTATGTGTGAGCAATCATATGATGTTGCGACACATTTTGAACATCTTGATTTCTTTGAGTAACTTGTTTTGCATAATTGAAAATGTAGCCTGGGGGTCGAGGTGGTGTTGGATCACCTTGAATTGTAATCACCGGTTTAGAGAAAAGAGGTGAATTGCACTTATTCACTTTCCTTTTAGTGGGCGGAATAAGTTTATTAGTGATGATTGAATTGGCATTGTTTTCCTTTTGAGTAAGCTCAACATCCATCCCCAAGGGATTTAATGTGAGAGACCGCTCTTCATCCACTAATGCTTCATCTTTTGAAGAGAGAGCATTGGAATGAAGGGAGGGTAAAGTGTTGTTAAGAAAATTGTTGATGATGGTATCCTTAGTGATGTCCAAGGGGTTTGAACATGCAAACATAGGAGAAATATCAATTTTCTTCGCATCCTTAGTGATATCCAAGGTACTTGAACATTCAATCAAAGGAGGAAGATCAAGGATCTTCACATCCTTAGTGATATCCACAGTACTTGAACACTCAATCAAAGGTGGAAGATCCATAGGATGAGTCATAGAAGTAGTATGGTCAACATATTCTAATGTCACATCAATAGAAGAGAGATCATCCAAATGAAGAGAAGGTAAAGTAATGTTAAGGAATGTGTCTTGATGATTTCATCCTCTTGCGCCAAAATATCCTCACAAGTGGGAATAATTTTGGGAGGGGGTCCAAATCATAGGGTGAAATAGACAAAGCTAGGTCACCATCACATGTATTAGAGAGTACATCCATGGGAATAGACATGGCATTATCATGACTTGTAGTAGAAGTAGAAGAAGAACTATTACCATCATCTTTCTCATGACCATTCAAGGAGATGAAATTAGTAGAGTCCTGTAATATCAAAGGATACATACCCATGAGAGTTATGAAGCTATCAAAATCAGATATATAAAAAAGGATATCATAAATGGAACATATAGAAACATTGATATCATACATGGATGCATATTTAATGAATTTAGAGAAATTTTCAAAATTTATGTTATATGCATGCAAAGATACCAAAGAGGAACAACTAGAAGAGTCCATAATGAAATGTCTTGTTTACTATATGCAAATATGCTATGGAACAACAATGTACAACTAATTAATCAAGTACAACCAATATCAAAATAAGATTACAATTCAATGACCTACAAGTTCAAGAGAAGCGTGGTCTTCCAAAAATATGATATTCTTGGTAACCACAACAACTAAGTCTTGTAAATGTAGGATGTGTAGCATGTGCAAAAGAAGTGCCTAAATAATTTATATATCCACTTAAATGCAACAAATATTTAGAGAAATTTTCTTTGATAAAGATGCATTAAATGCAAGACTAGCTAGGGTTTACTATCAAAACGCTAGATTTTAAATGTTTCCTCTCTACACAACAATTTTTCAATGCAAGAATTCTTTTTGAACAAAAATGATATTTGTGACATGCTACATCAATGCAAGATTAGATTGGAAATTTAAATGACAACAACAAAATCTGAAACAAGATATTAATTACAAACCATAGGTTTTGAATTTGACTAGGTTTTCCAAAAATGCAACTTTTTTGAGAGAACCCTAGCAAACAAGAGGTTTAAATGCAAGATGCAACACCATGAAATGATTAACTATTGTAATACCAATCAGATATGATGCAAAATCAAAAATTTAATTCATACTATGACGATCTAACCTTATGAAATGCAAACAAGATAACAAATATGCTCTTTTCAATATCTAAAATGAAATGCTTATTTTCCAAATTTCACATGGAAGGATGTAAGAATGCTCTAAACACCAAGAATTATAAGGTACATAAAATGAGATCACTTTAATCAACCTAATAATACAACACGATCTGAAACAACACACTAATCTACAAACCCTAGCTTGAAGATTAGCTAGATTTCCTAGAAATGCAAGGCTTTTCCAAACCCTAACAAATGAAACAATGTAAAATTAAGCTATGAAAGTATGCCAAATGATGAATGAATGTAATCTATAGACACTTAAAATTGTCCATGTCTTGCAACATCACCTTGTCGATACTTTACTAGAGACATCATATGACATTTTGTCTGAATCCCACTCCTAATCCAATTTATCCCATTTTCTAATTAATTGAAATCCTATTTATTTAATTAATTTCCCTCTCACATGTTCCAACTAATTCAAATAAAATATTTGAATTTGTCCTCACCCTTCACCACATTCCAACACATGTCACATACTGCATTTTTCATTTAATACACTTCACATGTCTAACTAATTAAAATAAAACATTATTTAAATTAGGTCTACCCTACACTCGTCACATGACTACAACTCCTCATGGAGTGGGAAACCCTATTCAATCTCAACCATCCACATTGTTCAAATCAAATTTCAATCATAGCTCTTCATTCAAACGAGTCATTTCCTATAAATCAACCCTCTCCGAAGCCATTTGAGGGATCTAATTTGCAAGTAGCCTCATGTTGTCAAATTTCCTCTAAGATTTCCATTCTCATTCATCTTCAATCTAGTGTTATGCTGTTGAAATAGTGAGCAATCAACATTCATCCTTCGATATCTTGCATTCCTATGCAAGATTGAGAAGAGCAATGGAGGTGAACCAAATTTGACATAGGAGTTTAGATATTGTTGTTTATGCTTTGATTTCTATGTTCATTTTGTACTTCATTGTGCTATTAGGGTTTTATACTTCATGTTTATGATTTAAACCTGATTTTTACCCTAATACATTTGGTGAACTTGACGTGAATCTTGCAAATCTAATATTTTTTGTCAATTTTAGGAACTTGGCTTTTGCAGGTGACTTCTAGACCTGAAACAAACCTCACCATTATGTCTGGGAGGTCTCGTAGGCGAAAAACAACATAACACTTGATATTTCATTGCCGGAAAAAAATTGAATTTTTTTCAATTTGGCCCCTGTCGTAGGGCCGTACCGTACGGATCCATACGGACTCGTATGAGCCTTGCGTAGGGGTCTTTTGTCTAAATCTTTGGTTTTCTTTGATTCACATATGCGAGTTGCAGGATTAAGGGTTTAAATTTTTTATTTACTAGTTTAATGGTATGAATCTTTTGTTGCAGGTTTTGGAGAAACCCTAGCCACCCATTTCCTAATGGTCACCACCGCCTCTACATATTCTCTGCACCACCTCTATCAAACCCTAGCTCTACCATTTATAGATTGTAACTGCTTATCCCTTGGCTCCACCGCCTCTGAAGATCCTCATCGATACCTATTAGAAACCCTTGCCGCTCATTACAACACAGTCGCCACCTCCTATTCTCCATCATCTCCTTGCTAACCCCTTTGTCGGCATCTCCTTTGCCTGTCTCCGCCATTGGTGACGGCCAAACCCTTGCCACCAAAACCTCCTCTCCACCTTGTTGTTGTTGATCCTCAACTCCTGAGAACTATAGACCCTCTACTAAGACCCTAACCTCCGTCACCCAAGATTTCATGTCACCACAAGTGTGTTGATAACTGAGAGGGGGGGGTGAATCAGTTATCCTAATTATTTCCCTTATTGAACTTTCTTATTAATTGATGCAGCATTGAATCAAACACTAAAACATTAACATGAAATAAGAAACACATAACACAGTATTTTTGACGTGGAAACCCTGTTAAGGGAGAAAACCACGGGGTGATTAACCCAAAATTATTCTCTGTTAGAAGAATAGGAGATTACAAAAATGGCACTTGCCAATTAGGGCTCACTGCCCGAGCACACTGCTCACAAGAGGCCCACTGCCTACAAGAAGACACACTGTCTACAAAGTGATAAGAATCACAGTCTTGAACTGATTGGAAGCATCTGCATATGCTAGAGTTCAGTTTCGGTTAGGCTCAGTACACTGATCTGCTGCACTTCATCTTTCCTCTGTTCTTTATTCTGCTATCTTTCACATACCGGATCCTTTTTGCTACCTCTGCTCTATTCTGGACTTATTCGCATATATCTACACACACTCACTCTCTTCACAACTAAATCCATCCTCTATATATATCCGCACAAGTAATTTCATCACCTTTCTAGTCAGCATCCGGAACAGTCTAGTTTCTTACAAACTCTTGTTCTGTCGGCTGAATCCTTCCTCACCAAGCAATGCGGATCAAGCATATACTTGTAGATATCATTAATCATGTCGGCCAAACATGATTCATGCCTTCACAACCTCTATCATCAACAGTAACACATCCGGAAAGTAGTCTGATACTCTGTCAGTCAGTTCTTCCTCTGTTTTCACTGTCTCTCAGGAATCCGGTACTCAACCATTCATATCTTTTTCCTTGTCCATCACCGGAGGCTAAATCCTTGGAATATACCACTCAAGGTAGTCCTCTTGACTTCCCCAAATCCGTACTACACCAAGACACTTCCTCTGAGAGATCCGGACCAATCTGTCGGACCTTGCCACATGCTCTGTTCTTCTTCACCGGACCACAACATTCTTTATTCTGACTTCCGGTAGAGACACATCATGACTTGCGGATATGTGGGATGACCTTTGTTGCCATCAATGACAACAACCATGAATCCATATAGTGTCTCTTGCCAACAATCTCCCCCTTTGGTATTGATGGCAACACTTAGTGAAAAATGACTAAGTGTTTTCACTATGCTCCCCCTTTGCTGATGCTCTGTCTTTATATACAATTTCTGGAACTCCCCCTTAGTTGGATTCCTCATTTTTCACTGCTCCTCACTCCCCCTTTGACATCAATGGCAAAGGGTAGGGTCCGCACACCAAAATTTTCAAAAATTTTCTATATGTAGCCGCATATTTACATACTCACATGTACTGAAGAATGTCTACAAAGGATGTCTGCAATTGGATCATTTCTGTAGCCCAACTTTGCTTCATTCTATCCAAAATTGAAATGTGACCACTTAACAGAAATGCAAAAGCTTCTGCCCGCTTGAGATCTGTCGGATCTTTTGTTTGGGCGGTGGTCTGAGCATCACTGATGGCCTCATGCATAGTTTCCAACTTAGGGATTATAATCCTTCTAAGTTCTCCCATCCGGTTAGTGATGTTCTTCCTTTCCTTCTCAAGATTCTTTATTTCATTCAAGACTGCAATAGTCTGACATTCTTGATTTATTATAGAGGAAGAGAGAGGATCAAAACTTTGAGATAAGCTTTGTAGCTTATCCTGTTCCTCTTTTATTTTCTTGTCAAATGCTGCTGTTGCCTTTGACCAGGATATACAAAATTTGTAGATGTCACCGCCATCCTTAAGAGCATTCTCTAAGCTCTTTATTCCAATGCTTACAATCTTCCTATCTTTAGAGATTAATTCTAATATTTCTGAAAATCTCTTATCCAAAAATTCCTTCCGGACCTTTTCTTCAGCTGATTTTTCTAGAGAATCAAAATGTGTATCAACACTGCTGACTAAGGTTTTCAGATTACCAGAAGTGGAGGCTGTCGGATCTATCTGGATTGATGGCATAATCTTTACAAGTACTCCGGAAGCAGCCTCTATCAACTCACAGTCTTCCATATGAGACTTCAGGAGTTTTTCATTTGCCTTGGCATTTGCAAATGAAGCTATCTTCATTGTTTGTACCGGAGAGAGAGAGTCAAAGTCAAATGGGCCTTTTAGAAGCTCCGGTTCATCAATCTCTAAAGTTTCTTTACTCAAAAATTGTTGAACAGTTTGTGCAGTGTCTCTTGCCGGAGACAAATGTTTCTTTTCTTCTGCAGTCTTGGAACTGTCAACCTCTTTGTCTTTCACCACTGCTTCCTTCTCCTGTAATTGCTCTTCTTCTTTGGATCCGGAGACTGTAGGGGAAACCGGAGGAGAGATGCTAGCTTGTTCATGGGCCACTTCTTCGGAGCAGAGGGTCCCAAGTCCTCAGCTGTTTCTGTACCTAAGTCCTCTACAACAGGAAGATTGAACCTTTTGAAGGCCTTCCGGAGGATCTCTTCTGTTTCTTGGGCCACTTTGTCAGTCTCACCAAGCATGAGTTGATTCATCCTGGCTTTGCTTCTGAACTCATCTTTGCAGTCCTTGAAGATAATGTTCATTGTCTTGGGATCAATTTGAGGATATAGCTGAATAGCTATCTGCTCCCGGATCTCAAGATCTTTAGCATGAGCATTATTCTTTCTTACTTCCAATTCCTTTTCTAGGCTTTTAGGAATAAGAGATATGATTTCAATGAAAGCCTTATTATATATGTTAAGATATTTGACTGTGGCTTCCTGCAGAGTCTTTTGGTCAGCCTCACTGAAGTCATCATAAGATTCAGTCATTGGTTGAAGGTTTCCATCCACCGTGACCGACTTGATTACATTCTCTAGAGACAGAGTGGGCTTTTCAACAGATACCTCCGCCATTTCATCCTTGTCTTGGCCTGTGGAGGGTTTACCGGATCCTTTCTTCTTCTGTTTCTTTATTTCTCTTACTCCCTCATCTGACTCTGTTTCCTCTTCATCCTTTTGGCTTCCATAAGCCCTTGTGGCTTTTGTCTTGGATCTCTTACCGGATGCCTGGACTTCCGGATTAGAACTTTTGGTTGTGGGAGGTGCAGATCTCTTTGATGATCTGGTCCGGGTGGGAGCTTCAACCGGAGCACTTTCTTTACTTTTCTCTTCTTCCTCAGCCTTCCTCCTCTTTTCCCGGCTGGCATCAAGTGCCTCTTTTGAGATGCCTAGGCCTTAAGCAATGTGCTCTACTTCTTTTCTCACCTTTCTTTTAATCTCAGGTTCCCTGAGTTCTACATGTATTTTTACACTCAGCTCCTCAAAGGTTCCAAACCTTTCTGCCTTAGGATCTTTAGGCTGACTTAGCATGTGTTGAACATGCAGCTCCACTATCTGTTCATCCACTTCATACCCCATGGGCATGATCCAGACAGTCCTTGGCTCCATTGCCTCCATCAGGCACTGATCAGTGTCAACCATAAAGCACACTGAGTCTTTGTATTTTTCAACAAGAGACTGGGGAATTCTCTCTCTTGCTTGCATCATGCTCTGAAAGTTTTTGAAGTATCCCCATAGAGCTGAATTTCTCGCTTTTGCATCCCCAAGTCCATGCAAATAGTCTTTTATCTGGACTGCAACAGGTTTGTCATTCTGCCATACCCATTCACTTGATCTGGGTAGCTCATTCATGAAGTAGAAGAATAGACATACAATAAGAGTACCATACTTAAAGGAATTCTTCTTATCCTTCTTGATTTTCTGTATATTTTCCATTAATTGGCTTAGCAGTAGTTCGCAGAGATCATATTCTGCATTCTTTCTTAGCATTTCATAGGCAGTGTATATTGCAGTTCCGGATACAGAATTCTCCCTGCTGGAGTGATAGATCTTGTATCCTATTATCATGGATGCATATTTGATATCCGGATCCGAAATATCTTCAATGGTCATTGCCCTCTTATCAAATTTTGATCCGGTGGCCTCAGTTACAATGTTGTTCTTGACAGATTTGAGGATAGGTATCCCTCCGGAAGAGTATAGACCAGTTACTGCTCTAATTGCCTCTTTTGTGATCTTGCAGGGTCTATCCAGCCATAGAAAGTTGTCATGCATCCTGCTCAGTACATACCGGACCCATTCATCTTCTTCAAAGCAGGGGAAATGAATAAATTGCTCAAATTGTTTCTTCTGGATATCCTTATACTCTGGTTTAAGCTCAAAAGCATTGTCTATCAGTTGCTTGTGATAGAGGTCTCTTAATTTGAATTCCCCAAATTCCTCAATGCTTGCATGTATGTAAACCCTAATGTCTTCGGTATGTAAAACTCCGTGAGGAACACTAGAGAAGGCTCCTAGTGGATCTACCTCCATTGATTTGTAGGGATGTTTCTTGAATGAGGGGCGAGGTCTATCAGAGATCTTAACTATGTTTGGAGTAGCCATTCTTCAAAGATTTGCAGTGAGGTAATGAAAAACGGAGAATACCTTATGCGCCTTCGACTTGCACGGAGTGATTGGATTGATTTCTTTATGCAATGACTTCGGCAGGAGATCCTTGGTGTGCTTGATGAATCTTGTTGCAGAGCTCCACTTTTCGCTTCTTCTTGAGTGCAGAATGAGCAAATGACTTTTGAGAAATCCCTTAAATTGCTCCGCGAACCCTAATATCTGTCTGCAATAAATGCTTCACCTACATCATTCCGGTTTGCCTTGTCTGGATAGCTTGGAGTATCCCGGATTAGTCCTGATCTGTGGATATCATCCGGATCTTTCAATCATGAATAAATCGAAGTAACATATTACAAGAATATCCCAAACACTCTATCCAATCCGCAGAACAAGATAGTGCACTTCCGGATCTCTCCGGACCTTTTTGTAATCCTTTATCATACCGGAGCATCTCCCTGAACAGGTCTTACTTGATCGATCACAGCTTCTTCATAACTCCATGCGGACCTCTGAAAACTTGACTGAAGCATCTCAAGACTCATATCTGCAAACCCTTTAATCCGCATCTTGTGCCACATCCGGCACCACTTGTTTGGCTGGGGGAACAGGATTTTCTTTGAGTCTCCCCCTGAGCCTGAGCTCACTTTTTAATTTTCGGAAGAAATATCAGCACCAGAGTCTGGTGCGGATCCAACCTCTACATTCTCTGAACTTTTCTTCACCCAAATCTTGCTCATCTGATTCCTAACTTCATCCGCATTCATCTTTTGTTTACCCTTGTCTTGATTCTGATTATACACCGGACCTCTTTTGTCCTGATACTTGTTTTTGCAGACTTTAGCATTATGACCGGACCTATTGCAGATTTGGCAAATAACATTTCTTTGCATATTTGACTGATATCCTCTTGATCTACATTGATTAGCCATATGACCTACTCTATTGCATGTGAAGCATCTACCTTTGAATGATTTGTTTACTTGCATAATTCTGCATTCATGGGATTTGTGTCCATACCTTTTGCAGTTGAAGCACTGTCCGGAGAAGGATGAATTAATCTGATTCATTCTCATTCTGCACTGATTAGCTTTGTGACCAAAGTGGTTGCAGCTGTGGCAGTATCCATTGAAGGATGGATATCTTTGAGCATTTGGCTGTCTTACCGGAGGTCTTCTAGGCCTGCTCCTTGGATTTTCTGATCCAAGATTCTTCTGTCCGGATCCGGAGCTTTCTCCTTTCTCATATCACAAACCATACTTGTCATCTGTCCTCTTTTGACTTCCAAGAAGAACTTCAAGTTGAGCAGAACTTATCTTGAATTTCTCTTTATATTCATTTGCTGTTTGAAGGTCTCTTTTGAGAGAGGCAATTTGATCCTCAAGTTTTTCTTCATTATCTTTGGCATCTTCAAGATCAGATTCAAGATGTCTGATAATCCTGTCCATCTGGTGGCATTCTTCTGATTTTTCGTTAAGAGATTGTCTTAGATTGTCTTCAGCCTTTCTTTTTTCTTCAATCTCTTGAGTAAACTTTATAGTTCCTGATTCCATTTCATGTCTTAACATAATGACTTCTTTTGATAACTTTTCACATAACTTGGTTTGCTCAGTCAATTCTTCATTTGTATTGCTTTCTTCACTTTGTCTTGCCAACTGTTGGAGCAGCTCCTTTCTCTTTTTCATAGAGAGACTTAATTTGTCTTTTAATTCTCTCATGAATTCATCAGCCTGTTTGAGTCTTTCCTTTAATTCACTGACTTCAGAATTTGACTGTTCAAGATCCTCAAGAGCAGTCTTGAGTTGCTCCCTTAAACCATATGCATCCATTTGAAATCCCAGATCTTCCTCAAGCTGTTAGGCTCTATTAGGAGGAACTTAGCTCTGATACCAATTGTTGATAACTAAGAGGGGGGGGGTGAATCAGTTATCCTAATTATTTCCCTTATTGAACTTTCTTATTAATTGATGCAGCATTGAATCAAACACTAAAACATTAACATGAAATAAGAAACACATAACACAGTATTTTTGACGTGGAAACCCTGTTAAGGGAGAAAACCACGGGGTGATTAACCCAAAATTATTCTCTGTTAGAAGAATAGGAGATTACAAAAATGGCACTTGCCAATTAGGGCTCACTGCCCGAGCACACTGCTCACAAGAGGCCCACTGCCTACAAGAAGACACACTGTCTACAAAGTGATAAGAATCACAGTCTTGAACTGATTGGAAGCATCTGCATATGCTGGAGTTCAGTTCCGGTTAGGCTCAGTACACTGATCTGCTACACTTCATCTTTCCTCTGTTCTTTATTCTGCTATCTTTCACATACCGGATCCTTTTTGCTACCTCTGCTCTATTCTGGACTTATTCGCATATATCTACACACACTCACTCTCTTCACAACTAAATCCATCCTCTATATATATCCGCACAAGTAATTTCATCACCTTTCTAGTCGGCATCCGGAACAGTCTAGTTTCTTACAAACTCTTGTTCTGTCGGCTGAATCCTTCCTCACCAAGCAATGCGGATCAAGCAT
This sequence comes from Cunninghamia lanceolata, assembly GCA_027924645.1. NCBI lineage: Eukaryota > Viridiplantae > Streptophyta > Pinopsida > Cupressales > Cupressaceae > Cunninghamia > Cunninghamia lanceolata. The sequence continues at coordinate 19,538,796 of BSBN01000605.1, read as the reverse complement.
ATACTTGTAGATATCATTAATCATGTCGGCCAAACATGATTCATGCCTTCACAACCTCTATCATCAACAGTAACACATCCGGAAAGTAGTCTGATACTCTGTCAGTCAGTTCTTCCTCTGTTTTCACTGTCTCTCAGGAATCCGGTACTCAACCATTCATATCTTTTTCCTTGTCCATCACCGGAGGCTAAATCCTTGGAATATACCACTCAAGGTAGTCCTCTTGACTTCCCCAAATCCGCACTGCACCAAGACACTTCCTCTGAGAGATCCGGACCAATCTGTCGGACCTTGCCACATGCTCTGTTCTTCTTCACCGGACCACAACATTCTTTATTCTGACTTCCGGTAGAGACACATCATGACTTGCGGATATGTGGGATGACCTTTGTTGCCATCAATGACAACAACCATGAATCCATATAGTGTCTCTTGCCAACAAAGTGGTGGTGACCCACTCCTTTCTGCTTGCCTTAGTCAGCTCTTCTAAACCTCCTCCACTGAGTCGGCTCCCCAAAACCTCTGCCAACATCTTAAACCTAATCACTAACATTTTTGTTAGTTCGCATGATTCTTTAGTGTTAGTGTTGGTCTGCAATTCTCTAGTGCCCGGTCATACCTGTGACCAAGGGTAGGAGGAGGGAGGGGCTTCTACACCCCCCTTATTTCATTTTTTTTTAAATTTATATTTAGACCCCGCCCTTGGTCATATGGACAACTAGGGGCTAATATAAAGCCTTTACCTTAACCGCCAGCAGATAACTGTCCATGTGACCACACTTCTGCTGACTGCTAGTGGTCAGTCAAAACCACCAATATCCCTGCCTTTTCGCCCATGTGCCCTAATAGGGCATTATTTTTCTTTTTGCCATAACTTGGTCATTCGGAGTCAATTTTTCATGACATTTGTGGCGTTGGAGATTTGGTTCGCCCATATTCACTATGGCAAAGGTTTTATCAAGTGATTGTACTATTTTTAGAAACTTTTTCTCAGTCAAAGTCAACCCTAGTTTTAAACTTCAAACGCACATATCTTTTGCAAAATTTATTCATTTTTCGCAAAAAAAATTCAAACTGCATAGAATTTCATCTAGTTTCTATTCATGCTATTTATTCTACTGTATATGTTCATCCTAATTAGATTTCATTAGATTCTTCATTTTTTACATAACACATTTTCTTTGCAAGTTTCTTGTCTTCTTCTTGTTTTGGTGGCTTTCAGGTGATCCAAAGGAGCTGTAGAAGTATTTATATCAGTCACAATAGCATATTGGAAAGCAAATTTATTAAGTGCACTCATTTCATATTTCATCTTTCATTTCATCAAATCAAACTTGCTTGTCCTCACACTTCAATTTGGGGCTTAAAAAAGAACATCTTGTTTGCTATCACATTTGGATTTGGGCTCTAAAACATACTATTGTCTTCATTCACATTCAAATTGGGCATTAAAATGAACTAGTGTCTTCCATCACACATTTTAACTTTGGATTTAATATGAACAAGTGTTTTCATTGTTTGGTGAACTTGAGTGTGATTAAGGGTGTGTATGCTCTTCTCATGCGCTTCATGCAATCTTGAGAATCAAAAACACCTTTCATCCATTCACTTTCACACCACACATTTCACTTTCTAAGGGGAATTTACATTGTGAGTGTGAATCTAGTGTGTGTGTGTGTATGCTCTCTCTTCACACCACAAGGTGATCTTGGAGATCAAAAGCACCCACTAGATTTTCTTTTGTCAACCTTTCCTAGGAGACCTGCTTGGAGACACACCACTCTAAGGGATGACCTCAACTCTAGCATTCTAACCGAGTGTAAATAACGAGGTGTGAATCGATAGACACCCTCTTGGAAGTCAAAATTTTATCATTCAGGCTAAGCCCCTAATAACAAGTTATACCTTGGGGAAGTGAAGGTGCATGATGGGTTACCCCTTTCTCCAGACTGTTTGACATTATTTCACTTTCATTTCATGGAATTGGGTCCCTCATACATTGAGTATATTGGGGACATCCTTACTTGTGTATCCTAGATTAAGACCTATTTAGCCACACCTACTTGACTAATCATAGGATTGTTGATGTGTCTTCAAGTACTTGCTTAATCATCACATTCAAAAATTTCAAGGTCAAACTTGCTTATGTGTCTTGCGTGTGTGATTCATGTGTGTACATGTGAAATCATTTGTTTGCAAATTTCTAAATCAAACTATCAACACAAACACATAAACACATCATCTTAAACATTCTTGCCAACACATTCATTCCAATCACCTTCATCCTAATCAAAACCTCGATCATCCAATCACCTTCATCCTAATCAAAACCTCAATCATCCAATCACCTTCATCCTAATCAAAACCCTAATTATCCTTGTCATCTTCATCCTAATCAAAACCCTAATCATCCTTGTCATTTCATCCTAATCATGCCCTAATCATATCCTAATCACTCCACATCATCATCCTAGTCCTAGTTAATCACTTGCCAAAATGGTCTTGATCCTTAGCAAGCCTATGACCAATCCTAAGCCCAAACTCATACTTCAAGGAGACCCTTCTTCTAATCCCAATAATGAGAACAATGTAATACCTAAACTTATACTTCGATGGGACGTCCTCCTACTTCCAATAATGACAAGAATCATGTTGCATACCTTGAGAAACATGATGAAATATGCAGATGCAAAGACGTGTAACTCCATGCCAACACTAGAGAACAAGGTCATAGCACCACATCTCCAATCCATCATCCAGACACTTCACCAAATGCCACAAACCCTAGACCAACAAACCATACATCAACTACAAGACACCATCCAACCAATCTAACAAAATCAATCACCTCTAATAAAATAACTCCTAGTCAAAATCCAACAATTCATAGCCACTTGTCAATCCCAAACACAACCACAACATCAACAAATTCCACCTCAATCCTATGTGTCACCTTCATTGTCATGCCAACCTATTCCATCCACCTATCATGTCAACACCACATCAACCTATCAAATCATTCCACAACAAGAACATGTGAACCTAAGCCACTCTTTACAACAAGATTGAATACCTTTGAGTCCTAATGCCACCTTTGATAAGGGAGACACTGACCTAGCTCATGCAAGCCCTTCATTATCTTTTCCACCATCTAATCCTCCAACTCCATGCCCTAAGTTCAAACATTACAAAGGTAAACATATGGAGTTGTCGAAATCCACCAATCCATTCAATCCTAATCATGAGCCAACACCTTCCACCCTCATTATTCATCCCTTATATTGTCCATCTACCCATACGCCTACAATGTTGGGAATTAAGGTGTCTCAACCTTGGTAATTCCTTACATTATTAATGTTTGTATTTATTATTTAATTGCCTATGTTGTAAATATTTGTAAATTCCATATTGTCATATTGTGGGATGTGGCACATTGATGTGTCAATCCTACATGGAATATGACAACTTGTAATTTTGTCCTCACATGAGGAGATAGGCATCCCACTTTTTGGTAGGAGCATTTTGCCATATGTCGGCATCTTCCATGTTGTTTAAGGGAATATTGACCAAAATGGTTATGACGGATTCCTATGACATGTAAGAGTCAGAAATAGAAGTTTGTAAGACAGGTGAGGACATGTGTCATGAAGCATCTTTGAAAAAGGCATATCTGGGCATCCCAAGGTGGACTATGACATGTTATAAGAGAATATACTATTTATAGCATGTGTATGATAGATTCTCTTACAGCTGTAAGTTGTAACCGCTATGACAGATTCTATGACGGTCGTAAGTATCATAAGGGCATTTGTCATAGCCCATTTTGGAAATAGGCAACCTCTTTGGGATGGGAGTTGTGGACAAGTGTCAGGCACATTCTACAATGTTGACCAAGTGTCCTTAGGCATGGGTTTTGGTCCATGAAGCCAAGTTGGATGCCCATCCCAAGATAGGGCCTATTTTGCCTTGTATTTTCTATATAAACAAGTGCTTGGAGATGGAGTTTGTATCATAGGTTTACAAGTACTGTTATGATGTCGGATTGACTCCAAATACAAGTGTCGAAGACCATTGAAGCTTGCATTGTACTTTCAGATTTGTTAATACATTGTGCAGGTTTCTGAGTGTGGGGTTTTTCACCTAATAAGGGTTTTCCCCACCGTATATCTTTGTCTCTCTTCTTCTGTCTTGTTTCTAGTTCATGTGTATTGCTGCAATATCTCATTTAGATGTTCTATGTTGCTATAGTTGTAAGAAATAATTTGAATTTGTATAGCTCTCCCCTCATTAGATTAGTGTAGGAAGCGATTTCCGCACACCTAGCTTCCTTTTAGTTGGTATCAAAGCTTAATCACCTTTGGTCCTAATTGTTGGGTAGGGGTTTTTTGAGCTGATCTTAAGTTGAGTGGGAGTCTGTGCAGAGTATTCTATTTTCTATTACAGAAAGGAGATGGCAAGCACATCCAGAAGAATGGAAGTGGAGAAGTTCAATGGCACTAATTTCGAGCTGTGGAAGCTCAAGATGGAAGACATGCTTGTTGACCGAGACCTTTGGGAAACTATTACCAGAACTAAACCAGCTGCAATACAACAAGCTGATTGGGATCTCAAGGATCGGAAGGCTAAGGGTCTCATAAGACTTAGTCTTGTTGATTCTGTGTTGTTAAATGTCTATGAGGAGAAGACTGCAACCTTGCTTTGGAAGAAGTTGGGAGATGTGTATCAAGCCAAATCCCTAGTTAATAAACTTTTTCTAAGAAAGAAGTTGTATTCTCTTCGAATGGAGGATGGAGGATCCGTTGCCGAACATATGAATCCTTTTAACATGTTGGTTGCATAGTTGACATCTATTAGTGTAAAGGAGGAGGATGATCGGTGTATGACCTTGCTTTGTTCTTTGCCGGACTCGTGGGATCACCTTCTCATGGCTATTGGAAGCACCACATTCATATTCAATATGGAAGATGTGGTATCTATGTTGTTATCTGAAGAGATGCGGAGGAAGTCTTCTGATGTAGCCAAAGAGGCTCTTGCAGTTCGTGGAAGACCTAAGGAGAAAGGGAAAAAGAAGGACAAGAAAGCTGAGAAGGGTAGATCCAAATCTCCTGGAAAGTCCAAGGCTATCTATTGGAACTGTGGTAAATTTGGGCATTTCCGAAAGGAATGCAAATAGGAGAAGAAGAAGAAGAAGAAGAAAGCTCCCGATTCAAATTCTGACAAATCACAAGATGATGGTGATGCTTTCATCGCAGCCCTGGTAACCCATGCATCTGATGATGTGTGGCTGATTGACTCTAGTGCATCATTCCACATGACCTCACATCGAGATTGGTTCACTAAGTATGAGGAGTTTGATAGTGGAAAGGTGTACTTGAGAGACGACTCTCATCTGAAGATTGTTGGTCATGGAAGAGTCTCTATCTAATTCCCTGATGGTCGAATGAAGGGGATCTCTGGGGTTATGCATATCCCAGGCTTAGCACGGAACTTGCTTTCTGTAAGTAGTTTGAATGATGCAGGTGTGCAGGTTGTCTTCTCAAAAGAAGGATGCAAGGTGACTAGAGGAGCTATGGTGCTTGCTAAGGGTACTAGGAGAGGTACTATGTTTCATCTGGAGGAATGCATTTCACTATGCAATAGTTCTTCTGATTCAAAGAAGAGGGCAGCAGTCACTTCATCCCCACCATCTGAACGAGCAGTCAAGAGATCTGTTGTTTCTAGTCCTGATGTTTGTAATCATGCCTTGGAAGTTAAACTTCTTGTTGAAAAGACAATGTTATGGCATAAGAGATTTGGCCAAATTGGTGAGAAGAGTCTGTGTACCCTAAAAAATAAAAACCTCGTTGAGGGGTTAGATAATTGTAATCTTGAGTTTGACTTTTGCGAACATTGCATTTATGGAAAGCAAAATCGTATTCAGTTTTATTCAAGTTCTCACAAGTCTTCTAGTGTGTTGGACCTTGTTCATTCTGATGTATTTGGTCCTATTAATGTTCCTTTGTTATCAAAATCTGTATATTTTGTATCTTTTATAGATGACTACAGTAGAAGGACATGGATTTATTTTCTCAGAAGCAAATCTGAAGTCTATAGTAAGTTTAAGGATTTTAAGGCCTTTGCTGAAAATCAGACTGGTAAGAAGATTAAGTGTTTGAGAACTGACAATGGTGGTGAGTTCTGTTCTACAGAATTCGATAAATATTTCAAGGAACTTGGGATTGAAAGACATAAGACAACTCCATACACTCCACAGCAAAATGGAGTTGCAGAAAGGATGAACAGGACACTGATGGAGAAGGCTAGGAGTATGCTTAGTGGAGCTGGCCTAGAACAAAAGTTTTGGGCTGAAGCTGTTACCACTACTTGCTATCTTGTTAACAGATCTCCTACATCAACTCTTGTTGGAAAGACACCCTTGGAGGTGTGTTTTGGTAGAAAGATTCAATAAGGCATCTTCATGTTTTTGGTTGTGAGGCATATGCACATGTGCCTAGGGAGAAGCAGTCAAAATTGGAGAACAAGGTTGTTAAGTGTATCTTCATTGGCTATGGTGTCAGTGTGAAAGGATATAAGCTTTGGGACCCTGTGGCTGAAAAAGTGTTGTATAGTAGAAGTGTCATCTTCAGAGAGCTTACACCTTCTTCCATTGTTTTACAGCCAGAAGAAAAAGAAAAGAAAGAGGATGTTGTTCAGTTTCCTCTCACCCCTGAGAAGACTGAACAAAAAGACAATGTTGGACCTGATGATGAGGAGAGATCTAGCAACTCTGAAAGCTTAGATGAAGAAGCTGAACCTCAACCTTAGCTCTTGAGGAGGTCTACATGGATAAGAAAGCCACCTAAAAGGTTTGGTTTTACATTGCTTGATCCTAGTTGTGCTTTTTCTTTGCTTACTAACAGTGATGAACCTAGAACTATATCAGAGGCTATGGACATGAAAGATGTAGGTTCCTAGAAGGAGGCCATGGAGGATGAAATGAGTTCTTTGGAAAAGAATCAAACTTGGGACTTGGTGCCTTTGCCTCCTGAACGAAAACCCATTGGATGCAAATGGGTGTTCAAGAAGAAATTTGGTGTAGATGGAAGTGTTGAGAAGTATACGTCCAGATTGGTTGCGAAGGGGTATTCACAAGTGGAGGGTATAGATTATGGTGAGATCTTCTCTCCCGTTGCAAAGATGACATCCATTCAATTCTTGTTGTCTCTTGTAGTAGCTTATGATTTGGAGGTAGAACAGATGGATGTGAAAACAACTTTCCTTCATGGTGATTTGGAGGAAGAAATCTACATGTCACAGCTAGAGCATTACATGGTGAAAGGTAAAGAAAATTTGGTTTGCAAACTTAAGAAGTCTTTGTATGGTTTGAAGTAATCCCCTAGGAGATGGTACTTGAAGTTTGATGCCTTTGTGTTGTTAATTGGATTTGTGAGATCAAAATCAGATCACTGTGTGTATTATAAGTTTAATGGTGATCGTATTCTCATTGTTGCACTGTATGTTGATGATATGTTGCTCATTGGTAAGAGTAAGAATATGATTTCTAATTTTAAATCTTAGTTGTCAACACAGTTTGAAATGAAAGATTTAGGGGCAGCCAAGTACATTCTAGGAATGGAAATCAGAAGAGACAGAACCAACAAAAAACTTTGGCTAAGCTAGAGTAAGTATGTGAAGACCATGTTGGACAGGTTCAACATGGCAGATTGTAGACCATTGTGTGTTCCTGTTTCTTTGGGAACAAAGTTGTCTATTGAGGATTGTCCAAAATCTCCTAGTGAGGTGGACATGAGCAGAGTACCTTATACTAGTGTTGTTGGTAGTTTGATGTATGCTATGGTTTGCACAAGACCAGACATTGCCCAAGTAGTGGGAGTCCTTAGTCGATTTATGGCTAATCTTGGACGAGTTCATTGGGATGTAGTTAAAGGAATGTTCAGATATTTGAGGGGTACTTCTGAGTATTCCATATGTTATCATGGTAATGTTATAAGACCTTTGTATTCTATTGATATTCATGGATTTGTCGATTCAGATTGGGCAAGTGACATTGACAGCAGGAGATCCACCAGTGCTTATGTGTTTACACTGTTTGGTGGTGCTATTAGTTGGATGAGTAAGCGACAACCTGTTGTTGCCTTGTCCATGACAGAAGTTGAGTATATGGCAGAAACTCATGCTTGTAAGGAAGCCATTTAGATTAAGAGATTGTGTTCCAATATTGGTGTTGATGCAGGTCAGATCACAATCAGTTGTAACAGTTAGAGTGCAATTTGCCTTGAGAAGAATCCAACTTTCCATTCTAGAACAAAGCACATTGATGTTTAGTTTCACTTCGTGCGAGACATGGTTGAGGATGGAAAGGTAAATTTGGAGAAGGTAGATACTTTGAAGAATGTTGCAGATGCATTGACGAAGCCAGTGGGCACAAAGAAGTTCAGATGGTGCTCGAATTCTATAGGCCTCTCGGTCTATCATAGTTAAATCTTGTTTTTCTATTGGCTCTTACAAGTTGTTCGACAAGTGGAAGAATGTTGGGAATTAAGGTGTCTCAACCTTGGTAATTCCTTACATTATTAATGTATGTATTTATTATTTAATTGCCTATGTTGTAAATATTTGTAAATTCTATATTATCATATTATGGGATGTGGCATGATGATGTGTCAATCCTACATGGAATATGACAACTTGTAATTTTGTCCTCACATGAGGAGATAGGCATCCCACTTTGTGGTAGGAGCATTTTGCCATGTGTCGGCATCTTCCATGTTGTGTAAGGGAATATTGACCAAAACGGTTATGAGAGAATCTATGACATGTAAGAGTCAGAAATAGAAGTTTGTAAGATAGGTGAGGACATGTGTCATGAAGCATCTTTGAAAAAGGCATATTTGGGCGCCCCAAGGTGGACTATGACATGTTGTAAGAGAATATGTTATTTAAAGCCTGTGTATGACAGATTCTCTTACAACTATAAGTTGTAACCACTATGACAGATTCAATGACGGTTGTAAGTGTCGTAAGAGCATCTGTCATAGCCCATTTTGGAAATAGGTGACCTCTTTGGGATGGGAGTTGTGGACAAGTGTCAAGCACATTCTATAATGTTGACCAAGTGTCCTTAGGCATGGTTTTTGGTCCATGAAGCCAAGTTGGACACCCATCCCAAGATAGGACCTATTTTGCCTTGTATTTTCTATATAAACAGGTGCTTGGAGATGGATTTTGTATCACAGGTTTACAGGTACTGTCATGCTATCAGATTGACTCCAGATACGAGTGTCAAAGACCATTGAAGCTTGCATTGCAAGTCTATTGTAAACATTCTTTCAGATTTGTTAATACATTGTGCGAGTTTTTGAGTGTGGGGTTTTTCACCTGATAAGGGTTTTCCTCACCATATATCTTTGTCTCTCTTCTTCTGTCTTCTTTATGGTTCATGTGTATTGCTGCAATATCTCATTTAGATGTTCTATGTTGTTGTAGTTGTAAGAAATAATTTGAATTTGTATAGTTCTCCCCTCATTAGATGAGTGTAGGAAGCGATTTCCACACACCTAGCTTCCTTTCATACAAAAGATGTGATCCAAGGGCTACTAGCAAGGAGTCAACCATGTCACCAAATTCCTTTCCTTGAGCCTACAAAAGATTCTTCCAACACTATGTCTAGTCCTATCAGAGATCCTACAAACTCATCATATAGTCCACAACCCATCGAGCCTATTGAAGAGTCTCCCACCTCCACTTCCACTCAAAGTAAAGAGCTATGTCAAGAGCACACTCCTAAGAATGAGGAAACATCTATATCTCATTCTAATCAAGATCAAATCACCTCCATTCAACCCATACATGACCAAAGTGATCCCACCAATAGCACACTTAATCATATTTGTGATCAAGCTCCCATTTATGATCAAGATCCCCTTTATGACCAAGAAAGGCATGGTGATCCTCTTAGTCAACTTTATGCATTCCATGGTCAAGAGCTTATCACTCCTTCAATCCATGATCCACCTAGTCCTACCCATGATGAGACACTTGGCTTCCAAGCAAACATAGAAGATCAAACCAATATCTTGGATCTTAGTGAACATAATGATAATCAAGATCCTAATGATCCTTCATCATCATCCACTGTCGACCCCATTGCAAATCTATCATATCCTATTGGTCTTACCACATTTATCCATGAATGTTCCTCCTTAGGAAAGCAACAACCTTGGTCCACCACCTCACCTTCTCCATCCAATAATGAGCTCAAGTCTAGTGTCCAAACTACACCTAGTCCCATAGTCCACCACATACTCCAAAACATGAACTATCAAGGCAAAGGCTTAGGCCTTTATGAACAAGGTATTTTGGAGGCCATCTATGTCAATGTCCCTCCACACTCATATGGCCTTGGATATACACCCCAAGGTAAACAATCTCAAGATGTTGGTACTTCCTCTATTCCTCCTAAATCCACCACTTTCCATCACAAATTCTATCATATTCCCAAAACATATGTTGCCATTCCACCTCCATTATCCTACAAAAGTCAAAAGCATGTGACCATACACCACCCACCATCCAATTTACCCCAACTACTTCCAACTCCTAATATCCCTCCATCCACTTTATCTCCACTTCTCCCAACACCTAATATCCCTATCATCCAATCCATTTATCCATTTTTCCAAAAATCCATTCCTAATCATGATCAACAAATGCACACATCGTCTAAACAAGAAGCTTCCACCAAATCCATGGGGTTCAAAAGTAAAAATTTGGGTGCCTCATTTCATAAAGCAACAAATCATAAAGGTCCTCATGCCTTAGGGCATCAATGCAAAAAGTCAAATCAAAATCCATCCAAAAGGCTACCTAAGCCCATACCTCCAAAAGAAAAGTCAAAAACTAAAATGGTATGGGTACCAAGAAAAAATAAAGCAAGTCAAAAGAAGCATCCATATCTCAAAAATCCCAATCCATTAACAAATCCTCTTCCACCAAAAAATACCACTCCATCCAAAAATTTCAAATTCCTTCATCCTACAAGTCAAGCAAAAATCATAAAAGTACTAAGTCTATGTGGGTCCCTAAATGCTTACATTAACCATCCCCTAAGCAAACATCCCCATTGCTTCCTACACCTCCTCCAAATCAAAAGCTTCAATGTTTATCATGGTGTGTGCAATCATTGGTCATGGTTCCATTCCATTCCGCAACATTCCCACATACCTCCATCTCCCCATCTTTCATCTATTATCCTACATATCTTCCCCGTCACTTTCCTATGGTCCATGCTTTTGCATAAGCCTTTTATCCATCATTTTTCATAAATCCATTCATAATCCACCTCATAATCCACTATCCTTTCCATATATAATCCATATCATAATCCACCTCCTAATCCACTGTCTACCTAACCCATCTCCCTCTCATGCAATCCCTTACCAACATCTATGAGCATAATGGCATTTGACATGGTCCATGCAATGAAATCCATCTCTAGTGGGACTATCACCTTTCATGGAAATAGACACTTGAGTCCCTCTTATCCATATTCCCCTTCTATAAAAAAAATTTAAAAAAAAGTAAAAAAAAAAAATCAAAATAGTAAGGAGAAATCTCTTCGTCCGATGATGAAAACCACCCTTGCTAGCACCTTGGATAAGTACCATGATGAAAACCTGGCAAATAGGTGTCATGTGTAGGTTGATCTTCTATTTCACTTACACTTGGGGGCACATTGTCTCATCCAAACTATCTATCCCATCATACCATTTCCATACCTCCTTCCATACTTAGCCATTATACCCACATACTTATCATATTGAGTCCATCTATCCTCTCTTCTTCTTTTTGATCTTGATAAAGATATGGGGGTAAGATGTTGACAAATGCTTGGGATATCTCTTGATATACCTCATCCCTTCCAATCCATCTTATCATCACCCTATTGTCATAAGCCTAGTCATGTCAAATCCTAAGCATTCCACCTAGAATGGGGCAAGTTATTCCTGTGACATAGTCTTTAGAGATCACATCCTTGCTCTCTTACACATACATCCATTCCATCCATTTATCATGAGCTTTCCATTTCATGGCCTGTCCTTCTATCCATTCAATCGTACCTTCATCCTTGCACCTAGACTTGGTTTTCCCTTGTCATTGGTATTTAGCGTAAAGGCTATTCAAATTGTCATCCAATGCCATCCCAAAACATTTCAAAAATCCAAAAAAAAAAATCAAAACATTCAAAATCCAAAAAAATCACATGTCAAAAATTCAAAAAAATCAAAACTCTGAAAAATACAAAAAAATCAAATATTCTGAAAAATACAAAAAAATCAAATATCCAACAAAAATCCAAGCAATAAAATCACATTCTTCAAATAAATCAAATCAATCTAATTCATCAAATCCAATCATCAATCCAAATCAAATCAATTCATCCACATCAAGTCATCAAGTCATCAACTCAATCAATTCAATCAAGTCAATCCAATCATAAAATTAATCAATTCAATCCAATTCATTCAATTCAATCATTAAATCAATTCAATCAATTCATCCAAATCCTCAAGTCAAATCAATTCTTCAATCATTCTAATCAATCATCCTCATCAAATCAATCACTACATCAAATCACTTCTTCAAATCCCTCAAGTCGATTCAATTCATCCAACTCCAATCAAATCAATTCTTCCAATCCATTCTCAAATCATCAAACAAATTCTTCAATCAATTCATCAAATCAAATTTCTTCTTCTAATCAATCCAATTGGCAAAATCATCAAATCAATCAAATCAAATCAATCCATCAACTCAATTCATCCAATCAAATCAATCAAGTCAACTCAAGCAATGATCCAAATGCAAGTCATCCTTTATCCATATCAATCAAGTTAATCAATCTTGTCAAATTATCCAATCACATCAATGGTCTTGATCCTAATCTTGATGTAAACCAAATCAATCATTTAATCAATCAATCAATCAATCAATCAAATCCTGGTGTTGATTCGCATGGCCAACAACACTAGTATCAATCAATCAATCAATTGTTTTATACAGGATGTTGCATTGTCGAAACCAAATCAGGCGTCTTATACGACATGTTTCATTTCCTAAAACCAAACACTATCATCATCATCAATCAATCAAGCATTAATCAATCATTGGTTTACAACTTGATAGGGGCAATACCTTGTTTGTTTTTGTATCATTTGTGCATGCTTGCTTGCTTGCTAGTGTGTGTTATCATTTTATCTTGCATTTGTTTCACATCCATATCTTTCGAGCTAATATTCATATCTTGTGTATGTTGGAATAGCTTTTTACATTAACCTTTGCATCTAGGTCATATCATACCTTTTGTGCATTAGGACTTCAATGCTCTAAGTTTACTTTATCATATGTTTAGACAAGGTTGTATTACGATGGGTGCACAAGACACATCGTCACCTTGGTCATTATACCTTGGTGCATAACGTCTAGTGCTATATCAAACTTGATGGTTGCTCATCTTCATTGCATCATAACACATTATTCATTTCTTCTATCCATTCCCTCATCTTTCTCCCTTGACCAATCCCTTTCATTTTGAGAGCCTACCCATGTTTGTCCAACCTGCCTATCCTCTCAAGGGGGCATCATCATCCTATCTTTACATCATCATCCTTTTCCTTAGCTTCTTTGAAATGATGTTACTTCTCTTAGTCGTAACATTCGCAACATCATCTCAAAGAGGGGCAAAATGTAGACACTTAAAATTGTCCATGTCTTGCAACATCACCTTGTTGATACTTTACTTTACTAGAGACTTCATATGACATTTTGTCCTAATCCCACTCCTAATCCAATTTATCCCACTTTCTAATTAATTAAATAAATCCTATTTATTTAATTAATTTCCCTCTCACATTTTCCAACTAATTCAAATAAAATATTTGAATTTGTCCTCACCCTTCACCACATTCCAACACATGTCAAATACTACATTTTTCATTTAATACACTTCACATGTCCAACTAATTAAAATAAAACATTATTTAAATTAGGTCTACCCTACACTTGTCACATGACTACAACTCCTCATGGAGTGGGAAACCCTATTCAATATCAACCGTCCACATCATTCAAATCAACTTTCAATCATTGCCCTTCATTCAAATCAAATTTCCTCTAGGATCTCCATTCTCATTCATCTTCAATCTAGTGTTATGTTGCTGAAATAATGAGCAATCAACATTCATCCTTCAATATCTTGCATTCCTATGCAAGATCGAGAAGAGAAATGGAGGCAAACTAAGTTTGACATAGGAGTTTAGATATTGTTGTTTATGCTTTGATTTCTATGTTCATTTTGTACTTCATTGTGCTGTTAGGGTTTTATGCTTCATGTTTATGATTTAGCCCTGATTTTTACCCTAATACATAATCTAATCAGATCTAGGGTAATAAATGACTTAGATCTTAAGAAAGAAGGAAGCCAAAGTGTAAGAAGAGTCGAGTTCACCAAAATGTTAGATAGAAAAGAGAGACTGGCCCAAGAGATTAAACTAGGTCAAACCCTCTTCTATCCAACATTAGAACACAAGCCAAGCTTGGCTTCTACCCAAGAAGGAGAGCTAAATTATAGGGGATTTGTCCCTTTATTGTATAGAGGAGAATCAACCAATCAAACTAGGGCAAAACATGAAACCCTAATTAAGCAAGATCAGAGCATAATATATTATCAGAAATAGATATGAACAATCCAAAAGCACAACAAACAATAGTGGATAGAGGAGTACCTAGATCTAGACTCAGGAGCTCAAAGGACTAGGGTGCTTGGTTGCCCTAGACCCTAATTAGGGTTTTGCAAAATGTCATACTTCTCATGCCTTCGCCCTTCTATGTTCCTTCTTCCTGTAACTTGGTTTCTGCAGATTCCTTCAGATGCTAGTTGCACACACACAAGAAGGAAAATGGTTGGGTGCTATTTAGGAGACTGCCTAAGTCAAGCTCCATGAATGCTGTTGTTAGCAAGTCAAGGACCAGAACAAAGCATACTGCAGAGTACCGGAAGAGGACCACGGTACTAGGAGGAGACATGAGGTGTTAGTAAGGGTTATGTCACGTCAAAGAAACACGTGTATATATATACCATATGTAATAGGAGAATGTAATATAAGATAAGATAGGAGCAGAGACTAGACCTGCCCTTTTGTATTTGTAATAACAAGATATATATATATAGAGTTATAAGGGAAATATGTGTGCTATGGATAAATGAGTATTTTCTTTTGTTATTATGGTATCGTATGTCATGTATGCTTTATTGATTCCTACCACATATGCTTAGTTCTCTTACTGTGTCCTCTGAGGTATAAATAGAGTAGCAAGAGAAATGGGGCCGGTATAATATAGAGATCTGTACCCCAATACTTCTTAAGTAGTCTATTTATACCCTGAAGGACACAATAAGAGAACTAAGCACATGCGGTAGGAATCAATAAAGCATACATGACATATGATACCATATTAACAAAAGAAAATACTCATTCATCCATAGCACACATATTTCCCTTATAACTCCTTTCATGTATATATATCTTGTTATAATAGATACAAAAGGGCTTGTCTAGTCTCTGCTCCGGTACCAGTTCATATTATCTTATCCTATATTACATTCTCCTATTACATATGGTATATATATACATGTGTTTCTTTGAAGTGACATAACCCTTACTAACATTTCATGTCTCCTCCCGGTACTGTGGTCCTCTTCCGGTACTCTGCGGTATGCTCTATTCCGGTCCTTGACCTACTAACATCATCCCCCCTTTTAAAATCATGTCTTGTCCTCAAGACATGTGGCTCAATTGGGAAGTCTATTCTGATATTCTATCTTAAGTCTGGTCAATGGAGCGGCCCAATGTGCCTATGCCTGAAGGAGTGTGCGTATCTGGGCTTGGATTTGTGCCAATGTGCGCTCTGCCTCTCGAAGAGTAGTAGGGATGGTGATGTTGTTCGTTATCATCATTGCTTCTTTCAAAATCAGCTGGAGGAATCTTAATTCGTTGTCTACTACCTCCCTCAGTTGTTGGACTTGCTCTTTGAATAGCACTCTTTGGGTGTGGAGTTGTTGTAGTTGAATGTGGAGGTGCTCGATGTTGTCCCTTGTTGCTCTAGTCAGGTCTTGTAGAGGGTCATAGCTTATTTATTCTATTTGATCCTTTGTCTGTGTAATTTGGTTTCAGAGGGTTATTGTTGTATTGGGCCATTGTAATAAAAAATGGTAGATTGTTTTGGCCGCCTCGATGTTATCTTTCATTTATTTTATTTGAAGCTCTAGTTGGGTTTGTGCAGTAGCACATTTCTTAATGAATTGTTGATTATTCTGTTTGATCAGTTCATCTTGGGCCTCTTTCCTTATTTTATCTTTTTGGGATGTGATGTCCATTTGTAAACTGGTCACCAATTGTTGTAGTTGTTGTGGTAGAGGGAGGGACTGGTCCTTGGAAAAATAAGGAATCACCTTCTGGAGTGTCTTAATGGCCTCCTACAGCTGTTCTATTTGATGTACATGTTCTTGGAGGAGCTCTTCCTTGGAAGTAGTGTGAAAAATGTCCCCTAATTGTAGTTTTTCAATGGGTGACAAGCCAAACAGATTCACCTAGGAGTCCACCAATGTGACTTGGATCAATTTGGGGAATGGTGTTGGTTGAATTTGATGTTGTTGAGCCAAAAATTTCTTGATGGTGGAGATAGTATCCGAGGGCCTGTATACTTCTCCTAAGTTGTTCTTCTTCCCTTTTGTATCCTCTCTGGAGCCCCTTGTATTTTCCTCTAATTTTTTTGTCTACTCTTTTCCAGTTTTTGGGAGGTCAATATTGTTTGGATTGGACCATGTTTCTTGTTCCAGACCTTTGGTCATCACCTCATATAGCTTCCGGGTAGTCTCTTTAGTCTCCTTCTGGAGAGCTTATTTGTCTCTTAGATTGTTTATCATGAGTCTATCCACTCGATGTTTGGTCCAGAGCTCTTGCGCCTCTGCTTGTGCTAGGGCTTGTTTCTGCTCCTCTGTGATATTGGAGCTTAAGGCCAATATGGATTTCTCCTTTATTTCTTCATCATGGGCCAAGGATTTATCTCTTTTTTCCCTTATTGTTGTTTCAATCTCCTCTGGAAACTCTTTCATTGCTTCTTCTAGGCCTTTATTCAGATAGCTTACATATCGGGCCAAGCTTTGAATTATTCTATCTTTATTTCCCTCATCATACTCATACATTTGTAGGATCTATGGTAGCATCCCATGGTGAGCAATTGTGTTGAATGTTTCGAGCATGTCTATTGGCTCACCTAAGGGTACAAGAGATTGTTGTTCAAGGTTTTTTCCTCTGAACCTTCCTTTTGTTGTTCTGGTTTGAGTGGAGGGGTACCTAGGGTCTTTTGGGTTCATTTATTTTTCTGGGGGGCTATTGGACCTCCTCCTCTCCTTTTGAGATCTCTTCGATCTCTACTTCCATTGTCTCCCCTTATGGTCATTGTGCCTTCTATTTTTTCCTTGGCTACCAGGTTCTCTTTGTGGCTTGTGGTGGTTTCCTCGATCGAAAGACTACCAGTGCTGATGTCACAGGTCCTTCTGAGGTTCCTGTTGTGGCAAACTATGACCTCATGGCCCTTGTGCTGGAAGGCTCAAATTGTGTCGAAGTTGTCATTGTTGGTTTTATTCCTTCTTCAAGTTTGGCCCCTTGCTTCTAGGCTTTATTTTTCTTCTTCTCCCTATCCTCATGAATCTCTTGTTCCATTTTTCAGTCCATCACCTCCTAGTAGGTCCCAAACCTTTCCGCTTTTGGATCTTTTGGGTTCCGGGGTAAGGTTGCCACATATGCATCTATTTCTTGAGAAATAACTTCATACGGTAGTGTTGGAACTGCCTCCCTATATGTGAAGTCTTTGTCTACTGGGAATGGTATGGTTTTTTCATATTTCTACGCAGATAGATAGGGGACCCTATCCCTTGCTTGCATTTGTTCTTGGAAGGTTTTGAAAAAACCCCAATATGTTGCTTGCCAAGCATTGAAATTTTCATACTATCAAGTGTGGTATTTGATTTGAGTTGCTATAGTCTGGTGGATGTGCCAGACTTTACCCTTGAAGTTAGGTAGTTCATTCAAGAAATAAAACATTAAGCAAATGAGTAATGTTCCATACTAGAAATGGTACCTAGAGTTTTTGATCTTGTGCAGGTTCTCCAACAGTTATTTTCTGCATCACCTCGCACAGATTGAAGTCTTTACCCTTAACCACCATTTGGTATGCTGTGTGGATGGCGGTGGTAGTTGTAGAGTCTCCCCGGTTGGCATAGTAGATTTGGCATGCTATGCTCATTGTGACATACTATACTCTAGGGTTGGTAATTGTTTTGAGATTCAAGCTCTGACTGTCAAATGTGGCCCTGATCAATTTCTCCACTTCATTATTTTTTATGGCCTTTTTGGCCGGAATCCCTCCTACCATTCTCAACTCAGTGATGGCGTGGATGGCTTCCTTTGTGATTCGATGTGGTTTGTCTAGGTACATAAAATCGTCATGTACCTGACTTAGCATGATTCACACCCACTCTTCTTCATTGCAAAAGTTTGGGTAATCCTTCCATACATCCAGACTTTTCTGTCCAATCTTTATGTACTTCATCTTATAGTTTTTATCATCATTCTCCAGTAATTGGTGGTGGAGGTCTTCTAATTTGGTGTAATTTATTTCTGTAATTGGCTCACGGGTGTATTTCCTGACATCCTCCAAGTAAACCACATTGTGCAACATTGATGAGAATGCTCCTCTTTGTCGGTGACCATTGCTTTGAATGGAAGCCTTTTGAATGATGGTCTAGGTTTCTCTGAGATGTGGATGATTGTGGGAGCGACCATTTTAGTGCAAGGAGGATGCTATAGAGGGATTTTTCTGTAAGATTTCTCACTTACTCCGCGTATGCTTAGCATCTTGTAATTACTTTTATGAGGAAAGGAGTGGGGGATTTAAGTTTTTATAGAATTTTAGGTAGTGGGTGTGAGCTGTAGCACCTTAGGGTGGTAGCTAGGTATTTAATGTTGTGTTTGGTTCATGGGTTTTCTGAGTTGTTGGGGTGATTTGACGGTGGCATGTTTTGATATTTTTATTTTACTATGGTACAATGTTTATATGGTGGTTTTTAGTATGTTTATTCTAGCAGCAAATAATAGTATTTCAAGTGTGCCCTATTAACATGTCCGACTACAAGTGTGTTATCCAGTTGTCAGAGTTTGACTGCTCTAGATTCACCAATGTGTTGAACGTAATAGGGTACTAACCATCAAACCTTCAACTTCCCCTATTTCTTAAATTTGTTGTCATATAGTAGTACTAAGTCCCCTATTTTGAATGTTTTTAAGCACAGGTTCTATACGCTCAAAATCATGACTCCGGTTGCTTGGGGTTGTCAGGTTGGATTTTAGTATGCACACAGACCCTTCCCTCCTTGTGATGGGGCGATCTGTCACATCACTCTCACTCACATGGAAGTAGCCAGTTGAGAGGAGGCGAGACACGTCGGGGGTCTGGCTTGTTGGAGAGCTAGACTTCGCGGAGAGGGGTCGGCAAGTTCTGTGGCCTTTGTTGTTGTGTCCTAAGTTGAATGTTTTGTTTGATGGTAGTTGTTGTTGAGATAACCCTATGACCCGAAGGGTCACTAGTTTCTCTTCTCCTGTTGGGGTTTCTTCTATTCCACCTTTGTGTGGGTAAGTGATTTTGTTCATTTATGTCCTCTTGTATCTTAATGCATTGAATGAGTTCTCATTGTATTTGCAATTGTCTACGTTCTTCTATCAATAAGAGGACAAATGGGTCTTTTTGTGGTAGGGTAAATGTCTCATTGTTGTCATGGATTGATCTCTTCAATCTCGTCACAAACAACTCTCACCCACTCTCCTCTCACTCCTAGGCACATTCGTGAGCCAAGATAGAGGTAGATGTGTGATGACCAACCTTAACTAGATTTAGAGTTTTGACCTAGGGTTTAATTGACCTAGGGTTTGGCTATGTTTTGACTTATTTTTACCTTGTGATGTGATCAAGGGTTTGATTGATTTGTTTAACCATGCTTACCTCGTGATGGTATCAAGGGTTTGCAATTTTGTCTTTTCTAGGGTTTCTATATGCATGCAAAGCTGAATGATATGCAAACGTGTTTTTGTACATTTTAAGTATTTTGGAAATGAAAAGTGCTATTTAATCTATGAAAGGGAAATATGAATGCAAGCTAATATGACTTTTCCTAATGCAAGTTTAATCTATGCTTTTGGGTTTTTGATTGTTTTAAAGTAATCTAATCTAAAAAGGGAAATTGCTTATACAAAATAGTCTAGATCTAGGAATATGAAAACAATTATTCTAGCATGCAAGATCTAATCTATTAAAGAAAAAGCAAAGATTTATTGTTGCCAAGAGCAAATTTGGTTTTCTAATTACTATGAATTGAATAAAGTAATGAAGGAACCTGAAAGAAATGAAGATTTGTGTGACTTCACTACCCTCAGAAATCCTTGATATTGGCAACCTCAAGTCCTTTTGAAGCAGCGGGAGATCCTCTTGATGACAAAATGACACAAAAAAGCAAAAAGATGCTTGTGGAAGCTTGAAAGAGCTCAATGAGAGCTTTGGTTGAGCACAATGGCATAGAATGAAGCAACGTAACGATGCTTGGTTGAATAATGAATAAAGAAAAAGGCACCTTCATCCTGTAAGAGCATTTGAATGCTAAGTTGGAGAGCAAAAACTGGCAAGAGCTATGTGCGCAATGAATTTGCCTCCCTTTGTGCTTGAGGGAGGGGTGTATTTATAGGTTTGATGAATGGGATTGATTGAGAAGTTAACTCATTTGATTGATGAGTTAACAAGGATGATTGGGGAGTTAACAAGGTTGATTACCCAGTGAACTCAACTAACTATGGAGTGATAAATCAATAATAGCTTATCACTAAAGAAGAAATGGAGATGTGAGGATGCATGATATTGATTAAGTAGTTAATTTTAGATCAAATGGAGTTAATTATGCATGTGTGGGTGCATGAAATAGTCAACTCCATATTAGGCATCAAAAATCATGTGAACTGGAAGAAAAATGGGTGAAAACGAAGCTAAAATGAGTGAGAAACTTGAGTTTTTTCGCGACCGAAAATACGACAGGATCACCCCTTTTACCAGTAGGGTTGCCCTAGGAGATTCGGGCTAGACAGGGTTTTCTGAAGAATTGCAGGGGGGAAATGAAAGAAGAGAAGAAAAGGAGGGGTTCTACCTCCAAAAACATGTCAGTCATGTGCAAGAATCTGAATCTCCACTTGCACCTGCAAGATCTCCCGAGGGAGATCTAGAAATAGTAGGGGGAGATTTGGATTGGTTGAGCAAAACTGAAAACCGAATGTGGGAGATGGGTAGGGGGAACCTCTAGAAGGCTTCTAGGGGGTTTAGAGGATGAAAAACACAAGGGAAAGGTGAAAACTCACCTACAAGATGCTTACAAGGCTTAGTAGCAAGGTTGAAAGTTCAGAAAATGCAAATCGACAAGTGTCGCAAAAAGGTGCCGAGAAGCATTGCAAGCGACGAGAGAGAAATCGATAAAGAGGAATCAACACAAGACAAGAAAGAAGACATGTCATCAAGAGGTTTGATTCTTAAAGGACATTATATCACGCTTACATGTATGTGACAAGGATTTGAATCATCATAGGGGTCCTCGTGGAGGCTGTGCGTGATTTTTGTGGTTACATATTTGCCCCCTTAGGGACGGTAGTCTACATGAAAGGTAGGTACCGTTCCCAAACTAGGCCTTACCTGTTGTCAATTTTCTGCAATTGCACCTACAATAACTAGTATTAGTCTGACATTTAAATATATCAAAACAAATAATGAAAACTAAAATGGTGAACTTACCATGGATCGTTCGAGTTTGACTAGTTGTTTGCCTTTGTCAGTTTGGACATGTAGGAATGAATGCACACAAAATGACACATGAAAAAGATGCATAAAAGCAAAGAACTAATCTAAAATGCACAAATGAAACTAAGCTAAGGGCAAACAAAGCAAGTCAAATTGTGAGATCAAAGCGAAACAGTGATGAAATCGATCGTGTGAGCAGTCATTGGAAAGGTATCACCGAGGAGATCGCAAAGATGGTCGCCTCTTCTTTAGCCACAGAGAATTGGGTATGCAAATAGTTGAAAACTCTTCTCTAAACCCTAGTTTGAATTTTGTGCAAAATCTCTTGAATTTGTTTATTTTTGATGATTACATTGTATTTGTCTCGTCGTTTAGAGTAAGATAGGTTTTTTGTTTTCTGAAATCGACCGAAAAATGAAGTTTTTAGAGAAATTTTTGATCAAGGGATCTCCCTCTAGGGTCGCCCCTTTTGTCAGGTGGGTCACCTTGGGGAGATCATGTCTGACAGCAGGGTCGCCCAGGGGAGATCCTGCAAAACACCTAGGTCGCCCGAGGGCGATCCTGTTGAGCTGATTTTGACTGAAATTTCATGTTGGTTGATGCTCATTTTACTTCGATCTAACATGTTTTGGCTAGTGTATTCTCCTGTTTATTGCAATTTTGAAGGTTATATGCTTTTTTTGTGTAACGTTTTTCTACAATTTTACAATTTTTAGGGATTTTTATGAGTTTACTAGATCTAATCTAAAGTTCTTTTATGATTTTACAGGACATGCATATCCGATGGAATGCCTGTCAAGAGTAGGGATGGCTCTTAGGGATATTTGCTTCGTTGATTAATGAGGATCGTGCTATTCTGAGGAGGGCGGGTCTAGCTAGAGTTTGTCACATGTCTGTTATTCATCATGTGTCTCATATATGCTATGACATTCTGACCTATTGGGATGCAAACAGAAACGCATTCAAGTTCCCACAGATCTCTGGAGAGTGGACCATCACTCTGTATGATGCACATCATATACTTGGGGTTCCTGTGAGAGGACATCCTTTAGTCCTTCCATCTAGCAAGTCCTTCGAGGACAAGGCATCTTGGGTAGAGTTCATGGGGGTTAGTCACCCTGGAGATCAGACAGGAGTCCAGCTCACTTCTGTGCTATGCCTTTGCATCCCACTTTTGAGGAGATTCCTGATCAATTTGATTGCATCGAGGCTATCAGGAGATGAGGCCTTGGCTCATCTGAGATGGTGTTAGGCACCCATCATTCATGGTATTAAGGAAGGCACAATTTATGCTTGGGGACTGGACATCTTGGCCTTGGTTTACAGAGACTTCTATCGTATCTCATGGTGATGGGCTCTAGCTTTTAGCCATTCTTCTTTGATCATGACATGGATATTTGAGCACATGAGGCCCTATCAAAAGCTCATTTTGATTCCAGATAGATGTTTACCGAGAGCAGCGAGGTGGATGCATGTTCGTCACTTTGATGCTTCTTTACCCACTGTTGCTACTCTTATAGATGAGGACATGATCTTTGATCCTTATCATGACATGGAGGGATCTTGGACCCGTGATGGCGAGGTCAGAGAGTATTATCGCAGAGTTTCTAAGATTTCAGACCGTAATGGTCTAGTTGAGGCCCATCGGGTTGATCATGTTTCATAGTAGTTCAGCAAGGACATCCATTCGGACTTGCCCCCAGTCTCCCCTTGCTACAGGACTATTCTAGAGATGGGTGAGATTGGATAGAGGACCGTAGTTTGGACTCCCTTGACTCCTAGAGTCTTCATTACTAGAGTTTTGAGACAAGGACATAAGGGAGGGAGAGGGGCTCCTTCTCGATCTCTAATTGTGACTGTAGATTCAGAGTCTACTGATGAGGACTATGTTCCAGATGATGATGATTCGTCAAACGAGGTCCTTCCCGAGGATGCACAGGATGAGGATTTCGATGATACTAGTGATTCAGATGATGGTCCTGATATCCCCGAGGGTCCTCCTATGGTTCCTTGACTTCCTCATTTAGATGAGGTGATGCGACAATATGACCCCGATTGGCAGCCTAGTGATCCACGTAAGTCTAGTCTATTTGTTTTTCGTACCTTTGTCCTTTCTCTTTTCATGGGGAACTAACTTGTTTTTCTTTCAATTCACTTTTTTAGGTAACATCAGAGAGTAGAGAGACTTTGTTTGTGAAATTAATGTTGAATTGGCTTCTCCCTTTACTAGGATGACTCGTGACCATCTTTTATATGATCCTGGTGTACCCCCTGCTACTGGGCGACACATTGACATTTTCACACCTGTCTACCATGGATGTCAGGTGAATGCTAACTTGAAGACCTAGGTTGACACCCTTAAGGGTGAGAATCAAGTACTCCGAGAGATGGCTCATCTTAGTTTTGGACAATGTGATGCTAGTATGGCGGGGCCTTCATAGTCACATGCTCACAGTAGAGCACCTCACTCTCATAGGTCTCATGGAGCAACAAGTGGTATTCATAGGTAGAGGAGTCGAAGTCCTGAGGGTTCTATTAGAGGGAACCGACCTTGACTTCCTTTCTTGAAATCGTGCCCCCTTGCATGGGGAGCCTCTACTTCTCTTGAGATCATTTTGTCCTAGCTCTTTGATACTCTTGGTATATGTAAACTTTGGATGTATCTATGAAATTTTATCTTTTTATGGCTTTCACCTATCAGATTTGTACTTATCTCTTGTGCATGTTTGGAGGTTTGGAAACTTTTTATTATCTGTATGACCTTTTCAACTCTTTAATGATGCAAGCATGATAACGATGACATATTTTTGTAATTTTTTATGGCATATATATGAGATGCAGTTCATGATATGATAATGCAAGAACACAAGAAAAGCTAAAATGAAACATTTACTTCTACTGAATGTCATGAGATATGACATTTGACTTTATTTCTTTGAGACTCTTTTTTTGATTTTGGCATGAATGCAATGTGGAACAAACAATGTGACTGCTCTTAAATACAATTTTTGATCCAAGGGATTGCAAGTTGTCCTGATATAAGAGACCTATTCAAGGATGTGAGATAGGATTTTATAACTCAAGTGGGGAGTGGGAATGAAAATGAAGCATTTCTGATTTTTGGCTTTGCTAAAGGCTAAACACTGATCCTTATCTAGATAAGACAAGCTGACAAGCTTTCAACTTAGACAAGTAGCAAATTTTATTGGTGTTCACAAGACTTATATCATAGATAGCAAGCAAGGTAGACCTAGGGTAAAGGATAAAAAGGAAAGAACAAGGGTCCTTTGGTAGAAGATGATCCTAGAGAATACTAGACTCTTCAACTTTGCTTAGCTAGTGTGTGTGTGTGCTTTGTACCTTTCTTTCTATGTTAGAATGTCACCCTTGAGGCTTCAAACTTAGACTAATCTCCACCCAAGAGTATGGACATTCATAAATCTTCTCTTTTTCACTCTTTTTTTGTATCTCTCTTTTTTTTTTTGCTTTTTCACTTTTTTTGTATTTTCCTCCCTTGATTTTCTTTTTTTTTTTTTTTGGATTTTTTAACTTTTCAAGAAATGAATGTTTTTTGGAACTTTTGATATGCAATAATTTGATATCTCAATTCTCACTTTTTGACACTCTTATTTTGATCACTCATTTTTTTATTCAGTCAAATCTTAGATTGCTTCTTTCAGAGTCTTGATCTTCCTGATGTTTTTGGCCAGGAAAGATAAGGGGTTGAGTGCCACCTAAAGTTTTTGTAATATGTTTGGACTTCTCCTCTACAAGGGAAGAATTGGGAAGGTCTACTTGCAAGCTTCCTTTGAACACTATAGGTTTGAATACTGACTTTATTTAGACCTAACATCTTGACTCATTAAGACTGGGATCAGTGTAAAGCTAAGAGCTAGGCTTTGATTAGAATCACTGGGAATGAAGGGGGATAGTGGCGATTGTGAAAAATGGGGAATCTCTAGGTCTTGAAAGGATGATATATATCTAGGCAACCTTAGACTCCTTATTGAAAAGAAAATAGTATAAGAGCAAGTCACTAACAGTAATGCAAGATGAACAGAATGATGCAGAAATGCAAGAAACAAATTATTTTTGACATTTTGATTTTTATAATTTTTTTTTTTATGTTTTATGATTTTTTTAGTGTTTTTAGACATAGTATTTCTTGAGGTGAAAGGCATTGACTATTTCACCAAATTCCTCTCCCTCCATTGTGCACAAGAGATAGGCACCATTTCTGACGTCTTCTTTGACCATGTAAGGACCTTTCCAATCTTCTGAAAAAGCTCATTTTCGTCTTCTTTTCTTATTCTTCGTGCTACCTCTTCTCAGGACAAGTTCTCCTATTCTGTAGGGTTTGTCATTTGAATCTATTGCTACCAACTCGGTGGTTTCTCTTGACATTGTGAGACAAAGTAAGTCTCAAAAGGCTTGTTGATGAGAAGGAGTCCAATACAAGACTCCATCACAATTTAATAGCTCTGCTAATAGGTTGAATTGTTCTTGCATGTAGATTTTCACATCTGGTCTCTCTTGGATTCTTTGCAAAAATTGGAACAACTCTAGGGGCATTTGCGGCTCCCTTTGCTTGTCAAGAGGAACAAAGCTTATACTTGTGCTACCGTTTGGTTCTAGTCTTAAGTCCATGGCATATCTGATGTAACTCTTTGGGAGTTTGAAAACGACAGGGTCATCAATGCTGACTGTCACTCTCATCTTCCACTCTCTGTGAAAAATACCTTCTCTTTCTTCGTCTTCATCAGGAAGTCTTTCAACCAGTTTGATATGTTCTAGAGGTTCTTCCCACTCTCTGAGTTCATTTGATTGAACTGAGGCAGAGGTGGTTGGTTTCTCTTGCGGTTGAGATACCATGAACATTCTAGGTAGCATTCCTATGGCATTAGTTGATTCATTCTCGATAGAATCGCCTCCTCCATGGGCGTCAATGGTCGACATGAATCCTCTAATAGTGTAAGAGGTACATAATATTTTGTCTCTTCTGGTATCTTGGGGACACGTGATTCACTTAGCAGTGATGTCTTCCTTAGCATCTGAGAAAGCGTGCAGGTCTGCATTTCTCAGCTCTAATGTAGTGGTTTGGAAGACTGGTCCTTCAGTTCTATGAGGCTTCTCCCATATGCAAGGGAAGAGTTTGTAGGCTTCTTGGATATTGATCATGAGTACCTCTAAGGGGAATCTGAGTGGTCCATCCCGCTCAATCAATTCCATGATCTCAATTGTCTTATCTTTGGGAACCATTTCCTTTTGTTTTGGTAATGCCTCATTCTCTAAAGCTTTGATCTCTACAGTGTTTATGAGCTTCTCCAGGATATCCATTCATTTGATGCATATCAATTGAGGTGTAGAATTAGGGATGGTTAACTTATTGGTAGGGATTTGTAGTCTATGGGGATACCTATACGCTTGTTTGGCATGTTTGATTTTAACATGCTGAAAGGTTCTGGATCTCCCTTTGCGACATATACTTTCCCTAAGTGCAAGAATCAAGCTTCTTGAAATAATGTGGATGGTAATACTTTCATTTTGTGTATCCATGGTCTTCCAAGAATCAAGTTATATCTCGTGTCTTTGTCTATCACGTAGAATGTGGTAGGAATGGTTTTAGGTCCCAAAGTCACTAGAAGAGTAATCTTACCTATGGTGGCAGCCTTCAGATTATCATACCCGCGTAGAGTATCTCGTGAAGCGGTGATATGTGTATGCCCATATCCCATCCTCTCCAATAGGGAGAAAGGAACTATGTTCATTGTGGCTCCATCGTCGATAAACGTCCGCTTGATGCATGTATCATAGATCCACACTTGAAGATACAACGCAAGGTCTCATTTTTTTGTTAACTCTACCTCAGAAGGCATCTGTTGTAAGTCGAAGAAGAACCCTAGATCTTTGAGTTCTGAATTTGGTGGACTGAGGTCATAGTCCACGTGATTGATTTGCTCACTAGGTGGTGGTGTAATTTGGTCTAGGTATTTTAGACCTATTGATTTTAGTAACGCTGAGTAATGTGAAGGGAGTTCCTAAGTAAATCAATGAACGAAATGTAAGCATATGTTTTCTTTAAGTCTTCTATGAGCTCATAAGGTCTGATTGGAGCTGGTATTCATTCTACTATCAAGATAATACCTTCGTATGCTTCTATTTGCTCATTTTTATTCTCATGGTCTTACTCTTCTCCTTCATTGTGCATAATCTTGACTATCCCATCATCCTGGCTTCTCCTTTTTGTCCTAGTTGTGGTGGGATTTTAGGGTTACTACTCTGAGCTGTCTTGTTTTGGTTTGTCATTTCTATGTCTTTATGCACAGGGAATGGGTCCTGATAAATTCTCATGTTTGTATTTTGCGGTGCTATTGGAGCTTGATTTTGTCTTGTATCTTTGTTATCTAACGTGACTTTTAGTGGGTTTAGAAACATCTCTATGAATAAACCTTGTTGTTCTTCGAATAGCCTCGCTATGAATCTATTGTACTCTCTGCAAGATTTTGTGTTGTACCCCTTGTTCTATGAAAAGAACAAAATTGATTGAACTTGTATGGGGGTCTTTTGTATCTTCCGTCATTTCTATTCCTGTTTCTGTAGCGGTTCCAACTTTGGTAATTATCTCAAGGGTAGTACCCATTATTCCTAGGCTAGTCTATGGCATTTATGTTAGGAGGACAGTAATCTCTCCCATTATAATCATCTCTTACTTTCTTGATCAGGGGTTGATCCGTCACCCCATCTGTGGTTACACTCCTATTGCTTTTAAGGATTTTAATGACAAAGGCATTGTTTCCTGTGTCTTCCTTTGTCAGCTTTATGTTTGTCCCATAGACCTTTTTACCACTATCAATAGTGGCTTGGTCAATCCTCAAAGCACTTTCCAATTCCTCTTCGTAGGATTTGTATAGCAATTTTTGAACATCTTCTCTCATGTCCTTGTTAAGGGCATGCAAAACAAGGTTGCATAGTTCTCGGTGGTCTGGGTTTGGAGCACTAGTCAAAGAATAAAGGACTTGCCTCCATCGAGTTACAAAGTGGGCTACGGATTCGTTTGGCTCTTGTTTCATTGTGATGAATTCTTTTATCCCTGTTTTAACGAGTTTGTTCATGTCAAACACCATGACAAACTCTCTGATTAGCTGTCTGAACGAATGGATTGAAGCTTCTAGTAGGTGATAATACCAATCCAGAGCAATGCCTTCAAGAGTTTTTGGAAAGATTTTTGCTACAACCCCATCCCAAGGGAGGAGTTCTCTTATGGCCATGGTGTAGGCCTTAATGTGGGAGTTTGGATATCCTTCTCCTTTGAACTTTGGGAGATCTGGTAATGGCTGAGACAATTACATGCTTCATATGTTTTGGTCTAAAGGTTCCTTCAAATATTTGAGATATGTTCCTAGAAAGGCACTTTGAGATTGCGGGGTTGATAGTAATAACCCTATAGGTGGGTTTTGATAACCCATTGTCAGATTTGTTTGATTGTTCTGAACAGGAGGATTCCCATTCAGACATGTGTCATTGCTAGCGTTTCATGAATAGTAATTGAGGTAGGGGGATTTTGTGATGCCTCCTGGTCCTATTCATGAGATTTTTGCCTTCTTTCAGGAGCATCTTGCTCCACTTCCAAGATTCTAATTCTTTGTACTAGGGTTGCAATTAAATCTGCAAGAGTAGCAACTCTAGGTGTTTCTTCATTTCTAGGATTTTCATGGTGATATGCTTCTTCACATGCAAAATTTTCTCTTTGCTCTTCTCTCAAGGCAATCCTCAATGCCTCTTGAGCATCTTTGGCTTCTTGTAGATGTTTTTCTAATCATTTAACTTCCTCATCAAGATGAGTACTCAATGTGCTTGTGGAAGGTTGTTTGGGGCGGTGTATTTTTGACCTTATCCTTCTAGCTTTATGTGGCGCATTTGGTATGGCCAGATTGTTTCCAAAGCTGGGTTGTTGAAAGATAGAGAATGCCCAGATTCTCTTTGATCTAGTTCATAATTAAAATCTTCGTAGTCATAATATTTGGTGATTGGTCCATCAAGGTGTGGCGGCACATACCTATCAAATGAAGGAGTTTCTGGTTCTCTTGAGGGAATGTTCCCTTGGTTTAAGTCAGGTTCTGTCATATTTGGAGGTAACATAGGCACCACAGAACAAACGGAACGGATGACTGCATAGGCAATAGTAGCCAAAGCAGCTAAAGCACCTCTGAAAAATGGTGTGAAAATGTTTCAAATCTTTTGCTAAAGTTTTTGAAGTGTTTAAAATGCAAACTACAAAACCAAAAGATTATGTATTTCACGTTAGGTTCACCAAAATATGTATGCTCAAAATCATGACTCTGGTTTCCTAGGGCTATCAGGTCAGATTTTGGCATGCACATGGACCCTTCCCTCCTTGCCATGGGGTGATCTTCCACATCACTATCACTCATGTGGAAGTAGCTAGTCGAGAGGAGGTGAGACATGGTAGGGTTTGGCTCATTGGAGAGCTAGACTTCACGGAGAGGGGTCGGCAAGTTATGTGGCCTTTGTTGTTGTGTGCTAAGTTGAATGCTTCGTTTGATGATAGTTGTTGTTGAGATAACCCTATGACTCGAAGGGTCACTAATTTCTCTTCTCTTGTTGGGGTTTCTTCTATTCCACCTTTGTGTGGGTAAGCGGTTTTATTGGTTTATGTCCTCTTGTCTCTCAATGTGTTGAATGAGTTCTCGTTGTATTTGCAATTGTCTAAATTCTTCTATCAATAAGAGGACAAATGGGTCTTGTTGTGGTAGAGTAAATGTCTCTTGTTGTTGTGGATTGATCTCCTCAATCTCATCATGGACAACCCTCACCCACTCTCCTCTCACTCCTAGGCACATTCATGAGCCAAGATAGAGGTAGATGTGTGATGACCAACCTTAACTAGATTTAGGGTTATAACCTAGGGTTTAATTGACCTAGGGTTTGGCTATGTTTTGACTTATTTCTACCTTGTGATGTGATCAAGGGTTTGATTTATTTGTTTAACCGTGGCTACCTCGTGATGGTATCAAGGGTTTGCAATTTTGTCTTTTCTAGGGTTTCTATATGCATTGAAAGCTAAATGATATGCAAACGAGTTTTTGTACTTTTTTAGTATTTCAGAAATGAAAAGTGCTATTTAATCTATGAAAGGGAAATATGAATGCAAGCTAATATGACTTTTCCTAATGCAAGTTTAATCTATGTTTTTGGGTTTTCGATTGTTTTAAAGTAATATAATCTAAAAAGGGAAATTGCTTCTACAAAATAGTCTAGATCTAGGAATATGAAAACAATTATTCTAACATGCAAGATCTAATCTATCAAGGAAAAAGCAAAGATTTATTATTCCCAAGAGAAAATTTGGTTTTCTAATTACTATGAATTGAATAAATCAATGAAGGAACCTAAAAGAAATGAAGATTTGTGTGACTCCACTACCCTCATAAATCCTTGATATTGGCAATCTCGAGTCCTTTTGAAGTAGCAGGAGATCCTCTTAACAACAAAATGACACAAAGAAGCAAAAATAAGCTTGTGAAATCTTGAAAGAGCTCAATGAAAGATTTGGTTGAGCACAATGGCGTAGAATGAAGCAGCGTAATGATGCTTGGTTGAACAATGAATAAAGAAAAAGGCACCTTCATCCTGTAAGAGCATTTGAATGCTAAGTTGGAAAGCAAAAACTAGCAAGAGCTGTGTGCACAATGAATTTGCCTCCTTGATGCTTGAGGGAGGAGTGTATTGTTTCAAGTATGTGCCTAATCGATGTTGTCATTGATGTCAACATATATTTCTTGTCATTGGTGTCAACTATGTCCTATTCTACTACTTGTTCAGAAGCTTTGTATGTTGAGGATATTGAGAAAATTGGCCCCTCTGGAAGAAACAAGTGAGTTACAGTGAAGTGTAGTATAGACAATGAGTTGTATGCTGAAGAACAGTTTGGTAGATTACTCCGTATTTCTTGCTTCTTGAAGATCTTGGTCTGCGGATTGGAGGTTATTTAAAGGGATGTCTGAAGATGCTAAATCCTAAGTTTGAGCCTCCAGTGTTAAGAACTAAGAGAGTTGCATTCACCAGAGTAAAACCTGCATTATCTTATTATTCTCTGGTGACAGGGAGAAAGTATTTTGCTCCGCATTCCTCTGCAATAAAGTATTTTTCTCTGTGGTTCTAGAGGGAAGTCTGGGATGATGATAAGTGCCTACAATTGTAGTAGTTCATGTTTTGGTGGTCCACAAGCTATCTTTCTTTTATGTTAGTTGAAGATAATGAAGTTCATGTGCTCCAGTGAGAAGGTTCCTATGGCTAAAGTGGTTAAGGTTTGTGCAATTGCTCCTGATGATTATAATGTCCTTGTGGATGTCTCCTAATCATGTTCCTATCTTGACATTGGTTCATGTGAAGGAATTGAGATCGTGTTTGAAGATTGTTCCCAGAAAATGTAGTGTGTAACTAGTCTTAGCCGACTTGGTTAATTCCAGTAATAATGGAGATCCCTTGAAGATCATGGAAGCATATTGAAGCATGGAAGATCGTGTTTTAGTCCTTGCTAAGGTGTGACATGATCCGCATACATCTTTACTTCATTTCCTTTGTATAATGTTGTAATAGGTCAGGACCTATTTTGTAAATGTTTGTAATGCCAACCTTGGAGATTGTTCCAATGGTTGATGATTGTAATGCCAACCTTGATGATCATTCCAAGGTTGATGAAGTGTATAAATACTTGTAATTGAGTCATGGAAAATTTGTCCTGGAGTGAAAATGTGAAGATAAGGAAAATGGGTGAGGAGATAAGGCAGAGCAGGGCAAAGCAGAGCAGAGGACCGATTATACTTCAATGTTTTAATCTTAGACATGAAGAAGATGGTGATTGTGGTAGTGAACCGCCAGTAGGGTTTAACAGTCCTCTAGGTTTAATAGCCCTTGTTGTAATCTTTCTAGGTTTAGGGTTGAGGCAGTGAGCCTGCTAGACCTATCTATACTTCATGGTAGTGAGCTAGTATGTTTTGGGCCTGTGGAGTGACCAAGCAACCTGAACATCATTTTTCAAAGATTGCAATATATTTTGAGAGCTAATCCTCTCCGTGGTTTTTCCCCACCTTAGGGTTTTCCACGTAAAAATCTCGTGTCTCTTGTGTTTAATGTTGCATATGTGTTTAAGTTCTGATTTCATGCATTCATTGATAAATCATAATAATTATGGATAAGTGATTAATGGTTAAGTGTTTGAGTTTTTAGGACAATTGATTCACCCCCCCCCCTCAGTTGTTCAGCACATTTCATCAATTGGTATTAGAGCGAGGTTCCTCTAAAGAAAGTCTAACAGCTTGAGGAAGATCCAAAATGTCTTATAAGAAGGAAGTGCCACATTTTGATGGGACGAACTATGCTCTTTGGAAGGCACAAATGAAAAGTCATCTTCTTTGTCTTGGTTACAAAGTATGGAAAGTTGTAGAAACAAAAGATACCTTTCCTCAAAATGGTTTGACAACTGAAGATGAAATCAAGGAATCTGAAGTCGATGTTAAAGCAAAGGATGCTTTGTTATGTTCATTGAATGAATCAGTACTAACAAAAGTTGTGGATCTTGAAACTGCAAATGAGGTATGGGAAAAGCTGAAAAATCTGTATGAGGGAGATGATTCTATGAATGAAGCCAAGCTACAAAGTTTGAAAGTGAAATATGAAATTTTGAAGATGAAAACATAATAGCCTTTATGCAAAGAGTTGATGAACTTGTCACCGGAATTAAAGGTATGGGGGGAACTCTTGGTGATAAGGAAGTTGCAATGAAAATTCTCATATCACTACCAAAGTCCTATAGTCACAAGGTAGTTGCAATTGAAGAATTTATGCAAGTAAAAGCTATTGACAGAGATCAGTTGCTAAGTAAGCTTACTGCCTTTGAAATGAGAGAGTTTGGTGATGCTCTGCCAAAAGTCAAAATTGCCTTCAAAGCCAGTACTTCTAGGAAAACCTCCAAATCAGAAAAGTACAAGGTAGAATCAGATGATGAGTTTGATGAAATTGAAGCCAAATTTGTGGATAGATTGCAAAGAGGATCCAATAAGTTCAAAGGTAAATTACCTTTTAAACATTTTTCCTATGGTAAAGTAGCCCACTTTGCCTCCAGATGTCCTGAAAGAATTGAAAGAAATAGGAAAAGATATGAGAACAGGCCTAGGATCCAAAAGAAATGTTATTATGTTGAAGATCTTGATGATGATGAAGGAGTATCAGATAATGGTGAACCAGATAATGTTATTGCTTCTGGTAATGAATGCTTGTTTATTGCTATTAAAGAAGAACCTATGTCTACTAATCCTGCTAGTTGTGTGAAGAAAGAAAAACTAGTGGAAAGTGCTTTAGCTGCTCAGGTTGTTGAAGACAAAGATGAATGGGTTATTGATAGTGGGTGCTCTCACCACATGACTAGTGATAAAAGTAAGTTTGTAAGTCTAAAAAGATATGATGGTGGATTGGTTAAGTTTGGATATGATACAACTGGTAAGATTTGTGGAAAAGGATCTATTTCTTTTGATGGCAAGCATAATACTGAAGATGTCTTGTATGTGAAAGGATTAAAGCACAATCTTTTGAGTGTGGGTCAGATGTGTGACAAAGGTTATGACCTAAGCTTCAAGGACAATGAATGCAAGATCAAGGAAAGCTCTGGAACAGTCATTGCAACTGGTAAGAAAACCAGAGGTAATATCTATCACTTGAAAGGAACTGATAATTATTATTTGTTGGCTCAGACTAATGAAAGTTGGCTATGGCATAGAATGTTGTGTCATATCAATTTTGATAACATTATGAAGATAAGTACTGCATAGGCAGTTAGAGATTTTCCCAAGCTTGTGAAGCTTGCTAATCCTATTTGCAAGGAGTGTCCATTTGGGAAACAAACAAGAACAAGTTTTAAAATCAAGGACCAATCAGTTGATGGACTACTGGAACTAGTGCATACAAAATTGTGTGGACCTACTAGAGTAAGAAGTTTGCAAGGAGACAAGTATTTCATGTTGCTTATTGATGATTATTCTAGAATGATTTGGGTTACCTTTTTGAAAGAAAAATCAGAAGCTCTGGATAAGTTCAAGGAATTTAAGGCAATGGTTGAAAATGAGATGGATTTGAAGATCAAATTTTTAAGGTCTGATAGATGAGGAGAGTTCACATCAAATGAATTCAATTTCTTTTGTGAAGAATATGGTATAAAGAGACAGTTATCTGCACCTAGAACTCCACAGCAAAATGGAGTCATTGAAAGAAAGAACATAATAGTTCAAGAAGCTACTAGAACCATGATGACGGAAGCTGATCTTCCAGAAATATATTGGAGAGAGGCAATTCACACTGTTGTATATATCCTAAACAGAGTCCAAGTTAAAGATAAACCATATGTCTCAGAAGTGGTGCAGCATGAAGACAGCTCAGATGAAGTGGATCAAGCTCCAGAAATTGCTGCCAAGACACCAAGGTATGTAAAACTTAATCATTCTGAAGATCAAATCATAGGAGATAAGAGTAAAGGCATCTTGACCAGAAGAAGAGTTGCAGAAGAACAAGTAAATTTCTGTCTAATTTCCAAAATTAAACCTAAGACTGTGAATGAAGCTTGCAATGATGAGAATTGGGAAAAGGCTATGAAAGAAGAATTGATGCAGATAGAGAAGAATCAGACCTGGGATATTGTTCCCAGACCAGCAAATAAAAATGTAATTGGTACCAAGTGGGTTTTCAGAAACAAGATGAATGAGAATGGTGAAGTAGTGAGAAACAAAGCAAGGTTGGTATGCAAAGAATACTCTCAAGTTGAAAGAATAGATTTTGAAGAAACATTTGCACCAGTGGCAAGAATTGAAGCTATAAGAATGTTTCTGTCATTTGCATCCTACAAAGAGTTTAAGGTCTATCAGATGGATGTAAAGTCTCCATTCTTGAATGGAGAGTTGGAAGAAGAAGTCTATATTGAACAACCAGAAGAATTCTAGTCATCAGATCAGGGTGACATGGTATGCAGATTGAAGAAGGCTTTGTATGGATTAAAACAAGCCCCCAGGGCATGGTATGCATAGTTGGATAGGTATTTGATACAGATAGGGTTCAGTAAAGGTACTACAGACAACAATCTCTACTTCAAGATCAATGTTGAACAAATCCTAATTGTAGCAGTCTTTGTTGATGACATTATCTTTGGAGGCAATGAAGGTATGTGCATAGTTTTTACCAGAGAAATGCAAAGTGAATTTGAAATGTCCATGTTTGGCGAGATGAATTTCTTTTTAGGTCTGCAAATAAATCAATCAGATAACGGTATCTTCATTTCTCAGTCTAAGTATGTGAAAGATTTGCTAAAGAAGTTTGGGATGGAAGACTCTAAACTGGTAAATACTCCCATGATAACTAGTTGTAAGTTGAGAAAAAATGATGATTCACGTATGGCAGATCATAAAAGGTACAGATCTATGGTTGGAGGATTACTTTATCTGACTCAAACCAGACCTAACATAATGCATGCAATTTGTCTTATGGCAAGATTTCAAGCAGAGTCCAAGGAGTCACATGTGATGGCAGTCAAGAGAATTTTGAGATATTTGAAAGGCACAATAGATTATGGTTTGTGGTATCCAAAAGACAATGATTTCACTCTCAATTCATACATGATGTAGATTGGGCCGAAGATGTGGATGACAGGAAAAATACAAGTGGAGGTGCATTTTTTTTGGAAAAAAGGTTGGTATCTTGGTTGAGCAAGAAACAAGATTCAATATCCCTATCTACTGCAGAAGCAAAATACATTGCAGTAGCATGTAGTTGCACTCAAGTATTATGGATGAAGTAGACTTTGAAGGACATCAGAGTTATGTATGAAGATCCAATTGCAATATTTTGTGACAATACAAGTGCCATAAACATATAAAAGAATCCAGTAATGCATTCAAGGACAAAGAACATATCTAAAAGATATCACTTTCTGAGGGAAAAAGTGACAAAGAATGAAGTCAAGTTGGAATATGTATCTACAAAAGACCAGATTGTAGACATTTTTTACCAATCCTCTACCTAAGGATACCTTTGTGTATCTCAGAGAAAAGTTAGGCGTTATTACCCCTCCTGCTCTAAACTAAGATGCACAAGAGTGCATCAGTCCAGTGGTGCTTCTTCAGATCCAGATTGATGCTTTTAGGACTACTTCTCAGGGGGGTAATCAGAGAATTCAGAAGAGTGCAAGTATGTGCCCTTTTCCATTGATGTCAAAGGGGGAGAGAAGTCATGTGAAAAACTCAGAAAGAAATAGTGCATATGTGTAAAGAGATAGGAGGAGAATCTTGGTCAGAAAGAAAGAGTGTAGATGTGTAAAGAGAGGGGAGAATTTTGTCTTGATGGTTGTTGCAGTTTTTCACATCATATGTTGCCATCAATGACAAAGGGGGAGATTGTTGCAAGTATGTGCCTAATCGATGTTATCATTAATGTCAACATATCTTTGTTGTCATTGGTGTCAACTATGTCCTATTCTATTACTTGTTCATAAGTTTTGTATGTTGAGGATATTGAGAAAATTGGCCCCTCCAGAAGAAACAAGTGAGTTACAGTGAAGTGCAGTATAGACAATGAGTTGTATGCTGAAGAACAACCCGATAGATTACTTCACATTTCTCGCTACTTGAAGATCTTGGTCTACGGATTGGAAGCTATTTAAAGGGATGTCTGAAGATGCTAAATCCTGAGTTTGAGCCCCTGGTGTGAAGAACTAAGAGAGTTGCATTCACTAGAGTAAAACTAGCTTTCTCTGATTATTCTCTGGTGACAGGGAGAAAGTATTTTGCTCTACATTCCTTTGCAATAAAGTATTTTTCTCTGCAATTCTAGATTGAAGTCTAGGATGATGAGAAGTGCCTACAATTGTAGTGGTTCATGTTTTGGTGGTCCGCAAGCTATCTTTCTTTTATGTTAGTCGAAGACAGTGAAGTTCATGTGCTTCGGTGAGAAGATTCCTATGGCTAAAGTGGTTAAGGTTCGTGTGGTTTCTCCTGATGTTTATAATGTGCTTGTGGATGTCTCCTAATCATGTTCCTATCTTGACATTGGTTTGCATTAAGGAATTGAGATCATGTTTGAAGATTGTTCTCAGAAAATGTAGCATGTAACCAGTCTTAGCTGACTTGTTTAATTCCAGTAATTGCGAAGATCCCTTGAAGATCATGGAAGTGTATTGAAGCGTGGAAGATTGTGTTTGAGTCCCAGCCAAGGTGTGACGTGATCCACATACATCTTTACTTCATTTCCTTTGCATAATGTTGTAATAGGTTAGGACCTATTTTGTAAATGTTTGTAATGCCAACCTTGGAGATTGTTCCAATGGTTGATGATTGTAATGCCGACCTTGATGATCATTCCAAGGTTGATGAAGTGTATAAATACTTGTAATTGAGTTGTGGAAATGTTTTCCTGGAGTGAAAATGTGAAGATAAGGAAAAGGGGCAAGGAGATAAGGCAGAGCAGCTAAGAGCAGATCAGATGACCAATTGTACTTTAATGTTTTAATCTCAGCCATGAAGAAGATGGTGATTGTGGCAGTGAACTGCTAGTAGGGTTTAACAACCCTCAGGGTTTAACAGCCCTTGTTGTAATCTTTCTAGGTTTAGGGTTGAGGTAGTGAGCCTGCTAGACCTAGCTATACTTCATGGCAGTGAACCAGTATGTTCTAGGCTCATGGAGTGACCAAGCCTGAACATCATTTTTCAAAGATTGCAATATATTTTGAGAGCTAATCCTCTCCGTGGTTTTTCCCCACCTTGGGGTTTTCCACGTAAAAAGTTGGTGTCTCTTGTGTTTAATGTTGCATCTGTGTTTAATCTTCTAATTTCATGCACTCATTGATAAATCATAATAATTGTGGATAAGTGATTAATGGTTACGTGAAGAAGTGTTTGAGTTTTTGGGACAACTAATTCACCCCCCCTCTCAATTCTCTGGCACATTTTAACATGTATTTATAGGTTTGAGGAATGGGATTGATTGAGAAGATAACTCATTTGATTGATGAGTTAACAAGGATGATTGGGGAGTTAACAAAGGTTGATTACCCAGTGAACTCAACTAACTATGGAGTGATAAATCAATAATAGCTTATCACTGAAGAAGAAATGGAGATGTGAGGATGCATGAGATTGATTGAGTAGTTGATTTTAGATCAAATGGAGTTAATTATGCATGTGTGGGTGCATCAAATAGTCAACTCCATATTATGCATCAAAAATCATGCGAACTGGAAGAAAAATGGGTGAAAACAAGTAAGAAACTCAAGTTTTTCTGTAGCTAAAAATATGACAAGGTCACCCCTTTTGCTAGTAGGGTCACCCCTGGGAAACCATGGGTCGCTTGGAGGGAGACCCTAGGTCGCCCAGGGGAGATCCGGGTTGGACAGGGTTTTCTGAAGAATTGTAGGGGGAAATGAAAGAAGAGAAGAAAATGAGGGGTTTTGCCTCTAGAAACAAGTTAGTCATGTGCAAGAATCCAAATCTCCACTTGTACCTATAGGATCTCTCGAGGGAGATATGGAAATAATAGGGGGAGATTTGATTTGGTTGATCAGAATTGAAAACTAGAAGTGGGAGATGGGTAGGGGGAACCTCTAGAAGGCTTCTAGGGGGTGTAGAGGATGAAAAACACAATGGAAAGGTGAAAACTCACCTACAAGATGCTTACAAGGCTTAGGAGCAAGGTCAAAAGTTTAGAAAACTCAAATCGACAAGTGTCGCAAAAAGGTGTCGAGAAGCATCGCAAGCGACAAGAGAGAAATCAACAAAGAAGAATCAACACAAGACAAGAAATAAGACATGTCATCAAGAGATTTGATGCTTAAAGGACATTATTTCATGCTTACATGTACGTGACAAGGATTTGAATCATCATAGGGGTCCTCGTGGAGGTTGTGCGTGATTTTTGTGCTTACAGGTTCTGGTCATGCCATGCCTTCTGCCTTTGTCATTCCAATTATTGGTTATATCTAGCAATCTGTTAGAATTCCTCTATTTTTTTTGGATTCATCTTCTTCTAACTATAAGGCTAGGGTTGTGCGTATGTTGGGGATTATGAAATTCATGGGTACAATTGCATCCAGACCATACACCAATTGAAATGGTGTGAACTTGATAGCTCTCTTGTAGGAGGTTCAGTATGCCCAAAGTACTGCTGGTATCTTAATATTTCATTCAGTCCAAGTGTCATCACACTTTTTTTGTTATGTGTTATCATAAAATTCTGTAATAATTCCTTTATTGTTTCATTTATGAAGTGCTTTCCTTAGTCACTAACTATGCTTAATGGACATCATATCTTGTAATGATGTTTTTCATATAAAAACTTTGTGGCAGTGCTTGCAGTATGGTCTCTGGTTGGTTTTGCTTCTACCCATTTGGTTAGATACTCTATGTTGGTGATAATGAATTGAGCTCTTGAGTGTTTTACCAGAGGGTCAATAGACCCAATGAAATCTATCACCCATTTCTCGAA
The DNA here is from genome assembly GCA_027924645.1 of Cunninghamia lanceolata. Classification (NCBI taxonomy): domain Eukaryota; kingdom Viridiplantae; phylum Streptophyta; class Pinopsida; order Cupressales; family Cupressaceae; genus Cunninghamia; species Cunninghamia lanceolata. The sequence goes on along the minus strand of BSBN01000605.1, from coordinate 19,498,311 downwards.
AGGATTTTGGGCTAGTACCAGTCTTAGGGGCATCTCATCCCAGTCTGTAGGTTTTCCTACTCTCTAGCAGATATCATGTCTTTTTGCATAGTCCTTGCAATCTTTGTGTAGTGTAGGCCACCATAGGCCGGCTGGTTTTATCCTTCTTGTGGTAGATTCTCTGGAGTTATGTCCTCCAACAATCCCACTATGTGCTTCCTATAGGATGGATTTTCTTTCATGATTGTGGACAACTCTTCATACAATGCTGTCATTCCCTCTGTGGTGTAGTTCCCCTTCTATCAATCTATATGGTGCTGCTCTTCGTGCTAGTGACTATTTATCTTGCGAGGTTAGGTCTTTTGGGAATTCTCTAGTTGATAATAGAATTGTGCAATATCCTCTAATTCTTTTGGTACTACTGTAATACGAAACAAGTGTGTATTGGGTAATTCTTCTTCATATAAATCTAATTCTTCACTAGTTTTGATCCATGATAGGTAATCCGGTCCTTGGTTGTTCTTTCCAGGTTTCACCATTATTTTGAAATTAAACTCTTCGAATAAGAGCAACCATCTTGATATCTGGCCATGAGTTACTGGTTTGTTGAGCAGGTATTTGAGGGGTTCATGATCTATGAAGAAGGTGAATGGGGTGGATAGTAAGTAATGCCGGTACTTTTGTAGGGCGTATACCATTGCTAATGCTTCTCTCTATGTGGTGGTATAATTATTCTATATTGTTGACAATTTCCTACTAGCAAAGGCTATAAGATGATCTTTATTCCCTTTTGGTTGAGTGAGTACCACTCCTATAGCTATTCTAGAGGCATTAACATGAATATGGAATGGATTGTTCCAATCCTGAAAGATGAGGATTGGTGCTTCTGCAATTTTCTGTTTCAACGTATTGAAGGATTTTTGGGCTTCCTCATTCCATTCAATACTTTGCCCTGTCTTCCTCTTTAGAAGATCTTTTAGTGGAACTGGGATTCTAGCATACCCTTTGACAAATTTCCTATGGTACCTAGTGTATCCCAAAAAATGTCTTAACTTCTGGATCTTTCTTTGGTAGTGGCAGATTCTAGATCAGGGCTATTTTCATTTGATCTACCATTTGTCCTTCCTTGCATATGATATGGCCTAGGAGTGTCCCATATGGTACCACAAATGTGCATTTCTTTAGGTTTAGTGAAATCTACATGCTTCTATACCAGTTTAGCATCTTTCAGAGAACTTAAATATGGTCTTTCACTAGGCCATAGACCGTCCTATCATCTAAGTAAACTTCAAGAAAATTGTGAATGAAGTCTTTAAAAAAAATTTATCATTATCCGACTGAATACTGTTGGGGCATTCTTTAATCTGAATGGCATGACTGTGTACATATATGATCCCCATTCCATAGAAAAAGTTGTCTTGGGTTGATCCTCTTCCATGATCTTTACTTGGTGGTATCTAGAGAATGCGTCGATGAATGAATAAATCTCCCTTCCAGATATTGATTCTAATATTCCCTCTATGAATGGTGTGGGAAATGGGTCATGTATACATGATTTGTTCAATTCCCAGAAGTTGACACACACATTTATTTGTCCAATCTTCTTGTTTTGTACTACCATCGGGCTTATCCATTCAGCATCTTCTACCGGTTTGATTATTCAGGCAACCAACATCTCGTCTATTTCAGTTTTAACCTTTTTATTCATGTTCGGATTTAGTCTATGTTTAGCTTGAAAATGTGGAAGCAAGATATGAGTTTCTAGGTCCCATACTTTCATAGGCACTAAAACATTAGAGAAGCAAAGGACAGGTTTAGGGATAAACTACTAATTTTCAATGTTCTCTTTTCCTGTATATTATGTCTATGTGACTATTTGAATCAAGTTTTACAAGCTAGTGTCTCTCTCTAACCCTAAAACCCTAAATTTCCAAATCAAACTGCAATAACTAAATTCCAAATATGGATAGAACTGAAATAAATATAGAAATACAAAGTAAACATATTAGAGACTATGTACCTGTAAACTAAGGAGTAGTTGGACTAGGGCGTTAGTCCCAGTGTCCTGAAGATTTCTGAATGTCAGGATTTTCTACACCAAGTGCCTCTCACTCTCTGAAAGTTTCTGAAACTCAGAAAAATCACCCAGTTGGACTAGGGCATTAGTCCCTATGTCCCACAAGTCTCAGAATCATGAAATCCAAATTCTGTGATGATTGTGTCTGCAATATCAGTCTTCTTGTCACTCCTTTCCACAAGATCTTGACAAATGCAACCTGCACATGCAAAAGGAGGAGAAAGATGGTTGTGGCTATATAGGAGCTTTCCTTAGTTAAGCCCCCATTTTTGGTATTCCTACCTCAACAATAGCCAGAGATAAATATTTATAGAAGTGTGTGTAAACCTAATAAAGTGTATGCAGAAATATCAAACCCTAGATGTCACAATCAAGGGAAGATCAATGACTTGCATTAACTTAATGAACAAATACAAGTTCACCTCAAGGAGATGAAAACAATGAAGACTTGCATGAACAAGAAGGCAAATCAACAATGTTCGCTGAGGATCTCCAAGCTTGATGTTGGAGGCTTCAACCCTTCTCCTGATCATGCAAAAGGGTGTACAAACCCTAGGAAGAGCAAGATAGTCTCAAGATCTTGATTCCTAATCTCCATCCATTATCTCCATGAAAGCAAATTCAAATAACTTTGAGAGCTTCAACAGATCACTGATCTTCAATGGTAATTTTGGTAGAGTTTTGGCATAAAGCTTGCATAAAGATTGTGTGTGATAAAATGATTTTCAAATGTCTTTTTATATCTAACCTTAGGAATTTCAAATTTTGAAATAAGATGTTGACATCACGCGAAAACAAAAATTTGAAAACAAAATCCTGGAATGTATGACAATAGAGGACATCCCTTCAAAATTTAAGACCCCAGGAAATAGGGCAAGACAAGGGCGCTAGCACCCAAGTCCAAGCCCCGATTTCCCACTTAGGACTGCCTCAAGGAGGTTAGGGGACCCCAAATTCAAGTTTCCTTTTCACTCTCAGTCTTCAGTTACTTCAAAATGTGACATTCTTCCATTTAGACCTAGGTTAGTCAGGGTTCGAAAAGGTCTGTAATAAACTAGGTTGAAAGGTCACCAAAGGAGAGGAGCTAAACCATGGGAAATTGTACCACTCCATACATGAGGACAATTTCTAACATAACATTTAGCCCCCACTTTATTGGCCATATGGCACTTCGTGTATATGCAACTAAAGGAAAGTAAATACATCAATCATGAGAAGGATACCCAAAAGGATATTGTAGAGGATGCCAAAGTGTTTTTGCATAAGAGAGGAAGAAGCCCCCAAGTCTGTAATCCTGCAAGACCACAAAGTTAGGAACCACAACCTGCAAAGGAACACTTGTCAGAAAATCAAGAATCAAATCAACCTGCAACCACCACCAATAAGTTAGTTCATAAACACTAAGGGGGTTAAGTGGTGAGACATGATGAGGGAGGAAATCGAGGGAGATATATGCCCCCCTTGTTTTTGCTTGCTTAGTCTAAAAAGTAGAAACAAGGAGATATCTACACTCGTCGATTTCGAGGGAATTTGATGATAAATGTGTTGTGAGGGTTGTTTGGAGAAACAATGTCCAAGAACAACACATTGGGTAATATGGAGAGTGGAACTAGGATTCCAACGCAACAGATGACTCAAAAATATGAGTTTGACAACTCAAGATAGAGGCTCAAGAGTAAAATAGTTCAATTTTGCATCTAGATAGTGATAGGAATTCTCATCCACTTACTATATGTAAAGGAAGTTTTCACTTCTCACTATTTGTTGTTACTTGTCATTGTGTAGAGGAAATAAGGAGAAGGAGAGAGAGATTGATGATGTTGACCCGATATCCATACCAACTTCCATGATTGGAGATGCTTTGAGCCCGAGTGGTAGAGAGACATTTCGAGGCCGAGGTAGGGTATCAATCCTTGCTTGTACTATCATGCATTTTGTTTCTTGTAGATTTTGTCATTTTCCATGCCAAATAGGATAGTCGTGGACAAGGATCCCTAATAGGGGTGCCCAAGTCTAGCTAGGGCACCCTAGTCCACTTGGGGCACCCAAGTCCAGAAAGGACAAGGACCCTAGGGGCAGGGCACTTACTGTTATAGTAGATACTTAGCTTTGTTTCCATGTGGATTACTGATTTGTTCTTTCACTATTTGTTGTGCAAGACATTCTGATGATGCGAGAGCATACAGGTAGTCGCCTGATGTTGCTACTTCATGATCACATTAGTACCATGTCTGATGCAGAGAGAGCACTTTCAGGCAGTGGGTTTCTAGTGGGTATTCGACATGCTCATAATCAAATTTCACCTAGTATGTAGATGGCACCAATGGAGAGGTGGAATGCAGATACTTCTACATTCCATCTACCTAAAGGGGAGATGACCATTATGCTAGAGGATGTCTACAGGATCCTACACCTTCCTATATGTGGAGAGACAGTGAGGGTTGTAGAGCATCACTCAGCAGCGTATACATGGGAGAGCTAGAAGTACTGTCTAGGCCACATAGTCACTTAGGCAGAGTGAGGGAACATACAACTTAAGCTACTAGAGCAGGGATGCATTGACATCCCTCAGATTCAGAAGATTATGATTGTGACAGTAGCAATAGCAGCACCACTAGATGGACAAGGCATCCACCTTCACGAGGGTCTTGTTTATACCATTAGGGCTATGGAGGAGCATTAAACAGTCTACGCATGGGGGCACAATATGCTTGCACACCTCTACCGCAACTTGGGATGATATGTCCATTACGAGGCACAAAGCTTGATGTGTTGCATAGTACTACAAGTCTAGGCCTTTGAGCATATCAGATGCACCCGGCCTACATGCTTTCCTATAGAGCTAGCATTTACCTACCCATGGGTCCACGCCTATTCTCTTATCAAATGTTGGAGACATGGTGATATACTGTACTAGAGGATTGTGTTTGATAGACTGCAGCCCAGTGATATCATCTGGAGACCATATCATGGCTATATAGAGTGGTCGAGTCAATGGAGATAGTTAGTAAGGATGCAGAGGGATCGACTAATGGCTGGTCACCTCGATCACATAGTCTCATGCTTCTACTATGATTGGGTAGTGCGACAGTATGGACACAGACAAGATGTGCCTATGATGCATCCAAGCTACGTGCACTCTATGCACAGCGCAGTTAGGGCGAATAGTACTTGACGACTGACATTAGCAGATGTAGGAGTGAGTGATGATGATGGTCCAGAGAACGTAGAGTTGATATCTGATGCAGACAATCATGTAGGAGTTATCTGAGCATATCAAGTCTAGTGGAAGATAGCGCGGACCGCTCCTATCTATCCACCTGGTCACCCTATAGATGATCCTCAACCTTAGGCTGGTCACGAGAGTGACACAGGGATAGAGGATGAAATTAGTGACTTCGTAGGATACTATCATCTAGATGATGATGAAGACGATGATGATAGTGAAGAGGAGGTCCCGTCATGGTACATCTTCAGGATGAGACCAAGGCAGGAGCAGCATGAGGCAAACAACAATGACGAGTCTGAGTCTCAGTCATAGTGGAGATCTTGTGGTCTAGCTCCTACAGATGTGAGGAGATCGAGCCGGTATGAGAGAGGGGAGACTAGTAGTCATATGCCCCCAGCTATAAAGGTAGCTTTAGAGATAATCACACTGTCAGCTATCCAAGATCTATCTTGGTGAAATGGAGATCCAGGTAGGATGCTTGTTATGTTTATATGCAGTTATTTGTAATTATTTGTGTCGTTAGGGCAAAAATTAGGTCTAAAACTAAAACAAGATATCAAACCCTAACTAGCACAATAGAGTACAAACTAGCATGAAAATCATAACAAGAAAGCAAAGCAAACCGATCTATAACCTAGATTTGATTTATCTCCATTGCTCTTCTCAATCTCGCATAGGCATGCAAGATTTTGAAGGATTGATTGTTGGGGGAATGTTGGTTGCTCATTTCAGCAACATAATAGTACTTGAAAATTAGACATGCAAATGACTTGTGAGAGGGTTGATTTATAGGAAGTGAGTGATTTGAATAAATGGTTGAGATCAAAAGTTGACTTCAATGATGTGGATGGCTAGAATCGATTAGGTTTTCTCACTTGATGAGGAGTTGTAGTCATGTGACAAGTGTGCGAAAGAGAATAAAGGAGACCTAATTCAAATATTTTATTTGAATTAGTTTGAACATGTGAAGGATATTAAATGAAAGTTGTAGTACCACACATGACTCAATTGAGAGGTGGACAAGTGTTGGAATGTGGTGAGAAGTGAGGACTTAATTCAAATATTTTATTTGAATTAGTTGGCACATGTGAAAGGGGGATTAATTAAATAAATAGGATTTATTTAATTAATTATCTAGGTGATTAGGATGGGAATTGGATTGGGATTAGGACAAAATGCCATATGATGTCTCTAATAATATATCGACTAAGTAATGGTCAAGACATGGATAATTTAAGTGTCTACATTTTGCCCCTCTTTGAGATGATGTTTGAGATGATGAGATTTATGTTGAGTAACATCATTTCAAAGAAGCTAAGGTATGGATAGAAGAAAAGGATGATGATGTAAGGATAAGGTGATGATGCCCGCTTGAGAGGATAGGTGGGTTGGACAAACACAAGTAGGCTCTCGAAATGAAAGGGATTGGTCAAGGAAGAAAGATAAGAGAATGGATAGAAGAAGTGAAGGATGTGTTATGCTACAATGAAGGTGAGCAACCATGCTGTTTGATATAGCACTAGACATTATGAACCAAAGTATAAGGACCAAGGTGACGATGTATCTCGTGCCCCAACGTAATACAACCTTGTCTAGATACAAGATATGCATATTAGCTGGGAATGATACAAATGTAAGATAAAATGATAACACACACAAGCAAGCATGCACAAATTATTCAAAAACAAACAAGGTATTACTCCTGTCAAGCTGTAAACCAATGATTAAGTGATTGATTAATTGATTGATAATGATTTATGGTTACAAGAGTGAAACATGTCATATAAGATGCCTAGTCTGGTTTCGACAATGCAACATCATGTATAAGACATTTGATTGATTGATTGACACTAGTGTTGTTGGCCATGCGAATCAACACCAAGATTTGATTAATTGATTGATTAGTTGATCGATTTGGTTTACGTCAAGATTAGGATCAAGACCATTGAATGCAATTAGATAATTTGACAAGATTAACTAACTTGATTGGTATGGATTAATGATTTACTTGCATTTGAGTTTATTGCTTGGATGACTTGAATGATGTCATTGAAGAATTGATTGATTTGAAGAATTGATTGATGAGATTTGAATGATTTGGAATGAATTAGTGATTGGATTTGAATAATTGATTAGATTTATTTGACAAGATTGGATTGGATGAATTGAATTGAAGGAATTGATGAATTGATTTGAATTGACTTGATTTAGAATGAATTGAGTTGATTTTGCCTCCATTTCTTCATCAAGATCAAAAGAGGAAGGGAGGATGAATGGACTCAATATGATAGGTATATGTTTGTAGGTGTAATAGATATGGAAGGTAAGAAATGATAGGAAATGGTAGGATGAAAAAAGATAGGTTGGATGAGACAATGTGCCCCCCAAGTGTAAGTGACATAGAAGATCAACCTACACATGATGCTTGTTTGTCAGGTTTTCATCATGGTACTTATCTAAGGTGCCACCAAGGGTGGTTTTCACCATTGGATAAAGGGATTTCTCTTTACTATTTTGATTTTTTTTCTCTTTTTTTTTGACTTTTTGAATGGGATAGGGGAATATGGATATGAGGGACTCAAGTGTCTAGTGCCATGAAAGGTGAGAATCCCATTAGAGATGGATGTCGTTGCATGGACCATGTCAAGTCATTATGCCCAAGATGTTGGTAAAGGATTGCATAAAAGGGAAATGGATTAGGTAGATAGTGGATTATGAAAAGTTTATGCATGGAAGGATAGTGGATTATGATGTGGATTATGGATGGACTTATGCAAAAGAATGGATGAAAGACTTATGAAAAACCATGGATCATAGGGATAGGATGGGTGAAGTATGTAGGAAAATAGTTGAATGATGGGATGATGGAGGTATGAAAAGGAATCATGACCAACGGCTACACACACCGTGATAAACATGGAAGCTTTTGATTAGAAGGGGGTGTGGGAAGCAATGGCGATGTTTGCTTAGTGGATGGATGATGTAAGCATTTAGGGACCCACATGGACTTAGTATTTTTATGACTTTTGTTTGACTTGTGGAATGAAGGAATTTGAGACTTTTGAATGGAGTGGTATTTTTTGATGGAAGTGGATGGTTGGGATTTTTGTGATGTGGATGCCTCATTTGACTTGATTTCTTTATGATTAGGGACCCAAACCATTTTGCTTTTTGACTTTTGTTTTGGAGGTATGGGTTTGGATAGCTTCTTGGATGTACTTTGCTTTGACTTTTTGACTTGATGTCCTAAGGCATTAGAACCCTTAGGATTTTTAGCTTTATGAGTGTAGGCATTCAAATGTTTATTTTTGAATCCCATGGGGTGGATGGAAGCTTTATGTTTAGATGATGTGTGCATTTGTTGATCATGATTAGGAATGTAAGGGTATTTATGGATGATAGGAATGTTAAGTGTTGGAAGCAATGGAGGCAAAGTGGATGGAGAGATATTGGGAGTTGGAAGAAGTGGAGACAAAGTGGATGGTGGAAGATGTATGGTCACATACTTTTGACATTTGTAGGATGATGGAGGTGGAATGACCACATATGTTTTGGGAGTATGATGTGATTTGTGATGGAAAGATGTGGTGGACTTAGGAGTCATGGACGAAGTACCAACATCTTGAGGTTGCTTACCTTGGGGTGTGTATCCAAGGCCATATGAGCATGGAGGAACTTTGACATGTATAGGCTCCAAAATTCCTTGTTCATGAAGGCCTACACCTTTACCTTGGTAGTTCATGTTTTGGAGTATGAGATGGATTATAGGACTAGGTGTGCTTTGGACACTAGGCTTGAGCTCATGATTGGATGGAGAAAGTGAGGTGATGGACAAAGGTTGTTGTGTTCCTAAGGAAGAACACTCATGGATGAAGGTGGATAGGCCAATAGGATATGATGGATTTGAAATCAGGTTGATATTAGATGAGGAAGGATCGTTAGGATCATGATTATCATTATGCTCATAAGGATCCAAGATAATGGTTTGATCATCTATGTTTTCTTGGGAGGCACGTATCTCATCATGACAAGTGGAAGTTGTTGGATCATGGATGGGTGGAGAAGTTTCCTTGCTTTGAAGGAAGGCCATGAAACAAGATGAATGCTTAAGTAGGTCAATAAGACTTTCATTAGGTTGAATATATAGGTCTTGGGTGTCTTGTTCATGAGTGGTTGTGGGGGGATGAATAGGATCAAGTTGCTCATAGATGGGTTCTTCATCATGAATAATGTCTTGATCATGGAAAAGATACATGTTATGGATGGGTTGAATGAAAGTGGTTTAATCTTGATTAGAATGATGGCTTGATGTTTCCACATTCTTAGGATTATGCCCTTCACATAACTCTTGACTTTGGGTGGAAGTGGAAGACTCTTGGATAGGTTTGATGTGTTCTTGATGGTCAATCACATGAGAGCATGATGGAGGTTGACTTGGGCTCATGAGGGGAGACTCTTGAATATGCTCAAGGGGTTGTGGACTATGTGATGGATTGGGAATGGTGTTTAAGGACTCTTTGGCATGCTCAAGGATAGGTGTTTGACATGGGGATAGTTGGTTCCATGCTAGTAGCCCTTGGATCACATCCTTTGTAAGTGCATGTGTGGAAGGACAATATAGGGGATGGATAATGAGGGTAGATGGTGTGGACTCATGTTTAGGATCAGGTGGAGTGGAAACTTCCCATGGTGGTGGAATAAAAGGAATGGAGGGTGTTGTAGGCTTAGGATTTGGACTTGGATATGAATGGTTGAAGGGATTGGATGAATTGGTGAATTTGGATTTGCTTTTTTAATGCTTGAATTTATGATGTGGAGTTAATGGAGGATTAGACGATAGTGGGGCTAGTGAAGGATTTGTTGGGTTAGAAGGTGGACAGACCAATAGATTAGGACTAGGACATGGTGGCTTTAGGATATGCCTTTGAATGGATGGTGGTATAATATACTTATAGGGTGCATGAACTAGATTGGTATTTCCCTTGTCAAAGGTGGCTTTAGGACCCAAAGGCATTTGATTTTGTTGCAAGGGGTGACTTATGCTCAAATGTACTTGTTGTGGGATGAATTAATAGGTTGATGTGGCATTGACTTGGCATATGGATGTATTAGGTTGGTATGAAGTGGAGGGAGGTGACATGAAGGATTGAGGTGGAATGTGTGGATGTGGTTGTTGGATTTGACAAGTGGCCATGAATTGTTGGGCTTTGACTATGAGGTGTTGTATTTGAGGTGATTGGATTGTTGGGGTAAGGTGCCATTAACCTTGTAAATCCCAATATTGTATTTATTTCCATTTATTATATGTAATTTGTAATTATCCATGAGGAGATGTACTAGTTTCATTGGTAGGGGTAATTTCAGAGTAATCGAAGGTAATTACGGAGTGACTTTTACTGTTAGCAAATGTAAAAACTCGAAATAAATGAGGATAGGAGTTCTCCCTTGAGGATATACTATTTTTGGCATGTATGACAACTATCATAATGTTTGGTAAGTGAATCTATGATAGTTGCAAGTTGTCATAAGATTCTGAGATTCTATGACACATATGACGAATATGTTAGTTGTATATTTGCTATATTTAGCCCAAGGTTCCTATCTTGGAAAGATACTCTTTTGTGAAATCTATGATGGTTATGATGTGTCATAAGATGATATAAGAGGCCAAATTTAGTCTTGGGCCCCCAACCTTTGCATGGTTGTTTTTGGACAAGTGTAAGATGCTTGTAAGATGGTAATTAATGTTTAAAGGTTGGAGAATCTTAGGAGAGAGAAGGTGAATGCCTAGGATGAGTTGGAAAATGTTTCTATAAGTATTTTCCATGTATTTGTTAGTACAATACAGATTTTAGGTACTCAGGTGTTGCCGGAATGTTGTTGGATTGAAGACTTGTGGAGAGAGTTGTGTAGTTGATGTATTGTACAATCTTGTGCCTCTTTCCTGGTGGAGTTTTTTACCCGCAAGGGTTTTCTCCATGTAAACACTGTGTCATTGTGTTGAGTTCTTCATGTTTGACATCTTTTATATAGTGGGTTTTATGATTTGTTACAATCTCCATTGTTAATGCACACTTAAGATTGCTGAAATTTATCTTGAATCAAATTTCCATTGAAGTAGTGTTGCTTTCATTTCTAACATTTGGTATCAGAGCCTAGCCAGCTTTGACTCTTGGGTGGTAGTGTGGAATCTGTAGCTACAGTGGGAGATTTGGTTGTGTTTGTTTTGCAGATCTGTGTTGTTATTATGGTTGGATCCATCATTGCATCAACCTCTCAATTGGACATTGAGAAGTTCAACGGAATGGGGTATGAGTTGTGGAAGCTAAAATTGGAAGATTTGTTGGAAGAAAGAAACCAATGGTTGGCTATTCAAAAAGAGAAGAAACTTGACGATCTCTCTCAAGATGATTAGGATAGATTGGATAAGAAGGCACAGGGAACCATCTGGTTGTGTCTTTCAAACTCTGTCCTGTTGAATGTCACAAACGAGGAGACCATACACAAGTTGTGGAATTAGTTGGGCGAGATCTATCAAGCCAAGAGTATGGTAAATAAACTTTATTTAAAAAGAAAATTGTTTTCCATGAAAATGCGAGAAGGTGAATCAGTTGCAGAGCATTCAAATTCTTTTAATTTGTTATTGAGTCAGCTTGATACAGTACATGTTGAGGTTAGTGAGGAAGATACATGTATCTTACTTCTTTGTTCTTTACCTGAGTCTTGGGAGAATGTTATCCTTTCTATCACTGCTAACCTTGCAGATCTGAAGTTGGATGCTCTTGTTTCAGTGCTACTATCACAAGAATTGAGGAAGAAGAGTACAGATAGTTTAGGGGATACTCTCAGTATCAGGGGAAGGTCTAAGAAAAGGGGACCTAAGGGAGATCAGAAAGGGGCTAAGGACAAGTCCAAGGGTCAGTCTAAGACTCCTGGTAAAAAGAATAGAGTTAAGTGTTGGAACTGTGGTAAAAGGGGACATGTAAAGAAGGAGTGCAGAAATCCCAAGAAACAGTGGGAGAGTGCTTCGGATAAGTCCTCGAATGCAGGTGAAGAAGTTTTACTTTCTACATGTAATCTTGTTTCTAATGATCACTGGTTGGTTGACTCAGGATGCCCATTTCATATGACCCCGCATAAGGAATGGTTCTCCACATATGAAGAATATGATGGAGGTAATATCTACCTTGGTGACAACTCTTCATATCTGATTGTCAGGAAAGGAAATGTATTGTTGTGTTTTAGTGATGGGAGGATTAAAACCCTCCCTGGTGTTTTGCATGTTCTTGGATTAGCTAGAAATCTGATTTCAATTTCAAAGTTGAATGATTTGTGAATGCATGTGACATTTGACAAGCATGGCTATAGATTGGTGAGAGGGAACTTGGTGGTAGAAAAAGGGAAGAGATTCGGGAACTTGTTTAAGCTTGAAGTCACTACAGTTTGTAATATCTCTTATGTTTTTGAGGCTTCTAAAAACACTTGTATGTTGTGGCACCATAGATTAGGCCACACAAGTAATAATGTATTGAAACCTATTAAGAATAAAGAATTGTTGGATGGTTTCTCTTATTCTGATGAGCACTTTGATTTCTGTGATCATTGTGTGTTTGGTAAACAAAACAAAAAATCATTTCCTTTAGGAAGCAATAGAGCAAAAGAGAAATTAGAAATTATTCATACGGATGTGTTTGGGCCTGTGGATAATGAATCTATTGGAAAATCTCATTATTTTATCACCTTCATTGATGATGTATCCAGATTTACATGGATTTATTTTATGAAATAAATCTAAAGTTTTCACTAAGTTTAAGGAATTCAAAGTCTTAATAGAGAACCAATCAGGTTTAAAGATAAAAATATTAAGATCTGACAATGGAGGGGAATATTACTCTAAGGAATTTGATGTGTTTTGTAAGCATGCATGTATAATTAGACAAAAGACAACTCTGTATACACCACAACATAATGGTGTTGCAAAAAGGATGAACCAAACAATTATGGAAAGGGCCAGAAGTATGCTTAGTGATGCACAGTTGGATAAATGCTTTTAGGCAGAGGTTGTGTGTACTGCTTGCTACTTGATAAACAAATCTCCGTGTAAGGCTCTTGATTCGACACCTTATGAAGTGTGGACAGGTAAGAAACCTTATGTTTCACATTTAAGGGTTTCTGGCTATGAGGCTTTTGTTCATGTGCCTAAGGAAAAGTGATCTAAGTTAGATCTAAAGGCTGAAAAATGTACATTCATTGGATATGGTGATAATGTCAAAGGTTATAAGCTTTGGAATCCACTAACCCACAGGATTATCTTTTCTAGAGATGTTATTTTCAGGGAACTTAGAGTTATTTTTGAACCTGAGCAGCTAAAAGAAAAAGAAGAAAAGGTAAAGAAGGTGCACTTTGATTTAGAGCAGCAAGATGCACCTCAGGAAGAACAGAATGATGGATTGGGGGTAAAGAAGAAGAAGATTCAAGTAGTTCTAATGAAGATGAGTTTGTTGTTACAGAAGAAGTTGGTGCAGATGATCATGCAGAAGAACGAGTAGAGCCTCTTACTCCACCCTTTAGGAGATCCACAAGACAACGAAATCTAGTTGACAGGTATAGCCCACCAGATTTCCATTGTGTATATGCTTTATTGAGTACTAATGATGAATCTAGATCCTATAGGGAAGCTATTTCTGGAGATGATAGTGAGTCTTGGCAGTTTGCCATGCACGAGGAGATGATGGCTTTAGACTCTTGTAACACTTGGGATCTTGTTCATTTGTCCAAAGGAAGAAAAGACATAGGATGTAAGTGGGTCTTCAAGAAGAAGTTTGGAGCAGATGGTTCACTGGAGAAGTACAAAGCTAGACTGGTAGCCAAGGGCTACTCTCAGAGAGAGGGAGTTGATTTTGGTGAGATATTCTCTCCTATTGCTAAATTGACTTCTATTAGATTTCTCTTATCCATTGCTACAACTTATGATTGGGAGATTGAGCAAATGAATGTTAAGATTGCATTCTTGCATGGAGATCTTGAAGAAGAAATTTATATGCAACAACCTATAGGTTTTGAGGTAAAAGGGAAAGAACATTGGGTTTGTAGGTTAAAGAGGTCTCTCTATGGTTTGAAACAGTCCCCCAGAATGTGGTATCAAAAGTTTGATTCATTTGTTTTGAAATTGGGTTTTGTTAGAAGTGAGGAGGATCACTGTGTTTACATTTATTGTGTTGATGATTCTATACTGGTTATTGCTTTGTATGTTGATGGCGTGTTTTTCAACAATAGTAAGGGTATGATCAGTGAGCTTAAAGCCCAACTTTCAAGTGCATTTGAGATGAAGGATCTTGGTGTTGCAAGGTATATTTTGGGAATGGACATCAAGAGGGATAGAGTTAACATAAAGCATTGGTTGTCACAAAGTAAGTATGTGAATACTATCATACAGAGGTTTAGTTTGTAGGACTGTAACCCAATTAGAGTTCCTTTACCCATTGGTACTAATCTTTCATTAGATATGTGTCCTAAGACTGAGGATGATCTTGAGGATTTGTCTAATGTGGCATATGCTAGTGTTGTAGGGAGTTTGATGTATGCAATGGTTTGCACTAGACCAGATATTGCCCAAGCAATGGGAGTTTTGAGAAGATTTATGTCTAACCCTGGTAGACAGCATTGGAACTATGCGAAAAGGGTGCTTAAATATCTTGCAGGTACTCCTGATCATTGTTTGGTTTATTCTGGTATTGATAGTGTTGATAAATCTTTGGACATATAGGGTTTTGTTGATGCATATTGGGCAAGTAACTTGGATAGTTGAAGGTCCACTAGTGGCTATGTGTTTACTCTGTTTGGAGGAGTAGTGAGTTGGATGAGTAAGAGGCAGCCTACAGTTGCTTTGTCCACCACAGAAGCAGAGTATATGTCTGCTACTCATGTCTCTAAGGAGGAAGTTTGGTTGAGAAGACTATGTACAGGTATTGATTTTAATTACAGGATCATTCAGATTGGTTGTGATAGCCAGAGTGATATTTGTTTGGCCAAGAATCCCATGTATCATACTCGGACTAAGCATGTTGATGTTCAATATCACTTTATTCAAGAGTTGGTTGCAAATGGAGAGATTGAGCTGAAGAAGATAGACACTCAGGAGAATGTTTTAAATTCATTGACCAAGCCTGTGAGCACAAAGAAGTTCGTATGGTGCAGAGAGGCCATGGGCCTTGTTTCTAGTGCCTGATTATTTTTCATTTGGTTTCCTATGGGTTGATTTACAATGTATAATGTCAAGTGGGAGAACGTTGGGATAAGGTGCCATTAACCTTGTAAATCCAAATATTGTATTTATTTCCATTTATTATATGTAATTTGTAATTATCCATGAGGAGATGTACTAGTTTCACTGGCAGGGGTAATTTCAGAGTAACCAGAGGTAATTACAGAGTGACTTTTACTGTTGGAAAATGTAAAAACTCAAAGTAAATGAGGATAGGCGTGCTCCCTTGAGGAATATACTATTTTTGGCATGTATGACAACTGTCATAATGTTTGGTAAGTGAATCTATGACAGCTGCAAATTGTCATAAGATTCTGAGATTCTATGATGTATATGACAGATATGTTAGTTGTATATTTGCTATATTTACCCCAAGGTTCCTATCTTGGAAAGATACTCTTTTGTGGAATCTTTGATGGTTATGACACATCATAAGATGCTGTAAGAGACCAGATTTAGTCTTGGTCCCCCAACCTTTGCATGGTTGTTTTTGGACAAGTGTAAGATGCTTGTAAGATGGTAATCAATGTTTATAGATTGGAGAATCTTAGGAGAGAGAAGGTGAACGCCTAGGATGAGTTGGAAAATATTTCTATAAGTATTTTCCATGTATTTGTTGCTGCAATATAGATTTTAGGTACTCAAGTGCTGCCGGAATGTTGTTGGATTGAAGACTTGTGGAGAGAGTTGTGTAGTTGATGTATTATACAATCTTGTTGAGATTAATACAAACTTGTGCCTCTTTCCTGGTGGAGTTTTTTACCCGCAAGGGTTTTCTCCATGTAAACACTGTGTCATTGTGTTGAGTTCTTCATGTTTGACATCTTTTATGTAGTGGGTTTTATGTTTTGTTACAATCTCCATTGTTAATGCACACTTAAGATTGCTGAAATTTATCTTGAATCAAATTTCCATTAAAGTAGTGTTGCTTTCATTTCTAACATGGATTTGCTAAATTTTTTGAAAGAGGGCTTGAAGTTGTATGGTTGGTTGGTCTAGGGGTTGGGGTATTTGGTGAAGTGTTTGGATGAGGTCTTGGAGTTCGGGTGCTAGGACTTTGTTCTCAAATGTTGGCATGGTGTCACACATGTGTTTAAGTCTTTACATTTCGGCTTGTTTCTCAAGGTATGCCATATGATTATTGTCATCATTAGAAGTAGGAGGAGGGGCCCCTCTAAGGATGATTTTAGGTCTTGGATTTGTTTCATTACTAGGATTAGGGAGAGGGCCTCCTTGGACTATGATTTTGAGCTTAGGTTTTGTATCATTGTTTGAACTAGAGGGATGGCCCCCTTGGAGTATGATCTTGGGCTTAGGATTAGGATTGAGCTTGCTTAGGATTAGGAACATTTTGACTAGTGTTGATTAGGACTAGGATGATGTGGAATGATTTGGAATGAGTGATTAGATGATTAGGAATGATTACGATATGATTAGGATGACTTGGAATGATGAGGATGAAATTGGTTGGACTCGAATGAAGAGGATGATGTGTAATGATGATTAGGATATGGATGTGGAATGACAAGATTGGTTAGGGTTTTGATTGGAAGAAGGTGATTTGGAATGAATGTGTTGGGAAGAATGTTTAGGATGACTTGTTTATGTGTTTGGTATTTATAGCTTGATGTGGCAATTTGCAAACAAATGATGACACATGTACACACATAAATCACTCACGCAAGACACATAAGCAAGTTTGACTTTGAAATTAAATGAATGTGATGATGATTAAGCAAGCACGTGAAGAAGACACATCAACAAGCCCTATGAATAGTCAAGTGGGGTATGGCCAATTAGGTCTTAATCTAGGTTGCACAAGGTTGACTAAGGATGTCCCCAATATACGCAAGGTACAGGGGGGCCAATTCCGTGAAATGAAAGTGAAATAATGCCACACAGTTGGGAGAAAGGGGTAACACACCCTCACCTTTACTTCCCAAAGGTATAAATTTATTTGGTGCTTAGCCAAGAGTGACAAGATTTCAACTTCCAAAGAGGGTGTCTTTCAATTCACACCTTGCTATTTATACTCCATTGGAATGCTAGAGTTGAGGTCATCCCTTGGAGTGGTGTGTCTCCAAGTAGGCCTACTAGGAAGGGTATGACAAAAGAAAACCAAGTGAGGTGTCTTTGATCTCCAAGATCACCTTGCAGTGTGAGGAGAGAGCATACACACGAGCACTTGATTCACACTTGCACTTGTTAATTGCCCTTAAGAAAAGAAATGTGTGGTGTGAAAATGAATAGATGAGAGGTGTTTTTGAATCTCAAGATCACATGAAGTGCATGAGAAGAGCATACACAGCCCTAACCTCACTCAAATTCACCAACCAATGAAGATACTTGTTCTTTTTAGGTCACAAGTCAAGATGTGTGAATGGAAGACACTTGTTCATTTTAAGCTCAAATTTGAATGTGAATGAAGACAATAGTATGTTTTAAGACCCAAAACGAAGTGTGAGACAAGCAATGATTGATTGATGAAATGAGAAGAGATGAAAGATGAAACAAGTGCACCTAATTATTTCACTTTCTAATATGTTGTGTATGCTAATGCAAACGTTGTTCCAGCTCTGTGTGATCACCTAGAAGTCACCAATCCTAAGAAAAAACAAGTAAACTTGCATAGAAAATTGTTATGTGGAAAATCAAGAATCTAATTAATTCTGATTAATATGAACAAATACAGCTAAATGGATTGCATAAATAGAAACTAGATGAAATTCTAAGAAGTTTTAAAAAACATCGTGAAAATTGGATAAAGTTTGCAAGAGTTATGCTTGTTTGAAGTTTGACTTTGACCAAAAAGAGGTGAAAGAGACACAGTCACCTGATATCAACCTCGTCACAGTGAAGCTGGGTGAGTCAACTCTGCAACGTCAGTTGTTTCACAAAAATCTGACTTGTTTTGCAAAAGTTATGTCAGTTTGAAAAAAATGCCTATTAGGGCACAAGGATGAAAAGGGTACAAGCATGATTGTTTGAAGTTGAGTACTAGAGGTTTGAGCGAACTGGTCACATGTACATGGCTAAGCCCAGGTGGTTATCATGGCGGTCAAGGTTTAAATAGCCCCTTGGTCACCCATGTGACCAGAGGCCAGGAGCAAGCAAAAATAAAAAATGAAAAAAAGGAAAAGAACTTTAAGGCCCCAACTGCCCTCCCCGCGGTCACTAGAGTGACTAGGCCTAATGATTTAGGGGCTTAAGACTCTATGGTTATGGCAATGTCTGATGGTCATGGAGGGCTTAAAGCCCTATTGTTGTTGGCGAAGGGGCTAGCTTAAAGCCCGAGGGAGCTCAAGACTGACCATGGTCGTGCAGAGGCTAAGGTAAGGTGTTGACAACAATTTGGAGACTTTGACCGACGGTTTGAAAACTTCGACTGGTGCCAGAGGATTGTGAGCATTCATAGAGGAGGCAATGAGGGTTTGGTTGCCACCAATGGTGGAGATAGGAGATAGGATGGTGGAGGGGGCATGGGTTGAAATGCAGAGCGACGACTAGGATATAGAGGAAGGCGACAGGGAAACCTAGTGATGTTAGGGTTTTTCTAAAGGGTGGCGAATGAGCGGCGGCAATAGAAGGGGTGTCTAAGGTTTTAATAGTAGTGGCAGGAGAGGCTAAAACATAGGCAGTAGAGGTAAATGCAAGCGGAGGTAAGGTTGAGTGAGGAGAAACCAGGGCAATGGAGGTGATAAATGTCAGTGGCAGAGGAGAAAATGAGTGGTGCTAGGGTTTTTTAATACCTACAACTAAACATCAACCCGAATTATTAACCCTGCAACCTCCAAAAGTCTAGTCGACCATAGGCCCACAACACAGTTAGTATGGGGCTAATGAATCCGTACTGTTGCCCCTAAATTTTTTTCAAAAAATGTCAAAAAAAAATTGGAGGCCAAATTTGACAAATTTTATGTCATTTTTCGTTTCTCAGGCCTCCTAGACTCAACAATGAGGTTCGTTTGAGCTCTAGAGGTCACATGCAAAAGATGATTTTTAGAAACCAACAAAAAATGTTAGATTTGCATGCATTTCACGTCGGGTTCACCATTTGTCATTAGGGCAAAAATCAAGTCTGAAACTAAAACAGTAAGATATCAAACCCTAACTAGCACAATAAAGTACAAGTTAGCATGAAAATCAAAACAAGAAAGCAAAGCAAACTGATCTCCAAGCTATATTTGATTTATCTCCATTGCTCTTCTCAACCTCACATATGCATGCAAGATTTTGAAGGATTGATTGTTGGGGGATGTAACATATACCCCTGATATATGTTTTGCTCTGTATTTTTTGTTTTCTGCTTGTTTGATGTTTAGGGTTTCATGGGTTTTGCTTGCATGTTTGTTTTTGCATGAAATACATGGAACATAAAGCATAGACTAAAAACCTAGAAACACTAAAAGAAATATCAACAAAATATCAAGCACCCAGATAGTATTATGGAAAATAATGAATTATGAGTACATATCCACATTGAGTTTTACAACGTTGATCCAGTGTTAATGGGAAGCCAACCATACAGGCTCATAGGAAGCTACTACAAACTCCCATCATTGGTACAAACTCAGTAAACAAGAATAGACAAGCTATCTTATGCTCCTAAGTGCCCAAAATGCAAGAGAATGTGAAACCCAAAATGAAGTCTTCGTTGATTATGAGACTCACAACCTGTACCGGCATGGTATAGCCTGCTGTAGCTCTAAATCTACCCAAAGCCCACTCAAAACATCCTCTTTTACCACTATTTTGTATCAGCCATGTGTGCAAGTGATAGGCGACCCAAGATAAAGGTTCAAACTCCACAAAATCTCACACAAACTGCTGCAAGGAGGTATGGCCCTTAGGGAAGTATGACTAGCAATAAGAAAGTATGACCTACCTTTGAAAGGCCCACAACAACAATAAATCCTACCAAAATCACCTAAATCTATCCTCCAAAGCCTTCTTATTAGTTGCAACAATGAACTCCTTCAAATATCTTCATTCCACGCTCAAATCTTCACCAAAATGGATCAACTGAATGCACAAATGAGACTCCTGAATGAAGCCTCTGATGTCCTCTCCTGATGTGATCTTTCACGAATGAAGAAAGGTGATATTGTAGGGGTTTTCATCCCAATAAATCAATCTCCAAACCCTAGAGCCAATATCCAAGCCAAAGCACGAGAAAATCTCAATATGAGAGCAAATTTAATAAACTTAGCATATCTCAAATGAGCTCCTTTTTGCTTTTTTATTCCTCTCCTTTCTCCAACGCCCAAGAGGGATTTTTCATATATTTTATTTTATGATTTTTTATCCCCTTATGCCTCCCATGGGCTCCCATCTCCTGGGGGACCACCCTTTAAGTTATAACTTAACTTTACTTTATAACTTAAAGTTATATTATGTCTTATAAAATAGCATAAGTTAAATCTTTAATTTAACTTATATTGTATTCAATAATGCTCTAGACATATCGAAATGATGAGTCTCGTGCAAAGTGTTGTTATATGGAGCCTAATCAGACCCAGAGTTTAAGTTTCCTTTTTTATCAGCGTGGTTTCCCCCCAAATTATTTAACGGGGGAGTGCAGGGTGCAGAGCCCCTCCTGTGGGGCCCGAGGGGCTTATCCCCTTGGTAGGGGCCCGGGGGCGGAGCCCACGGTGGGGGTTTAGGGGCAATGCCCCGAGCGGGGGTTGCTGGGGGCAGCGCCCCTGAAGCAAAAATTGCCTATTATTTTATAAAGGCGTCATGAGTTATTTTTCTATTAGCTGACATAAAAAAACCTATTTTTTGTAACCGACATAAGGCTTGATAAAAGAGGCTAAGGGTTAGGGCTTCCGTTGATATTGTATTGTAGCATTTGTAGCGGTATTGAGTTGCAGGGATTACTGGTTGTAATCGGTTTGATTTACTGGATAATAATATTGGACTCTTTGTTGGTGGATGTAGCCCGAGTTTGGGTGAACCACGTTAAAATTGTCTCTCACTGTTATTATTTCTGTGTATTTTTTCATTCCTTTGTTTAATCTTTATTTGCATTTAATTGATATCTTCTATCGGCTAACCCTAACACAAATGTCCTCCTCAATTGCCCTACCAACAATAGTCAGTACTCAGCTCTGACTTACTATAAATAGTAAGTTACCTAAACTGGCCCCCTAATCACCTCCATTAGCCTACGTGAGTCTGATCATAGGCTAATCCCTATCCACTAATCCAATGGGCCAAATAGGGGACATTACAGGGGAATGTTGGTTGCTCATTATATTAGCATAATAGTACTTGAAAATTGGACATGCAAATGGCTTGTGAGAGGGTTGATTTATAGGAAGTGAGTGGTTTTAATGAATGGTTGAGATCGAAAGTTGACTTCAATGATGTGGATGGCTAAGATAGATTAGGTTTTCCCACTCCATGAGGAGTTGTAGTCATGTGACAAGTGTGTGAAGGAGAATAAAGGAGACCTAATTCAAATATTTTATTTGAATTAGTTTGAACATGTGAAGGATATTAAATGAAAGTTGTAGTACCACACATGACTCAATTGAGAGGTGGACAAGTGTTGGAATGTGGTGAATATTTTATTTGAATTAGTTGGGACATGTGAAAAGGGGATTAATTAAATAAACATGATTTATTTAATTACTTATCTAGGTGATTAAGATGGGATTAGGACAAAATGCCATATGATGTCTCTAATAATGTATCGACTAGGTAATGGTCAAGACATGGATAATATTAAGTGTCTACAATTTGCTTATGTTATCTATATGAGGTACTGATATTTATTTTATTTTATTTTTGTAGTTGGGACAGACACCTGGTGCGACATGGTGAGTCATGTCATAGCAGAGATAGTTCTAGCTGATGCGGCTGAGCAGTGAGTGTGGGCGAGATACTCACCACAGCCATCTGCGGGGCAGTATGCAGAGATCTTTATTCCTTTTGTGAGGTATTGGTTATTAATGGAGTCTATTCTAGAACAGACTATCTAGAGAGTTGAGTGTGCATAGGTGGAGCTCCAGATGCTATGAGATCTAGTATTAGTTGCACCTGCATCTGAGAGAGATCCTGTTGCTAGTGAGATCTTACTTCCTGAGTTACGTCAAGTGAGAGCTGATAGAGACAGGGCTCAGGTAGAGAGAGACCAGTATCAATGGATGTACCAGGAGGCACATGAGGAGGTGATAGGACTGAGAGGAGAGATCAGGGGGTTATGATCACGAAGTGTCTCTTAGAGTCATTCGTGATCCGTAGCCACACATGGTCAGGCCTCTGTCACGCGCATACCACGAGGCCCTGAGGGCACAAGTGACAAGGGTTTAGCTATGTGATGTATATGATTTACTACGAAATCCCATTTTGATATATGGGATAGTCGACTCGGATGTATATGCAAACTAATGATATATATATTATAAGATGTTTTCTTATTGTTGTTTCTAATGTTGTCTAATCTATCACATGTGATTTATGTAAAATGCAAATAGTGATAAATGTTAAATGCTCATGAGGAAATGTGATTAATGCAAATGTGATACTAAACAATTCTTTATAGAACATATAGTAAAAGCACAATGATTAATGAATTTCACACATAACTAATATTCTATGCTATTCAAAGTTAATACAAAAGTGATCTTAATAAAGCGTGTTTAACAAGATACCATAATGATTAACTGAAAGAGATTTCTATGTTAAATGAATTAGGATAAAATAATCATATCTCGTCAAAATTGAAGCTAAATTAACTAATAAGTTTTTCTTTTTAAAGTAACATCTAACATATAATCTTAAGCATAAAATTTCTTGAGGTGCACAACATTAATAGGTTCTTTAAGTGGTGTACCTTGTTCGTCAGCTAGCTTATACACTCATGATCCAAAGGCTTCAGTAACAACATATGGTCTGAGCCTATTAGGACTAAACTTTCCTTTTTCTCCAAGAGGTGCATTGACATTGCATTGATTTTCATAAAGCACCAAGTCTCCAATGTCGAATGAACGGTGTATGGCACGCTCATTGTATGATCGTTGTATACTCTTTTGATAAGCCTTAAGATGCTCAAGAGCATTGATACGATGTTCATCCAGCATCTCAAGTTGTTGTAATCACTTTTCTCTTTCCATACCATCGTCAATAACATCTCGCAAGGAGACTCTTAGGGAGGGAATTTTGAGTTCCAAGGGCATTACCGCATCAATGCCATAAACAAGATTATACAAGGTAGTTCCAGTAAGCATATGAATGCTTGTTCTGTAAGCCCATAACATGTAAGACAATTAAATATGCTATTCTTTCTGATGTTTCTTAGCAGTTTTGCGTAAAATCTATCCTATAACCTTGTTTGAAGCTTCTACTTGGTCGATTGACTGAGGATACTAAGGTGTAGAGAAGCAATGTTGAATATGATATTTTTCTAGAAATTTCTTCACTTCCTTGTTCTTGAATGGCATGCCATTTTCAGAGATCAAGGAGGAAGGTATACCAAATCAAGAGATTATGTTATCTTGTATAAAATGACAAATTACGTCAGCAGTCATGGATCGTAAAGGGACGGCTTCGACCCACTTTGTGAAGTAATCCCTAGCAGTGACAATAAATGTATGTCCTTTAGAGGATGGTGGAGAAATTTACTAATTAGATCCAAGCCCTAGACAGAAAATAGCCAAGGTGACACTTGGGCACGAAGTTCTTGGGTAGGTGCTCAGATTAAGTGTTGGTGTTGTTGACATTGTAGACACTTCTTGACATAAGCGAAGGAATCTTGTTCTATGTATTGCCAATAATATCCCATACGTATTAATTTTTGCACCAATGATTTTCCTCCAAAATGCCCTCCACAAGCACCAGAGTGAGCTTCCTCTAAAGCTATCAGAATTTCTAAAATACCAAGACATCAAAGAAGGATACCATTATAACTTTGTCTATATAAGACATTAGATAATATGATATAGCACGCAACAAGTTTGCGTAGGTGAACTAGGGCATTTTTAGACATTGAATTAGGGATGGTTCCATCGCACAAGTAGTTGTATCTATGGGAGAACCATTCATCAGAGTTTATATCATAGCAATAGTCTAGACTTGCAACTATAGCATCTTCTATGACTAGAGTTTTAAGATTATGAATAAGAAAAGTGAAAGCATCAGGAGAATCATTAGGGAATATAAGGGAAGTTGTGCTTTCCATTGCATCTACATGTCGATTGTCTTTTCTTGGAATGGTATTAATTGAAAAGGATTGAAAATACTTTAATAAAGATAAGGCAAAATCACGATACTGAGATAATTTGTCTTGTTTAGCTTGATATGATCCATTTATTTGTCTTACAATGAGTTGTGAGTCACCATATATAGTAAGGTTTTTTATGTTTGAAGCCAAGGTGACACGAAGTCCTGCAATAAGAGATTCATACTTAGCAATGTTGTTTGTTCATGAGAAGCTTAGTAGGTAAGACATAGGAATTGACTTACCTACAGGGGGTACTAGTATGACACCAGCACCGGAGCTGGTTCAACATCTTGATCCGTCAAAATACAATTCCCATTTATCTTCGATGTCAATAGCTAAGATTTGATCATCGGGGAATGTCTCCTAATTCTATGTAGCAAAAGGAGAGGGTGCCTCAGCTAAATGGTCGGTTAATGCTTGTCCTTATATCGCTTTCTGAGATATAAATTTGAGATCAAATTTTGTTAACAACATAACCCATTTAGCAAGGTGACCTGAAAGATCTGTTTTAGCGAAGAGATGTTTCAAAGGGTCAAATTTTATTATTACATGTATCTCGGCATTTAAGAGATAATGTCTAAGCTTTTGTGTTGCGAAGACAAGAGCTAAGCATTGTTTCTCAATGACAGTATATATCACTTCATAATTGAGCAATGTTCGGCTGATATAATATACAACACATTCCTTACCTTCAGTATTATGTTGTGCTAATAAAGTTGCAAGAGTATTATTAGATGCAGAAGTGTAAAGTATAAAAGGTTTATCAGGAACGACAAGATATAGAATAGGAGGTTTAGCGAGATAAATTTTTAAGTCCTCAAAAGCTTTCTAAGATTCTGAATTCCATTGAAATTTTGAATCCTTCTTCAGTAGTTGAGTAAAAGGGTGAGTCCTATCCGCGAGTTGTGAAACAAATTGACAAATGGCTTGTATCTTCCCTTGCAAACTATGAAGTTGAGATATGCTTTTAGGTGGTGGCATGCTAAAGATCATGTCAATCTTTTTCATATCTACTTCAATACCATGATTTGAAACTATGAATCCCAACAATTTTCCACTGTCAACACCAAATACACACTTACGGGGATTTAATCCCATGTTGTATTTCTTTATTCGCTCAAAGATTTGTCGAAGAGTCATGGCGTTATCTTGGCGATGAATGGATTTCACCAAGATTTCATCGACATAGTCCTCTAAGATAATATGCATGTAATCATGAAAGATAAGAGTCATGGCACGTTGGTAAGTTGCTTCGGCATTCTTAAGTCCAAACGACATCACTACCCAACAAATTGTACCCCAAGGCGTTATAAAAGTAGTTAATATTGATCCTAAGGGTTTATAAAGATTTGATTATATCCTGAAAATCCATCCATGAAGGAAAGTAATTCATGGTTGGCTATTGAATCGACAATCATATCAATGTTAGGAAGTGGGAAATCATCTTTCAAGGTTGCAAGGTTCAAATCTCTAAAATTGGTACACATGCGAATATGACCATTGGGTTTGGCGACAACCACTATATTTGAAATCCAAGGTGAATAATTGATAGGGTGAATAAAGCCATCTTGTAAAAGCTTTTCTATTTCAACCTTAACAAGCAACGCGATCTTAGGATTAATCCTACAAATCTTTTGTTTAAATGGCTTAGCATCTGGTTTCAATACAATATTATGTGTTACAATTTGAGGATCGATACCAGGCATATCCGATTAATTCCAAGCAAACAATTCAGAGAATTCATGTAATAATTTTGTCATATCTTCTTTTTCTTCTTCACTTAAGCAATCACCTATAGGGATAACTTTTTCAGTGTTATCTTTCTCCATGGAAACATCAACAGTCTTTCCATTAAGTAGAGTACTGTGGTCTAGGAGATTGAGTGATTGTAGTAATTCTTCAAATTCTCCTTTAGGTTTCAAAGTAGTATTTATTGTGCCTGTGGACTTTCCAAAATATGCAGCACTATTTAAATGATAAGGCAATCCACGTTTATGATGGTAATAGGGAATATTGTCATAAGCACCCAAGACTTCAATTATCGCTTCATCTGATGAAAAGATGTCTAAGGGAATCTCTCTTGGAGGACAATTAGTGTTAATCATCACAATGAATATCAAGTTAAGCATAGATATTGTCTTCACATTAAGAGTAGGACATTTACAAGCTTTAGATTCCCTAAAAGGGTTATATCCAATACCAATTGAGTAATGTTGCGAAGCAGATTCTATAGGTACACAAATCCCTTGTTGATTAATACTACAACCATTACCTACATAATCACAATTCTTATAAAGAATCTAAAATCCTTGACCATGGAACGAAGCCATTTCTTTGGAAGAAGGTGGAGCTTCATAAGTCTCATAATTTGTAGTGTAATAGTATTATTTGTATTTGTTAGCAAAGAGACTTTAGTATTTAAACACTAAGATGAAATCAATGCAACACTTGATGTCTCAGGAGCAGAGTTGTTAAGTTTATACTCACCTATAGAGGGAGATGAAAAATCTAGCGAACACCAATTATCACCAAGGAATGTATTTGATTGCTTTGATTCTTGCACAACATTATCTATAGCAGGGGAGGTTGACAAGTCAACCTTGAGATTGTTTAGGATCTTATGTTGAACAATTTGCTTTTGTGATTCAATTTGTAAACAAAGATCTAGTTCAAGATCAACATGAATAGTGTGAAGTTTATCTTTATGAACAAACTTGATTGAACGATGAAGGGTAGAAGGAATTGCCCCTAGTGCACGAATCCATGATCTACCAAGAATCATGTTGTAAGATAGAGAACAAGGCATGCCATGAATTAGGGTAGGGAGAGTTATAGGCCCAACTTGTACAGGTAAAGTTATAGTGCCCACATATTGCCTTCCAACATTATCAAAGCCATGCATACTTATCCTATCCGGTTTGATCAAATATGTATCAATTTTAATCTTATGTAATAGATTGATGCTACAAACATTAAGAGCTGATCCATTATCAATCATAACTTGTTAAATCAATTTCTTATTTATTGTAATGAATACAATCAAAGGATCATACTGATTTTGAACTTCTAGAGATGCTAACTCATGTTGTTAAAATAGAATGTCTATTTTTGTTGCATGCATACAATCAAGAAGAGCTCTTACATCATTAGGTTTAACAACATGTGGTACAATCACCTTTTGTAAAGCTTCTTGGAGCATTCCATGGTATGTAGGTGAAGTTTGTATAAGTTCCCAAAGAGATATCTTAGCAGGAGTAGCACGAAGCTTCTCAATGAGATCATAATCTTGACCAACCTTATGCGTTAAATGAGGTGCTTGAGGAAGCATAGGTTGAGAATCTGGTAAAGATATCAGAATGCTCAATTGTTGTTTGCTTTGTTTGTTATTCCGAGTGTTGTAAGTATGAGCAACCACAGTATGACTAGGTTGTTGTAGATTCTAATGTATTATCTGTTTAGCATAGTTATAAATGTAATCAGGAGGATGGGAAGAAGGTGAAGGACCTCTAATAGTGAGCACTGGTTTAGAAGAAGGTTGAATGGTATCTGAACACAAAGTGACCACTATTTTTGGTTTAACGGATTCCTCCTTAGTTTTAGGAACATAGATTGCATTTACAAACCTTTGAAACAACGATGGTTTATGAGTTGTAGTAGAATGTTCAATCGAGATAAAGTCCTCAAGGGCTTCATCTAACATATTGAAATCATCACAACTAAACGGCTCATCATATACATGAAAGT
The DNA here is from genome assembly GCA_027924645.1 of Cunninghamia lanceolata. Taxonomy (NCBI): domain Eukaryota; kingdom Viridiplantae; phylum Streptophyta; class Pinopsida; order Cupressales; family Cupressaceae; genus Cunninghamia; species Cunninghamia lanceolata. The sequence goes on along the minus strand of BSBN01000605.1, from coordinate 19,469,792 downwards.
CTTGCAAAAAGTAATCAGACATTTTAACATGCTCAAATTAACCCAAGACTTAAATGTAAAATGATTAAGCATAAACTTTGTGAAAATGTAATAGAATAACACCACACAACACACAAAGTTCCAATTTCAAACTCTTTTAATGAAAGGATTAAAAGAAATCACCAAATTTCAATGCATGTACTTTCATAAAAGAGGGTTTGCAATCTAAATATGCTTTAGGATAGCAAACTAATTCAAATATGAGTTTGTAAAGGATACAAATTCTTTAGAGCACAGGTTCACCAAAATGTTTAGGGTGAAAATGTGGAAGCAAGATATGAGGTTCTAGGTCCCACACTTTCACAGGCACTAAAACATTAGAGAAGCAAAGGATGGGTTTAGGGATAAACTATTGATTTCCAATGTTCTCTTTTCCTCTATATTGTGTCTATGTGACTGTTTGAATCAGGTTTTACAATCTAGTGTCTCTCTCTAACCCTAAAACCCTAATTTCCAAATCAAACTACAACAACTAAATTCTGGATATAGATAGAACTAAAACAAATACAGAAATACAAAGTAAACAGATCAAAGACTGTGTACCTAGAAACTGAGGAGCAGTTGGACTAGGGCATTAGTCCCAGTGTCCCAAAGATTTCTGATTATCAAGATTTTCTGCACCAGCTGCCTCTCACTCTCTGAAGGTTTCTAGATCTTAGAAAATTCACCTAGTTGGACTAGGGCGTTAGTCCCTATGTCCCACAAGTCTCAGAATCACGAAATCCAAATTTTGTGACGACTGTGTCTACAATATCAGTCTTCTTGTCGCTCCTTTCTGCTGAATCTTGACAAATGCAACCTGCACATGCAAAAGGAGGAGAAAGATGGTTGTGGCTATATAGGAGCTTGCCTTAGTCAAGCCCCATTTTTGGTATTCCTACCTCAACAATAGCTAGAGATAAAGATTTGTAGAAGTGTGTGCAAACTTAATAAAGTGTATGTAGAAATATCAAACCCTAGATGTCACAATTAAGGGAAGATCAATGACTTGCATTAACTTAATGAACAAATACAACTTTACCTCAAGGAGATGAACACAATGAAGACTTACATGAACAAGAAGGCGAATCAACAATGTCTGCGGAGGTTCTCCAAACTTGATGTCGGAGGCTTCAACCCTTTTCCCAATCATGCAAAAGGGTGTACAAACCCTAGGAAGATCAAGATAGTCTCAAGATCTTGGTTCCTAATTTCCATCCATTGTCTCCATGAAAGCAAATTCAAATAACTTTGAGAGCTTCAACAAATCACTAATCTTCAATGGGAATTTTGGCAAAGTTTTGGCATAAAGATTGTGTGTGATAAAATGATTTTCAAATGTCTTTTTATATCTAACCTTAGGAATTTCAAATTTTGAAATAAGATGTCTCATCGCGCTAAAACAAAAATTTGAAAATGGAATCCTGGAATGTACAGCAATAGCCGACATCCCTCCAAAATTTAGGACCCTGGGAAATAGGGCAAGACAAGGGTGCTAGAGCCCAAGTCCAAGCCCCAAGTTCCCACTCAGGACTGCCTCAAGGAGGTTAGGGGACCCCAAATTCAAGTTTACTTTTCACTCTCAGTCTTCAATTACTTCAAAATGTGACATTCTTCCAATTAGACCTAGGTCAGTCAGGGTTTGGGAAGGTTTGTAATAAACTAGGTTGAAAGGTCACCAAAGGAGGGGAGCTAAACCATGGTAAATTATACCATTCCATACATGAGGACAATTCCTGACATAACAGTCTATATGGTCTCTTCCAGACTGGTTTGGCACCTTCTTTGAGTTGGATTTTCATCACTCCCACTTCTTCTTTGATTTCTTTCATTTTGGTAAAGTTTCGGGGAAATAAATCTTGGAAGTTGGTTAGTGTTTCAATCATTTGTGCAACCACTTTTTCATCCCAGTAGTCTCCTATGCATGCTAGTTTTGGATCCCCTTTAGTTGCAATGTTTGTTTCTATCAGTTTAATTGGTTTATTGTAGTATTTTTGCTTTGGAGTGGTATTTTCTTCTATTTCTCTTTCCCCCTGACCGATTTCTATATCCGATATTTGTTCTTCCTCATCGTCCTGTATCGTGCAACAATGTTTTTCTAATATGGAGTCCTCCCATTCCATCCAATCCTTGTATTTATATACTTCTTTTTCTTTTGATGGTGTGGAATGGGGTTGTGGTAGCGGTATTTTCTCCTCTTCTATTGGGTTGAAGATAATTGCCTTTATTCTCGCGAGCGCAGTTTGTATTTGGAAGTTTTTGCTGAAAAATGAAAAAGTTTAGATGAAGTTGGTGGTCAGTTCTATTCATTTTCTGGTCCCTACTCTTCTCTCCTGATCAATGTACCAAGTTCCTACCACCGGGCAGAAGGTCTAGTATAGCAATTGAATATATAGCTAATCACCATATTCATAGTTTCCTTCCCAGTGATACTTGCATCTTTCTAGGTGTTTCTTAGGAGGAATATCGCCTTCATAGGGAGGAATGTCTTCGTAGTCCCCCACCTCTGATAGAAATCTTGCTTTTATTAGGGTCTTAAACATGTCCCATTTCTTTATGGTTTGTTTGTGCATATTATACCAACATGTTGCAGAGCAGGTAAGGGTATGTGATAGTCTAGCCAGCATGTCTGCTTCATTAGGGATGGTTCTCTCAATTTTGTTAATATAGGGTAGTAGTTTGCCTATCCCAGAGTATTTGGGTAGCTTAACCTAGGTAATTTGAAAAATAAGATAGATTGTGCGAGAGTTCCCTTTATTATTTCTTTCTTCCTTTCTGGCAGTATCGTACATGTCTTGTGCTAAACTAGTCTGTACCAGTTGTGTTTTCCTTATCATGAATATTTTTTGAGAGCCAAAAATCTCCAAGAATACACCTCTTGATTATCTTGTATCCATGCTTCTAACACTGCTTCGTTATCAGTACTACCTTCAACATCTTCTACTCCCAGTTCTCCTTCCAAATTGGGTTCTTCTGGAGCTTCATCTGCTGGTATGGTTATGGTGTTGATTGTCCGGTCATTATCTTTGGACTCTTAGATACATTCACTTCTTCTATATAGGGTCCTCTGAGCTTCCTCCCTAGATCTATGTGGACCACTCTCTTATCATCTGCAAAGGATATTTCCTCTTCCTAGGCATCTATGATTCATTTAGAATCTACAAACCACCTTAGCCCTAAGAGTGCATGAAATGAGTCAAATGTCTCCTTCATAGTGACCACCTTGAAATCGACAGATTATTTTACTCCCTTTACATTCACTTCCACACTTTTCCAAGTACCCATTATTTTCATTCCGGTACCGTCCGCTAAGCTAATGTTGTAGGGAGTTGGTTCTAGTGTCGGTTTGCCCAGATATTCCCAAATTCTCTTAGTGATTAAATTAACATCTAACCCCAGATCGACCATGACCTTGGGGATCTTCTTCTGGAGAATCTAGAGTTCAATCATAATTGGTCTCAATTTCCAATGTTTCCCCACAGTTCTGACTTGTGGTATGGTTCTCTTGTTCCAGTATTTGTTAAGCTATGTTAATTTGGTAAGTAGGTCTTGCTACCCTACTAGTTTTACGAATTATTTAAGGACCTTTACTTCTTGTTTTGTAAAATAGTTGTTCTCTAATTTTTCTTTCTCTTGTTCTTGCTCTAGAATTCTTTTAGTTTGTTTTACTATTTGGTCATGTTGTTCCTTTGTGGGGTGGAATTCCCCTTCTTCTCTAGAGATGTCTATTGGCAAGAGACACTATATGGACTCATGATTGTTGTCATTGATGGCAACAAAGGTTATCCCACACATCCACAAGACATGATAGGTCCTCTCCGGAAGTCAGGTTGAAGAAGTGTTAAGGTCCGGTAAGTAGGAACAAAGCAGTCAGTAAGGTCTGACAGACAGGTCCGGATCTCTCAGTAGAAGTATCACAGTGAAGTGTGGATCTAGGGAAGTCAAGAGGAGTATCTTGACTAGTATATTCCAAGGTTTGAGCCTCCGGTGTGGAAAGGATAAAGAGATATGAATGCTTGAGTGTCGGGTTTCCAAGTGACAGTGTGAATAGAGGAAGAACTGACTGGCAGAACATTAGACATTATACCGGATGTGTTACTGATGATGGAAAAGGTTCTTAAGGCATAAGTTATGTTTGGTCGACATGATTGATGACTTCTACAAGTATATGCTTGATCTGCATTACTTGGTGTGCAAGGATTCAGCTGACAGATCAGAGTTTGAGAAAATTATTAACTATTCTGGATGCCGACTAGAAAGGTGATGAAATCACTTGTGCAAATATATATACAGGATTGATTTAGATGTGAATGTGTGTGTGGTGTATTGTGTAGTACGAAGAAAAGTAGTTGTCCTGAGTAAAAATAGAAAGGAAGGTCTGGTATGTGAAAGGAAAGCAGCACAAAAGAACAGGAAAGATGAAGTGCAGCAGATCAGTGTACTGAGCCTAACCAGAAATGAACTCCAACATATGTTGATGCTCCTCATTAGTTCAAGTATGATATTACACTCTTTATAAATTGTAGACAGTGTGTCTCTTGTAGGCAGTGTGCCTTTTGTGAGCAGTATGCTCGGGCAGTGAGCCCTAATTGGCAAGTGCCATTTTGTATTTCCATTCTTCTAACAGAGAATACAATCTTGGGTTAATCACCCCATAGTTTTTTCCCTTAACATGGTTTCCACGTCAAAAATATTGTGTCATGTGTATTTCCATTTCATGGTTATGTTTGCTTAATTGAATTAATGCTGCATTGATTATTAAGAAAGTTTAGAAAGTAGAAATTATTAGGATAACTGATTCACCCCCCCTCTCAGTTATCAACAATTGGTATCAGAGCCAAGTTCCTCCTAACAAAGTCTAACAGCTTGAGGAAGATCTGGGAATTCAAATGGATGTATATGGGTTAAGGGAGCAACTCAAGACTGCCCTTGATGATCTTGAGCAGTCCAACTCTAAAGTCAATGAATTAAAGGAAAGACTCAAACAGGCTGATGATTTCATGAGAGAATTAAAAGACAAATTAAGTCTCTCTATGAAAAAGAGAAAGGAGCTACTTTAGCAATTGGCAAGTCAAGGTGAAGCCAATGATACAAATGAAGATCTAAAGGAGAAAACCAAGTTATGTGAAAAGTTATCAAAAGAAATCATTATGGTAAGACATGAAATGGAATCAGGAGTTATGAAGTTTACCCAAGAGGTTAAAGAGAAAAGAAAAACCGAAGATGATCTAAGACAATCCCTCAAGGAGAATTTAGAAGATTGCCACAAGATGGATAGAATTATCAGATATCTTGAATCTGATCTTGAAGATGCTAAAGATAATGAAGAAAAACTTGAGGATCAAATTATCTCTCTTAAAAAGGATCTTCAAACAACAAATGAATATAAAGAGAAATTCAAGATAAGTTCTGCTCAACTTGAAGTTCTTCTTGAAAGTCAAAAGAGGGTAGATGACAAGTGTGGTTTGGGATATGAGAAAGGAGAAAGCTCTGGATCTGGTCAGAAGAATTTTAGATCAGAAAATCTAAGAAACAGGCCTCGAAGACCTCCGGTAAGACAGCCTAATGCTCAAAGAGATCCATCCTTCAATGGATATTGCCACAACTGCAATAACTTTGGTCATAGAGCTAATCAGTGCAGAAAGAGAATGAATTAGACTAATACATCCTTCTCTGGACAGTGTTTTAACTGCAAAAGGTATGGTCACAAATCTCATGAATGCAGAAATATGCAGATGAACAATTCATTCAATGGTAGATGCTTTGCATGCAATAGAATGGGTCACATGGCTAATTAATGCAGATCAAGAGGATATCAATCAAATACACAAAGAAATGTTGTTTGCCAAACTTGCAATAGATCTGGTCATATTGCAAAATTCTGTAGAGGCAAGAATCAGGACAGAAGAGGTTCGGTATATCATAATCAGAATCAAGATAAGGGAAAACAAAAGGTGAATGTGGATGAAGTTCCAAGTGAGATGAACAAGATTTGGGTGAAGAAAAGTATAGAGAATGTAGGGGATGGATGCGCACCAGACTCTAGTGCTGATATTCCTTCCGGGAATTAAAAAGTGAGCTCTGGCTCAGGGGGAGACACAAAGAAAACCTTGTTCCCCCAGCCAGTCAATTGGTGCCAGAACTGGCACAAGGAGAGTTGCGAATTAAAGGGTTCCTAAAGAAACATCTAAAAGGGTTATGGTAAAGATTTGAGAGATCCACAAGAAGATTTAAAGAATCTAATCCTTCCAGAATTGATCCGGTAGAACAGTCTTCCGGTAAAAATAGATTCTTTACAAGTTTGGTCTGGTATGATTCAAACTATGGAGTCTTGATCTGCGGATAGATCAAATGATTAGTGAAAGGAAGATAGATCATCACTACTCTCCAAGAATAACTTCAAAATCTATCTTAGTGATTCGGAAAGGTTATGTCTCCGAATAAGACAAACAAGGCAAATCGGAATGAATTAGGTTGCGCATTTATTGCAGGATGAAAATTAGGGCTTCTAAGAAATAAAAGAGTTCATTCGTTCGTCTTTTACACATTTGCACTTAAGAAGAAAAGAAACAGGAGCTCTGCATCAAGTGGTCTCAACTCCCAAGGATCAGCCATTAAAATCATTTCATTCAGATTATCAAATCCAGCTCCTTCAGCGAACCCTTGATACGGAAAAGGTATTTTTCATTACTGAATTTCTCATTGTAAAACCTTTTTAGAAATGGCTACTTTGAATGTTTTGAAGATCTCTGATAGACCTCGTCCTAAATTTAAGAAGCATCCATATAAATCTCTAGAAGTTGATCCCCTAGGTGCCTTTTCAAGCATTCCGCATGGGGTTCTGCATGTAGAAGATGTTAGGGTTTACATTCATGCAAACCTTGAAGAATTTGGGGATTCAAAGTTAATGAATATCTATCATAAGCAGTTAATAGATGATTCCTTTGAGATCAAACCTTAGTATAAAGCCATCCGAGAAAAGCATTTTGCATAGTGCATTCATTTCCCCTGTTTTGAAGAAGATGTATGGGTCCAGTACATTTTGAGTAGAATACACGATAACTTCATATGGTTAAATGGACCATTCAAAATCACAAAAGATGCCATTAAGGTAGTTACCAGATTGCACTCATCCGGTGGGATACTTGTTCTTAAATCTGTTAAAAATCAAACTGTGAGTGAGGCTACCAGATCAAGGTTTGATAAAAGGGCAATGACAATTGAGGATATCATTGATCCGGATGTCAAGTTTGCATCCATGATCATTGGCTACAAAATATATCATTCTAGCAGGGAGAATTCAGTACTTGGAACTGCTATCTATACTACCTATGAAATGTTGAAAAAGAATGTTGATTATGATCTCTATGAACTCCTTCTGAACCAACTTCTAGAAAATCTCTAGAAGATAAAGAAAGACAAGAAGAACTCCTTCAAATATGGTGGCTTGATACTCTGTTTGTTTTTCTATTTTATGAATGAACTACCTGGATCTAGTGGCTGGATATGGCAAAATGACAGACCGGTTGCCATACAAATCAGGGATTATCTGCATGGACTTGGTGATGTTAAGGCACAGAATACAACACTCTGGGGTTATTTCAAGAACTTTCAGAGTATGATGCAAGCAAGAGAAAGAATCCCCAAGCTCTAGTTGAAAATTATAAGGATACTATTTACTTCATGGTAGAAACTGATCAGTGCCTTATGGAGGCAGTAGAACCAAGAATAGTATGGATCATGCCGATGGGGTATGAAGTTGATAAGAAAATTGTTGAGTTGCATGTTGAACACATGCTAAGTTAGCTAAAAGATCCCAAGGCAGAAAGGTTTGGAACTTTGAGGAGCTAAGTGTAAAGATTCATGTGGAACTCAGACAACCAGAGATCAAAAGAAAGGTGAGAAAAGAAGTTGAAGATGTTGCCAAAGGCTTTGGCATCTCAAAGGAAAGTGAGGAAAGTGTTTCGGCAAAATCTTCCACCTGGACCAGATCATCAAAGAGATCTGCACCTACCCCTGTCAAAAGCTCAAGGTCATCAAAACTGGAAGCACAATCATCCGGCAGAGGAGAGAAAAGATCAAAGACAAAAGCCACAAGGGCTTATGCTAGTCAAAGGGATGAAGAAGAGACTAAATCTGATGAATAAATCAGGAAAATGAAGAAAAAGAAGAAAACATCCGGTGAAACCTCTATCGGTCAAGAGGAAGAAGAAAAGACAGAGGAATATATTGAAAAACCCACTCTTCTCATTAATGACATAATTAAATAAGTCACAGTGGACCGAAATCTTCAGCCAATGGTTGAGTTCTATGATGATTATGGTGAAGCAGATCAGAAGATATTGCAAGATGCCACAGTCAGGTACCTAAATATCTACAACAAAACATTTATTGAAATTATATCTCTGATCCCCAAAAGCTTGGAGAAGGAACTAGAAATAAGAAAGAACAATGCCCAAGCCAAAGACCTAGAAATCCAGGAACAGATAGCAATTCAACTATATCCTTCAATCGATCCCAAGAAAATGAATATGGTATTCAAAGATTGTAACGATGAGTTCAGGAGCAAAGCAAGGATGAATCAACTTATGCTCGGAGAGACTGATAAAGTTGTAAAAGAGACAGAAGAGATCCTCCGGAATGCATTCAAAAGATTCAACATTCCAATTATAGAGGACTTGGGTACTGATCCCTTGACTACAAGTGTTGTAAAAGAGTCTACTGAGAAAATGACAGAAGAGGTAATGAATACTGGTGCAGAAACAGCTAAGGACTTGGAATCCTTTGCTCCGGAAGAGGTGGCCCATGAACAAACTAACATTTCTCCTCTGGTTTCCCCTGTTGACTTTGGATCTAAAGAAGAAGAAATAATAAAGGAGAACGAAAAAGAGGTGAAAAGTAAAGAAGGAAGTCAAGTTGAAAAGAACATAAGTGACACTGCAGAAGAGAAAAAGAATCTGTATCTGGCAAGAGACACTGCAGAATCTGTCAAGGACTTCTTGACAAAAGCAACTAATGAGATGGATGAACCAGAATTACTAAAAGGGCCATTAGATTCTGACTCTCTATCTTTGGTACAAACAATGAAGATAGCTTCATTTGCAAATGCGAAGGTCAAAGAGAAACTACTGAAATCTCACATGGAAGACTGTGAGCTTATAGAGGTAGCATCCAGAGTGTTGGAAAAGATCATGCCATCTTTTCAGAAGGATCCCACAGCCTCCTCTTCCGGTAATCTCAAAACTCTAGTCAATAGTGTTAGCACACATTTTGATTCTTTAGAGAAATCAGCTGAGGAGAAGGTCAAGAAAGAGTTTTTGGATAAAAGATTCTCTGAGCTGCAAGGGATAATTTCAAATGATAGAAGAGTTATGGGTATTGGGATAAAAAGTTTAGAAAATGTCCTTAAGGATGGAGGTGATGTATACAAATTTTGTATATCCTGGTCTAAAACAACAGTGGAGATTGAGAAGAAAATGAAAGAACAAGAGGATAAACTGATAAAACTTTCTCAAAATTTTGATCCACTTACTACATCCATAATAAATCAAGAATGTCAAATGGTTGTAGTTTTGAATGAAATTAAGAAGCTTGAAAAGAGAAGAAAAACAAAATCAGTAGGTTGAGTGAGCTCAGAGGGATAATTGTCCCTAAGTTAGAGGCCATGCATGAGGCCATAAACGAAGCTCAAATCACAGCCCATACCAATGATCCAATAGATCTAAAAAGGGCAGATGCATTTGTATTCCTGTTGAGCGGTCATATATCAATTTTGGATAGAATGAAGTAAAGTTGGGCTACAGAATTCATTCAGTTAAAAACAACTTTTGCAGACATACTTCAGTATATGTAAGTAAGCCATATGTATATACTTATGCGGACAAGTATAGTTAAAATTTTGAAAATTTTGATGTGCGAACCCTACCCTTTGCCATTGATGTCAAATGGGGAGTGAGGAGTAGTGAAAAATGAGGAATCCAACTAAGGGGGAGCTTCGGTAAATGTACATAGAGATAGAGCATTAGCCAAGGGGAGTATAGTGTGACACTTAGTCATTTTTCACTAAGTGTTGCCATCAATGTCAAAGGGGGAGATTGTTGGAAAGAGACACTATATGGACTCATGATTGTTGTCATTGATGGCAACAAAGGTTATCCCACACATCTGCAAGACATGATAGGTCCTCTCCGGAAGTCAGGTTGAAGAAGTGTTAAGGTCCGGTAAGCAGGAACAGAGCAGTCAGTAAGGTCCGACAGACAGGTCCGGATCTCTCAATAGAAGTATCGCAGTGAAGTGTGGATCTGGGGAAGTCAAGAGGAGTATCTTAACTGGTATATTCCAAGGTTTGAGCCTCCGGTGTGGAAAGGATAAAGAGATATGAATGCTTGAGTGTCGGGTTCCCAAGTGACAGTGTGAATAGAGGAAGAACTGACTGGCAGAACATCAGACATTATACCGGATGTGTTACTGATGATGGAAAAGGTTCTTAAGGCATAAGTTATGTTTGGCCAACATGATTGATGACTTCTACAAGTATATGCTTGATCCGCATTACGTGGTGTGCAAGGATTCAGCCGACAGATCAGAGTTTGAGAAAATTATTAACTGTTCTAGATGCTGACTAGAAAGGTGATGAAATCACTTGTGCGGATATATATACAGGATTGATTTAGATGTGAATGTGTGTGTGGTGTATTGTGTAGTGCGAAGAAAAGCAGTAGTCCTGAGTAAAAGTAGAAAGGAAGGTCCGGTATGTGAAAGGAAAGCAGCACAAAAGAAGAGGAAAGATGAAGTGCAACAGATCAGTGTACTGAGTCTAACCGGAGCTGAACTCCAGCATATGTTGATGCTCCTCATCAGTTCAAGTATGATATTACACTCTTTATAAATTGTAGATAGTGTGTCTCTTGTAGGTAGTGTGCCTTTTGTGAGCAGTATGCTTGGGCAGTGAGCCCTAATTGGCAAGTGCCATTTTGTATTTCCATTCTTCTAACAGAGAATACAATCTTGGGTTAATCACCCCATGGTTTTTTCCCTTAACAGGGTTTCCACGTCAAAAATATTATGTCATGTGTATTTCCATTCCATGGTTATGTTTGCTTAATTGAATTAATGCTGCATTGATTACTAAGAAAGTTCAGAAAGCAGAAATTATTAGGATAACTGATTCACCCCCCCTCTCAGTTATCAACAATGTCTTCTTCTTTTGAAGTCACAGTATTTGTTCTTCCAGTATCTGTGCCTTTCTTGTTACCATGACGGCTTTGCCCTTTTTCTTGGGTCTAGCCTCTATGTAATATTCTTCTCTAGTACTATCTTCTCTTGTTATATATCCATTGTTCTTTCCCGTCTTTTAGCATTGTTTGGTACCTCCTTCCAGATCTTTGGGTGTTTTACAGAGGAGTTTGGCTCCTCTTGCGGTATTTAAGTCTTGTTGCTGGTCTTTGTTAGTTTGTGCATTGTTGTAATGTTGGCGCGCTTTCTCGTAGTTGAATGATCATGATCTTCTTCACCACAAAATTTGCATTATTTCCTCTTTTCTCCCTAGCATTCTATAGCAAAGTATCTTGGCTTGCCACAATTAAAGCAAGTCACATCCACTCTTCTTCCTCTTCCTCGTCCAAGACCTCTTACTCCCCAGTATGGGCCATTATCATTATAAACTCCAAGCCTTTGGATGGTGTTAGTATTTCTTTTATTTTGCCATGGTGGGACTCTATACTGTGCTCTGGTGCATATAACAGTCTTTCCACCAGCCCTTTTACGTATGCCATCTCGCGGTCATGGTCTGGTTCTTCATTTATCCCGAACTTGTTGGATGGGCATTCTGTCGTTTTGTGGATGTCCCATTCTCCGCACACCCCACATTAGACCAAATTTGGCTTCCTAACGGTGTGGAGATCCACCCTTAGAAAATTTGCCTTCTTTTCCCCTATTTCCATTGGACATTCATTCCAAAGGTGGCCTTCTCTACGGCAGTAGGAGCACCAAATATTAGGCCTTTGCAAACCGATTTCTCGTTTCATGAGTTCTTGTCTTAATTGCAACTGATCCATTTCCAATTGTAATTTTTCCATCTTCCTATTTTGTTTTTCCTTCTCCATTCTTCTCCAGGACTGACCTTCTATTCGACATTCTAATGCAATTAGTTCTAAATATGAGCCAAAATTCCTGTCATCCAAGGCCATTCTCAATTCCAGAATTATGGCTGAAAGGAACCATTCTCTTTTTTGTTTGTCATTCAGTGGTTTGTCTAGTCACTGGACTACTTCCTTGAACCTTTTGTTAAACTCTAAGATAGATTCATCATCCCTTCAATTCTCTTAGCTTACTCATTCCTTCCATTGGGAGTTCTAGATTGTCAAAGTTTTCTAGAAAGACCTGTTTTACCTCGTCCCAGGATTTATTGTTCTAGGGGTATGCTTTCCGGTATCATTTTAGTGGTTCTTCTCTTAGGGAACCAATGAAATCAAATAGCTTTGTACTATCCCTTTGTTCATTTCAGCTCTACCATAAGTTTCTAGCAAGAAGATATGTTTCGCAACGTTACTAGTATCCCTCTCAAAGACTGGCATCTTCTTCATCGTGGCCATGTCTTCTTTTGATGAACCTTCTTCTGGGCTTGTGGCACCGCTTCTCTGATTGCTAAATATGGAATTGTATTCGGTATCACTTTCTGTCCTTCCGTAGTTGATTTGTCCTTCTATAGTTCTCCACTCAATCGATTGATTGCTACCTTCTATGATGTCTCAAGTCACTGTGTAGGTTGTCCATAGTTTTGGTCTCTTACCTTCTTCTCTTTCTTCATCTATTTCTATGTGTGTTATATCTAGATTAAGGGGTGATTCCTAGTCTAGGGGTGACGTCTGTTCTTCATATCTTTTCAATTGTGAATGCTTCTTTTCATCGGTGATTGAACTTATCTTAGGTTTAACTAACAACTCCTCAGGGTTAGGTCCCATCATTTCTCCTTGTTTGTTTGTGGTATCTTTGGCTTCCAATTCTTGTCCTCCTTTTCTCCTATTCTTGGCTGCACCCATGTTGGTGCACTCCCCTCGCTTCCTTAGGATCTCCTCTGCCATTCTCTTCGCTTGTTCTATCTCCCTTCTTTCCATTTCTCTTTTTTGGTACCTTTCTTCCCTTTCCTGGGCTTGTTTCAGTTTTCTTTCTTTCGCATCCATTTTTGTTCCTAATAAGATGATTTCAGATATCTCTCTCTTCTTTTTTGTTTTCCCTATTCCCATATATGTCCTTGGTCTAGATATCTTTTCCTCTATATCATGGTTTTGAAGGAATCTTTTGAACATTCACATCTTTTCAAGGATCTCTGGGATCCTCCCTCCTTTCCATTCATCATCCCTTAACGGCCTACCCCCCTCTCATAGAGGTAGCCTTAGGATTTGACAAAGAATTTGTCCTGCCAACTTTCCTACTTCTTTTAGGCTTCTGATTTCTTCATTGTTCTCTCCAGGGTCTCGGTAATAGAACCAATGTTGGCAAGAGAAATGGAGCCGGTATAGTCCGGATATCTGTACCCCAATACTTCTTGAGTAGTCTATTTATATCCCAGAGGACACAATAAGAGAACTAAGCACATGTGGTAGGAATCAATAAAGCCTACATGACATACGATACCATATTAACAAAAGAAAATACTCATTCATTCATATCACACATATTTCCCTTATAACTCCTTTCATCTATATATATCTTGTTATAACAGATACAAAAGGGCAGGTCTAGTCTTTGCTCCAGTACCAGTTCATATTATATTATCCTATATTACATTCTCCTATTACATATGGTATATATACATGTGTTTCTTTGAAATAACATAACCCTTACTAACACCTCATGTCTCCTCCCAGTATCGTGGTCCTATTTCGGTACTCTGCGGTATGCTCTATTCTGGTCCTTCACCTGATAATAATTGTTTCCACCTCCACAATAGCAATGATGAGATCTCAAAGAGTGCATACCCTAGGAGGGTAGAGGCAAATATGAAGTAGAATGGAATGCTAGAACAAAGCATGAAGGAAAGAAGTCACCATGAGCATGGAAATCCTAGCATGCTTGATGCAGCATCACAACTTGAGTCAAGAAGTTGGTGTAGCCCAAAGAAGTAGAAAGATTTTCACAAGACTTGCAATAAGTTAGTGCCGTAACAATAATCCACCATAGAGAGCTTTAGAGAAAAGCAGAGAGCATCGGAGAGAAGAAGAAAGAGTGCAAAATTGCCTAGATTGCTTACATGTTCAAATGAATAAACTAACTTGCTTTTATATGCATTCCCACTCATCAACGACGAATAAAACCAAATGGGGCTGACACGAGGAACCACTTAAGATGTCTTAAGCCGACATACCTTTAAATTGGGTTTGGGCTAAATGAGGGACCAGAGCGCTTAGGCACCCTTATCCTTTAGCCCCAAAAACTCTGGCACAAGTCCCTTTAAGTGTGCTTTGGTCGGCCTCATTGTTATTTTGTCGGGTTTTATCATCAAGATCGAGAATTAATCGTTTAATGTTCAAAAAGGTGTTAAAATAGGTCTTGATTAACAAGTGCAAACATTTTAGGTCCACCAAGGTTCTAGATTAGGTGTAAAATGCTAGTGTACACATTTTGCGACGTAACAATACTATCTCAATCCCATCACCACTCATCCACTTAAATTGATTGGAATCCTTATATCTCTCATTCGATAGCCTAGATTAGATTTGTGGGTGCATAATTGACTCAAGTAATTTATGCACTTGTAGATCTTAACCTTCAATTTTTAAATTCAAATTTCAAATTTAAAACTTTTTGACTCCCTCCTAACCATTGTGAACCAACCTAGTGGATGTTTGCGTGATATGTTGTATTTAAAGACAAAGATTCATTCATTTGAAATCATGATAGGAAGACTAGATTAATGTAGGACATGTAAAAGGATATAGAAGAACAATCACATTGAAGCACCATAGTAAAATTATTATATTAACATTGCATCATCATTCAATCATTATTTCAAAACTATTGAAACCATTCTCTTAAAAACTTGACTAAAAAGAACATGACTGCTTAATAAGTTCTCAAACTGTTATATCTAAATTGATTGTTTTTTTAATTACTTCAATTAATCAATAAGTAATTAACATGTATTAACTAAGAGATGTCTTATCCCTTAAAGAGATTTAAAAGCTTAATATTACGTTAATTAAAAGAAAAACTAGGGCTTTGATAATATCTCCGTTGAAACACATTAAACACTTAGGTTTATTGTCTTTCTCAACTGCACATCTGCCCTGAATAACATTCAACAGAGAAGAGAGGAAGAAATAAGAGATGAAGATGGCGCTGCAGAAATGCCTCTTCAAACACACGCAGGTAACAACACACCCATTTTCACTCTTCCTTTTAAATGCCTTCCCTCTCTCTTTCTCTCTCTCTCTCTCTCAACACACTCGTATCCACAGACATTGAGAGGGTTATACACTTTAATAAATCCATCAATGCCCTCTGTAAATCGGGTAACACAAACAAGGCCTGGGACCTTTTACATTCAGCCATTACTAAACGCCTTCCTCTTGATGTCGTATCCTTTAGCACGCTTTTGGGTGCCCTTGGGCATTCTGGTGATTTCTGTAGAATCTCCTCACTTCTTGCTGAAATGGAAGAGATGGATATTCATCCAAATGCCATCACTTATAATATCCTCATAAAGGCTTTGTGTAAGCGGGATCATATTGAGGAAGCACTTGAGCTCTTTCACAGAATGAGGCATGCTCATTGTTTTCCTAATATTGTTACATACAGCACCCTGATTGATGGAATCTGCAAAATAGGTAGCGTAGATGAAGCTTTTGTTTTATTTGCGGAGATGATACAAGCTAGCATTTCTCCTGATATTATTACATGCAATACCCTCATTAATGGTCTCTGCAAGGTGGGTAGGGTAGATGAAGCTCTCAGGTTAGTAGCTGGAATGAGACATGTTCTTTGTTCTCCAGATACTGTTACATACAACATCCTGATTGATGGTCTCTGCAAAGTAGAAAGAGTAAATGAAGCTCTGGCATTCGTGTGTAAAATGATAAAACATGGCTATTTAACTAACAGCTACACTTATACTTGCCTAATAAATGGCTTTTGCAAGGCTGGAAAAATAGATGAAGCCTACAATCTGTTTGTACAAATGATGGAGTCCGGTCCTTTTCCTACTGAAGTGACATTTAATTCAATTATTGACGGACTGTGCGATGAAGGTAGGATAGACAAGGCTTGGGATTGTTTTCATAACATGTCCACAAAGGGTTTGCAGCCAAATGTGATTACTTATAGTTCTTTGATACACAGTCTATGTAAATTGCATGAGATGGAAAAGGCTCAAAAGTTGTTTAAAGAGATGTCAAGAAAAGGCTGCTCTCCAAATGTTATTACGTACAACTTTATGATTGCTGGTTTTTGTCAGAATAACAAGGCAAGGGAAGCATTCACACTACTTTGTGAAATGGAAGACAAGGGATGTCTTCCTAATATGATCACATATAATATTCTGATAGGTGCATTTTGTAAGACAGGGGAGTTGAACAGGGTATGGGAAATGTTAAATGAAATGGAAAAAAGAGATTTCAAACCTAATGAAGTAACATTCAACACAATCATTGACGGTCTGTGTAAAACAGGTGATCTTGCTAGCACACATGTATTGATGAATAAGATACTCGATGAGGGAATGGCTCCTAATTCGGTTATTTACACTTGTTTGATTTGTGGACATTGTAAAATTGGTGAAATGGATGAGGCTATCATGTTGTTTGAAAACATGAAAATGGTCAGCATCACTCCAGATGTTGTAACGTATAATATATTGATTGACGCATTTTGCAAAGAAGACAAAGTTGTCATTGCTTTCTCATTGTTGGATGAGATGAGAGCAAAGGGTTTGCTTCCAAATGTCATCTCATACAACACAATATTTTGCAGTGTCTGCAAAACACGTGACTTGGAAAAAACTTTTCTTTTGATAGATCAAATGAAGAAACAAGGCTGTGCTCCAAATCATACCACTGTTCAAATGCTCCAGTGGCTAGTTGATGTTGGCCAAATTGAAAAATTAGAAGACTTTGTAAATGATGGTGCTTTTTAATTTCTAAGTGACCATAACTCTTATGTATTAATGAGTGCTTTGGTGACAGCAAGAAAATTCACAGAAGTAGTCATCTCAGTGTTACTTATAAAGTTACATTATAAACCAAGCTTTTGTGAAGGAAGTTACCTAGAACATGTTTTTTTTGCTTTCCCAAAGTCTAGTCATGTACGATAGATCGGTATTAAGCATAACTAGATGGTTCTTTCCAGTATTGAAGATTGCTTTTTGTTGACAGGTTGACATTGCGTGCAATTTCTAGATTGCACTTAATATTTTCAGTTTAGTATAACAAACATTACTCTTGTAGGGATACTTGTATGGGTGTCTGTTACTTGTAGCCATAGCTGAACTGTATTAAAGCAAAGGTATGAGCTGTGGAAGTCCAGAATTGTCATATCTGGCACGGTATTGACTTACTAAACATGGCTTTAGGACAGTAAAGATACTTATAACTGGAAATAGTCTATCTTCAGAGAACCAACTGAAAATCAAATAACTGCAGGGGACTGATCTGGGTCATCTGACGGTAGAAACCACATGACAACAGTCAATAATTTGTACTTCTTGCTAGGGCTGGGTTTTTTTTTTACTCTTCTTTATCTAAACCCTGATTCATAGATCCGAGTGAATCTGGCATTGGGAATTTTTATTCTATCCAACAGCAAGCGTGTTTCTTCATAGTAATATTACATAATACTGTTGGCTACGTGTGAAGCCAAGTTCCTTTGTAACGGTTGGATGGAGATTATCAGAGAATATGCTGTGTAAGACTGCAGCGTCAGTCTTTCTTCGTAACTGTAGTTTCTTGAAACCGTTAGACTTCCACGGTGAAAGCTATATACTATTGGCATCTTCCTTGAATGGAGTAAGAGAGTTAGATGAAATTAGAGAGTGTGTCTATATGCTGAATGCATATGTAAAACAGAGATTTAATAAAAGTGATTTCCCCTGTTCGTTGTGGATGTAGCCAGACATTCTGGCGAACCACGTTAAATTCTGTGTTTATTTTTCTGTGTAATACTCATATTATTTCTGCTCTGTTTTTGTACATTTCTTTCTTTTGTTCTATGTTTTTAATCAACAATTGGTATTAGAGCTTTGGTGAAGCAGCTCGGTGGTGAAGCTGGTGAAGAATTTTTTGGAAGAATGGACGAAGCAGTTATGGAAGAGAGTTCCAACTGGGATGATTGGGTTCAAGCTCTCATGTCTATGTGCCATGGCCATGAAGAGAGTCATGATGAAGTGGGAGCTATTCATCAGATGTTTTTGGATGAATTAAATGATGAAGCTGATTCTATTATTGAGGAGTTTCTTGGCGTGATGGAATCTGGGAGTGACATGAAGCAGATGCAAGAAATAAAAAGTGCTGTGGCTCAGTCCGGAGAAGACAAAGAGGTAGAAGAAATATTTTATTTTGCTTCTAATGAAGTTTCTTTTTTCAAATTGCAGCAGGAGGTAGAAGATTCAAACACAATGTGTTTGAGGAATGGTTATAGTACTCAGTCTGTAAGAAAAAAGGTTAGATTTGATTTACCAACCGAAACTCTATCTACTTCTTTTGAGTCTACCAATGATTCCCTCTCAGATCTCTTTCCAGCTCCTGTTTGTTTGGCTGCTCCTGTCATGGGCAGAATGGAGAAGGAAACCAGAAGCAAGGGTTCTCTTAAAGAGAGTTAGATGAAATTAGAGAGTGTCTATATGCTGATTGCATATGTAAAACAGAGATTTAATAAAGTGATTTCCCCTGTTCGTTGTGGATGTAGCCAGACATTCTGGTGTTCTGTGTGTTTATTTTTCTGTGTAATACTCATATTATTTCTGCTCTGTTTTTGTACATTTCTTTATTTTGTTCTGTGTTTTTAATCAACAAATACTAAATAGTTAATACCCAACCTGCTTCATCCTCTTTATTTGAAAAGAAATATATGAAATTGTGAACTCTCACATTTTCCTGATCTAACTAGTTTTGGCTTTGGGGGGTCATATTTTCACTAATATTTACCATCATTGTCTTAATGATGGTTCTGGCTACGTGCTAGTCTCCAATACAGGAGCCAAATCACAGAATTGACATTTTTGAGTATGGCTTCTCATTAGACTCAAAAGATTATGATAATTAGTACTTCTCGGATAACATCTGTACAGCAGCCTTCTCACCAATCTTTTGTGTGGTGTATCTTTTGCTGTTTTCAACAACAGTTGTAAAAAATTATTAATTAGTATTCCATTATTCACCCTGAGGTGAAACAGATGGAAGTATTTGGTTCAGTAGCTCTATCAGTCTTGTCCTATGCATCTATTCTCCATCTCCAATCCTGATAGTAACCTTGTTATCTATTGCAAAAAATCATAATATTGATGGAGAAAGATGAATTGTAGACAATCATTAACATTCAAAATGATTGAACCCAGAATATTCCTTTTTGCTTATTCTTATTGAACATTTTCACACTTATATGTAGATGATTTAATGCAAGTTGACTAACTTATTTCACACTTACATGTAGATGATTTAATGCAACTTGGCTAACTTAACCCAGAATACATCTTGCTTACACGAACCCAATTGAGGTCTAGCAACTTTCAGCATGACTTTTCATAGCTTTTGTGATCTTTGCAAGAAAATAGAGTGCAATGTTCATGTCACACGAGAAACAATGACGGAAATCATATGATAGCTTTGGAGCACATCTTATACAAATCTTGTAATTTGGTTAGCAAAGCGCTTTGTTGGTATGAGAGCCTTGGATCATCCCTAACAAAAAACTTACACTCACATTTTTTTTTTTAAAATTTCATATAAGCGGCTTAAATTTCTATGTTGGTGTATTTTACACATTTAAGGAGAAATATCAGCCATTTTCAACTTTTCTGGATCTTCATTGCGGACATATAGGGTCAAAACAAGGTATTTTAATCTCAGCCTTTTTATCTTCTACTTCAAAAGTCATGCTACATATTTGTACTTGTTAGATATATGTTTGCTATGTCTCATTGCAGTTAAGGTAGATAAATATTTGTGATGACTCATTGACAGGTAATCACAGTCAATCATATTTTATAAATGCTTTACTATTTCTTCAGATTAGAATTAAAATTTTTAAACAAACCTATTATTAATATTTCTGTTTTGAGTTGATCGATATATATTAGAAGTGTTTTAACCTTTGGGTTTGTGAGGTTCGAACATGTAATGCTATATAATCATCAGAAGTTGACCTATATTGTAGAATCTAAGACACCTCAATAAATCTAAGCAAGATGTATTCTTACTTAATGAATATTGGCCTAGATGTAGCAAGGCTGCCTACCATAGAGAAGATCAAGTTTTGAATCTGGTGAGCTAGGCTGTCATGAAATTAAAAAGTAAAAAGATAAGTTCCCTCTGTAGATTAAAAGGGGTCCTAATAACCAATTTGAGATGAGAATGATGATGTGCATTACATTCAAAATTCTGAAGTGCTCTTCAATAAAAATGAGAGCTAAAAACATCACCGTGCCTGCAGGGCATGAACTGTGAACTGAAATAATGGGCAACATCCTTCAGTTTCAACTTAAATACCAATTTGAAACACAGTAACATGATATTTTACATATGTCCAGGCAAGCCTATGCGACAAATTGTTAAATGTATGACAATCAATTTCTATTTCATGCATAAGGAGTGATGGAGTACTCTAACCACTCCACTTGCAATGTAGGATTTGATTAAATGCCTCAGCAGAAACCTCAGCCATTATATCAACATTGTGTAAATACAAAAAAATATTGCTTTCTTTTATATACCAAGAATATAAAGAAAACACAAATCTAGCTTTTCTAGGAATGTGCAGAAATGAATGATGTTTTGTTTTAACTGTGTATAACTGCCCAAGAAAATGTTACATTCATGACCTAGACAACATACTAAGAGTTGGGTTTTAGATGTAGATAGCTTTGCTTATAAATAAGGTATTAAGAAATAAGAGGAAAGAGGAGTGTGCCCCTGATTTTGAAGGCTGAAAAGTTGCAGAAGGCTGGAGGATGAACTTGCAGACTGGTACAGAAAGTTGCAGTAGTCTCTGATTTGTCTTTGACATAGAAATACAGAGTTGCTATAGTGTCTTGAGCTAAAAACCAAAATGATCTGAAACAACAGAAACCAGCTTTGGAACATAGTCTAGAAGATTGCAGTGACAACTAGTTTGTAGTGCTGACATCAGTAGTGCGGTGGGAACCTTTGATTATACAACTGTCAAATTCTAGAAGTTAGACAGGGAAGTTGCACAATGGTTTTTAGATGCCCGTTGTGTTTGCAGATTTGGATTATGATGCTTATATAAAGAGAAAATCAGCTTGAACCTACATATTTGGGACATGAAAAATTGTTGGGACCATTTGGGAGCCTGCCTCAGCTAGGCCCTTGTTTGTTCTGTTTCAACCCTATTGCAATCTATGGAAGTTTGATGTGTGTGGGCTTAGCCTAGGGTGCTATGTGCAAGGCCAATAAACGTATATTTCAGAAACAATAAAAACCTATAATGATTTCTAATGTGTGTGTTCTGTCTTGTATGTGGAGGATTAGAGGAAGTGGGAAGCACCAAGTTGTGCCAAGGGTAGAGGAGGAAATAAGGATTTCAAGGTTGTAGAGAGGAACTAATGATGGGTACAAAAGTATTACTGAGTTTATAGAGAGAAATATATGGAAGAAGCAGAGGAAGAAAAATAAAAGGTTTGACAATTGATTGACTGTTTGAATGGCTAAGAGATTAGCTTTTATAAAAGATTTGAATAGGTCATTGGGAAAACAACAAAAAGCCAGGGAAGTTGGGTTTTGTCCAATGGAAGGCACAAACTTTGGATTTTGGTCATTGTATGGTAGGCTTGAAGAGCAAGGACGCTGTCATGATTGTGGTGGATACTAGTTCTATTGTGATTGCATTAGTGTCCAAGTAGGAACAAATTGAAATTGAAGTTTGCAAAATGTTTAAGTTAGAGAGGTGTAATCTAGCATTCTGGTGAGGGTAATAGGTTCAAGGAATATGTTGGATGAGTCCTAGAATATACTTGGGAATGGATGCTAAACTAAGTGCACAACATAGGGGAGAAATTGCAAAATAGGCAATTTCTAACTATACACATTGATATCTTTGTTATAGATATTTATTTGCTATAGCATGAATGTGTTTCATTATGTACTTGGAATGTGGCCAAATCAGGGTTCAAATGTGTACACTTTGAAAGTACAAATCAGGGTACACACAACAATACTAGCAATTAGTAGATTGTGCACAGAGTAGAATAACCTGGATATTTTTTTAACACTTTGAAAGTGGTTAAAGTTTATTGTAACATTCAAACTTGATAGGAAGGGGGGTATAAAATAAAAACAGCTTTACTAATTACGATGCCCTTGTTCATCAATTATTTTAATATTTATAAAATGGGGGTGGTAGCTACATCTGATTTAGGTCAAAGGAACATTTGACAATTAAGGGAATCACAATTTGGTGATACTTCTGGTTGCGGTGGGGATTCAGGAGATCCGACTCTTCCAAATGGCGTCTCCTTGGGTCTGTTGGGTGCACGGGGGCCTTCCTTTGCCATCGTGGTAGGCACAAGTGTTCTTGTTCGTCTAGTGTAGCAGGATGGAACTCACCCCCTTCCCTGTTCCCACACATCCCCTGTGGTGGTGTGTGGACAAGAAGTTATTGAAAATGAAGACCATTATGCCAGGCATGGCTTAGTTGGTAGGTTTAATGGTCTATGGCCCTCTCTCCCTAAATTGAATAAGTGGATTTCATAATTTTGGAGACCTATTGTCTAGGGTGATATTGATTTATTCCCTTGTGCAAGGGGTTTGTTCATTGCTGCATTTGCTTTTGTTGAGGTCAGGGACTCGATGCTTGATGGTAGGTTGTGGATATGGGGAGACCACTCCCTTTTGCTCAAACCTTGGACTCCTTTGTTTAATCCTATCTCATAACCTCTCAATATCAAACTAGTTTGGGTCAATATGTTTCTCTAGTTTTGGGAGGAGTCTTGCTATGAGGCCATTGGCAATGCTATTGGCTGTTACTTGAAGGTGGACAAAAATACGATCCTCATGGGACTCGGTACATATGCTCGCATCCTTGTGGATATTGATATCTTCAAGGCTCTTCATGGAGATATAGTATTGATGGTGGAGGATAGGCCATGGTCCTAGTTGCTCGACTATGAGGGTTTACCCTTCTGGTGCAGATGTTGCTTCACTGTTGGACATTTGGCTTCGAATTGCCCCCACTCTCGTCCTAAGGTTGGCATGACGTGGTAGCGGAATGCTCGTCCTGAACACTTAACAGTTAAAGACCTTGATTTGGAGGTGGGTTCTTCTTAGGATGACGAGTCCACTTTGGATGATGTTTCTTCTCCTGCGACAAATCACATGCTTGTGGTGGGGACCCTTGTGGTTGGTTCACTGGCTCCAGTTCAGGTGGATATCCCCCAGAGGCATGCTGCGATAGGATTCTGGCTCCTAGATTATCTTCGGACTAAAATCCTTCTTCGGCTTCTTTGAGTCTTCGGTCTCCCTCCTATTGAGAGACATCTTTGGTAGAGGCAAAATTAGAGGATATCCCTCTCCTAGATTTGATGAGTTTGTTAATGATGTAACTTGGACGTTGGTTCAAAGAAAGAAAAAAAGGCACCCTAAAATGGTGTTTGATTCCCATACTCGTGTGAAGGCGCTGAGGATCTCTAGGACTGGGTCAAGAGTTGTATAGCTTTTTGACCTGTTTGTTGCTTGTTTTGTTGGCCTGCGGTTAGCTTTGTAAAGGTGGTTGTTGTTGTGTTGTTAATTTTCTATTTTTGATAGGATTGGGCTTGCTTTGTCTTGCCTTTGGGCTATTTCTGTAAAGGGTTAGGACCCTTGTTTCATGCTTATCAAAAACATTTGACGTGGAAGTGCCTTTTTTTATCCAACTTTTCAATAGGTTTTATGCGTTGTCCAAAGAGAGATGATGTATTACGGATGTAAAATGTATTTATATGAAGTGTCGACCTTGGAACTTTTATATTAGAAGTGAGGTAATACCAACTTCTATATACTTAAAACACATTGTAGAAAATATTCCACTAATGTTCTTTTATAAGAAATGATGAAAATTGTGAACCTATTTTTCTTTTCCCTAAAAGGATGTTAAATTGAATGTTTAGAAAAAAACGATGGTGACATCTAAGGCTATATGCGAAATGCATTGTCTACCCTAAATTTAACGTGTGAAACCAGGTATGAAACATGGTTTGATGTAATTTCATTCAACTATTAATTGTTGGGGTGTATAAATAATGATAAACATATTGGAGCGAATCCCCGAGTAAATAAAGAAAAGTTGTTAATAATTTTTTTTCTTCCAATTATTGTGAATATTCAATGCATATACTACATATGATAGAGTATGTGTTATATATTTATTCTACTACATAGTACTTAATATATGTGCAAATTCAATTGGCTTTATTTGGAGATGCTCATAGATATGCTGAAGGAAAACATTGAAAGTGACAAATGCTTGGTGTACAAAATAGTGTAGATTCAATCCAATTAGTTTGAAAATAATTTACATTGTTCCATATACCAAGTATATTTGCCAGTTTAGGCGATTCCTATGTTGAAATGGTAAGGACTGTAGATGCAGAGACATAAAATAATAAATAAAACAATAAAAACAGAGACGCACAGTAGAGAAACTGCTACAGCAATAAAAAATCTTATTGATATTTCTTCTCATGTTATCTTCGGTTACAATCTACCTCTCTATTAATAGAGGTTTCTTAAACATATAAGGATGAGTAAACTAAACTTTAATGCCTAAACTCATGCAATCTAAAAATAAACTAACTAATCGAAGCTGCTAAAATCATGCAGTCTAACTTAGAGTTTTATTTCTTTTCTCCTCTCATGCACCAGAGAAATTACAAACTGAAGTTCTAACACTCTCTCTTAATTTCTATTAGTAACTACTTCAGCATTATTCAGAAACTGGTCTAAAAAAATATTTTGGGACCAGTAAAACTTATTCAAGCTGCTCTAGTAGCCTCCTAGCTGTAATCCAAGTTCCCAACATCGTTAGACACCATTTGCACATGAAGTGTCTCATTACCCTCTTAAAGGTATGATGCTGAACTTCTAGATTTCTGGATCTCCCCTGAACTATTGGACATCAATCCTCACTTGCATGTCTCATAACCCCAATGAGGTATAGTTTCTTCGATCCACAAGCATCTCGGACTATTGAACATCTATTTATCTTCTACTGCATCCTTCCCTGTCTTCGAAGTGTTGGCTTCTTCAAAATAGGACAAGTGCCTCATCTTCAATGAAATCATCATCACTATCAATATTTGGTGGTTCTTCAACAATGGCTATATTTGCTGATTCTTTCACTGTCCCTTTGAGAAGATCACTTGCACGAATTTTGCAATTAATTGCTATATGACTAATTTTTCTACAATAGTAACATTCGATCTCACTCTTACCTGACATTCTCCTTCCCATCCTTTTCTTTGAGTATAATGCAAGCTCCTGCTGAGTATCTCCTATTGGATCTCCTGTAGCTGCTCTCTTTTCTTCAACTAAGAGCACTGAAATCATGTCTTCTAAAGTTTCTGAAGGCATCTGACTGAGAGTAAAAATAACATTGCTATATTTGGAAGGCTTAACAAGATAGCTTTAGCATCCTCTTTATCTACCACAACATTGACTTCAGCTAGTTGTTTAATGAGAGATCTCATATTGTTTATGTGGTTAGACATGGTGATTTCATCACACATTTTGAAGCTAAATAATTGCAGTTTCAGAGAGAACTTTGCATTTGTTGCTTTTGCTCCAAACAATTTATTTAATTCATCCTAGATTCCTTTAGATGGTTTTTGTAGATCCACATGATGTAATTCTGAATCTGAAAGAGCGAGGCCAATAATGGACTTGGCTTTTTCATCTCTGCTTTCCCAATCAATCTTCCTTTTAGCATCTATTGGTACCACTTTCGTGCCATTCACTATACCCCACAAATTTTTGTTCATCAATTGCATTTGTATTTTCACATTCCATGTGTGAAAATTATGACCATTGAATTTATCTAGAGGTGTTTGCATTTTCAAAAAAAAAACTTCTGTAAAAAACAAGAAACAAAACTGTTTTTTCAGATAAAAATACCTTTGTAAAGAATTCATTGAGTGTATACTAGCAGCAACTCTTAAATGATACATCTTTAAAAAAAATGCGACAGATCTGCACCAGCAACAATCTACAGACTATAGACAATTTGCCTTTTCCTTCTTCAACCAACTGCTTAGACTTGGCCATGAGGATCCTTTTGCTCTAATATCATTTGTAGATGCAGAGACAGAACATAATAAATAAGACAATAAAAACAGAGACGCACAACAGAGAAACTGCTACAGCAATAAAAAATCTTATTGATATTTCTTCTCATGTTATCTTCGGTTACAGTCTGCGTCTCTATTAATAGAGGTTTCTTAAACATAGAAGGATGAGTAAACTAAACTTTAATGCCTAAACTCATGCAATCTAAAAATAAACTAACTAATCGAAGCTGCTAAAATCTTGCAGTCTAACTTAGAGTTTTATTTCTTTTCTCCTCTCATGCAACGAAGAAATTACATATTGAAGTTCTAACAAGGACAAGTATGTCAAGTTCACTAATAAATAATTTCATTTCCCAATCGAAAGAAATTTTAGCATTACATTTTGTACCATAATCTATATCCAGGTAAAGCATCTTTGGACTTGGAAATAGTGGGAGAATTTACAAATCCATAACTGTTAGACCAAACCTAGATATGCACAAATGATTTAAATGACAAAAATTGTAGCAATTATTCTTTTTGTAATATCACATATAAACGTTAAGGCTTACCATTGTAATGCTGAAAATTGCATACCTTACAATTATCACATTATCTCTCGTAGCATGTTCTAGTATTATTTTAGCTCAACCTTAGCATTTTCTAGTGTTTTTGTATGTTTAGCTTTGTTTTGTGTGTTACCATGTATTTCCCTATGTTTATGTTATGGTTTGTCCCCATCCTATGAAGTCTTTGAGCACATTGTACTTGGATGCTAGCATGGTGTGTGGGCATTCGTGTTGCCGTCCTCTGATTGTATAGTCATACAACATCCATTTTTTGACTTGTCAGTGTCCTTTCAACTTCCAAATATTCTTTTGTAATTGTTGTCTGCTCACTTTTTGGAAGTCCAGTAGTCACGTTTACATTTTGAATGTCTACGGAGCTTCCCTCTCACATCTCCAAGATTGAACTCTCATTCCTTCATGCAAGCTTGAGCTTTAAAATGCAACCTACATTTTCCAACATTCTACAACACGTTGCAACATTCCAATGTTCCACATAACTTCTTGGCTTTGTGAGCATCCTTCGTTATCATTATGAAGACTAGTTTACTATGTTTTATCTTCTTTTCCTTAATTGTTCTATATTTTTATTGTTCTCTTTGGAATTGTGGAGCTATCACCTCCTTTCTCCTACCATAGACACTAGGCTATTTCTTCCTATAGACCAAGTATTAATGCTTCTAGATTTATTTACTTTATCATTGTTGTTCTTAGTCTTAGACACACTTAGGGTAAGTACATACATTCTTCAATTTTTCTTCATTCCATTGGTTGCTTGTGGAGGTCGAAAGACTAAATAGGGGCTTGACCTTAAAGGCAAGCTCCTAAGTAGCCCCCCACTTTCCTTCTCTCCCACAACAGGTATTTGTAGGACTACAACTACACACATTTTTTGTTCTCTCATTTCCTCTTCTCAATCATTTCAATATTTTTAAATTGATTTCTTCATTTATGTACATTTCTGGATATACTTGGTACTCTATTCTTTGTGTCTTTGCTTTCTTGTGTGCAAGTCCGTACAGATTCTGGAGAAAACTAGTTTTCTATCGTTCTTAGATGATAATGCATGGATTAGACTACAACACATAGACTGGTCAATAGCGTACACAAAGGAGACCTGGCCAGTGAGCTCCCTTAGTCTTGTTCTAGGTTCTTCATCATTTCTATTTTGTAGTTCATTTTTTGATGGGGAGCCTCAGTCGGTAAGACAACTACCGTCGGCCACCTTGCAACCTGTCACACTGACCGTTATAGTCACTCCGATGTGAGGTCCGACATCCCTAACTATCAGCATGAACAATACCATCGGCGAACACTTATGAACCTTGGCTGATGTGCCGATACACCAACTTAGCATATGCTTGGCATGACCTGCTATTACCAGTGGCAATATCCTGATTCACCGTTACGACCGATCACCATTTGTATTTGACAAAAGATACATTCTCCACATACATTCCCAACATGCTTTTGCGATATGCATTCGCAATATACATTCGGTGAGACTCTTGTCTTCGGTGAATGCTTCCAACTCTTCTGCCGATGTCGCACCTCTGCCCGATGGCATCTACCTTCGGCGTATCCTTCCCTATCGGTCAGACTTTCTCCAGAACCGCCGATAATCCGATCACTCGGATCTAAACCTCAAGCCGCGACTTCCGTTCAACAGCTCGATCCTCCCTTCAGCTAGACTATCCTCATCAGTCTGAGCGAGAAATGCTTCGTCGATGGCCTCTGTCTCACTGAAACAACTCCAACTCCTCCAATCCAAACCCTAGCACATGGAGATGGTAGGCCAACTACTGTGCACAACCCGTGATCTGGAACATCTGCACCGTTGAACAGGAAAACAAAACAGGAAACGAAAGCAGATAACTGTACAATGAAGCCATTCCATTGATTTCAACAGAAATCTTATCAGTGGAATGTTTCACATCGACATAATGCAACAACGGGAAAACATAGAAAGGAAAAGAGATCTAGAGCTATGCAATTTGTAATTACAGAGAACGAAGGACAAATTGAGGACACAGATTAGTCTTTATTTCTCCTCAATACAATGCACGGTTACATTCAATCTCCTCTTCGATTTGATTACAATGAAAAAAAATGATATATGCATTTGGTTCAATCCTCTGGGTTTATAAACTCGCCCTGAGTAGTACCAAACTGACTCCAAGCGGTTGGGAGACCAATCCAAGTGGCTAGGAGACAACCGTTTTAAATAGCTTCCAACTGCCCCACTGCCTATTTTTGGCATTATGCGGTTACAATTTGACAAATGTCCCCTAAGTCATTTGGGACTTACAAAATGAACTTAGATACAAACTGAAATGAAAATGCATTGGTCAAATAGACCTTATTACAACGCAAACATGATTTTCTAAACAAACATAAACTTAAATGCCTCACGGAGGCCACCTTGTGTTAGGTGCTCCTGCACCATTTTTGTATCTTGTTTTCATATCTTCTATATTTCTAGTTTTTCCTTGTTTCCACAACCCAAATCATAAAATGTAATATAATTTTAACAACTTAATTTTATATATTTTGGTGAACTCGATGCTTCGCTATAAAACCTTTCTCTTTCGTTCCATTTTCTTTCCAAAACAAAAACAAAACAAAAAAAAATTCTTCCTTCAAATTTTTTTGGGGCACTGCCCAAACCTCGTTTTATAAGTCCTAAATGAGAAAAATGGCGTCCTTTAGCTGAATTGTCTACACCTTTCTTCATAAACTGTCCTTTTATCATGTCTCCCATACTCATGAGTGGTTTTTTCCTTTATGACAACCCTTTGTTGGATGAATACGTCTCTCTTATTGATGACAAGTATTCTTTCTTTTTTCTTTCATCTCATGGTGTATCCTTCTCTTCTTTCTCCCCTTATTCTCTTTCTTTAGAGGAGGCTCCTCTCCTTTCTAAGAACAACCTGGAGCATGATGACTTCATTGTCCATTTTCTTAATATCATCTTGCTTATGTTTCATGCCAATGCTCCCCTTGATGATGAGGCACTGTCTAATGTTTACTCTCGTCCCACATTAGATGATGTGTGAAGAGATCTTGAACATACTCTTTCAATTCCTTCTACACCTTGTGTTCCTAACACAAACTCTCCTGGTTAATGTGTGCTTTATGAATACTTGTTGCACTCAATGTGGTGATGCTTAATAAGTCCATTAAGATTAAAGTTGCAACATCTTTGGTTCTTCCTAAAATTATCATGTATTTGATGCTTGACTCATCCCCACCTTCTCATTCGGTTCTCACCACTGGGGGTTTTCCTAATGAGTCTAGTAACTCTTCCGTGCTAAATTCTCTTGCTTTGTCCTTCTCTTCTCCTAAGGTTATACATGGCTCGTTCTCTTACTGACTTTCATGCACTGGGCCATACTTTAATACTTGGTGAAACAACACACTAATCCTATGCCTATTTCTCTCCCTCCATTAGCTCCTATTCTTCCATCAACTCTTCGTCTTTCCGTTAAGAACACCGGAGTATGATCTACAAAAGATTTACAAAAGGATTTACATGAGATTTCTATTTTGACATGCTTCGAAAGGATTTACAAAAGATTTCTATTTCATCTTTTGCTAAGCTACTTGAAGTATTTGCTCCAATCGGCTACATCTATTCTAATACGATGGAATCACATTTCTTAGATCTGAGCTACCTTCTTATGAGATTTAGCAACAAAACCTTCCTCTATTCAACATGGTCGATATTAACCTCCGGTCATTAAGTGGACCTTAATTAATAATAGTTCTAGCCTCAATGTTTGTAGTCTTGACTTTATAAAATGAATCCACATTGATACCTCTAATCTTGTTCCCTTCGACATTTCCATTAAGGGTTTCAATAATGTTGGCCAAAATCCTTTGGGAACCATTACTTTACCTATATCATTAGGACCTGTCGCACTCCCTACCATAGTTCATGTCAGGTGAGGGAATCTTTCTTAGAATCTTCTCCTTGGTAGATCATGGATTCACACAATGGGGTCAATTCCCTCTTCTCTTCATCAGTCCATAAAGTTCATCTATGGAGGCGAGGTTTTTATTGTCAAAGATGATATCGACCCATTTCAATATTGTTAGATTGCAGACACTACTTTTTATATTCCATCTACTATAGTGGTCCCTTCTACTTTAGTCACATAGAGACATCATTGGTATCTCCTATCACTAACTTTGCACCACTCGTAGGTCATTCTTCTCCTAACACCTCTTGGTGATGACATGGCTCCTTAGACTTCACCCCTTTGTTCTTCTCCTAACTCATAAATCACTATCACCAATCTGAATGCAATCTTTAGCCTCTTGGCCATACAACAAACAAAAACATTCAATGTTTTGTGCCTATGATTAGTCATTGAATCTCATGCTTTCCTCATTATTCCCTTTGGCATTATGGAGCTATAACCTCCTTTCTCCTACAATATACAGTAGGTTATTTCTCCTTGTAGACTAGGGATTAATGCTTATAGATTTATTTACTTTATCATTGTTGTTCTTAGTCATGGACACACATAGGCTAAGCATACACACTCTTTGATTTCTCCTCATTCCATTAGCTTCCCACGGAGGTCGAAAGACCAAAATAGGGGCTTAACCTGAAGGCAAGCTTCTAAGTAGCCCTAACCTTTTCTTCTATACTAGAACAAGTATTTAGAGGACTAAAAACACACAGGTTTTGTTCTCTCACTTCCTCTTTATTATTTCAATATTTTATTTAAACAAGTTAGTTTAAATTGATTTCTTTATTTCTGTACATTTCTTAATATACTTGGTGCTCTATTCTTTGTGTCTATGCTTTCTTGTGTGCAAATCCATACAAATTCTAGAAATAAACTAGATTTTTCTACTATTCCTCGATGACAATGCATGGAGTAGATTACAACACGTGCATAGGAGTCCTAGCCAATGAGCTCCTTGAGTCCTATTCCAAGTTCGTCATTTTAACATTTCTATTTTCCAATTCATTTCTATATCTTGTTTTCATATCTTCTATATTTCTAGTTTTTCCCCATTTCCATAACCCAACTCATAAAATGTAATATAATTTTAAAACTTAATTTATATTACAACCATATTGTCCTAAGTTGTGATATACTTAGCACTTTAACCCATTGATTTAAGGTTCTCTTCCTACTGTAGTGCACTTGGTTGCAAAAAACAAAAAGTTTTGATTTGCAGGTTCATAGAAAGGTTCTTTCATTGGACTTCATGCAAACTAGTACAACAAAAATGTCATTAAGACATATTGTACAAATTGTCAAGATGGGTATCATTTTCTAGGAGAAGGATGGATCTAAGGAGATATGTTCCATTACTTTCTTGTACATTTGATGTTGTGTAATATTATTGTGTACCCCAACTTACATTATAGATTTCTAAGTTAGAAGTTGATTTGTAAACTAGATGGATATACCATACATAGCTTGTGAATTGTAGACTTAAAAAGATGAATGGAAGTATTACAACATTTAAATAATCAACTAAAAATGAAGGAACACGAGAAAGCTACATAAGAATAAAAGACAAGCATTTACCTTGGAGATATAGAATTCTAGGAGAAAACTCTAGCAAAATTATGGACTAATGGCCTCCTTGTTCATTATCACCAATTTGAATACAATCTTAGGCCTCTTGGGCATACAACAAACAAGAACATTCAATGTTTTGTGCCTAAGATTGGTCATTGAATCTCAAACTTCCCTCTTTGTTTTGTTACAACCTACTTATAGTCACAATTGCACACTCTATGACTGAAAATTCAACCTATACATCACTTGGATGTTTCCTCTAATTGCTTATTCCCAATTACAACTCATTTCTGCTTGTACAAGCTCGATCAAAAATTGAAAAGACATTAGAAAGAGGAAAACACATTCTTTGGGATGACACATAACATTTTATTAAAATGTGGTATGAAACACATGACAATTTTTAAAAATGTGGTATGAAACTATGTCTTTCATTAGGCCAATAGTTTTGTAATCACCCTAACATTTGTGAAACTACTCTGGTGTTATGAAACTACAACTTTTGCAATTAGTGGTTGCATACATCACTCTTTCAGAACTAACTTCTTGGTACAAAATCTTTGAACACCTATGTTTTCTACCTTGAAATGTTGCTTCATTCATCAAAAGTATACCTCAAGTTGTGACCCTCTTTGTCATGGAGTCATAGTGTGACTAACTCATTTTTTGATTCATTTATGGATCACACCTCCTTAGTACAAAGGATTTTGGTCTCCAAAAGCTAGGTAGACTTAGAAAATGAGGGATGACCTCCCTTAATGGATGACATGGTTGTCCCCAGACCTTGCACCACTCTATCTAAGAGTTTGAAAATCTCCATTTTCAATTGTCCAAAGATGTTTGAACTATCATAGTACTTGAGTCAGATGGACTAGCTACACCAACACTCCTTTTTCTCCACTCAAGGGGAACGATTTTGGTGTTTCCATTTAGCATCCTCTTTTCTTGAAGGTTATGGACCTAAGATTGCTTGGACTTGCCCTTGTGGGCATGCAAAATGAACTTTTGACCATCCTTGATCAAGTGTTATTTATGTTCCTTCCTATAATAAGAAATACTTTTTTTGTACATGTAGGGGCTGCCAAAAAGAAATCCACAGACATCAATAGGTCAACATCTATGAACACTTCATTGATAAACTTTTGATTAACAAAAAACTTCAATTTGCATTGCCTAGTAATTGACAAATCAACAACCTTCTTTCATCCAATCTTAAAGCATGAGTTGTGTTGAATAGTTTCTAAACAAAGATTTTCAACCAACTCTTGAGAAATGAGGTTAGCTTGGGAAAAATATCTCAAATTTAACATAGTTCACCTAAACCTTAATGCTAAACAACTTTGTATGTTCCATTTGCTCTTGTACTTGAATATGGAAACTAACCTTCTTTGTCATGCAAGAGAATTTGAATAAATTTGTTGGCATTGTTGGTTCCCCAAACTGTACCCACAAATTTCTAAAAGGTAGCAAACCTTTATGATCAAAACTAAGTGAATCTTGGGCAACAAACACGAGATAAATTCATATTTATCCTCCTCTGCACTTCAAGCTTTGCAAGACCTAGATGTGTTCCCCTTTATGACACTGGATACAATTTAACAACAAAGTTGAAATACAATGCCTAGCAGATGAAAGGCTTCATACATATTGACAAAGATTTGTATGGTTAAACTCATGGGTGGCTTATTCCTTGTAGTCCCTCAAAGCTTTGGTATGAAGCTTGGAAATAATTATGAATAATTTATGAAAATAACTTAAGATTTATCATTTTGAAATGTATCTGGGGTAAGAAAATTCAGACCTAAGGATCGGTGCCTAGTAAGGGATAACAAAGTCAATACATTGCTCAAGCTTTCATAGTAATATTTTCCTGAAATTGAAAACCTATTTACCTTGTAAATTGATCCAGTCTTCATACAATGACACTGACCATAATGATGGCAATGTGCTTGGTGTTCTATCTAGGTGCATTTGATGAAGAAATAAGTTTCTTGTTACAAGACAAAGAGCCTACAACATTACAATAGGCGTTCACTATAGCCATAGACATTGAAAACAACTCTAAATTTTCAATGATGAGGAGACATATGAGTATGGATCATTATAGAGCACCAAGTGCACTCAAAGAATCTGAAGTAGAAAATGGAAGTGATTACCAATGTAATAGTGTTTCCACTGTGAAAATTAATTCGTCCTTCTATCCCCTAAGTTGTGGGAGACTCAAATTAGAATATGAAAGGTATGTTTGGGACGTGGATCACAAGTCCCTTGCTCAAGCATCATGTGGTACAACAAAGCAAGAAGATGGGACACTAGAGGGGTGGTATACACGATTTATGGACACTAAGTTGGCAACCCCTGTATATTCAGAATCTAAGGATTATGTATGTACTGATCTATTTTGTGAAGCCAATGAGTCAGGACTTGAGATTGTGTTAGAAGGGATGAAGTTTCTCAATGTTAACCAAAGACATGAAGAGATTGCCATGCCTAAGAAGATGAAACACAATCATGCAAGGAATATCATATCATCTATCAGCCATAATAGTGATCCAAGTGCTTTGTGTGAAATAAATAATGTCATGTCTCATAAGGATGAAGAAAATAAAGCAGAAATGAAAGATGCTTGTCATAAAGATGAAAATAAAGTTTGCAATCAGATTATTAATGAAGTATGTGTAGGGGAGAGTTGCACTCCTAATGCCCAAGATACATGGTACGACAAAGAAAAGGACATCTATGAAGTTGTGCCTTATGTAAACACTATCTGAAGGAAATAAGAATATGCTCAAATATCTAGTGCAAAATACTGGCATGTAAGATCAGTGATATTGGTCATGAAGTGAGTGCTGCAAATATTCCATTGCAGATAAGTAAACATGATGATATTATAAGGAATCTAGATTTCTATGTTGAGAAATTTGATGCTAAAAGTGATGGTAAATTTCTTTTTTCCACAGGTCTTGGTGACTGCAAATATAAGCAATTCCCTATTGGTTATGATTATTCCTATGAAGATATCTTGAAAAACCAAGTCTTAAATAAGGAGTATGTCGTAATGAGCTCCAATGAAGACACATATTCATTTGTAAATGAGCAAGTTCCAGACTCTATTGAACAACTAAAGTGTGGGAGGGAGATGCCATCTATTTATAGCAGACATAGAGGCTTGCCTGCATGCTGCCTAATCGACCATGTTAATTCAAAAGATTTTGATTTTGAGAAAGGTTTGGACCCTTGTGTTAAGGGGTCAAGTGACAGAGTTGATTGTGAACTGTTTTCCAGTCATCATTATGTCATGATATCTGGTGGTGAAGAATTTGATGCAGGATTGCATTCTGAAATGTATGCTCCTTTTGAAACATTTTATATTGAATTGCATACTGATTCACAAAAGGATTTAGATTTTGGGCCTGAATTGAAAATTTTTGTTGACACATGGGATATTAGTGAAAATTTTTGCATCTCTCGTGATTTGAATTTTGTTAAGGGTATTTCCATGATAGATGGGTTTTTTGTGCTCAATATATGAACACATGAAAATATGTTTGAGATGATGTGTTCAAGTAGAAGTGGAGATCAATATGATGTAACCGAGAGGAAAGAGATGCTTATATATGAGTGTTTCTAGTTTGACACATTTGAAGGTTATTTGTAGTGTATGGGACAAGATTCAAGGTATAACTCAGTGATTAGATCTTAATCACCTATTTTCTTTCAATATAATATGCCAAACTTAGACCTTAATTGTGATGTTGATAAGCCAAAACAAGACTCCACTGAGGTGTTCGTTGAATGTAATGCTTATGAGTGCTTCGAATTTGATGTGGTGGTAAATAATGAGGTAATGTTTATGATGCTAGTTGTTGAATGGACTATGAGTATTTTCAATTCTCAATTTAGTCTGATGAGGTATTCCTGACATGGGTTGATAACCCTAATGATATGAAACAATGCATGGCTTTGCATTGCCTGGCTGGTGAGTATGTTGTTTTCATGCCGTATGGAGGTATATTTCA
This sequence comes from Cunninghamia lanceolata, assembly GCA_027924645.1. Classification (NCBI taxonomy): domain Eukaryota; kingdom Viridiplantae; phylum Streptophyta; class Pinopsida; order Cupressales; family Cupressaceae; genus Cunninghamia; species Cunninghamia lanceolata. Next base: position 19,433,179 of record BSBN01000605.1, on the reverse strand, counting down.
GATTAAGCTTGATCTAGGATCTTTAATGAATACAAATGACTTTGATAGAAGCAAATTCAAAAGCATTGCAAAGGATGTCAATGGTAATAATTATGGGAGAGCAAATTGGGATAGTATATCCAGGATAAATTTGGAACAATCCTTGGAGAGCAAAGTGTTTGATAGAGGAAGATGTTGGTTCTCGAGTCTTGGGGACTATAGGCCCCCAAGTGATTTGTTTGAAAAGTCTCATAATTCAGAACCTTATGATTGTGTAGCCCATGGAGTATTTTGTTGGTCTGTATCCCAGACGTTTTCTGATTTCTTGCCACCTTCCACTAGAAGACACGTCCCCGAGAAAGAGCCATTGTTAGGACTTGCTATATTTCCAACTTTTAGGTGCTTCTGTTATGAAAAATTTTATGTCCTCAAAGCCTTGCCTTGTTTGAGTTTTAAAAGGGGTATGTGGTTTATGTTTATTTTGTTGTTGACTCCTTCGACTAGTTCCCAAACTCTTTAAGTCATGTATTGATGTCCTTGGATCCATTTGGTTTACTGACCCCTTTTGCTTCCTTATTGATTGAGTCAGTGAATGAGTTTATTCTTTTTTATTTCCTGTGGCTCATGTTTGTGGTCCCCACTCCCCTCCTTGTCATGTGCCATGTGTCGTCTTCTTGTGTCATTGCATTTGCTCGTCGTATCACATTTCTTTTGTGTGTCAACCTTTGAAATTTGTGGGTGTGCGATCTTCCACCATGTGTCCTCGTGTCTATTCACCCAGGGCTCCTTCCGGCGTGGCACATTTCTACTAGTTTTGTAGAAGCTATTCCCTATCGTGTTCAAGTGGCATCCCCATTTATTAAAAATGCGAGACTACTATTCTTTGCCGTGTGTCCTCGTCAGGACGATGATACTCCTAGTTTAGTGTGGTGGGTTAGCCTCCTCTATGTGGAAGTGTTCTATTGGCCTCACAAACTCTTCCTTCATCGCATTTTATGAAGGCAGCAACGAGATGGGAATGCGGCGGTGTGCCATGCCACCATGTGTCCCCATTGAACAAAGATTTGACATCAGAGTGCCTCCAATATAGAAGGTTTTGATTTGAGTGGGCCCCTCTTCACTGAATCATCCGTATTATACAAGTGTCTTTTTTAGTTTTCATCTCAAGGGATTTTCATGACACATTTTCAATAAGTAAATTTTATTGATCCTTGCCAAAGAGTGCCAACTGTTGATCATGCCATTTTATTACATGATCAATGACTCTCATTCAAAATTGAGATTGATTCTGGATGGTATTCAGATCTGGCTTGTTCAATCCTTTAATGTATATATGATGATTGTTTTTGTCACATAGGGTCATCTTAACTCTTTGCCAACAGTTAATGGTTTGATATGATGTTTGGAGCTGTTGCATCTCCTTCGCATTCATTGAATATGCCTTTACCGTCATTGTGACAGTCGGTGGGGAATTGAGATTTGGCGGTGTAATTTATCTGCTTGATCAAATCAAACTTGAATGGTTCTTGTAGAATGTGGCATGAGAATTGGTGGCACTGCCAAATTTGTCTCAAGTGCTCTCATTGAAGAAACCAAAGATTAGTGGATGTTAATTTGTTCTCAGGGGATTGTTATAATTTGGAGGAATAAGGGGTTGGCTAAAACATCTTGGAAAATGAATGCATAATTACCCATTGTTATCCTTGCTTGTGGCATCAGCAAAATCAATTGAATTGCTTTGGGAGTGACCCGCATATCTGAGGTTGGGTGTCAACATTCTGATGGCATGCTTTGTAGTAATAGTTTATTTATGGAAGCTCAAAATGTTTTGTTTCTTGTGCCTGGTGTGTTTGTTACCTATTTTGGGCTATTTAAGGATTGAGTATATTGTGATGCAACACCCATCTTATTTTGTTCTTAGAATTGTGCTTGGTTATTGTTCTAAATATGTTTCTGTACGCATATGGGATGCCACGGTTCTCTTGCCTCCAACTGTGTAGTTTTTGAGAAAAAGGAATAGAGTTAGTTTTTAGGCTTGGGCAGGTCTGGAAATTAGTTCTCTATGTCCTATCCATGCCAGGTAGGATGGACCTTGTACTCTTTTGGCGGGCAAGGTCTACTACTTGATGCAGTAACTTGATGTGTTCTTCCCTCTCGACCTCACATGACCTAGATCAGATGTGGCCTAGGTCTTGATGTGGAGTCCCTACAACTACCCGCATATGTTTGGAGCAGGGGGTGGAGGCTGCGGTGTTAAAGTGACAAATTTATTTAACTCTTTCAATAGAAGTTGAATGAACATAAGATGGTCCTTTTAGCCTTCTTGTTGTAGCATCAATTGCGACAACCATTGTCATTTTTGGCGGGTGACGTCTAGTTTGTGTGGTGACCCTCAAATTGTCTAACCACCTGAGCTTAACAATCATAACAAAAGAAGGTGGTTGGCAATTTCTTGAATGTGTTCTAGGCTGTCCCAACCAACCATGCTCTCTGCATTTCATGGACTAATCAAATTGGACCACGTGTCAATCATCTGGAACATTGTAGGAGGCACCTTTGCTCTATAAAAGGGTTGCACTTGTTTTGATTAAAGGGGGGGAAATTTTGGGAAAATTTGAGAGGTTTTAGGCTTCTCTCTATTATCCATGTCTAAAGAAACATAGGCCATAATCCATCCAATCGTCGTGGTATTGTTTTCTTGGCTATTGAACTATAATGAAAGAATGAAAGTCATATATGCATTTCATCTCCAGCTCTGCTTTGTACTTAATTTTAAGAAATCAATGAATCAAGGATTTATTAGCTCTTTCATGGTATATTTGCTATCATGTGTTATTACTGTATGTTAATTCTATTTCAAGGAAATAGAGTAATTTTTTCTTATGTGATAATGTGATTATTTACAAGAAGAATGAATAATTAAGAACGAAATGAATGTCGTTGCCAACATTATGGTTAGTGCCATTGTATGAAGACTGGATCAATTTGCAAGGTAAATTAGTTTTAAATTTCAAGAAAATATTACTATGAAAGCTTGATTGATGTATTGACTCTGTTATCTCTTACTAGGCATCGACCCTTAGGTCCAAACTTTCTTACCCCAAATACATTTCAAAATGATAAATCTTAAGTTGTTTTTGTAAATTATTCATGATTCTTTCCAAGCTTCATACCAGAGCTTTGAGGGACTACAATGAATAAGCCACCCATGTGTTCAACCATACAAATCTTTGTCAATATGTATGAATCTTTTCATCTACTAGGCACTGTGTTTCAAGTCTGTTGTTAAATTGTATCCAGTGTCATAAAGGGGAACCCACCTAGGTCTTGAAGAGCTTGAAGTGTAGAGGAGGATAAATATGAATTTATCTCCTATTTGTTGGCCAAGCCTCACTTAGTTTTGATCATAAAGGTTTTCTACCTTTTAGAAATTTGTGGGTACAATTTGGGGAACTAACAAAATCTAGTGACTTTGCTAGGGACTAACTAGAATTGTGTCTTATCCTGAGTCATAGACCAATTATTATATTCCACTATTTACAAATACCAAAACTCTTGTAGCTCATTCTTAAGAAGGCTTGCCTAGTTGAGCCACTAACAGAATGACAACTCTACTGGGGGGCAGTCAAATGCATATCTATTTGGGAAGAGTCAAATAATTTAAAGACTGGGAAACCTAGTTTCTGAAGAAATTGTTGCAACACATTTGAAGATTCTATGAAATAATGGTACTTTGCTGATGAAATGAACTCAGAAAAGTATTTGATCTTTGAGGAGCCTTCAGTTGCTTGAAGATCTTATCCTCTGTGAAGAGGTGGAGACTCTACTAGGGACTAACTAGAATTGTGTCTTATCCTGAGTCATAGACCAATTATTATATTCCCTTATTTACAAATACCAAAACTCTTGTAGCTCATTCTCAAGAAGGCTTGCCTAGTTGAGCCAACAATAGAATGGCGACTCTACTGGGGAGTAGTCAAATGCATATCTATTTGGGAAGAGCCAAATAATTTGAAGACTGGGAAACCTAGTTTCTAAAGAAATTGTTGCAGCACATTTGAAGATTCTGTGAAATAATGGTACTCTAATGGTGAAATGAACTCAGAAAAGTATTTGATCTTTGAGGAGCTTTTAGTTGCTTATCTTATCCTCTGTGAAGAGGTGACAACTTTGCAAATGAACCTAACCAATTGCTGAAGAACTGCTTCTGTTTGAGCAATCGCATTGCATAGATCTGCAAAGGAATTCAGTCAAAGGAAGAATTTATGTGAAGTTTGCAAAATTTTCTCCAGGTTTTTCATCTTTCCTTCTCATCTTATCTTCAAAGGAGGAAGGTCTTGTGTATGGAATTTATTTATGGAATTCTTTAAGATAAAGTGTTATTCTCAGGCTAGATATGAGTTTGTGTTGTGAAGAAAGGAATCAAAACAACTGACACATCTGCATATTTCAATAGTGTGGTATGTATGGGTATGTGCAGGATCATCATGGGCCAAATAGTGGCAATAGGAAAAAAATCACGTTTTTACTTAGCCAAATTTGCGACTTGGCAAAGTTTGACTTTGAAATGGATATTTGTTTTGGTTTGGATACCAAACCAAAACGAATATCCATTTCTAGAAATACAAAATGGATAGCTGTTTTCAAAATGGATATCTGTTCTCAAAATGGATATCCGTTTTCTAAAAAATTTTGGGAGAAAAGCTTTTTACACTTTTTGAAAATATACCTCTTAAATCTTGGATCTCCCATCAATATATGAACCTCCTTAAAGACCATTTCTAGTGAAGGAGGAGGGCAAATTAACATTGGTAGCTTCTTTACACATTGATCCATAAGTATTTGTTAAACACTAAGAATCATCACTAATGAATTACTCAAATAATCAATAATAAAATATTCAGTTTTGTTCATCAGGTGAAATAATCACTTTTAGACTATGTTCCAATATTTTAGGGATAGGAATGGTGGGGTAGCAGGGGATGTGTTTCGGGGTGTTTTGGATTTCATGCCCTAAATTGCTTTACCCAATCCTTCATATGATTGATTCATGATACATGGTTTGAGAAGGATATACATGATATACCCTTACCCTCTAGTGATAAAATTATGAATGATACTTTATGTGGTGAAGCTACACCTTCGTTAATCCTTCATGACATTGTTATTCCTTGTGATGATGATGTCCTCCATGTGATATGTTAGGACATAATGCAAAGTTAACATGGCATGAACTCTCTTGGAAGGGTAAGCATGGACTATAAGAACATTGAACTAGTTGAATCTGTTAAGCTCGCCATTTATGAAAGAACCTTAAAGGTTAACCTTAATTAGGTAAGGTTATGTTTCAGTGTGGTTGTTTGTGCAACAATGTGTAAATTAATGTTACTGAAGGATAAATCTAACTATACTAACATTTTAATAACTATGAGAGCTGGGACTAACAATTAGACTAAAAACTTGACAAACAATACAACTTGGACACATGTAGGACTTGGAAAATGGAAAAGAATATAATGAAATGTGGAAAACAATGAAAAAGTGGTATTAGTTGCACCTATATAGAGAAGTGGTTTATAGGTTGGTTAGGGTAATTATTTAGGGTTTAGAGGTTTAGGGTTGCTTGGGTTTAGGGGTTTAGGGTTTACAGTTTAAAGAGAGATAGAGAGAGGGTACTGATAGAGTTTGGGAGAGATAGAGGAGACAGAGGGGAGAGATAGGGAGATAGAGAGTGAGAGACATGTAGAGACATAGAGAGAGAGATTGAGAGGTAGAGGGATGATAGAGATAGAGAGATAGAGGTTTAGGGTTGCTTGGGTTTAGGGGCATTATTTAGGGTTTAGGGTTTATGGTTTTGGGGTTAGGGGTTAAGGTTTAGAGGTTTAGGGTTTAGAGAGAGATAAAGAACCAATAGGGAGATATAAAGGAGTCCGAGGGGAGAGATAGGGAGATAAAGAGTGAGGGACATGGTAAGAGACATAGCGAGAGAGATTGAGAGGTAGAGGGACAAAGGTGATAGGGAGATAGTGGTTTATGGTTACTTGGGTTTAGGGTTTAGAGGTTTGGGGTTTAGGGTTTCTCAGGTTTAGGGGCATTATAATTTAGGGTTTAGGATTTATTGTTTAGGGGTTAGGGGTTAGGTTTAGAGGTTTAGGGTTTTGGTTTTAGGGTTTATAGAGAGAGGGAAATGATAGGGAGATATAGAGGAGTCTGAGGGGAGAGATAGGGAGATAAAGAGTGAGGGACATGGCCAGAGACATAGGGAGAGAGATTGAGAGGTAGAGGGACAAAGGTGGTAGGGAGATAAGGGAGAGATAGGGAGATAGTGGTTTAGGGTTACTTGGGTTTAGGGTTTAGGGGTTTGGGGTTTAGGGTTTCTCAAGTTTAGGGGTTAGGGGTTAGGGTTTAGGGGCATTATTTAGGGTTTAGGATTTAAATTGTTTAGGGGTTAGGGGTTACGTTTAGAGGTTTAGGGTTTATAGAGAGAGAGGAGACCGAGGAGAGAGATAAGGAGAGAGAGAGTGAGGCACATGGCTAGGGACATAGGGAGAGAGATCAAGAGAGGTAGAGGGATGATAGAGATAGGGAGATAGGGGAGAGATAGGGAGATATAGGTTTAGAGTTGATTGGATTTAGGGTGTACCTAGGTTTAGGGTTTCTCAGTTTTGGAGATAGCTAGATAGAAAGAGAGAGGAGACAGATAGGGAGGGATAGAGGTGACAAAGGGGAGAGATAGGGAGATAGAGAGTGAGTGAGATGTCCAGAGAAATAGGGAGAAGGATTGAGAGGTAGAGGGATGATAGAGATAGGGAGATAAGGGAGAGATAGGAGATAGGGTTTAGGGTTACTCGCGTTTAGGGTTTAGGGGCATTATTTAGGGTTTAGGGGTTAAGGTTTAGAGGTTTAGGGTTTAGTGTTTAGAGAGAGAGGACCAATAGGGAGATATAGAGTGAGGGACATGGCCAAAGCATAGGGAGAGAGATTAAGAGGTAGAGGAATGATAGTGATGGGGAGATAGTGAGATAGGGAGATAGAGAGATAGAGGTTTAGGGTTTATTGGGTTTAGTGTTTAGGATTTAGGGGTTTATGGTTTCTCAAGTTTAGGGGTTAGGAAATAGGGGTTAGGGGTTAGGTTTAATCATGCATTAATATAGGTTATGGAGTGAGAAATGGGAGGTATGGGTATGGTTGAATGGAGTAATGAGGTGATTTAATTGGTGATGACCTAGGTGAAGTGATGGGTAAGGTGTCTTGTGTGGGATTGCTAGAAAGTGTGATTGGTAATGGTGGGGATAGCTAAATGTCATCTTCTAAGGGTTCAAAGGTGAGGAAAGTGTAAGATGGGGATATGGGATAATCCATGGTTTAATTATTATTCAAGGGAGTGTCCTTATATAATGATTATCAACGATGGTGTCAATAGGGGGAATGGAATCTATGAATGTAGGTGTGGAGTCTATGAATGAAATTAATGTCAAGAAACTTTGTTTTTGTAGATTTTACTATTTTCCTACTATTTCTTTGTTTAGTACAGCCCTGTATGGATGTGTTAGGGCCTGAGAGCAATTGTAATTGAAAGCTGGTGGAATCTACTTTCTTATGTTTTAGGTGCCAATAAGGCCAATAAGGACACTGGGGGCACATTATAAACATAAAAAACTTACATCTTGGGCAGAGGTGCCAATAAGGCCAATAAGGATACTATTTCAGTTGGGTGTGTGTGTGTATGCAAATCCCATTTATGGCCGAGAAGCTCTCTATTAACTATTATTCAACTCTCGTTGATAGGAGGGTTGGCTCTACAACTATTGCAATTTATGTATGAAACCTAGATGCCTACGAGATCATATATATATGTATGTATGTAAATCCTATTTATGGTCAAGTAGCTCTCTATTTACTATCATTGAACTCTCATTGATAGGAGGTTGGCTCTCTGACTATTGCAATTCAATCCATTTGTAATGATGCCTCTATCATGTTGAGTTGGATCCTATCTCTGCATCAATTTAAAATCATGAAGATCACAACACCATACAATCCTCATTGGGCTATTAAAATGCACAAAACAATCATACAAGACAGTCATTCATGAAATTACTATGCAAAGAGGGTTTATAAGTTGCATTAGGGTTTGTATAAATGATCTAATGGATTTATAAGGTTGTCAAACACCAAAATGGATGATTTATATGAGTTTTGGGACTATCACAGTCCATGTACAACTTGCCCTTTATGATTGTTAAAAAGATACACATGGCTGTCCAAAACTGCCCTTTATGACTATCCTAAAACAACATCGTGTATATGCTCATAAAAGCCATCAAACTCTGAGAATAAACTCGTCATTGGATAAGGAGTGGAAGGATAAAGTCACATTCCCAAAAACCTCTTAAAATCACATGTCTCCCCTTATGAAAACTAGGGTCTTTGCCAATACATTGTTCCATAAGAGCAAAGTCACTTAAGATCCTAAGAGCAAAAACCTTGCTAGGTGCCGTATTTTTTGTTTTGCTCATCGTGGGGTTGAACGGACTGGGCCAACGCATCGGGGTGGGTAGGTAAATGCTAGTGGAGGTCTTGTTTCATGTGCCAAGCATCCCAGACGTTCCAGGCAAGAGGCTACCGGAAAAGTCCCTTAAGATCCCTGAGACCAAAAATGTGCCAAACTTTGACGGAGCAGTTCTTAGAATTCGTGACAGTTGGGAATGTTGTGTTTGGACCTACAGGTGCACGTGGGGTCCATCAACAATAACCTCTCCTTTTTGGTCAACTCCATTCCGTTTGACTGTGCCAAAATCAAATGCATTGTTGTAAAATACTTCAATTTGATGCAGTGGAAAGGTGGTAGGTGTGACATTTTTCATTCTATAGCTTGTGGGGTCGAACGGACTATGCCAACGCGTTGGGGTGGGTGGGTAAATTCCAGTGGAGGTCTCGTTTCATGCGCCAAGTGTCCCAGTCCTTCCGGGTAAGAGGCTATCGGCAAAGTCCCTTAAGATCCCTAAGACCAAAAATGCGCCAAACTTTGACGGAGTAGTTCTCAGAATTTGTGACAGCTGGGAATGTTGTGTTTGGACCTACAGTTGCACGTGGGGTCCGTTGACAATAACCTCTCTCAGTTTTGGTCAACTCCATTCCGTTTGATCATGCCAAAATCAAACACATTGTTGCAAAATGCTTCAATTTGATGTAGTGGAAAGGTGGTAGGTGTGACATTTTTCATTCCATAGCTCGTGGGGTTGAACGAATTGCGCCAATGCATCGGGGTGGGCGGGTAAATTCCAGTAGAGGTCTCGTTTCGTGCGCCAAGCGTCCCAGTCGTTCTGGGCAAGAGGCTACCGGCAAAGTCTCTTAAGATCCCTAAGACCAAAAATGTGCCAAAATTTGATGGAGCAGTTCTTAGAATTTGTGATAGCTAGGAATGTTGTGTTTGGACCTATAGGTGCATGTGGGGTCCATCGACAATAACCTCTCTCATTTTTGGTCAACTCCATTCCGTTTGACCGTGTCAAAATCAAACGCATTGTTGCAAAATGCTTCAATTTGATGCAGTGGAAAGGTGCTAGGTGTGACATTTTTCATTCCATAGCTCGTGGGGTCAAACGAACTGCGCCAACGCATCGGGGTGGTCAGGTAAATGCCAATGGAGGTCTCATTTCGTGCGCCAAGCATCCCAGTCGTTCCGGGCAAGAGGCTACCGACGAAGTCCCTTAAGATCCCTGAGACCAAAAATGCGCCAAACTTTGACGGAGCAGTTCTTAGAATTCATGAAAGTTGGGAATGTTGTGTTTGGACCTACATGTGTATGTGGGGTCCGTCGACAATAACCTCTCTCATTTTAGGTCAACTCTATTTCATTTGACCGTGCCGAAATCAAATGCATTGTTGCAAAATGCTTCAATTTGATGCAGTGGAAAGGTGGTAGGTGTGATATTTTTCATTCCATAGCTTGTGGGGTCGAACAGACTGTGCCAACGCATCGGGGTGGGTGGGTAAATGCCAGTGGAGGTCTCATTTTGTGCGCCAAGCATCCCAGTCCTTCTGGGTAAGAGGCTACCGACAAAGTCCCTTAAGATCCCTAAGACCAAAAATGTGCCAAACTTTGACAGAGTAGTTCTCAGAATTTGTGACAGCTAGGAATGTTGTGTTTGGACCTATAGTTGCACGTGGGGTCCTTCGACAATAACTTCTCTCATTTTTGGTCAACTCCATTCTGTTTGACTGTGTCGAAATCAAACACATTGTTGCAAAATACTTCAATTTGATGCAGTGGAAAGGTGGTAGGTGTGACATTTTTCATTCCATAGTTTGTGGGGTCGAACGGACTACGTCAATGCATCGAGGTGGGTGGGTAAATGCCAGTGGAGGTTTTGTTTCGTGCGCCAAGCATCCCAGTCGTTCCGGGCAAGAGGCTATCGGTAAAGTCCCTTAAGATCCCTGAGACCAAAAATGTGCCAAACTTTGACGGAGCAGTTCTCAAAATTCGTGACAGCTAGGAATGTTGTGTTTGGACCTATAGGTACACGTGGGGTCCTTCGACAATAACCTCTCTCATTTTTGGTCAACTCCATTCCATTTGACCGTGCCGAAATCAAACGCATTGTTGCAAAATGCTTGAATTTGATGCAGTGGAAAGGTGCTAGGTGTGACATTTTTCATTCCATAGCTTGTGGGGTTGAATGGACTGCGCCAACGTGTCGGGGTGGGTGGGTAAATCCTAGTGGAGGTCTCATTTCGTGCGCCAAGCATCCCAGTCATTTCGGGCAAGAGGCTACCGACAAAGTCCCTTAAGATCCCTGAGACCAAAAATGCACCAAACTTTGATGGAGTAGTTCTTCGAATTTGTGACAGCTGGGAATGTTGTGTTTGGACCTATAGGTGCATGTGGGGTCCGCCAACAATAACCTCTCTCATTTTTGGTCAACTCCATTCCGTTTGACCATGCTGAAATTAAACACATTGTTGCAAAATGCTTCAATTTGATGCAGTGGATAGGTGCTAGGTGTGACATTTTTAATTCTATAGCTCGTGGGGTCAAACAGACTGTGCCAACGTGTTGGGGTGGGCATGTAAATGCTAGTGGAGGTCTCGTTTCGTGTGCCAAGCTTCCCAGTCATTTCGGGCAAGAGGCTACTGACAAAGTCAAAAGTTGTTAGGATTGAAATTTTGCATTCCATAGGTCCTGGGGCTGAACGGATTACGCCAACACGTCGGGATGGGTGGGTAAATGCTAGGGAGGTCTCGTTTTGTGTGCAAAGCATCGCAGTCATTCCAAGCTATAAGCTATCGACAAAGTCACTTTGCCGGTAGCTTACAACTCAGAAGGACTGGGAGCCTTGGCACATAAAATGAGACCTCCTCTAGCATTTACTCACCCACCCCGACGTGTTGGCGTAATCTATTCAGCCCCAGGACCTGTAGAATGCAAAATTTCAATCCTAGCAACTTTTGACTTTGTTGGTAGCTTACAGCTCGGAATGACTGGGACGCTTGGCGCACAAAATGAGACCTCCACTAGCATTTACCCACCCACCCCGACGCGTTGGCGCAGTCTGTTCAACCCCATGAGCTATGGAATGAAAAATGTCACACTTAGCACCTTTCCACTGCATCAAATTGAAGCATTTTGCAATAATGCGTTTGATTTCGACACGGTCAAACAGAATGGAGTTGACCAAAAATGAGAGAGGTTATTGTCGACGGACCCCACGTGCACCTATAGGTCCAAACACAACATTCCCATCTATCACGAATTCTGAGAACTACTCTGTCAAAGTTTGGCACATTTTTGGTCTCAGGGATCTTAAGGGACTTTGTCAGTAGCCTCTTGCTTGGAAGGACTGGGATGCTTGGCACATGAAACGAGACCTCCACTGGCATTTACCCACCCACCCCGACGCATTGGCGTAGTCTGTTCGACCTCACAAGCTATGGAATGAAAAATGTCACACCTAGCACCTTTCCACTGCAACAAATTGAAGCATTTTGCAACAATGTGTTTGATTTCGGCATGGTCAAACGGAATGGAGTTGACCAAAAATGAGAGAGGTTATTGTCGACAGACCCCACGTACACCTGTAGATCCAAACACAACATTCCCAGCTATCACAAAATCTGAGAACTGCTCCGTCAAAGTTTGGCACATTTTTGGTCTCAGGGATCTTAAGGGACTTTGTCGGTAGCCTCTTGCTTGGAAGGACTGAGATGCTTGGCGCATAAAACGAGACCTCCACTAGCATTTACCCGCCCACCCTGATGCGTTGGCATAGTCCGTTCGACCCCACGAGCTATGGAATGAAAAATGTCACACCTAGCACCTTTCCACTGCATTAAATTGAAGCATTTTGCAACAACGCGTTTGATTTCAGCACGGTCAAACGGAATGGAGTTGACAAAAAATGAGAGAGGTTATTGTCGACAGACCCCATGTGCACCTGTAGGTCCAAACACAACATTCCCAACTATCACAAATTCTGAGAACTACTCCGTCAAAGTTTGGCACATTTTTGGTCTCAGGGATCTTAAGGGACTTTGCTAGTAGCCTCTTGCTCAGAATGACTGGGATGCTTGGCGCATGAAATGAGACATCCACTGGCATTTATCTGCCCACCCCGATGTGTTGGTGCAGTCCATTCAACCCCACGATGAGCAAAACAAAAAATATTGTTCTAGTTGACACATTCTCAATCATTGACATGGATGATATCTCAGTACCATTCCTTTAGGCACAATATGAGCTTCCAAGGGAAGGCGCAATTGTGAGGTTGGAGATGATGAAAAGTGTGCCTCATTCACAATCATGTTTTACTTGTCTTCAATGATGATTCCTTGATTCAACTTAATCCTTTGATAATACATTTTAACCTCCTTGTCAAAGCGCACTTTCAAGGTTGCTTGATCAAGAGCTAGCACCTCAACATCTAGGTGCACTTTTTGTGTTCTAGAAGCATGAACTAGCACCTCAAATAGTAAGGCACTCATTCTAGGTTGTTTGTTCAATAATTGGCACCTTGTATTCTTTGGACATTCTTTCAACTTGTGGAGACAACCTCAACTTGCAAGATCAATTCATTATCAAGGCGCATATCCAAAGTCATAGAGATATGAAGTGGTGCCTCACTAATCTAGGTACACATTTGATGGTGTAGAGAGGTAGATGTGCGCCCAAGTCATCATTTGATGCCTTCAACAACCATAAACTCCTTTGATGATGTATTTTATCCTTCCAATTCAATATCTAGCCTTAGGCGCACATTTTAGGTTGATCAATCATAATCTAGCGCCCTAAGTACCAAGGCGCACTTTTAGGTTAGTTTGATCAAGGATTAGCACCTTCACTTCTAGGTGCAAGTTTGGAGTTGAAATATATCAAAATAACAAGTTTCTTCATCACTTCATATTGTCACATGTTGTAAGCCATGTATGTGAAGATGTAAACATAGTATTGGTGACATGAGCAACACTACTACATATTCTTAAGTGTTGTAAATATGCATCTTCTTATTTAATCATGTGTTGTAAATGAAGAAATGCAATGATTGCAATATGTGCACAAAATAAATTTTTTGATAAGGATTGACAGGAAATGTTAAGAAAATGCAATTGGCGAGTGTAAACCTAAAGTGTGGAAGCATAGACAAGGCATGTGAACAGTTTGGCATGACACCTCAAAGAGATGCTATCTCATGGAATGCAATGATTGCAAGATATGCACAAAATGGATTTTTTGAAAAGGCTTTAGAAACTTTGAAGCAAATACAATTGGAACATTTAAAACCAAATTCCATAACCTTTGCAAGCATTCTCCCTACTTGTGCCAAATTAGGATCTTATATATACATATATGCATAATGTCATGAAAATAATGTATAGTGTATATATCAAGCCATATAGGCATGTACAAATAAAACCATATGGGTATATACAACGATATACATTGATAACATACAAAAGTATGTTTACAAAGCCAAATAGGCATATGTAACAAAATGTCTCAAAATCAAATCCCCTATGGATTGCTATCAAATAATCTATGGCTCTTGCTAGGCCATGAAGATGGTGAACCAGTCAATGACTCATCCTCTATCGCTCATTGACTAGACCTCCTCGATAGAGATTTTTGAATTTCCACCTATTAATACAATCAAACAACGTGCACATTAATATAGAATTTAATATTCAAAATATATAACATGACATAAGTAATCAATCACTTACTGCCAATTGGTGATCCCTCTTGATCATTTGTTGTCTCTCTTCTTCTGTAGAGCTGGATGGGTAGGGGAGGTGATGTCCTGTGAGAAGCATGAACAAGCAAATTTAAGTAAATCCCAATTCTTTGCCAACGGGCACTCTGCAACATCCATATCACTACTACAAAATAGATATCCGTTTTATTATGTACATTTGAATTCTAGACTAGGGATTCATTTTATTATTCTATAAGCTTGTGAATTACCATCTAATTTGAATGTTTACACACTAATCCACCTAGGTATCAACTTAATAAAACTCTGGATATAAGCCATTATTTGATTTGAGTAATCTTACTTTGGACACATTTGTGAAGACTCCTAAAGAGCCTGGACATACAATTGTAAAGATGATATAGCCTCCATATAAGCATAAAGATGATATATAATTTTAGTTTGTTGAAGGCCATGTAAATCAGTCATTGATGAGGACTCTGCTACACCTAAAGTTGAGTCCTTTGTTTGGAACTTTGAAGCATGCAAAGAGGCAAGTGACTTGTAATGCTTAAGTAAACACAAGTCTCAACATGATGTAGTTCAACTTGATGACATGTCTAAATATGACACATTTTAGTTTGTATTGCATGAGGACTTCCTTATTCATGCATATCAAATTTATAATTAGGTATATTTTTCTAAAGTGTATGAGTTTGAGGCTTTCAATTTTTGTATTGACTCACTTGAAGAAGCTAGCAGCCATGTCAACATGATTAATATGGGATCCAAGAGTTGTCCTTTTCCCATGCATTTGGAGTGGATTGTTGGCCCTTATGATTGTTTAAATCATGTTGGCCTAGCATTTGAATAGTTGCTTCGTGACATGGATGGGAATAGATAATGTATAGACTTTATCACACTTTAGGGTTTTCCCATTATGCTAAAATGTTATGACTATCCACTTATTCTATTTTAGGCTATCATCAAATGAGGAGCTTCTAAAGGCAAAAATGTTGTCCCAAAAGAAGGCTTAATGTTATTCGTAAAGACATTAGATTGTTAAAATACAAATTCAAGGGTAGATATTCCTTGGGCTATTTTAGTATAGAGAAGCAAAATTGCAATATATGACTATCCTAGGAATTAGAATGGTTGATCATATGATATTGATGGCATTTTGATATTAATGGATGGATTGATGGATGTTTAGGGAGTTTAAGTTTAAATGTAATGTATGAGAATTCTTATTTATGAAGGATATAATAGGTCTTATGTCTTATTTGCAGGCCATTCAAGAAAAAAATGAAAAGATACCAAGGACTATCATAAAACCTATTACAATTAGGTGCATCAAAGGATTGTCATCCAGAACCTTACCAATATGGGAAGTTATCAAAACCATGTCATGTTTAAAATTAAAGGCTTTATCACCTCTTTGTCCCTATAGGCCTATTAGAACAATAGGTCACATTTTATTCATATACTAGGGTTGAGAATAAACACTAAGCATTTGTAGTTATGGCAAGTGTAAATGGAAATAGATCACAACTTTAGACAATCTATCCTCTCCTAGATTGCACTGACTGAGTGGAAATTAAAAATTCCCTATTAATATCCTTTATATACTGAAGGTATGGGTGAGAAAGGTAAACTTTGTATGTTGTAGACAAGGCCTCAAATGTAAAATATATTATGACAATAACGATAAGGACTGTTAAGCATGAATGCTATCACTATTATAGATTGTCAAACCAACCATAGGCTGCCATAATAGTACACTGCTAACTATCATACCTTTAGGCATGGTGCCATGAACCTTATGAGTAGAATGCATTGGTATTTGTGAGAAATGTATTGCTTATGTTAAGAATAAGTATTTATATTGTTTGAACATCATCAAAAGGTGGACTACAAATATGACTTTGTCAAAGGAAAACTTTAGTGGAAAAAATCTAACTATGAACTATTGTGCCATCCAAGCACAATCATGACCAACATCAAGGTATAGTCGAGGCATGAGTGTCTTAAGAAACACAATTGAAATTGTCCATGGATATTTGAAGTAATTTGCAATATTCATGATCAAGAATCAACTTTGACTATCTCAATAGTGGTAAATTTGGCTTCAAGACAATAAAAAATGAGCTTAGGGATTCATTATCACCAAGTAATAAAGAAGAGTAACCGTAAGTGTCAACCTTCAATTTTATTATACAAGAGGATGAAGAAGGGGCCATAGTATTTTCATACCATAATACAACATACAAAAGGAAAATCATGAAGTCAAAACATGTGCAAAGGGTATCTATGTTAAAGAGGAGAGTTGTGAATGGATGATGACTATCACTGTCAAAATAAGATATAGTCTCACTAAGGACAGTTAGGTGATTTGTGGATTGTCATGACTACAAGGCACGAGAATCTTGTGTATGAAGAGGAAAGAAATATAAATAAAAGAAGATTGAAGGATTGTTGCACCTAGGTACAATGATCCTAAAGGATTGTCGTGCTAAAAGGATAGTCAATAGTACAAAGATTCATATTTCAAGGCTATCCTCAATCTCATTCACATGGTCCTAATGTTGGTTTGATTTGAATGGAGTGAGATGACACTATCAAGATTAATTGAAAAGGTGAAAGGGTTTGGTACCAAATTTGGTCACAAGTGTAAAAATTGCAATAAGCTTGATAATATTGTTCACTAAACCTAGAACTATCACCAAGCAACATCCGTTTCATAAGATGTGATCAACAAACATGTAAGAAAAATGGATATCAACCTTATTGGTTATGCGTGCTTGATAAGAGCCCATACTTTTCACAAGGAGCCACCAATTTTTAACTAAATATTTCCATTAGAAACGGATAAAAAAATGTTTGCCCAAATGAGGAAACTAGATTGTTAATTAGAATTCTATGTGTAATGTGATATGAAACAATAGATACACCTATAAATGACCAACTAACTTTAACTTCTTGTATTATTGCCTCGATGTTTCAAATGTGTTGCTTCTCTTCATCCAAAACCAATGGTACAAAATTTTTCATAGATCAAGGAAACGGATATCCGTTTTGAGTTGCTTTTACCGAAGCAAAACGGATATCTATTTGATTGTTGACTTTTTATGGATTCTAACGTGTTTTCATGTTTCAGTCTCTTCTTCGAACTTCACCCTTCGTGCTGACGACTTTTTTTATGCAAAATTAATAAAACGAAAAGGGTTTATAGAAAAAAATGTTAGCTTTCTAAAAATATAAGATTTGTTTGGTTATCATTTTATTAAATAATTATTAATAATTTTCTATATACTGTGTCTCTGAAATCCTGATGGACACACTGATTGAAAAACATCCATAACTTTCAAAATATTTCACCTTTTTGAGATCCGAAACCTGCGTCACACTCTATGCTTTTCTAGCTATAGGTTAATTTTTTTTTTTTTTGAATTTCAATTTTTTTTTTTTATCGAGTTAGGTTGGCTGGAAAATTACTTTTTATTTTTTAAAAAAAGTCACAGTAAAAAAATCATAACTAATTATTTTATTGGAAAAAAATTTTAAATAAATTGCGTCACATCCGAACATGAGTCCTCTACTTATTTTGAAAGTTTCAAAAAAAAATATATATTTTTACTCATAGTTAGGTTGGCTGGATAGACACCCACTTTTTATTTTTTTCTAAAAAATTTAATAGCTATTCATTGAAATATTCAAGTTTCACTAAGTAAATTTAGTTTAAAAAAAAAATTAGTAGCCTATAAACTAGATTCAATTCTCTACAAATTTTATTCTTACATCTTTTTCAAATTGTGTAGATAATCCATTCAAAATTTCACATGAACTTGATAAAGTCTGATTTTTTGTATTTTCATTGCCACTTAGAGGTATAGTTTGGCCCATCATGATCCTGCACATACCCATATGTGGTTGGTAAAATATGCACTATAAGTAAAAAAATATAAGGTAGGTCATAAAAATAGATGCATATTTTGTGGAAACATGTAAGATCTTTATGACATATGTAGACATCCCAGAATTGACTCAAGTATGAAGTTATTTAGTCATAAAATCTCATTGCCTTGAGAAGGGTGCTATCTCTCACTAAGGATATATGAGAAAATGAATTATTAGCCTAACTTTCCCCATTCACATTCAAGTATTACAATGCATAATATAAAACAACATAAGATGTACCCACCAAGAAAACCTTTCTCTACTGAAAAATACAAGCCACTTAACTTTGGTGGTATTTAAGGATACCCTAATCCTATTCATAGCAAAATCAGAGATTATTTGCCCAAGTTTAGTGGGAAAGGTTCTGAGTTAGCAAATAACCATGTGCAGACTTTTAGTGATCTAATGGGAGATTATGAGGTAGATACAGAGGATGTGGTTATAAAATTATTTGTTCAATCGCTGAAAGGAGATGCGAGGGATTGGTTTGCCGACTTGATTGAGCACTATATTTCCTCATGGCAAGAGTTTAAAGCCACCTTGTATCAATTTGGTGAAATGACTGTTGTGAGTTCTTTAATCAATAATTTGCTTACATCCAGAAGGATGAAAAGGAGTTAGTCACAACTTTCAATCCGAGGTTTGCAAAAGTAGTAAGAGAAATTTGAGAGAATGTCAAACCTAATGACACAATGTGCTTGGTGTTCTATCTAGGTGCATTTGATGAAGAAATAAGTTTCTTGTTACAAGACAAAGAGCCTACAACATTACAATAGGCATTCACTATAGCCATGGACATTGGGAACAACTCTAAATTTTCAATGATGAGGAGACATATGAGTATGGATCATTATAGAGAATCAAGTGCAGCCAAAAAATTTGAAGTAGAAAATGGAAGTGATTACCAATGTAATAGTATTTCCACTATGAAAATTGATTCGTCCTTCTATCCCCTAAGTTGTGGGAGACTCAAATCAGAATATGAAAGGTATGTTTGGGATGTGGATCACAAGTCCCTTGCCCAAGCATTATGTGGTACAACAAAGCAAGAAGAGGGGACACTGGAGGGGTGGTGTATACACCTAAAAATGAGACGACTATGTCCAAATAAATATTCTTAATATTTATTTAAGTCTAATTCCTCTATCAATAAATAAACAAACAAATTTATTTATTTGATTCATTATTCTTCTAATAATTAAATAAAATTTATTTAATTAAATTCTTCTAAATTCCTCCAAATTAAATAATTCCAATTATTTAATTAGTTCTTCCAAAATCATTCTAAATTAAATAATACCAATTATTTAATTGTTTCTTCCAATAATATCTTCTCTAAATTTAAATAAATCCAATTATTTATTTAAGTTGTCCATTTCTTCTAAATTGAGTTATCTTTAAATATAATTCATCCTTGTGCATATGCAATTGAATATTCTAAATATTTAATTAGCTAAAATATCTTCTCAGCCTCATGCAATTTCTATTCTCTAGTTCTATTCTCTTAAATGATTGATCTATTCTTTTAGTTGATTTATCTCTTCAGTTAACTCATTCTTCTATTTTATTAATTCCTCTCATGCAAAATAGAGAAAGACACTTGTCCTCTTTCTATTCGCGCATGTTCCTCAAGGTTTCTCAACCGTTGATCTTCTTATTCTTTCTATATCATTGATCTTCATTCTCCCAAGTCTATAAATTCAACCCTATTCTTCCATTTCATTGATCCAAGATTTTAGTAAACTTACTCTGTAGGAATTACAGCGCACCTTTGGCACCAATTCCTTCATTGCTTGTGATCACACTTGTTACCATACTACTACCATTGTTGTGAAGCTCCTCTTCATTACAAACCATTATCATAGTCATTCTCCATTGACAATCTTGGAATAGCAAGGAAGTGCACTCTCTGAGGGACTTATTCATACATGCAAGATCGATTGAGATAGGCAACCAACGGAAGCTATGAAGCTTTGAGGTTTGCAAAAGTTTTTGAAGTTCTTTTGTTTGTTTGATCTCTTTGTTTCTGTATTTCATTGAGTTTTGGGTATTTTGATATTGATTATATTGATTATTCATTTAAATCCAATTTTTTCTTAACATTTTTGGCACCCACCATGGGGCCTAGCCCCAAATTTAACCCAAAAACTAAGTTTTTGTGTTTTAGAAAGCCATACATAGGAGGAAATCATGCATCTGACACATCCTAACATGCATCTAATATCTGTTAAGGTGTATACGTTCCTTCAGCACATATAGTCTCTGATCTAATGCATATACTGTCTGTTACGACGCATATGTTCCTATGGCACATACAGTCTCTATTACGACGCATTTACCCTTTGATATGACGCATCTATCAGATCAGTGCATATACACTATTTTCCTGGGATTTTGACCTCTGTCTTAGCACATATGTACTATGACGCTGTTGATCTTTGTTTCTACACACATATGTACTATGGCACTTCTGATATCTGTTTCTACACATTCAGTCTCTGAAGCGGCACATCTGATCTAGGTAGTGATTTTTAGGGTTTTCTTGAAGTTTTCACTAACGCTGACATCTTTTTGTAGGAACTCTCTTGATCTATTTTGTAGGCTAGGTACTGGTTTAGAATCATATAGTTGCACTTGTTAACTCACACTTTAATTTCTAACAGGAAAGTAAACGGATGCTCATGCAAATCTCACATAGTTTTAACTAGGAAAGTGATAATTGAATCATTGCTATTGATATCTTTTAACAACTCATTGCTATTTGGATAAAAATGAACTCATCATTGCTATCTGGGTAAAACTGAACCATTGCTATCTTGATTATCACTTCAAAGTTAACAAATTCATGCTATCTGGATAAAATTGAACTCATTATTGCTATCTGGATAAAACTGAACCATTACTATCTCAATTATCACTTCAAAGTTACCAAATTCGTGCTACTTGGATAAAATTAAACTCATCATTGCTATTTGGGTAAAACTGAACCATTGCTATCTTGATCATCACTTCAAAGTTAACAAATTCATGCTATCTGGGATAAAGTTGAACACATCATTGCTATCTTGGTAAAATTGGACCATTGTTATCTTGTTATCACTTCAAAGTTAACAAAATTCTGTGCTTGCCCAAGTAGATAGCTCATCTAGTTTTTCTCATTTTAACTAGGGGAAAAGAACCAATGTATTCTGTGTTTTGGGAATGATACCAGGCCTATGCTCTCCCCTATCTTGGGTAACCAAAATGCCAGGCATATCATTTTCGCATGTGTTTTTCCTTTAGAGGGGCCTACTCTTGGATACCATTCAATCAAGTAGGAATGACCATAAGTGGTAACAGGCTAGACACCAAGCCCTTCCAAGCCACTATAAATAAATTGTGTTTGGAGCGAAAGCTTCAAACAAAGAGTGCAGTTGTGTTATACCAACATCCAACCTCCCCCAAAACCCTCCAAGGCGCAACCCTTGCAGGCTGGGAGACTCCATAATAGAGAGTAGTGTTGCCGCATGTGTAACCACTCGAACTGTTGCCTTTATTACTCATCCTTTGTTTTAGTAGACCAAAAACCCCTATAATCCAGTGCAGGGAAGGGCGATTATCACCTCCTGAAGATGCTTCACTAGAGATAGTGAGAATTTGGTTTTATACTATCCTTTGATACCTAGGTTTGTACTTTCTTTCTTTTTAGTCCAAAAAGAGTAAAAAAATCACAAAAAAATAAAAAACCATAAAAATATTCTTTGTGTTTGCTGTGTCTTCTTGCCATAATTTTAGAAAATCAGATCAAAAAAGACCTTGCAACCAACATACCAAAAAAAATAAAAAAATTTCCAAAAAATTTCTAAAATACTGAGAAAACCAGAGTGTTGCATTCGTCCTCTTCTACTGTGCATTTGTGCCGACTTGCAGTGCATCTGTATTGACTTGTAGCGCTTTTACTACCTGTTATGGTGCATTTGATATTCACCAGTGTGGCGCTTCTGTGCTGACTTCTTGCGCATTTACTAGTTTTTGCAATGCATCTGTTCCAGCGCATGTGTGACAGTGAGCACTTGCACAATCTTTGAGAGAAAAAAATTATCATTTCTGGGTACCCATTTCAATCTAGTTCCAAATTCTGAGATCAGGTCTTACCTTGTAGTCCTTTTTTCCATCCATTTCGCATCAAATTCTCTCTTTTGTTTATCATCCCATTCACCTTCTATCAGGTCTTCCTAGTCCAAAGTCAAAAGTATCCCATATCAGATCAGCATAGGCCCCTTTTTCATATCATTGTGGATTCAAGTAACCCTAGTAAGTCACAAAACTTTGCTAGTGGTCTTGGTGCACAACTAGTCCCTACATGGTAAGACAAGTATCGAGTACCCTTACTAGTGGCTATCGTCTTGGAATCATTGATCGAAAGAGTCCCTTGTCCAAATCTTTGTCATAAGTATCCTATTCTCAACAGTCTCCATTGGCACCTTGCCAAAATCTCTAGTTTGACCCCACCTCATCCCACATCACCTTGCATGGTTCTTACTAGATCTCAATACAAAAAGCAACTTGAAATGGCCAGATCATCCAACCACATTATCACCCCTCATGATAGTGATGAGGAAATCTCTCGCGAAGAGTATGAAGGAACCCTCCAAGATCAAAAATTCCAACGCTTGCTAGAGAAGGTGCTCCATGAGGACCCTCACAAGTATTTTTATTATCTTGCAAATCTTGGAATTAAACTCCCTGCTGATTTTGATCTAAGAAAAATCCAAGAACCCATAGAGGATAATCAAGTAAAGGGAAAGAAAGCCATAGACCCAAGCACTCCTATGGAAGAAATGAGGAAACAAATCGAGGGTCTAACGCAACAAATGATGGATTTCAAGACAGGTACAAACACTAAAACCTACTCCTTGGAAGATATTGCACTACCCCTTTGATAAAAAGAAAGGATGCATCTAAAGGTGAAAACCCAACTGTGGCACCTGACGATGGAAGGATTGACACTCTCCCTGATGACATGCACCAGGAGAAGTCTCAGATTGTTGTGGAAACCACAGAGCCGATTAACATTGGAATAGAGAAACAACCTAAGATCATTCACTTTGCTAAGTCTCTAACCCCACTAGAGAAGACTAAGTTTGTAACATTCTTCAAGAGAAAGCAAGTCAATTTTGCTTGGTTATATGCAAATATGCTAGGGTCAGATCCAGATTTGATTCTACATCATCTTCCATTAGATCTAGGAGTGAAACCAGTGAAACAGAAGCTTAGAGAGATGCATCCACACATTGCACTACTTGTAAAAGAACTCAAGAAAATACTGGATGTAGGGTTCATCAGAGCTATAGACTATCTGAAATGGGTCTCCAACATAGTACTAGTGTCCAAACCTGATGGCCAAGTCAGACTATGCAATGATTTTAGAGATCTAAACAAAGCTTGCCGCAAGGATGATTTTTCGTTACCAAATATAGATACCATAGTCAACTTAACAATAGGGCATACCATGTTATCTCTCATGGATGGATTCTCGAGATATAATCAGATCAGGATAGCACTGGAAGACCAGCATAAGACAACTTTTACTTGTCCATGGGGTACTTTATGCTGGAATGTCATGCCATTTGGGTTAAAGAATGCAGGAGCCACATATCAACATGCTATGACCACTATATTTCATGATATGATGCACGTCACCATGGAAGATTATATAGATGATATCCTTGCAAAGTCACTCACAAGAGAATCACATCTGGATGTGTTAGAAAAACTCTTTCAGAGATTAGAGCAATTCAAAGTCAGGTTGAACCCAAAGAAATGTGTGTTTGGAGTCACCTCAGGCAAGCTCCTAGGCTTTATTGTATTAGCAAATGGAATAGAGGTGGACCCTACTAAAGTCAAGGCTATCATGGACATGCCACCACCCAAGACTCTTACTCAACTAAGATCTCTATAGGGCAAGCTACAAGCAATCTGTAGGTTCATATCACAACTGGTAGACAAGTGCCAACCTTTTAGTCATCTCCTACACAAGAACATTCCATTTAGATGGGATGAGAAATGCAAAGAGGCATTCGACAAACTAAAAGAGTATCTTATGAATCCACCTATTCTCATGCCTCCTATCCAAGGGAAGCTATTGATACTTTACATATCTTCTACACCAATAGCTCTTGGGGCCCTTCTAGCACAACAAGATTATGAAAATAAAGAAAGAGCCGTCTACTATATCAGCCGCACATTAGTGGGCTTTGAGTTGCAATACTCTTAGATAGAAAGATCATGTCTTGCAGTAGTTTTTGCTTCCCAAAAACTCTTACATTATATGCTAGCACATCCATTCAAACTTATTGCAAAAATAGATCCACTGAAGTACCTACTAAGCAAAGTAGCTCTAACAGGTCACCTAGCCAAATGGGTAATGCTCCTAAGTGAATACGACATTGAGTATGTAGACATAAAGGCTATCAAAGGACAAGTCATTACTGATCAATTAGTAGATGCACCACTATAGGACACCACACTAATGCAATTTGAGTTTCCAAATGAATCCTTATTCAATATATCAACACATTCCTGGAAACTTTACTTTGATGGGTCCTACACAAACCATTGATCAGGGGCAAGGATCTTGTTTGTAACTCCTCATGGCGACACCATACCGAAGTCCTATCATCTGTTATTCCCATGCACCAACAACATAGTAGAATATGAAGCCTTAGTCATTGGTCTCAAAATGGCAACAAAGTGGAAAATCAAAGAGCTACATGTGTATGGTGATTCTCAACTAGTGATCAATCAGGTCAATGATGATTACCAAACCAAAGATGAGAAGCTTGTGCCATGCAAGTGAATGGTCAAGGACTTTAAGGAGTACTTTGTGATCATCTCTTTTGAGCAGATACCTTGCATTGAGAACAAGTAGCAGATGCCATGGCAAGCATTGCCTCTCTTCTCGAAATACCAGAGAATGAGTCACAGTACGAGTTCTTAGTGGAATCAATTCAACAACCAGCTTATGATCTTCCTAAAACCCATTCCATATGCCTATTAGTTGGATTTGAGTGACCTTGGTATGGTAAGGTTTACACTTACCTCAAGGACAGCACCCTCCCACCTGACTTATCTTCAAACCAACGACGAACCTTTATACGTCAAACCTCTTACTATACCATTATTGCCAACACCCTATACCGGCGTGGTCTAGATGGTACTTTACTCCATTGTCTAGAACGAAAAGAATCCCAAACTGCCTTACAAGACATACACGAAGGGATCTGTGGAATACACTCTAGCAGTCCTTCCTTAGCTAAGAAACTTATGTGTTTGGGTTATTACTGGCTGAACATGGAAACAAATTCATATCAGTTTGTGAAGAAGTGCAAGCAATGCCAAATACATGGGAACTTGATACATGCACCAATTGAAGAGTTGAGACCTTTAACGACACCTTGGCCCTTTTGCCAATGGGGACTTGACCTTGTAGGAAAGATCCATCCACCCTCATCCAATGACCATAAATTCATAATAACTGCCACTGAGTACTTTACCAAGTGGATTGAAGCTGTTCCCCTTATCACCATCATAGGTAAGAAAATCTCCTCATTCATCCTCAATTACCTCATCTACAGATACGAAATTCCCTCATCCATTATCACAGATAACAGAAGACCCTTCAAAAACTAAGATGTCCAAGAACTTTGTGACTGATTCAAAATCCAACACCGTTTCTCCACACTGTATTACCCCCAAGGCAACGGTCAAGCTGAAGCATCCAACAAGACCATTTTGAAACTCCTCAAGAAGATAGTCAATGATGCTAGCCATGATTGGCACATCCAACTCAATCCTACTCTATGGGCCTACAAAACCAATATATGCACTCCCATAGGTGCTACCCCTTATGCCCTTGTCTATGGCTCAAAAGCTATCCTCCCCATAGAGGTCAAGTTACCATCTATGAGGGTGTCATTAAAAGGTCTCATATCAGATGAAGAATATAGAGTTTCTAGATTGCAAGAACTAGAGTTGCTAGAGGAAAGGAGATAGAAAGCCTTTGATCATCTCAAAGCATATCAACAAATGATGTCACGAAACTACAACCATAGAGTCCGTCCAAGGGTATTCAAGTTTGGAGATCTAGTACTTAAGGAGAACCCCTGCAATCAACAGGATCGGGAAAAGAAAGGCAAGTTTGAACTCAACTAGCTTGGGCCTTATGTGATCATAGCTACTTATGGATTGGAGGTATATCAGTTAGCAACATCAGAGGGTGAGTTGTTCGATGACCCAATCAACAACATGCATCTTCACCGGTTCTATACCTAAGAGAACCCCAATGTAAAGGGGGGCATAAAAATACAAAAAAAATCAAAAAATTAGAAAAATACAAAAAAAAAAAAATCAAAAAAATACAAAAAAATCATCCTTTGGTGAAAACCTGGCAAACAGGTGTCTTGGATCTAGGTATCATGGTGAAAACCTGGGAAATAGGCATCATGCATACTTTCTAGCTTTCATGCAAATAAAAGCAAGTGGTGAAAACCTGGTAAACATGCGTTACTTGTGATAAACCTCTTCCTCTGTCTTTGGGAAACCTATCACCTTGTGTCCATTCTTCCTTCACTCGTGTCCCATTTGATCCATATCTGTTCCATAATAAAAACCTAGCGATAATCTATCATGGCTTGATACTCTATCTCTTTGTTGCCTTGTTAACCAAGGTTTTTATCCCATATCCTATCCATAGTGTCATCCTATCATAGTGTCTCTTGTTAGTACCCATGGTCCAAGTCCATGAACTACGTTGCCTCTGCGTCGTCATGTAGGCAAGGCCATATTTCTATGCACCCCTCAGGCTCTACTGTCCCATCTATCACATGTCTAGTCCTTCTATCTATGTGAGTCTGCACCACTTTCTATTGCCTAGGTCTTAGGTCCATTAGGGTTTACCTCAAACTATGTTGCCTCTGCGTCGTCATGTAGGCAAGGCCATTTAGCAATGTGCCCCCGAGGCACTAGGTCAGTCTCTTAGGGTTCATCTCACCAATAAGGATTGTGGAATCTTCTCACCAGGCAAGCAAGCACAAGCAAAGCCCACTTCTGAAGCAAGAATCTTGATGCAAGACATTAACCTATCCAAAGCAAAGTAAACAAACACCTAAGGCATTCTAAATGATTTTACCCAAATTATGGCAAGAAACAAACACATCTAAATGCAAAAATGTTTTGTGGATTGGAAACATAGTTAAAATACAACATCTTGATTTATGCTATCATGTCTTTCTATGCTACTCAAGGATGCCAAAAGCTAGAGATGCTATGATGGGGGCATGATTATTTTCTTCATTTGTTGTTTGTGGATTAAACTTTCGTAATGTGAAGCCTTGTCTAACGACATGATTAACAAAAGATCATCGAGGACATCAAAGGTCTAACATGAATGGGGGCAATCCTTGACTGTTGATATGCAAGAAATACTTAAGTCATCTCAGTTCAATTATACCTAGATGCTTGTATTAACTTGTTAAATCAAAATCCATGTAAGCAATACTTAGGTCATCTTAGTTCAATTATACCTAGATGCTTGTATTAACTTACAACATTCAGAAAAAATACCCAAAATGCCCAATGATGAAATAAGCACTTCAAAATACTTGCACCATTAAGATGTCAAAAGCAAAGCATCCATCATACATCCATTATACATCCATACATCCTTATCCCATGCAATAAAAGATCCAAACAATGCAGAGTAACAATACAAAGTGAAGCTTGTGATTCCTTCTGTTGAGTCATTCTTCTGTCTGTCATTGTATCTCTCATCAGTAGTTCTAGCTGTCAGTCTAGGCAATGATTCAAATGCAAGACCATCCTTAATCCATACCAATCAAGTCAAGTCAATCTTGTCAAATGATCCAATCACAATTGGTGGTCTTGATCCTTGTCTGGTCGTAAACCAACTCGATCAATTATAATCAAACATTTGTCTTATACAAGATGTAACATTGTCAAAATTAGACCAATACAACGTCTTACATAACATGTTTCATTTTCTGAAACCAAACACTATCCTTCGTGTTGCTCTAGGGATCTATCATTCCCCGCCATGACAACACTATCGTATATTGTTATCAGTATATCGTTGGTTTACCACTTGATAGGGGCAATACCTTAGTTGTTCTTGTATCATTTGTACATGCTTTCTTACTTGCTTGTGTGTGTTACCATTCTATCTTGCATACCGTATCATTCAGGCCATTTTTTTCTTCGAACCTAACCTATTTTTTACCCTCTTCTTCGTGAGATTGTCCATCTCACGCCTTCTACCTTCTTCCCGTCCAATCTCCCGAGGGGGCATCTTATCGTCATGATACCTGTACTAGGGGCAAACTGGGGCATGTATCATTATCAAAAACTTATTCTTTGAAACAACGTGATAAAACACATTGTATCAAAGAGGGGCAAAATGTATACACCTAAAAATGACACGACTATGTCCAAATAAATATTCTTAATATTTATTTAAGTGTAATTCCTCTATCAATAAATAAACAAACAAATTTATTTATTTGATTCATTATTCTTCCAATAATTAAATAAAATTATTTATTTAATTAAATTCTTCTAAATTCCTCCAAATTAAATAATTCCTATTATTTAATTAGTTCTTCCAAAATCATTCTAAATTAAATAATACCAATTATTTAATTATTTCTTCCAATAATATCTTCTCTAAATTTAAATAAATCCAATTATTTATTTAAGTTGTCCATTTCTTCTAAATTGAGTTATCTCTAAATATAATTCATCCTTGTGCACATGCACTTGAATATTCAAAATATTTAATTGGCTAAAATATCTTCTCATCCTCGTGCAATTTCTATTCTCTAGTTCTATTCTCTTAACTGATTGATCTATTCTTTTAGTTGATTTATCTCTTCAATTAACTCATTCTTCTATTTTATTAATTCCTCTCATGCAAAATAGAGAAAGACACTTGTCCTCTTTCTATTTGCGCACATTCCTCAAGGTTTCTCAACCATTGGTCTTCATTTTCCCAAGTCTATAAATTCAACCCTATTCTTCCATTTCATTGATCAAAGCTTTTAGTAAACTTACTCTGCAGGAATTACAGCGTGCCTTTGGCACCAATTCCTTCATTGCTTGTGATCACACTCATTACCATACTACTACCATTGTTGTGAAGCTCCTCTTCATTACAAAGCATTATCATAGCCATTCTCCATTGACAATCTTGGAATAGCAAGGAAGTGCACTCTCTGAGGGACTTATTCATACATGCAAGATCAATTGAGATAGGCAACCAATGGAAGCTATGAAGCTTTGAGGTTTGCAAAGGTTTTTGAAGTTCTTTTGTTTAATTGGTCTCTTTATTTTTGTATTTCGTTGAGTTTTGGGTATTTTGATATTGATATATTGATTATTCATTTAGATCCAATTTTCCCTTAACAGGTGGTATACAAGATTTATGGACACTAAGTTGGCGACCCCCATATATTTGGGATCTAAGGATTTTGTATGCACTGATCTATTTTATGAAGCCAATGAGTTAGGACTTGAGACTGTGTTAGAAGGGATGGAGTTTCTCAATGTTAACCGGAGACATGAAGAGATTAGCATACCTAAGAAGATGAAACACAACCATGCAAGGAATATTATATCATCCATTAGCCATAATAGTGATCCAAGTGCTTTGTGTGAAATAAATAATGACATGTCTCATAAGGATGAAGAAAATAAAGCATAAATGAAAGATGCATGTCATAAAGATGAAAATAAGGTTTGCAATCAAATTATTAATGAAGTATGTGCAGGGAGAGTTGCACTCCTAATGCCTAAGATACAGGGTACAACAAAGAAAAGGACATCTATGTAGTTGTGCCTTATGGCAACTTTGTCTGCAAGGAAATAAGAATATGTTCAAATATCCAGTGCAATAGATTGACATATAAGATTAGTGATATTGGTCATGAAGTGAGTACTACAAATATTCCATTGCAAATCAGTAGCCATGATGATAGTAGAAGGAATTCATATTTCTATGTTGAGAAATTCGATAATAAAAGTGATGGTAAATTTCCTTTTTCACAGGTCCAGGTGATTACGAATATAATCAACTCCCTACTGGTTATGATTATTCCTATGAAGATATCTTGAAAAACCTAGTCTTAAATAAGATTATGTCGTAGTGAGCTCCAATGAAGACATAGGTTCATTTGTAAATGAACAAGTTCCAGACTCTATTAAACAACTGAAGTGTGGGAGAGAGTGTTAGGAAAAAGTGTCTCAACCTTGATAATGAGTTTCAAGTAGCACCCATGAAAGACACCTTTTTACCCCTCTTTTTCTCCCTTCTTATTCCATTGTCCTGATGGCTACACCTAAATAGGCTAACAAGATTGTTCTAATGATGATTAATAAGAGATGAATTACTTAGAATCATGATTTCTAATTGAAGGACTAATGTGCATTGAATTGATGGAAATATGCAGAAAATATTCTCTTTTTGAATCAATAGGTGCAAGTGTTCGGGTAGACAATTTTGTGCATCTCTGGAGGTAGTGCTAATGATCTCCGGAGCTGACATTAGAATCCCACGACTAGTCTCCAATGTTTTCCAATTTGATTGGAGAGATTTTGGGATAAGGAGGTGAATCATCTCTAGAGTTGGACTGAAGTCATGAGCATCTCCAAAGCTGAACAAGAAGGTCACAATCATATCTCTGGAGCTACAGACAGAAACATACATCTCCGGCGCCTCTTTAGAATAGTGCAGATTTCCAACACAACTATTTGTCAAACACTTCCAGTAGTGATCAGGATGCTCCTGATGTTACTCAAATCATCACCTGAGTAATTGAGGGCAAACCATAGTTAACTGCTAGAAGTTTTATCTCTTTTTGATTGTGCACGGGTTATTGATAAACTGATTTAAATACCTATATTTCAGGGCCTTGCTGCCCAAGTGCATTTAAAACTAAGATTCAGATTTAGTGTGGACTTATGTTCCACTAAATCTATTTTAATTGCATGTATATTTATTCTGTAGTTAGATAGTTAGTAGACTAAAGAGATTGATGCTATCTCATCGATGAACTAGTAGTTAGGTTAAGTGATATCTCATCACTGATTAGATATAAACTTACAGAAGCAGCAGTAGAAGAAAAAATAACAATTAATTTCTAATTTCTATAATCTTATTTTGAGATAAACATTTTTTGAATACAAAGCTGATGGGATTGGACTGGAATTGAGTTGTGATATTATCTTCTTGTGTTGATTCTTTACTTTGGTCTTCATCCCCAAGGGTGTGGAGAGGGCCCACTCTCACCACTAAGGTAGAAGGCTAGTACTGTTGTTTTTGTTATTTCAGATTCTATTTAAAGAGATAGTTACTGTTTTCATAGATAAATGCATGTTTCAGTTGAAAGGAATACTATAGATTTATTTTAAGGAATTCATTGTTCAGTTTTGTTTTCAATGTTCTTGGAATTCATTTCACAACAGATAGACCAGTAGCATTAGTTTATTTAATCAGTAAAGATCATTAGAGTTAGTTAGATAAAACTGACAACTTTAGGATTCCTAATTGCAGATAGCCATGGACACATCCCTGGATTTGACACTTGAAATGTGATTAAACGATAAGGTACAACGACCCTTGTCATTTTTGGTGCCATTGCCGGGGACTACTGTGTTAATTAGGAAAACTTAGCTAAACAGTTTTAGGATAGATCTGTATGGTTAGAGCTAGAGATTCAAAAGGAAGATATATAAAACAAACACCCCATCAACGAACTATAGGAGAAAGTAGTTGGGTGGCACAAGATCTTGTTGAAGAGAGACATCTAGAACCTACCTTGGAAGCTATACCTCAATTCAATAATCCCTTAAATCCTCCAAATCTTCCACTTGCTGACTATATCCAAGAATTGCAATAGAAATTCTAGGCAGACCCTTTACCTGAAACTAATTCCCCAGAACCTCAAGAAGAAGAACCAATATTAGACATGGATGATAATCATGAAGAGGAGGAAAATCAGGCTCCAAGAACCTTCTCATATCCCATTGTCTTGGCTACTGGAGATAATGCCCCTATGAAAAATATTTCACCTGCACACTTGCCAAATTTTAGGGGTCTTGCTTCTGAGGATCTAGATCAGTTTTTGTTTGAATTCAAAGTGGTATGCCAGACTTATGATTATGGATCAGATAATCAAAAGATCAAACTATTTCCCTCAACCCTAAAGGATTCTGCAATGAGATGGTTTATGGGTCTGCCCCAAAACTCCATCCATTCCTAGGATCAGATGGAGATAGAATTCTCAGGAAAATACCAAGACTACTGTAGAGTTAGTGATAAGAATGAGGAATTATTCAAAATTAAACAGAGAGAGGAAGAGACCTTAGAGGATTATGTGGATAGGTTCAACTTTGCTTTGAGAAGGTATGGCAACCCTGTAAATCATTCTTTGGCCAGAACCCTGTTTGTAAAAGGATTAGACAAAGAATCAAAACAGGCACTAGATCTAATGGGAAAAGGGAATATCAACAAAATGGATATGCCTGCTATAGAAGAATCTACAGGAACTATTCCAGAACCCAAGATGGAGTGAGAATGCCCAAATATTTCAAAGGGAAGAATGAAATAGGGCAATTAATGGAGGAAATTACAAATTTTAAAACAAATATTCTAGTCTAACTGAATACCACATGAGATGGGATTCAGGCAAAAACTAGAACAAATGATTAGGATAGAACAACTGAACCACTCTCCATCTATTGTCCTAGGTGTAGAAACAAACATCTGTTGAGAGAATGCCCTTTAGATAAAGCAGAGATCTGTCAGATCTATGACAAAGAACATCCTACCAGTCGATGCAGTCAACTTCCAGCCTTAAAAAGGCTAAGTAAAAAGAATGCCATTATAGAGGAGTTGAACTATGTAGGACAAAAACAAGCTAGAAATTTCCCTTATAATCAGTATCCAAACCAGACTTCTTACAGGGGTCCTTCTAATTGGGGAAATAATCAATGGAATCCAACTTGGCATGGGCCTCAGAATAATCCTCCTTGGGGACAACAGGATTGGCCAAATCAACAATGGCAAAACCAACATTAGCAAAATCAATTCTGGGGGAATCAACAATTGCCACCATAGTTTGGATCACAAAATATGCAGCCTCATTGGGGTCCTCAATAGGGATATAACCAATAATACTAGGGACAACCTAGACATTTCCAACCTCAACAACAAGCATTACTAACTGGACTCTCCAACACATAAGGTCAGTCATAAAATAAACTAGTTAGCCAACCACCCTTACCAGCTCAACCTATACCAAACCACAGAATAAGCAGGGAGCAACTGTTTACATGACAGAACAAGAAAACATGGCTGGAATTAATGCTATATATTCCAATAATCTCTAGTTGTGTTTTGGGAAAGCACTTCCAAGACCATCTCCTCCAACTATAGTTAAAGTAACCAATGATGAGGAATCTAAAAATCCAGTCACTCAGCTTCTAGAGGAGATTACTACCGAAACAATGCTAAAAGAATCATCCTTGGATAACTCTAGAGATCCTCGTAAAAGAATGACTTCAGAGAACATCCCTGGAAACATTTATGATAAGAGCTTCGGAGATGCTCCAGAGATGGAAAAACTAGCACCATACCTAGAGCGAATCAAATAACATGTCCCTTAGAAAAAAGGTCTTACAAAAACAAGTCCAATCTACCCTGGAATTATAACTTTTACAAGAAATTAGGAAACTAAACATTGAAATTCCACTCCTACAAGTAATCAAAGATGTACCTAAACTTAACCAATTCATCAAACAACATTGTGTTAAGACCAAGGGAAGAAATAAGAACTTTCCCTCAACTATCCAGGTGGAAGGAAAGGTATTAGACCTCCTAATGGGAGAAGTGCTCCTCCCAAAATATGGAGACCCTGGAAATCCTGTCATGATTGTTTACATCTTAGGGGTAGAAATTTCAAATGTTTTGGTTAATTTGGGAGCAAGAATATATGTAATGATAGTTCATACAATGGACAAATTAGCCCTAACAGGTATCCAATCCACATCTACAATCCTTCAACTTGCTAACCAGTCAGTAGCTATTCCAGAAGGGGTGATTACTGATGTTCCAGTTGTGATAGAATCATGGGAATTCCCAATAGACTTCCTAATATTAGAGCCAAGAAACCAGAGAAATGCTTATCCATTGATATTAGGAAGACCATGGCTGGCTACATCAACATCATCTATTGATTGTAGAACTGGGGATATGGTCATTTCTAATGGGATAGACTTGAAGAAAATATCTTTGTATCCCCCAGCTAAACCATCAATACATTATACATGAAGAGTATGGGTAGATGAACTGTATAACATGGAAAATAGTGCCTCAGTAGCTATGGTTACCATCAAAGAACATTTGGGTGAGTTGGAAGAAGAAATCTACTATGATACAATAGAAGATATCACCCACATTCTAATCAATGAGGATATAATGGAGCTAGCCCGAGATTCAAGGAGAGAACTTCTCACTTCTGCTCATTGTACCTTAGCAAATATCATTCCTTGTGGAGAAACCTTTTACAGAGACTTAGCCACATTCCACATATTGCTTCCACATTCTTGCCCCCTTAATACCACAACTTCAGTATATGGATTGACTACATCTATGGATTAGATCACAAAATAGGTTATGATTTTACCTAGGAAAACACTGAATATCAACACCCAACTAGCAGAAAAATAGGAGGAAGCACTTATCAAACTCCTAGTTTCCCATTCAACAGCTTTTGCTTGGGAATACCAAGATATGAAAGGCATCTCTTCTGAGATCTATACTCATCATATATACATTGAAGATGTCAAACCTGTCAGACAACCCCAGCGAAGACTGAATCCTACTTTAAAAGACATTGTTAAGACTGAAATAGAAAAATTGCTGCAAGCAGTGTTCATATATCCAATCTTAGATAGTCAATGGGTCTCACCCTTAGTCATAGTGCCTAAAAAGAATGGGAAGTGGAGAGTGTGTATTGACTATAGAGAGGTAAACAAAGCCACAAACAAGGACTACTTTCCCTTACCATTTATTGACCAAGTGCTAGACAACCTTGCAGGGAGGAAGTACTTCTCTTTCCTAGATGGGTTTAGTGGATATAACCAAATCCAAGTAGCACCATAAGATCAGGATAAAACTACTTTCACTTGTTCTTGGGGAAATTTTTCCTACAAAGTTCTTCCATTTGGACTATGTAATGCCCCAACTACATTTCAGAGGCTTGTTTTAGCCATTTTTGCTGAACTAGCTAATGGGTGTATGGAGGTCTATATGGATGAATTTACTGTGTATGGGGAAAACTTTGAAGAAGCTCTCATAAACTTGGAAAAGGTATTAAAATGCTGTGAAAAAAATTGACTATTCCAGAGCCATGAGAAGTGCTTTATGATGGTAGAAGAAGGAATTCTATTGGGACACCACATTTCAGGAAATGGGATCAAAGTGGATTAGAACAAAATAGAAGTGATCCAATAGTTGCCTTCACCTAAAAATTAGACAGATGTTAGAAGTTTTCTGGGTCATGCAAGCTACTATAGAAGATTCATAGAAAATCTCAGTAGGATAGCTCCTCCTCTATTTACCCTTCTTAACAAAGACACAAAATTCTTATGGACAGAGGATTGTCAATCAACATTTGAAACCCTTAAAGAGAAACTTACTGTCGCACCTGTTTTAAGAGGACCCAATTGGACTCTACCATTTCACATACAAACTGATGCTTCAAATGAGCCCATTGGAGTAGTCTTAGGACAAAAGGAGGAAGGAGAAAGTATGCATTCCATCTATTACATCAGCAAAAACCTTACCTCTGCAGAAAGAAACTATACCACAACTGAAAAAGAATTCTTGGCAGTCATCTATGCTATAAATAAATTCAGGCACTATATCACTGGATACAAAATATTTGTACATACTGACCATGCAACCATCAAATATTTAATGAATAAGCCAGTAGTGGGTGCAAGGATAATTAGGTGGTTATTGCTATTGCAGGAATTTGACATTACCATAGTTGATAATCTAGGCAAATTTAATTTGGTTGCTGACTTTCTGTCAAGATTGCATACAGGTGGAGAGAACCAACCAGTGGAGGATAGATTTCTAGATGGACATCTTTTTTCTATCTCCTCTACTGCACCTTGGTTTGCTGACATAGCTAATCTCTTAGCTACATGCTTGTATCCATCCCATTTTACCTCAAAATAAAAGAAACGCTTAATTAAGGAAAGCTTATCTTACAAATGATTAAATGGTTTACTGTTTAAATGTGGTCCTAATTTCATTTTGCACAGGTTTTTAAAAGATGATGAAATTTTTGATTTCTTAAGGGCATGTCATGATGAACCATCTGGTGGGCACTATTCTTCACATAGAACCATCCACAAGATTCTAGGAAGCTGGTTACTACTGACCCTCTATTCATAAGGATACCAAAAAGTATGTGTAGCAGTGTGACCAATGCCAAATGATGGGCCAACCAACCTTCACCCAGGAGATGTTACTGCATCCTCAAGTAATGATGGACCCATTTGAACAGTGGCATCTAGACTTTGTGGGACCAATTTCTCCACCATCATCAGGTAAAGAGTACATCCTTGTATGTACATACTATGTCACTAAATGGGCTAAAGTGCAAACATTACAATTTGCAAGAGAAGAGAAAGTTGTTGATTTCTTTTATAATAAGATTTTCTTGAGGTTTGGAGCCCCAAGATCCATAGTTTCAGATAGAGGACCATAGTTTACTTCACAAGTAATTAAAGCATTCATAGATTTATATCAAGTTAAGCATAGGAAATCTTCACCTTATCACCCCCAAGCCAATGGGCAGGTAGAGGTGACTAATAGAGAACATGAGAATATACTGACAAGGACAGTGGCCATGACCAAAAAGGACTAGGCTAGTAGATTAACTAAAGCAGTTTGGGCTTACAATACCACTTGGAAGTCCACAACAAAATTCTCACCATATGAATTAGTTTATGGAAAGAAGCCCATTTTGTCTATAGAATTTGAGCTCTAGACACTTAAAACTACATTAGATATTGGTCTACCATTGTCTATAGCCCAACAAAATAGAATTCTTTAACTCAATGAGTTAGATGAAATCCAGACAGAAGCCATTGAGCAAACAAAACTGGTTTAGTATCAAAGGAAGCAATGGCATGACTAGCACATCAAGAGGAAAACATTTTAGCAAGGTGATTGGATTCTCCTATATGATTCTAAATTCAAGGAGTTCAAAGGGAAGCTACAAACTTATTGGATGGGTCCTTATCAGATAAAGAAAGTTTTTGAGAATGGAACAGTGCTACTAGAACCCATTGATGGAAGCACAGACACATTCTTAGTGAATAGCCATAGAATTAGACTCTAAAAGGCTATCCACTAAGGAAGAATTCATCAAAGATTTGTGCTTGGTTACAAGGGACACATCCTCTGTCACAAATTTGGACTAAAAAAAATAATATATAAAAAAAGAGAAGGTTGAAAACCAACAAATGATAGCCTTCTTAAAAAAAATAGAACAAAAAAGAGAAGGTTGAAAACCAACAAATGGCGACCTTCTTAAAAAAAAAGAAACAAAAAAGAGAAGGATGGAAAACCAGTAAATGGTTGTCTTTCTCAACCAAGGGGATTGAAAACCAGCAAATGGCGGTTCCCTTCTTTATGCTAGATAAGACTAATCAAGCTATAGAGGTAATCAGGTGCCAGAAGTTACTCAAACACACATCCGGCGCTCGCAAACTAGGAGCACCTCCGGTGCTTCATGAACTTGGAGCACCTCTGGTGCTTGCAAACTAGGAGCACCTCCAGCGCTCCCCTAATAAAGAGCCATTCTTGAATATATAAATTGGGAGGGGACCCACCTCTCCAGGCAATAATGTAGAGATGTCATTTGATGAGGTCATCATGACTCATCCTCCACTTTATGACAAGGACAAACATGATGTCAGCATGCATATCATTAGCGATTGAGAAAAAGCCATTACTCTTGCATGTGCAGGTCCTCACAAATGACTGCGTTGACGTCACCTGAAAACATGTCATTCTTGAACTACTCAATGAGAATGATTACAAGGTATGTGACAATAGGGATGCTGACACCAATTCAAACCCACACAGGTGCTGCTCACGTGCCTAGTCAAATCAAGTTGCATCGTAATCGCGGTCCTGCAGCCAAGTACATCGGGCCGTCATCATTAAGATTGGTTTAGGTACTTCTCTTTAATTAAGCATTAGTTAGTAACTATCTTGTTATTTCTATTTTTGGGTGTTGTTATTATGACACGTCCCCTTGTCATTATTTCCCTTTTTACCTCATGCATGCCGCCATATTTGCCACACTGTCGACCTACTTATGGAGTGTCCCATCACTCTGCTACAGTTATGATTGCATAAGCACACTAGCTAATTTCAATCTCCTTTTCCATAATTCAAGAAATGAAACAAATCGACATAACAACCCTCATTCAAGATTGCAAAATTCTCTAAAAATCCAAGTCTGTTAACACAGTCCTCCGGAGCCTATGGATTTAAAAGAGGAAAGACAAACCACAGAGAGAAGCAAATAGAATTCTAGCTATAGAGGGGGAATAAGATTGAGAAATGAGGATTAAAAAGAAATCAGAGCCAGGAAGTATAACAGGTCTTTTGCAAGATGATGCTGTGGAAGACATTCTTAGGAATGTAGGGTGGTTGGAGTTCTTGGAGAAATTTGAATGTTTTCAAGAGGATATTGTTGATGACTTCCTATGAAATCTGAGAGATAATCAAACAACCGTTAGAGGAGTTCAATTCAATCTCTCTGCTACCCCCATTAGTCATATCTCTGGATTGCCAGAGCAAGGTGAGAGGTTTTACCATCTGAAAACCCTATATGCTGATTTAATTAGAAATTTCTCTGTAGAAGGTGAACCTGCAATACAGTTGCATTTAAGCAAGAATGAGGTTAAAAGAATTGTTAGTTCTTCACTTCCAAACCCATGGCAATTTGCAACATTATGGTTGATGAGGTACTTTACATGTGATGGCCAATTTTCCTTAGTTCTAGGACCAATAATGAAAATGTTGATTTTTCTGAGGCATGGAAATGCTCACCCAAAACTTAGCATAAATATTCCAAATTGTCTATACTCTGCCATTAGAGCAACTGCAAAAAAGTACCAACAGGGAAAAGGTCCTATGAAACACCATGGCCTCATTTTTCTGGTAGTAAAACATCACTTTCTGTCCCAAGCTGATGGGGAAGCACTATGGTAGACATTTTTAGATAACAAACCCCATGACAAAGAACTAGAGAGGGCGTAGGAAGTGGGTGAGGATTCCTCTACACAACAAGAAGAGGAGGCAGAACCTTCAACTTCCTCTCTAGCTATTGAGAAAGGTTAAGGTCTAAAGCCCTCACTGGAGGCAAATTCATCTGTTACCCCTGTTTTTGACAAAAAGAGAAAAGGGAAGGAAGTTAGAGAACTTTCTCTTGAACAAAATCCATATATGACTCACTCAGCAAGAAGGAAGATGACTTTGGTTGAGGAGTCTATTCCAACAGGGGAAAGGTCAGGTCAGAAAACAAAAAGAACTCCAAAGAAAAATGAATCTAGCATACAATACTAGGTTGAAGAAGCATCTCATGACTTAGATGAAATCCCTCTAGTGAAGAAGAAGAAACAGAGAGAAGTTTCCCTTGAACCATCTGTTCACCTAGGTTCTCATAGTCCAACTTCACAACATTCCCCTGCTCTGAACATAGAACAAAAAGAAACTTTTAGTATTTTCTCTGATTATGATGATGATATACCTGCTCCAGAGGCACCTGCTCCACCTATGCATGAAGACGTAAAAGGAAAAGGCAGCTTACCCAAGATGAAAAAGATACTGCTCTCCTAGCTAAAGTTCTTTTGGGTTTCAGAACTTCTGAGGAAAAAGTTGGGCCTTCATCAGTACCAGTAGTTGTAGAGAAGACTCAGGAAGAAACTCAGGACAGGGAGGCTGCAGGGGAAGGTGAAGTAGAGAAAATGGATGTAGCTGACAGTGAAGAGCCAATAGCTATGGAAAACCCTGATGTAGAGAAAACAAAAGAAGGAACAGGGGCTTATTCTCACCCCTCTGATCAAGAGGATATTGAAATTTCAAAAGAACAATAAATGTTAGAAGAGATTGATAATCTGAAAAGATTAATATGGAGGAAAAATATGATTATTACCGACCTCAAGAAGGTCATGAAAGAAAAAGAAATGGAGCAAAAACAAGTGATTGAAGGGTTGCAGGTAGAGCTCTAGAATAAACATCAAATAATTCAGGAGCAAGATGCAGAATTAAGAGACCAAGAAACAAAGACAACCCAAAGCACCAAGGAAAAAGAGGCAGAGGTAGTACAAGATATTTCTAATCTTACCAAGGCTAGAGACAATAGTCTCATAATAATTGCAACACTGGTTGAAAAAGTACAGTCAAGATAAACAATTAACCTATGCCAAAAATAAAATAGATGATCAAGAAGAGTATATTCACGAGTTAATTGGCCCAGGGGCAACCATGGAACATGAAGTGCAAACAAATCCATATGTGGGCCCAATTCTAATAGATATTCCCAAAGCCCTGTTCCATTGGGAAAGGAGATGTAGAGAATATGAAGCTTCTAAGCCCATGCTGCAATTACAGAGGGTAGTTACTGCCATGTCAAAAAGAGTAGAAACCCTGGAAGAAAAAGTCATTCAGGTAGCTTCCATTTCATCTGAAATCCTATCTTGTAGGCCCCCAAGTGGAAGTTATGCTTTGTTCTTACAAGAGAGAGTTCTTCAAAGAAAAATATCTTTTATTCTGTCTGATCTTAATGAGAACATAGAAATAGGAGAGGGGTTCATGGAAGCATACATGAGAAGTTCTGATGAAGACAAAAATTTTCTGTGTGAGTTATATTTGCATGGTTTCTGTGTAGATGATATGACCATCATCAACTATTTTGTAGGGGAATGTTAACTTAAGGCATTTATGTCACTGATGAGGAATCATCAGATTTGGAATGAGAGAATGGAGGCTTATCTCAAGAAGGATATAGAAACAAGTCTTTTCATCAAAAAAGAATGTCCAAACACCCATGCTTTTAAGGTCCAATTTAGGGCATATATCTACCACCCAAAAAGTAAGACCAGGATTTTTCCATTGTATCTGAAACATCTGCAGGAATGTTCCATTGATTTTGGTCTTTTCATGAATAGTTCAGCTAATCAAGTACTTTCAGTGGCAAGGAAAAGGTGGAATATCTTAACTTTAGAGCAGAAAATGAGAGAAGTGGTGACTCCTGC
Source organism: Cunninghamia lanceolata (assembly GCA_027924645.1). Taxonomy (NCBI): domain Eukaryota; kingdom Viridiplantae; phylum Streptophyta; class Pinopsida; order Cupressales; family Cupressaceae; genus Cunninghamia; species Cunninghamia lanceolata. The sequence continues at coordinate 19,391,654 of BSBN01000605.1, read as the reverse complement.
TAACTTGAGACTATTTATGAAGAAGGCCAGGGCAATGTCTAAAATGATGGATAAATACCAGATGGAGTGGATAGGTGGCCATTTTAGACCTCCCCTCATCATTAAACCACTACCTATTTGGGTTGAGCAAATGGAAGAGTTTCAAGAATGGATGAAGCAGGTTGATTTGTTCAAGGAAATGGTAATACAGACCACACCACTTGGACTACCTATGCACATGACTACAACTTGACTGATAGGATATTCCACCAGAATAAGTCCAGATTGTGAGAAGCAAGATGACTTGCTAATCCTTAAGTATGGGGGGATGATGAGTGCCAGGTAGCACCCATAAAATACACCTTTTTACCCCTCTTTTTCTCCCTTCTTATTCCATTGTCCTGATGGCTACACCTAAATAGGCTAACAAGATTGTTCTAATGATGATTAATAAGAGATGAATTACTTAGAATCATGATTTCTGATTGAAGGACTAATGTGCATTGAATTGATGGAAATATGCAGAAAATCTTCTCTTTTTGAATCAATAGGTGCAAGTGTTCAAGTAGACAATTTTGTGCATCTTTGGAGGTAGTTCTAATGATCTTTGGAGCCGACATCAGAATGCCACGACTAGTCTCCAATGTTTTCCAATTTGATTGAAGAGATTTTGGGATAAGGAGGTGAATAATCTCCGGAGCTGGACTAAAGTCATGAGCATCTCCGGAGCTAAACAAGAAGGTCACAATCATATCTCTAGAGCTACAGAAAGAAACATACATCTCTGGCACCTCTTTAGAATAGTGCAGATTTCCAGCATAGCTGTTGGTCAAACACTTCCAGTAGTGATCGAGATGCTCTTGATGTTACTCAAGTCATCATCTGAGTAATTGAGGGCAGACCATAGTTAAATGCTAGAAGTTTTATCTCTTTTTGATTTTGCACGAGTTATTGATAAACTGATTTAAATACCTATATTTTAGGGCCTTGCTGCCCAAGTGTATTTCAAACTAAGACTCAGATTTAGTGTGGACATTTGTTCCACTAAATCTATTTTAATTGCATGGATATTTATTCCGTAGTTAGACAGTTAGTAGAATAAAGAGATTGATGTTATCTCATTGATGAACTAGTAGTTAGGTTAAGTGATATCTCATCACTGATTAGATATAAACTTACAGAAGTAGCAGTAGCAGAAGAAAAAACAACAATTAATTTCTAATTTTTGTAATCTTATTTTGACATAAACATTTTCTGAATATAAAGCTGATGGGATTGGACTGGAATTGAGTTGTGATATTATCTTCTTGTGATGATTCTTTACTTTGGTCTTCAGCACCAAGGGTGTGGAGCAAGGGCCCACTCTCACCACTAAGGTAGAAGGCTAGTACTGTTGTTTTTTGTTATTTCAGATTCTATTCAAAGAGATAGTTACTGTTTTCATAGACAAATGCATGTTTCAGTTGAAAGGAATAATATAGATTTACTTTAAGCAATTCATTGTTAAGTTTTGTTTTCAATATTCTTGGAATTCATTTCACAACAGATAGATCAGTAGTATTAGTTTCTTTAATTAGTAAAGATCATTAGAGTTAGTTAGATAAAATTGACAACTTTAGGATTCCTAATTACAGATAGCCATGGACACAGCCCTAGATTTGACACTTGAAATATGATTAAATGATAAGGTACAACGACCCTTGTCACTTGCAACCTCGAAAGGTTACTATTCTTCCCTGTTTTGGTCATTTTGAATACCCTTTATCTTGGAGAATGGTCTAGAACTTTCAAAGTTTCCAAAAGTTTCCTAAAGGTCTAAAAATAGTGAGACTTAGTATTTTTAGTAAGTCCTTCGATTGACCTAAAATTTTTCCCAGAAGGTCCAAAATAACTAAGTGAACATCTCAAGTGAGTTTCGTCTCAAGATCATATCTGGATCGCGAGATATTAAAGTTTCTATTTTTTGAAACTACCAGAAAAAAGTTTTGAACTCAATTACCGGAATCAAAACTTCTCTAAACATCTCAAAAATTGTCATAATCAGCGTAGTGGGTTATAGGGTGATAGATCTCTTGACGAGCTTTTCGACGCATCAAACATTTTGTCAATCAGACACTCAGATCAAAAGTTATGGCCTCTAGAAGTTGGACCTTCTATTTTTGGTAAATGTAAAAACGTGTTGGATACATAAAAGAGCTATAAAGGTTGGTGTGCGGTTTGGCACATCACAATGCATTTTTGATTGGAGATAATTTGGGCTCCACTTTATGGGTGGTTTTGGCTCATGGTTTTGTAATTACTGGTAATAGTTTATTGTATTACATCTCCTATATATCAGGAGCTAGAGATGGAGGTTGCATGTAAGAATCTTATAGATGTCGAATTACCTCCTAGATCTCTGGTTGGATATACTCTTGTAAAAGTTTGCTCTGCAAGTATATTGTAATCTTCATGATTCTTGAATAATATATTGGGCGGCTTTGGAGTGTGGGGTTTTTTACTTGAAAGGGTTTTCCCCACGTATATCTTGTGTTGTGAGTTTTGTGTTTACATTTGGAAGTTGTTATTATCTTTCTATTAATGTGCATCTTAATCTGTAACTATAAAAGTAAAAATTTGCATAAGTCTTTCCTTAGTAGATCAGTGTAGGAAGCATTTCTGCATACCTTGCTTCCTTTCAGTTGGTATCAGAGCCTGATCACCTTTGGTTCTAGTTGTTGGGTAGAGGGTTTTTTGAGCTGATCTTTATTTGAATGGGAGCTTGTGCAGAGGATTTTGAAGTCTTTCTTGTAGGTAAGAGATGGAAAGCACATCTAGGAGGTTTGAGATAGAGAAGTTTAATGACATCAATTTTGAGTTGTGGAAACTCAAAATGGAGGACATGCTTGTAGATCAGGATTTATGGGAAGCTGCATCTAGGACAAAACCAACAACAATGTCTCAAGAAGACTAGGATCTCAAAGATCGAAAAGCTAAGGGTTTGATAAGACTCTGTTTGGCTGATTCAATGCTCCTAAATATCCATGAAGAGAAGATTGCAAAGGAACTTTGGAAGAAGCTTGGAGATGTTTATCAGGCTAAATCCCTGGTGAACAAGTTATTTCTGTGAAAGAAATTGTATTCTCTGAGGATGGAAGATGGAGGAACTGTCGCTGATCACTTGAATACATTCAATATGCTTGTTTCCTAGTTGGCTTCTGTTGGTGTGAAGATGGAGGAGGAGGATCGATGTATGACATTACTATGTTCCTTACCAGATTCATGGGACCACCTTGTTATGGCCATTGGGAGTACCACTACCACCTTCAAGATGGATGAAGTGGTTTCTTCTCTGTTGTCTGAAGAGATGCGGAGAAAGTCTTCCAAATTGGCTAAGGAGGCTCTTGTGCTTTGTGGTAGATCTAAAGAGAAGGGAAAGAAAAAGGATAAGAAGAAGGAATAAAAAGGAAGATCTAAATCCTATGGGAGATCTAAGTCTCCCAGAAAGTCCAAGGCCCTGTGTTGGAACTGTCGTAAACCTGGTCACTTCTACAAGGTGTACAAGGAGGAGAAAAAGAAAAAGAAGAATTATGATTTAGATTCTGACAAGTCCTCTTAGGATGAAGGAGAAGCATTTGTCACTTCCTTGGCAACACATGCATTTGAAGATGTGGCTTATTGACTCTGGTGCATCTTTTCACATGACCTCACATCGGGGTTAGTTTTCTAAGTATGAAGAATACGATGGTGGAAAGGTATACTTGGGTGATGATTCTCACCTGGATATTGTTGGTTGTGGAAGAGTCATGATTTGATTACCTGATGGACGAGTAAAGGGAATCAATGGTGTTCTTCATATCCCTAGTTTGACATGGAACCTTCTTTCTGTAAGTAAATTGAATGATGTGGGTGTGCAAGTTGTTTTCTCGATTGGAGAATGCAAGATGACTAGAGGATGTAAGGTGTTGGCTAAGGGTGTTCAGGTTGGCACTCTGTTTTAGCTTGATGCATGCACAGTTCAGTGCAATAGTGCCTCTGTTTCGAAGAAGAGAGCTTCAGAGTCTTCATCCTCACCATTGGAACCAACAATGAAGAAGACTGTTGTATCTACTTCTGATGGTCAAGCTTTCTGGGTACCTAAGGGTGCTCATTCTATGGAGATGAAACTTCCAGCTGAGAAGACAATGTTATGGCACCAAAGGCTAGGTCACATTGGTGAAAAGGGTTTGAGGACCTTGAAGAATAAAAATCTTATTGAGGGTATGAATGATTGTAACCTTGAGTTCAATTTTTGTGAACATTGTATTTATGGAAAACAAAACCGTGTTCAATTTTATTCCACTTCTCACAAATCTTCTGAGGTGTTGGACTTGATTCATTCTGATGTGTTTGGTCCTATTAATGTTCCTTCGATTTCAAAATCTGTTTACTTTGTTTCATTCATTGACGATTACATTAGAAGGACATGGGTGTATTTCCTTAGAAGTAAATTTGAAGTCTTTAATAGATTCAAAGAGTTCAAAGCTCTTGTAGAGAATCAAAAGAATAGAAAGATTAAGTGTTTGAGGACTGACAATGGTGGAGAGTTTTGTTCAACAGATTTCGACAAGTTCTATAAAGAATAGGGGATTGAGAGGCACAAGACAACTCTGTATACCCCTCAACAGAATGGAGTTGTAGAGAGGATGAATAGAATGTTGATGGAGAGAGCAAGAATTATGCTAAGTGGAGCTGGTCTTGAACAAAAGTTCTGGGCTGAAGCTGTTGCTACCATTTGTTACTTGGTTAACATGTCTCCTACATCAACGCTCGTTGGTGAGGAACCTATGGAGGTATGGTCTAGTAAAAATCCTTCATTAAGACACATTTGAGTATTTGGCTGAGGCATATGCACATGTGCCTAAGGAGAAGAGGTCTAAGTTGGAGAACAACACTGTAAAGTGTATCTTCATCGGTTATGGCATCGGTGTGAAAGAGTACAAACTTTGGGATCTAGTAGCTGAGAGAGTTCTGTATAGCAGAAGCATGATCTTCAGAGAGCTCAATCCTTCTCCTATTGTCTTGCAGCTAGAGAAAGAAGAGAAGAAAGATGATGTGGTTCAACTTCCTTCCACCCTTGAGAAAGTTGAACCAAAAACATCTATTGGACCTGATAATGAGGAGAGTTGTAGTACCTCTGTAAGTTCAGAACAAGATGAAGAACCTCAACCTCAACCTTTGAGGAGGTCCATGCAGATAAGGCAACAACCTAATAGGTTTGGTTATTCATTGCATGGTTCTAGTTGTATTTTTGTTTTGATTTCTAACACTGATGAGCCTAGAACTATGAAAGAGGCTATGGGTATGAAAGATGCAGGTTCTTGGAAGGAGGCCATGGAAGAGGAGATGGCTTCTTTGGAAAAGAATAATACTTGGGACCTGGTGCCTTTGCCTGAAGGACAAAAACTTGTTGGATGCAAATGGGTGTTCAAAAAGGAATTTGGTGTAGATGGCAGTGTTGAGAAATATAAGGCTAGATTGGTTGCGAAGGGGTATTCATAGGTGGAGGGAATTGACAATGGTGAGATTTCCTCTCCCATTGCAAAGTTGACATATATTTGGTTCCTGTTATCTCTTACAGCAGCGTATGATCTAGAAGTGGAATAGATGGATGTGAAGACATCATTCCTTCATGGTGACTTGGAGGAGGAAATCTATATGTCATACCCAGAGCACTACGTGGTGAAAGGTAAAGAAAATTTGGTTTGCAAGTTGAAAAAGTCTTTGTATCGTTTGAAACAGTCTCCTAGGATGTGGTACCAGAAGTTTGATGCCTTTGTGTTGAGTATTGGATTTCATAGACCGAAATCATATCATTGTGTTTACTACAAGTTTGATAATGATCGCATTCTCATTATTGCATTGTATGTCGATGATATGTTACTCATTGGAAATGGTAAAAGTTTGATTTTTGATTTGAAGTCTCAGTTGTCAGCATACTTTGAGATGAAAAATCTAGGGGCAACTTGGTACATTCTGGGAATGGAAATTAGAAGAGACAGATAAAACAAAAAACTTTGGTTAGGCCAGAGTAAGTATGTTAACACTGTGTTGGGGACAAAGTTATCTATTGAAGATTGTCCAAAGTCTCCTTTTGAGATAGAGGATAAGAGTAGTGTTCCTTATGCTAGTGCGGTTGACAGTTTGATGTATGCAATGGTTTGTACAAGACTAGACAATGCCCAAGCAGTGGGAGTCCTTAGTCGATTTATGGCTAATCCTAGACGGGTACATTAGGATGCAATGAAGAGAGTGTTCAGATATTTGCGGGGTACTTCTGAGTATTCCTTATGTTATCATGGTTATCCTACACAACCTCGGCATTCACTTTGTATTCATGGATTTATGGATTCAGATTGGGTAGGTGACATGGATAGCAAGAGATCCACCAGTGCTTATGTGTTCACTATGTTTGGTGGTACTATTAGTTGGATGAGTAAGCGGCAGCCTATGGTCACTTTGTCCACTACTGAAGGTGAGTATATGGCAGCAACTCATGCTTGTAAAGAAGCCATTCAACTTAAGAGATTGTGTTCTGATGTTGGGTTTGATGCAAGGAAGATTACTATTTGTTGTGATAGTCAGAGTGCCATATGTTTGGTAAAGAATCCTACTTTCCATGCAAGGACTAAGCATATTTATGTCCAGTACCATTTTGTTCATGACATGGTAGAAGATGAGAAGGTAAACTTGGAAAAAATTAAAACTTTGATGAATGTTGCAGATTCCTTGACAAAACCTGTGAGCATAGAGAAGTTCAGATTGTGTTCAGAGTCTATGGGCCTGATGGCCCCTAGCAATTAAATCATGGTGTTGATACTCCCTTTTCTCTTTCAAGGTGTTCAACAAGTGGGATAATGTTAGGAAAAAGTGTTTCAACCTTGCAACCTCGAAAGGTTACTATTCTTCCTAGTTTTGGCCTTTTTGAATACCCTTTATCTTAGAGAATGGTCTGGAACTTTCAAACTTTCCAAAAGTTTCCAAAAGAGCTAAAAATAGTGAGACTTACTATTTTTAGTAAGTCCTTTGATTCAGCTCAAATTGACCTAAAATTTTTCCTAGAAGATGTGGAACAGCTAAGTGAACATCTCAGGTGAGTTTTGTCTCAAGATCATAACTGGATCATGAGATATTAAAGTTTCTATTTTTGAAAGTACCAGAAAAAAGATTTGAACTCAATTACCAAAATTAGAACTTCTCTAAACGTCCCAAAAATTTTCATAGCTGGAGTAGCGGGTTATAGGGTGATAGATCTCTTCATGAGCTTTCTGACGCATCAAACGATTCGTCAATCAGAGACCTGGATCAAAAGTTATAGCCTCTGGAAGTTGGACCTTCTATTTTTGGGAAATGTAAAAACTTGTTGGAAACATAAAAGTGCTGTAAAGGGGAGAGTTACACGTGTTGGTGTGTGGTTTGGCACATCACAAGGCATCTTTGATTGGAGATAATTTGGGCACTCCTTTATGGGTGGTTTTGGCTCATGTTTTTGTAATTACTGGTAATGGTTTACCATGTTGCATCTCCTATATATTAGGAGCTGGAGATGGACATTGCATGTAAGAATCTTATAGATGTCAAATTACCTCTTGGATCTTTGGTTTGATATACTCCTGTAAAAGCTTGCTCTGCAAGTATATTTTAATCTTCGTGATTCCTAAATAATATATTGGGCGGCTTTGGAGTGTGGGGTTTTTAACCTGAAAGGGTTTTCCCCACGTATATCTTGTGTTGTGAGTTTTGTGTTTGCATTTGGAAATTGTTATTATCTTTCTATTAATGTGCATCTTAATTTGTAATTGTAAAAGTAAAAATTTGCATAAGTCTTTCCTTAGTAGATTAGTGTAGGAAGCATTTCCATATACCTTGCTTCCTTTCAGAGAGATGCTATCTATTGATAGCGCACGTAGAGGCTTGCCTGCATGCTGCCTAATTAACCATGTTAATTAAGAGGATTTTGATTTTGAGAGAGGTCCAGGCCCTTGTGTTAAGGGGTCAAGTGACAGAGTTGATTGTGAACTATTTTCCTGTTATCATTATGTTATGATATCTGGTGGTGAAGAATTTGATGCAGGATTGCATTATGAAATGTATGCTCCTTCTTTTGAAACATTTTATGTCGAATTGCATAGTGATTCACACAAGGATTTGGATTTTGGGCCTGAATTGAAATGTTTTGTTGACACATGGGATGTTAGTGAAAATTTTTGTGACTCATGATTTGAATGTTACTAAGGGTATTTCCATGATAGATGGGTTTTATGTGCTCATTATTGGAACACATGAAAATATGTCTGAGATGATGTGTTTAGGTAGAAGTGGAGGTCAATATGATGTAACCAAGAAGAAAGATATGCCTATGTATGAGTGTTTCTAGTTTGACACATTTGAAGGTTATTTGCAGTGTATGGGGCAAGATTTAGGGTATAACTTAGTGATTAGATCCATAGTTCTTATTTTCTTTCAATCTAATATGCCAAACTTAGACCTTAATTGTGATGCTAAAAAGCCAAAACAAGAGTCCACTGAGGTGTTCATTGAATGTAATTCTTATGAGTGCTTCAAATTTGATGTGATGGTAAATAATGAGGTTCATGTTTATGATGCTTGTTGTTGAATGAACTATGATAATTATTCTCAATTCTCAATTTATTCTAATAAGGTATTAATGATATGGGTTGATGACCCTAGTGATATGAAACAATGCATGGTTTTGCATTGCCTAGTTGGTGAGTATGTTTTTTCATGCCATATAGAGGTATATTCTAGATGAAGCTTGATCTAGGATCTATAATGAATACAAATAAATTTTATAGAAGTATATTCAAAATCTTTGTGGAGTATGTCAGTGGTAATAATTGTGTGTGAGCAAATTGGGATAGTATATCCAGGATAAATCTGGAACAATCCTTGGAGAGCAAAGTGTTTGATAGAGGTAGATGTTGGTTCTTGATTCTTGGGGGCTTTAGGCTCATAAGTGATTTGTTTGAAAGGAAGCCTCATAATTTAGAACCTTATGATTGTGTATCCCATGGAATATTTTGTTGGTCTACATCCCAAAGGTTTTCTGGTCTCTTCCCACCTTCCACTAGAAGGCACGTCCTTGAGCAAGAGCCATTGTTAGGACTTGCTATATTTCCAGCTTTTAGGTGCTTTTGTTATATAAAATTTTATGTCCTAAAAGCCTTGCCTCATTTGTGTTTTAAAAGGCGTCTGGGGTTTATGTCTATTTTGTTGCTGACCCCCTCGACTGGTTCCCAAACTCTCAAGTCATGTATTGATGTCCTTGGATCTATTTGGTTTACCAGCCCCTTCTATTTCCTTATCAATTGAGTCTGTGAACAAGTTTATTCTTTTTTATTTCCTGTGGCTCATATTTGTGGTCCCCACTCCCCTCCTTGTCATGTGCCATGTGTCGTGTTCTTGTTTTGTCATGTTCGCTCCCCGCATCACATTTATTTTGTGTGTCAGCCTACAAAATTTGTGGGTGTGCGATCTTTTGCCACGTGTCCTCGTATTTGTTCCCCCGGGGCTCCTTCTAGTGTGGCACATTTCTACTGGTGTCACAAAAGCTATTTCATATCACATTCAAGTGGCATCCTTGTTTATAAAAAATGCAGGATTGTGATTCTTCGCCGCGTGTCCTCGTCAAGATGGTGGTACTCCCAGTTTAGTGTGGTGGGCCAACCTCCTCTATGTGGCAGTGTTCTACTGGCCTCACAAACTCTTCCTCTGTCATGTTTTATGAAGGTGACAATGGGATGGGAATGCGCTGGTGTACCATGCCACCATGTGTCCCCACTGAACAAAGATTTGATGTCAGAATGCCCCAATATAAAGGGTTCTGATTTGAGTGGGCCCCTCTTCGCCGACTCATCTGTATTATAAAGGTGTCTTTTTTAGGTGTCATCGCAAGGGATTTTCATGACGCATTTTCAGTAAGTAAATTTTATTGATCCTTATGAAAGAATGCTAGCTATTTATCACACCATTTTCTTACAGGATCTGTGGCCCTCATTCAGAATTAAGACCGATTCTGGATGGTATATAGATCTTGTTTGTTTAAGCCTTTAATGCATTTATGATGATTGCTTTTGTCACACAGGGTCATCTTAACTCTTCACTAGTAGTTAATGGTTTGATATGATGTCTACAACTGTTGCATCTCCTTCACATTCCTTGAATGTGTCATTACTGTCATTGTGAAAACTGGTGGGGAATTGAGATTTGGCGATGTAATTTATCTTCCTGATCAAATCAAAATTGAATGGTTCTTGTAGAATGTGGCATGGGAATTGGTGGCACTACTAAATTTGGCTCAAGTTCTCTCATTGAAGAAATCAAGGATTAGTGGATGCTAATTTGTTCTTAGGGGATTGTTATAATTTGGAGGAATAAGGGGTTGGCTAAAACATTCTTGCAAATTAATGCATAATTACCCATTGTTACCCTCACTTGTGGCATCAACAAAATCAATTGAATTGCTTCGGGAGTGACCTGCATATTTGAGGCTAGGCGCCGACATTCTGGTGGCATGCTTTGTAGTAATGGTTTATTTATTTATGGAAGCTTAGAATGTTTTGTTTCTTATACCTAGCACATTTGTTACCTCTTTTGGGCTATTTAAGGATTAGGTATGTTGTGATGCAACATCCATCTTATTCTTCTCTTAGAATTATGCTTGGTTATTGTTCTAAATATGGGATGCCACACTTCTCTTGGCTCCAATTGTCTGATTTTAGGAAAAAAGGAATAGAGTTACTTTTTTAGGCTTGGGTGGGTCTGGAAATTGGTTTTCTATGTCCTATCCATGCAGGGTAGGATGGACCTTGTACTCTTTTGGTGGACAAGGTCTACTGCTTTATGCAATAGCTTGTTGTGTTCTTCCCTCTCGACCTCGTATGACCTAGATCAGGTGTGTCATAGGTCTTGATGTGGATTCCTTAGAACTGACCGCATCTGTTTGGAGCAGGGTGGTCGAGGCTATAGTGTTAAATTGACAAACTTCTTTGACTTTGTTAATAGAAGTTGAATGGACAATAGATGGTCCTTTCATCCTCCTTGTTGCAACATTAGCTGCAACAACCATTGTCATTTTTGGCGGGCAATGTCTAGTTCGTGTGATGACCCTCAAATTGTCTAACCACTTGGGCTTAACAATCATAACAAAAGAAGGTGGCTGGCAATTTCTTGAATGTGTTCTAGGCTATTCCAATCAACCACACTCTCTGCATTTCATGGACTAATCAAATTGGATGGCATGCCAAGATTCATCTAGAACATTATACGAGGCCCGTTGCTCTATAAATGGTTGCGCTCATTTTTCCTAAAGGGGGAAAATTTTGGGAGGTTTTAGGCTTCTCTCTGTTATTCATGTCTGGAGAAACAAAGGCCATAATCCATCCAGTCATCGTTGTATTGTTTTCTTTGCTATTGAACTATAATGAAAGTATATGCATTTCATCTCCAGCTTTGCTTTGTACTTAATTTTAAGAAATCAGTGAATCAAGGATTTATTATCTCTTTTGTGGTACATTTGCTATCACGTGTTATTACCGTATGTTAATTATATTTCAAGGAAATAGGGGAAAATTTTCATATATGATAATGTGATTATTTACAAGCAGAATGGATAATTAAGAACGAAATGAATGTTGTTGCCATCATTATGGTTAGTGTCATTGTATGAAGACTGGATCAATTTGTAAGGTAAATTGGTTTTCAATTTTAGGAAAATATTACTGTGAAAGCTTGAGCGATGTATTGACCCTGTTATCCTTTAGTAGGCACTGATCCTTAGTTCTGAATTTTCTTACCCCAAATACATTTCAAAATGATAAATCTTAAGTTATTTTTGTAAATTATTCAAAATTATTTCAAATCTTCATACCAGAGCTTTGAGGGACTACAAGGAATAAGCCACCCATGTGTTAAACCATACAAATCTTTGTCAATATGTATGAAGCCTTTCATCTACTAGGCACTATGTTTTAACTCTGTTGTTAAATTGTATCTAGAGTCATAAAGGGGAACCCACCTAGGTCTTGCAAAGCTTGAAGTACAGAGGAGGATAAATATGAATTTATCTCCTATTCGTTGCCCAAGATTCACTTAATTTTGATCATAAAGGCTTGCTACCTTTTAGAAATTTGTGGGTACAGTTTGGGGAACCAACAAGAATGTGCCTAAACTATTTCAAAAAATCTCAAGTTCTATACCTCATTGTTGTCTGAGAAGTTTTTCACCCATTATTGATAACTGATCTGAGAAATCTTCAATGGGTTTACCTTGGTCAAAATTTTGTGTTGAAGTGATTATACCTTCCCCATGCCATGGATATGTCTGATTGCTGCCAAAAATCCTATAAAAATTCTAAGTTTAATGGTTTCCTTGTCTTTTCCTAGCTTTTGGGTGTAGGGTTCTAGGTTCCAAGTTCTGTCGAAACCTAGAATATTCCTGTTTCCAACATCTTCCAGAACATTCTTGGTTCCAATTCCTCTAGAACCCCTATTCCTCCATGTTGAATTTGAAAGACTTAAACATGAAATCTTTGGATGAGATTGAAGATTATGGCTATGTATGTCATCCAACATCTATTTGGCCTTTTGTTTGGGTATTTTGTGCATTTGGGAATGTCAGGTTTTCCATGGAGCTTGGAACATTCTTGGTTCCAATTGTTGGCAAGAGACACTGTGTGGATTCATTGGTGTTGTCATTGATGGCAACAAAGACCATCTCACACATCCGCAGGACATGGTGTGTCTTTACCGGAAGTTAGATTGAAGAAGTGTTGTGATCCAGTAAGCAAGAACAGAGCAAGTAGCAAGGTCAGACAGTCAGGTCTAGATCTCTCAAAGGAGGTATCTTAGTAAAGTGTGGATTTGGGGATGTCAAGAGGAGTACCTTGACTGATAGATTCCAAGGATTTAGCCTTCAGTGATAGAAGAGTTTAAAGATATGAGCACTTGAGTGTTGGGTTCCTGTTTGCCAGAGTAGACAGAGGAAGAACTAACCGGTAGAGCATCAGATCTAAATCCGGATGAGATATTAATGGTGATTAAGTTTCTTGAGGTATCATTCATGATTGGCCGACATGATTGATGACTTCTATAAGCATCTCCTTGATCTGCATCACTTGGTATGCAAGGATTCAGCTGACAGATTAGGGTTTGGAAAAATATTGACTATTCCAGATGCCAACTAGAAAAATGTTGAAATCACTTGTGCGGATATATATACCAGATGGTTTTAGATGTGAATGGGTGTGTTATGCGAAGAAAAGCAGAGGAGCACAATAATAACAGGAATACAGGTCCGGTATGTAACAGGACAACAACACCAAAGAAGAGGAAGAATGAAGTGTAGTAGATCGGTATATTGAGCTTAACCAGAATTAAATCTTAGCATGTGTGGATGCTTCTCATCAGTTCAAGTATCTAGTTTTCTTGTATAAACTATTGTAGGTAGTGCGCCTCTTGTGAGCAGTGTGCTCGGGCAGTGAGCCCTAATTGGCAAGTGCCATTTTGTACTATCATATTCTTCTAACAGAGAATACAATTTTGGGTTAGTCACCCCGTGGTTTTTCCCTTCACAGGGTTTTCCACGTCAAAATCATTGTGCCATGTGTATTGATGTTATTCTCATTTCATAGTTAAATTTGCTTATTTGATTTGATGCTGCATTAATTGTAAAGGAAGATCAGAAAGCTGAAATAATTAAGATAATTGATTCAACCCCCCTCTCAGTTATCAACACCAATGTCCTTTGGAACCCCCATTCCCCCATGTTTAATTCAAAAGGCTTAAACATGGAATCTTGGGATGAGATTGAAGATTATGGCTATGTGTGTCATCCAACATCTATTTGGCCTTTTGTTCAAGTGTTTTGATCATTCAGGAATTTCAAGTTTTCCACAGACCTCAGAACATTCCTGGTTCCAATGTCCTTTAGAACCCCCATTCCCCCATGTTGAATTTGGAAGGATTAAACATGAAATCTTGGGATGAGATTGAAGATTATTTCTATGTATGTCATCCAACATCTATTTGGCCTTTTGTTCATGTGTTTTTCTCATTTGAAAATTTTGGGTTTTTCATGGACTTCAGAACATTCCTGGTTCCAATGTCCTTTAGAACCCCCATTCCTCCATGTTGAATTTGAAATTATTATACATGTAACCTTGGGATGAGATTGAATATTATGGCTATGTATGTCATCCAACATCTATTTGGTCATTTGTTTAGGTATTTTTCTCATTTGGGAATTTTAGGTTTTCCATGGACTTTAGAACATTCTTGGTTCCAATATATTTTAGAACCCACATTCCCCCATGTTGAATTTGGAAAACAAACATGGAATCTTGGGATGAGATTGAAGATTATGACTATGTATATCATCCAGCATCTATTGGCCTTTTGTTTTCGTGGACTTTAGAACATTCCTAGTCCCAATGTCCTCTAGAACCCCCATTCCCCCATGTTGAATTTGGAAGGCTTAAACATTGAATCTTGGGATGAGATTGAAGATTGGGGCTATGTTTATCACTTTGCATCAAGTGGAACTTTCGTTTGGGTGTTTTGGTCATTTTAGGAATTTTGAGTTTTTTGTAGACCTTAGAACCATTTCCAAATGTTCCAAGGCTCTAGATTCCTCTGGGATCCCCATCCAGTGTATTTCCAATATTCTAGGTTCCAATTTTCGTCAGAATCCTAGACCTCGATAGTGTAGAAAACCTCATTTTTTGTAGATGCGACGAGACACTCTGGTAACTCCTAGGACCACCATTAATGACCTTTTTGAGGCTTGATGACATGGTAGGTGAGTTCCATACACCTTTGAAGTAGTGTAGACCCTTCAATGATGAAATCTTTGTACCAAAGCATGGGAAAACACTCCAAATATGCAGGTTTTTTTGGTACAACCCATGTAGTTATGATGTAGGTAGACATGGTCACCTAGTTTCTTTCTTAGACATCAAGTCCCTCCTTCCAAAATTGCTTGATAGATTGAATAAGGTATATAATGTATTTAGGCTTTCATTTTCAGGGATGAAATTTTTGGTTGTAGAGTAGAACTAGGGAAAAGAAGAAAATATGTAAAAACTAGGGTTTCTCCTAGTAACGGGATATAGAGCAATTTCATTGTAATATTTTTAAAATTTTCTCTCAAGGGCTATGAGAGGAAAATGTAATATTCAAAGAATGAACTAAATGTGCAAATTGAACATCATCTCAAGAGTCTCCATAAACATTTTGTAAGTTTTTGGTATTTTGGCAACTTACCCTAATCACATTTGCTAATTTGAATGTTCTTCATGATTAATTGATTGATGTAGATTGTAAAACACCTCACAATGCTTTTACAAGGTATCTTTTCATGAGAATGTATGAAATTTATGGACTTTTTATGGATCTTTAAAGAATTCTTGGAATTATGTTATGTAATCTTCTATCTGTTTGTTTGTGTAGAGCCTAGCTTATGCAATAGAATGTCAATTATAGTCTTTGTTTGTACCTTGATTAGGTAGCATGTGAATAGTGCTTTTCTTCATGGTGACCTTTAGGAGGAGATATATATGGAGCAACCACGGGGTTCGTATATGATCCTTCACTTGTTTTCCATCTTTGGAAGTCTCTCTATGGCCTTAAATAGGCCCCTCAAGCTTGGTATGCCAAGATGGACTCCTTCCTTCTATTAGTTGGGTTCACTCGGTGCCATTCTAATCCAAATGTGTACATTTTGCAATGGGATGGTACTCTCACATTCCTTGTTCTCTATGTTGATGAATTGTTGATTATAGGGAGTTCCTCATCCACCATCAAGGCAGTGAAAACTACCCTTCATGATCGTTTCCTAATGTTAGACTTGGGCCTTCTGTACTACTTCTTGGGTTGATTGAGATCACTCAGTCTTCATCTAGTATCTTCATGGCACAGCCCAAGTATGCACTTGATATGCTCTCTAGATTTCACATGGCTGACTGTAAGCTTGCACCAACTCCATTTCTATTAGGAGTCAAACTTGAGGCTCACTGATTATCACCATTGGTGGATGCTACCTTGTATCACCAATTAGTTGAGAGTCTCATATACTTGACTCACACAAGACCTGATCTATCATATGCTATGGGCCTGGTCTCCAAGTTCATACAGGAGCCACATGAGCTGCACTAAAAAGTAGCTAAACAATTTTTTCACTATGTATGTAAGGGAACTCATAGTTATGGGATTCACTATGCAGTGGGTGTGGATATTGACTTGGTGGGACATAGATTCAGATTGGGTTGGTGATTCTTAAGATCACAGGTCTACTTTAGGGTATTGCTTCTCACTTGGTTTCGATCCAGTCTCTTGGTCGAGTAAGAAGCAGTCTATAATTTCTCTATCATCTACAAAGACTGAGTATCGAGGAGTAGTTAATGCTACTACTAAGGCCATTTGGATTCAAAACATTCTTACTAAGTTTAATATTCCCTTTTAGAAGCCAACAATCATTTTTTGTGACAACCAGAGTGTGATACAGATCTCTCGCAATTTGGTCCATCATCAGAGGATGACACACATTGAGATCCACATGCACTACATTCAGGGGTTGGTTCATGAGTAGATCATTGATCTCAGGTACTATCCAACATCAGAGAGGATTGTAGACATCTTTACCAAACCCTTCACTGAAAGCAAGTTCCTTCATTTGTGAGCTTTGTTGGGGGTGTGACTAGTGTCCACTTTAAGGGTCCTTTTAGTCCTCTTTTCTTTCTCTATTCTAGGGGGTATTCTCTCTATTTTGTTGGGGGATTATTCTCTTAGGGGGGAATTCATTGTACATGGGTACCTCATCAAGCTTGATTTTTAGAACCCATATTTTTACCCACCTAAGCTACGCTTAAGGGGGTGTTAGTGTAGGTTTTTATTTTCCTAGTGAGTTAGTTATTTTTCCTATTTCCTAGGTTTTTCCTACACTTCTATTAAGCTTGCTTAAGTTAAATAAGGTGGGTTTAACTAGGTGAGTGAGTCATTTGAGGTGTCACAATCCTATGAGGGAGTTGCATTTACTATGTTTAGACCGTTTGGTGGTCTCTCCCTATTGGTCGGTTTTGCCACCTCCACCCCTCTCCTAGGTTTATGTAAGCTCATTACCTAGCTTGTATTTTGCATCCTTGTTGCAGCTTGTATGAAAATTCTGTCAGTCTTGTGTAGCATCTTTGAGCTCTTAATGTAATTCTATCATTTTGACATTTGCATATCTCTCGGAGTCACTGGTTTGCATTATTTATACTTGTTTCTAGTTTGTGTAGCTTAGAATTTCTCTTACAAAGTTCCTGGGTTATCAATCTATTTTAGATTTCTAATAGTGACCATGTTTCTTTGAGACATTTTGTCAAACAAATTGCATGCCTCTATTGTAGTTGCACATTTCAATGAGGCATTTTGTCAAAAATAGTTCACTTTCATAGCCTGAGTGGCTGCCACAACTACATTGGGCAAAATTCCTATTTGAATTATGCTTTGATGGCTGTGCATACCCTATTGGGTTTTGTATACGGAAGACTATCCTCTACTATATTGCTTTCAACTAAAATAGTCACTAAGTGGTGTCTTAGGCACAAGGATAAATTTGACAATAACAAGTAGCCAACTTCAAAAACTAATCACTATACAAATGATCCATTGTGTTGAAATAAGATGAGTGTTTTTTGCAAATTTCTTGAGAAACCCAACAATAATAACTTGTAGGAAAAGTCATGCCTATGATGCCAATGAACAAACATTTTTTGTGTAGTCCTTGAAATATGTTATTTTGATTTGGCTTCCTCGCATTGAATTCATTGAAGATATGGTAAAACATAAAGGCATTAAATATTACTGTGTTTCTAAGTTTGTCTACATGGCTTGGATTGTTACAATCAATCAAATTCCTCTATAATTTAGGATGGTACTGGTGAGTAACTTCAAGCATGATAATGTACTTTGAACCATGCCACCCCTATCTTGGTATCATCCAAGCTTCAAGATTTTTGGTATTTCTCGTACACCCTCGTAATGTCATGAGGGGAGAGGATACATACAAATTGGAAATCACCAAAATCCAAATGTGAAAGTTCAATTTTAAATCACCAAATGGAAATATGCAAGTTGTTGGTCAATTTTAGAGCACTTTTAAAGCACCAAAATCCAAATGTGAAAGTTCAATTTTAAATAACCAAATGGAAATATGCAAGTTGTTGGTCAATTTTAGAGCACTGAAATGAAGTGTGAAAGTTGTCTTGTTCAATTTTAGAACACCAAAACAAAGTGTGAAATTTGTTTGTTCAATTTTAATGCACCAAAACAAAATGTGAAATTTGTTTGTTCAATTTTAATGCACCAAATTGAAGTGTTTGGTTTGCTTGTTTAATTTTAAAAACACCAAATTGAAGTGTTTGATTTGCTTGTTCAATTTTAAAATCACCAAAACAAAGTGTGAAATTTGTCTGTTTAGTTTTAATCCCTTAAAATCAAAATTTTGCTTTTTTCCAATGCCACATGCTGCACAAATGTTATCTTAAAAGATCAAAAAGGGGGTTATATGATATAAAATTGCATATAAAGATGTGAAAAAAAGATGCCATAACATGAAACCCCTAGATTAACTTAAGATTAAATGAGACCAAAATTCTAATTTTAACTCAAAGATTAAATTAAGTGAAAAACCTAAGATCTAAGTTTAACCTACATCTAAATTAAATTAAAACCTATTTTTTTTAAGTGAAGGGTTTTTGTTTTATTTTTGGTTTGTGTGCAGGGCGGCAGGAGATGTTGGTGGGCGTAGAGAGGAGGCAGGGCGGCGGTGGAGGGAGTAGCAATGAGTATCAGGGGAGGGCAAAGGCGGTGGGGACGGGAGGAGCTGTGGCAAATGGGTGGTGCACGGGAGTGGTGGGCATTGGGGGTGGCGTGTGGGATGGGGGCGGGTAGGGTTTAGGTTTGTTTTCATTCATTTTTATTTTTTTTTGTTGTTTTTTTAATTTTTATTTTTTGTGGTTTTGTTTTTTCCTTTTTTACTAATACATAGCCATTCTTAAAAAACTATTTAAAACTAATTTAAAAAATAAAATAAAAAAATCTAACTATTAAAAATTGATTAAAGATTATATAAAAAAACTATGGAAAAAATCAATTTTTTTTTATTAATTTAACCGGGCGTGCCAAAATGTAACCGTAAAATTATCCATAACATATCAAAACAATCACACAATTGAGTAAATAAAAGATGAAATCAAACATCTAAAAACATCATTAAAACGTAGAGCAATTTCACCCTAATTGCACTCCATTGCTCTCGTCTATTTGGCCTTGGGAGAAATGGCACAAATGAAGCTTGCTCTTAGAATCTTGATAGCACAATTCATAAAAAGATTGAGTATGGTTTTGTTGCATCGTCCCAGGTGTTAGAAGAAAAAAGCAAAATGATAGGTTTATCTAGATTTTTGCCAGAAGAAAAGTTAGGAAACTTTCCAAAATCATATTCAGTTAAGTGATGAAGATTGGAGAAAGTTTCCAAGATGAAGAGGAGATAAATGATAGAGTTGCTAAAAGAAGTGAGAGATGGATATGGTATTTTTTTTTAATTAAAATTGAATTTAATTAATTTGTGGCTATGAATAATTAAATAAATAAAAATATTTATTTAATTATAGAATAAAAGCTAGATAATTAAATAAATAAACATATGTATTTTTTTAATTATAAGTGGCATTAAAAGATAAATAATTAAAAAAATATAAATATTTATTTAATTTGGAAGAAAATTAAAAGATAATTAAATAAATATAAATAATTATTTAATTTGGAGGAAAATTAAGTCAATAATAATTAAATAAATATCAATATTTATTTAACAATGGAGGGAATTAACAATGATAATTAAATAAATATAAATATTTATTTAACTATAGACGAGATTATCTAGGGTAATTTTTAGTGTCTGTATTTTGCCCCTCTTTGAGACAATGCATTTTATAGCGTCGTTTCAAAGAAATTGTTGACATGCCCCAGTGAAATGAAGAGATGAATGAAGGATGCCCCTCGTGAGTTTGGACAAAAGAATGCAATTGTGAAGGAGGAACTCACGAAAGGAAGAAGAAAATGAAAGATGAGGAACAAGAAGAAAGTTAGTATGGTGAGAGATGGTGATAAGATAGTGAATGCATATTAATATCACAAAATGGAGAGATAGATGGATAGAGACATACATGCATGGATAGTGCTTGCTATTTTGTGCTGATTTTTATCATTATAGAGCATTTATTTTTTAAGATGGATATATGCATACTAGGTATGATGGACCATAGTAGCTTTGGTATCCATTGTATGAATTGTTGACTCTGCAAACAAAGAAGGAATATTCCAATGTATACTAAGACGTAGTGAACCTTATTGGAACATGTGAAGAATTGTCATTCTAAACACGATAGGCTTGATGCCCCTAGATACAGTTTGATCTTGTAGGTACATAGACTATTAGATAATGTTAGAATTAAATTCCACACATACAAGGAACATTTGTTACCCCAGTGATGCCATAGAAACACTCCACAAACACATCATATGAAATGGACTAACAATGCCCCATTCTACTATTCACCACCTGCTAGGACGTTGATCCTAGAGATTTTGAGTCCTTGTAGAAATGAGAGCTTAAGATAAATCAAGATAAAAGACACATATATGATAACACACACAAGCAAGCAAGCATGTACAAATGATTCAAAAATAAACAAGATATTGACCTTGTCAAGTTGTAAACCAATGATTGATTGATAAGGGATTGATTGGATTGGTTGAGGATACTGTTGTCATTGTGGGGAACAATACATCCCTAGAACAACACAAGGATGTGGCAACAATATATCCCATTGATGATGATTGGATAAATGATCAATTGATTGGTTTGACAACAAGGTTGGAACAAAACTAAAGTATGCTTTTCGATGATTGGCTAGATTACTCGATTGGATTGGTATGGATTAAAGATGACGTGCCTTTGGATTTATTGCTTGATTTGTTGGAATGATGATTTTTTTGGATTTTTTGGATGTTATGATTTTTTGGGAGTTTTTGGATGTTATGATTTTTTTTTGGATTTTTTGGATGTTATGATTTTTTGGATTTTATGATTTTTTTGGACTTTTTGGATGTTATGATTTTTTTTTTGAATTTTTTGGATGTTATGATTTTTTTTTAATTTTCTAGATTTTTGTAAATATTTTTGGATTTTGAGGATGTTTTATTTTTTTTGAATTTTCTATATTTTTCTAAATGTTTTTGATTTTGAGGATGTTTTGATTTTTTTGAATTTTCTAGATTTTTTACTTTCTACTGTACAATGATCCATTCCCAAACATAGGTTAATGAATCATGCCCCCATTCGGGTAGAAGTTTTATTATGGAGAACGATGGATAAACTGACCATGGATGATACTAATGGATGACCATTGATATCAATGATGTCCAAGCCATGATAGATGGGAAAGAGGAAATGCATAGGTCAACAATTTTATTATGGGTGGATGGGGATTTTTTTTATGGAATGAGATGGAATAAGATGGATGTAAGACTTATAAGATGGTGGATGCTGACTCTACACATAGCGCCTGTTTGCCAGGTTTTCACTATGGTACTTATCCAATGCGCCTATTTACCAGGTTTTCACCAAAGGATGGATGGTTTTTCTTTACTATTTTTTTGTTTTTCACTTTTTTTTTGTATTTTCTATTTTTTGTATTTTTTTTTGTATTTTTTGTATTTTTTGTATTTTTCTAGGATACTTCAAGGATCAAGCATATAACTTCTTGAAATGAACACTGTTGATGGGTTCATCTAAGGGAATGCCTTCGGGTGTTGACAAAGTATAAGCTCCTGATCCATAAACTACTGTGATAACAAAAGGACCCAACCAATTGGGCTCAAACTTGCCTTTCTTGTCTCTATCTTACTAGTTGCATTGATTTTCTTTAAGGACAAGATCACCTATCTCAAACCTTCTTTCCTTGATCTTCTTGTTATATTTATGATGAAGGCAGTTTTGATATACTTGAAGATGATTAAGTGCTATGAGACGCCTTTCATCCAGTAACTCTAGCTCATGCAACTTTGAATTTCTATACTCCTCTTCATCTATGAGATGTTGCATAGATACTCTGAGAGATGGGATCTCGACCTTGATGGGTAAAATGACTTTAGTGCCATAGACTAAGGCAAATGGGGTAGCACTAGTTGGTGTTCAGATACTAGTGTGATAGGCCCATAAGGTAGGATTGAGTTGTGAATGCCAATCACGACTAGCTTCATTGATTGTTTTCTTTATGATTTTCAATATGGTTTTACTGGAAGCCTCAACTTGGCTATTACTCTATGGATAGTATGGGGTGGAGAAGCGGTGTTGGATGGGGTATTGGGTGCATAAAGCACATACATCTTGGTTTTTAAATCGTCTGCCATTATCAATGACTATAGCCTGGGGAATACTATACTGACAAATGATATAGTTCAAGATAAACATAAATATTTGTTTGCCAATGATATAGGTCATAGGAATAGCTTCTACCCACTTTGTAAAATACTCAGTGGTGGTAATGATAAACTCATGGCCATTAGAAGAGGATGGATGGATTTTACCCATGAGGTCGAGTTCCCACTGTAAAAAGGCCACGGGGTCGTAACAGGTTATAGCTCTTGTGCTGGTGCATGAATCAAATCTCCATGCTACTAGCATTGAAGACACTTCTTGGCAAATTGGAATGCATTTTGTTCTATGGTGGACCAATAATAACCTGTATAGAGCAACTTCTTAGCTAGAGTAGGAATTGTGGAATGTGATCCACAGACACCTTCGTGTATGTCTCTTAAGGCAACATTAGCTTGGTCCGAGTTAAGACATCTAAGAAGGATATCAGCCAGACTCCTGCGGTAAAGGGTATCACCCAAAATAGTGAAACGAGAGGCTCGGGGGATGAAGGTTTTGCGTTGGGTAGATGTAAGGTTGGAGGGGATAGTGTTGGTATGGAGATAGTCATAGATATCTTGGTACCAAGGGGAATTGGGACCAACTAGTTCATAGATGATTTCAGTTGAAGGAAAATCAATGACTGGTATCAACAGTTGCTCGATTAAGAATTCACATTGTTGATTGTTTGTGACATATCCACAAGTGATCTAATAGTAGTCATAGAATCTGCAGCTTTATTATGTACTTGAGGAATTTGTTCAAAAGAGAGACTAGAGTAATGTTGCTTGTATGTATCAACCAATCTTTTTTAGGGTATCAACTTGTCATCCTTAGTTTGGTACTCATCAGTGACTTGTCAATGACTAGTTGAGAGTCTCCATATACTTTAAGTTGCTTGATATTCCATTCGACTGCTATACGAAGACCTGTAAGTAGTGCTTCATACTTGGCAATATTGTTGGTGCAAGGGAATGCTAGCCGATATGATTTTGGAATATAATCATTTTGAGGTGTGATAAATAGGATTTTGCCCCTTGAACCATGTTGTGTGTAGGAACCATCAAAGTATAACTTCCATTCCACTGAGGTGGTAAGAGTGAAAATTCCTTCATCTAGAAAGTCAGAGATCATAAGGTGTACATATGTCATTGGAGCTTCTGCTAGTTGGTATGCAAGGACTTGTCCTTTGATGGCTTTCTGATCAATATACTCTATGTCAAATTCGCTTAGGATCATGACCCATTTAGCTAGTCTGCCTGTGAGGGTTGTCTTGGATAAAAGATATTCAATGGATCAAACTTAGAGATGAGGTTGGTATGTTGGTTTAACACGTAATGTTGCAACTTTTGGGAAGCAAGCACTACTTCTAAACATGCTCGTTCCATAGGACTGTAGTTGAGTTCAAAACCAACCAAGGTGTGATTGATATAGTAGATGGCGTGTTCTTTACTTGACTCATCATGTTGTGTGAGGAGAGCACCTAATGCCGTAGATGTAGTAGAGATATATCGGAGCAAAGGTCTATTAGGAGCTGGCGGTACCAAAACTAGAGGTGTAGCTAGATATTCTTTGAGTTGATCAAATGCCTATTGACACTTGCTATCCCATTGGTATGAGACATCCTTGTGGAGAAAGTGTATAAAAGGTTGACATTTATTTGCTAGCTATGATATGAACCATCTAATGGACTACAATCTCCCTTGAAGGCTCCTTAACTGCTTTAGACTCTTAGGTGGAGGAATTTCAACTATAGCTTTTACCTTGGCAGGGTCCACTTCAATTCCTCTGAGATACAATGTATCCCAACAATTTCCCTAAAGTGACACCAAAGACACATTTCTTAGGATTTAGCCTCACTTGATATTTCTCTAGTTTATCAAATATCTATTCTAGAACCTATAGATGATCTTCCCTAGTAGATTTGCCCAATATATCATCGACATAGTGTTCCATAATAGTATGATAAAGGTCATGAAAGATCACTGTCATTGCTCTTTGATAGGTAGCTCCTACATTCTTTAGACCAAAAGGCATGACTTGTCAGCAATAGGTGCCCCAAGGACATGTAAAAGCTATTTTATGTTGGTCTTCTAGTGCTATCATAATTTGATAACATCCAGAGAAACCATCCATTAGGGAAAGCTTTTCATGACATGCTATCAAGTCCATAATGATATCAATGTTCGGCTATGGAAAGTCATCTTAAGACATGCTTTATTTAGATCCATGAAGTCTATGCAAATGCAGGTGCCCCCATTTGGTTTAGCAATAGGTACAAGGTTGGAGACCCACACTGGATAATCAATAGGGCATATGAACTTCACATCTAGCAATTTTTGAAGCTCTACTTTTACCAAGGGTGCTATGTGTGGATGCATCTTACGGAGCTTTTGTTTGACTGGCTTGGCATTTGGAGATGCTGCTAAGTGATAAATCACTAGTGAAGGGTCCAACCCAGGCATGTTAGCGTATGTCCAAGAAAAATTGATTGTCCTTTGCAAGAAGAATTCTGTGAAGTGCTTCCTTTCTTGTTCTAAAAGTGAAGCTGCTAGGAATATGATTTTAGGATCTTGAACAGTGCCTAGATTCATTTCATGTGAGTGTTCCACCAATAGAGTAGTTTTTTCTTAATATTTTGAAGGTAAGGGAAGGTCAAATCCTCCATCCTTGGGTGCCTCAGAGAGGTTTTCACCATTGGATACATCCTTTATTTTTTCTTTTTTGTGATCAAGAGGTGCCACATTGTGGTTTTCACCTAGGGATCTATTTTTATATTCACTTTTGTGACTTGAGGATTTGACATTCTCACCAAAGTATGCATCTTGATCTAAATCCATGACAAACCCAACTTTATTATCACCAAGCATGATAACATCTCGGAGTCCCATGAATTCTGCTATAGCCTCATCATTCTGAAAGATGTTGAGAACGTGGGCCTCTTGTTGGTCCTAATCAATAAGTTTAGGGTAGATGAGTGGAAGATGCTGGGTGCTCATATTGGAAGTGAGGGAGATGGATGATATCATGAATATTGAGGTTTCTTGGAATAGATCTGTAAGGTGTAGATAAGAGTCATCGATAGTATCCTCTTCAGAGATTGAAACTACGGGAAAAGCTTTCTCTACCTCGTCGAGAATAAACTCGATGTCTGAGGCACGTGGTACCTCCTTACCATATCCTAAACCCTTTTTGTTGTGTTTCTTAGCCACGATAACAGGTTCTAGCTTTCCTTGACCATGTTTTCCTAGGCCACCTTTGCCTTTATATCCCATGTTTTGCACAATTCCAAGACCTATACCATATTGTGCAATAGGTAGCATGACTAGATCCTTTCCTTGGTATAGCCAAGAGGAAATATCCTCAAGAGATTCTTCTTCAAGCAAGCCCCCATGAGAGAATATTGTGTTGAAATTAGTCTGGACAACTGAGAGGGGGGGTGAATCAGTTGTCACACAATTTAAACTTTTCTGCCTTTAATAATCTTTTATAACTTACAATCAAGTAAACATTAAAGCATAAATTAATAACATGAGTAGAAGCATAAATAACACACTTGACACCAAGATTTTTAGCGTGGAAACCTGGTTAAGGGAAAAACCACGGTGGGGGTTAACCCACAAAAATTAATACCCTGTTAAAAGTATTTTTATAAATGAGAATGCACGTGCATTCAAGCTCACTGCCTAGAGATCATTGCTCAAATAGAGGCTCACTGCCTATAAATGATTACAAGAGAATAACACAGATTTTGAACTGATGAGAAGCATCTACTAATGCATGAATTCAGTTCCGGTTAAGCACAAAACACTGATCTTACACATTTCATCTTCACTCTGCCCTGTTTACTGCTTTGCCTTCATCTGAATCTTAGATCTCTCATCTTTTCTCATTTACTCCATATTCACAACACACACACACCAAAATCATCCAAATCCATTGGCTATATATATCCGCATCCTTATCTTTATTACTTTTTAGTTGGCTTCAAGAACATTTGGAACTTTATTGAATACTCTGCTCTGTCGGCTAGATTCATGCTTAACTTGAGACGCAGACCAAAACTTGCACTCACAAATCATTAGTTAGGTTGGCTACTATCACTGATCAACACAACTTGTCCAACCAACAACTTCCATACATTCAGAACCAAGATTAATTACAATGTCAGCCTGTTCTTCTTCTGTCTGTTCTATCAAACTGTTAACCCGATACTTAGATGCTAATAACTATTAACTCCTCCATCACCAGAGGCCAAAATTCTAGATTTAGATTTTCCTGACAATGCTTATGACTCCCTTAGATCCATAGCAAACTCTGATCCACTCCCTAGGAGATCCAAACCAAGACACCAGACCCTGTCACACACTCTGTTCTTGACTTCCCGGACTTAGACAGATCTTCAATCTACTTTTCGGTCTAGGAAAATTATGCAATGTGGATGTGTAGAGAGACTTGGTTGCCATCAATGACAACACTTATCATGCCTAGAAATGTCTCTTGCCAACAATCTCCCCCTTTGGCATTGATGGCAACACTTAGTGAAAAATGACTAAGTGTTGGAATAACTCCCCCTTTGCTTGTGCTCCATACTGTTGTTCACACTACTTTTTAGTGCTCCCCCTTTGCTGGATCCCTCATTTTTCACTGCTCTTCACTCCCCCTTTGACATCAATGGCAAAGGGTGGGATCCATAATCACTAATGATGCAATAACTCTGTATATGACCGCATATGTACAAATAATCCATATGTTATATTTACATATATTTAAGGATATCTACAAAAGTACTCTTTAATTGTACAAATTTGGTGGCCCAACTTCTCTTCATACCATCCAAAATTGAAATGTGTGCTCTTAGCAGAAATGCATATGCTTTTGCTTTCCTTTGATCTGACGGATCACTTGTTCGGGCAGTGCTTTGAGCTTCTAACAAGGTATTAAACATTGTTTCCAACTTAGGGGTAATCAGTCCCTGGAGCTCACCCATTCTTTCTATAATATTCTTCTTTTCCTTGATAAGCTTCTTTATTTCATTTGTCAAGCTAATTGCTTGACATTCTTGGCTCACTGGAGATACTGTTAAAGGATCAAAACTTTGAGATAGGTCTAGGAGCTTTTTTCTCCCACTACTTTATCTTTTTCTCAATATCCTCTACTATTTTGGGCCAAGATAAGCAAAACTTATATACATCACCACCATCCTTAAGAGCATTTTCAATACTCTTTATACCAATGTTGAGTGTTTTTCTATCATTATCTATAAGGCCTTTTAGTTCACTAAAGCTCTTATCCAAAAATTCTTTTCGAATCTTTACTTTGGCTGACTTCTCAAAGGACTCAAAATTTGTATTTACAAAATGCACAAGATTTTTCAAATTACTAGAAGGAGAATTAGATGTATCCTTTTGATATGTGGGCATGATCTTCTCTAGTACTTCGGATGCTAGGCTTATCATCTCACTGTCTTCTATGTGAGGCTTTAGTAATTTCTCCCTTGCCTTGGCCTGTGCAAATGATGATATCTTTAGCATTTGATCCAAAGAGTGTCATAATTGATTGGTCCTTGTATCAGTTCTGGCTCATCTAGCTCTAGCATCTCCTTGCTGAGAAAACTCTACACTACATTCGCAGTGTCTCTTGCCACACTTGCTATTTCAGTTTCCTTCCCTTGTGCTTGGTCAAAGACAACAACTGGACTGTCTTGCTTTGGTGCATTAACATCATCCCCTTCTGCTAGTTTTTCTTTTCCCTTTGCCTCTTCCTCTTCCTTCTCTTTCTCTTTTTCTTCATCTTTCTCTTTGTCCTTTCCAGAGTCATCAGTAGTAGGAGGATCATGACCATCATTTGCTTCTTCTATCAATACTTCCTCTTCTTCCTTTTGCACTTCCTCTTCTGGAACAAAGAAGTCTAGAGTCTCAGTCTGTTGCTTATTTCCCTTTAATCCTTCAACATCCATGTCTGAGGACTCAATCTCTATATTTACCTCCTCTGCAATAGGAAGATTGTGCTTTTTCAAAGCACTCCTGAGAATCTCTTTGGTTTCCTTTGCAATCTTGTCTGTCTCCCGAAGCATAAGCTTATTCATTCAATTTTTAGTTCAGAACTCATCCTTGGCTTCTTTGAATAACAAATTCATTTGCTTCAGAGTAATTTGGGGGCATAATTGTATTAATATTTGTTCTCAGATCTCAAGATCCTTGCTTATTGCAATCTCTTTTCTCAGTTCCAAAACTTTTTCAAGGCTTTTTGGTATCAATGAACATATCTCAATAAGAGCCTTATTGTAAATATTCAAATATCTTACCATTGCTTCCTCAAGTATTCTTTTGTCAGCATCACTATAGTCTTCATAGAATTCTGTCATTGGAGCCAATTTTCCATCCACAGTAACTGATTTAATGATGTCATTTACTGAAAGGGTAGGCTTCTCTACATATTCCTCTGTCTTTTGCCTCTTGCTTTTCTTTTTTCTTCCGGAGGACATCTCCTTGGATATCTTGGCCATTTTTGTGCCTGTGGCTTTTAGTCCTTTGATCTCAATGTCAGATTCTGTATCTTCTTCTTCTCTTGTGCTTTCATAGGTCTGGGATGCTTTTGTTTTCTTCCCTTTCTCCCTTTTTCTAGATGATTTTGCTTCCGGTTCTGCGGTCTTAGGAGGAATATGGGCGACAACAGAGCTCCTAGTAGACCTTGAGGTGGAAGA
Source organism: Cunninghamia lanceolata (assembly GCA_027924645.1). Lineage (NCBI taxonomy): Eukaryota > Viridiplantae > Streptophyta > Pinopsida > Cupressales > Cupressaceae > Cunninghamia > Cunninghamia lanceolata. Next base: position 19,362,472 of record BSBN01000605.1, on the reverse strand, counting down.
GAGTTCCACCGGAGCACTTCCTTGTTTCTTATCTTGTTTCTCTTTCTCAACCTTTTCAGTTCTTTCCTTGAATTACTTCACAACCTCTTTAGTTAGGTCCAGATTTTCAGCCAACTGCTCAACTTCTTTTCTTACTCTCCTATTGGTTTCAGGTTCTCTAAGCTCAGTATGCAGTTTTAAACTTAACTCCTCATATGTTCCAAATCTTTCAATTGTTGTGTCTTTAGGCTTGCTTAGAAGATGTTGAGCATACATATTCAAGATTTTTCCATCTACTTCATACCCCACGAGCATGATCCAAATAGTTCTGGGTTCTACTGCTTCCATTAGGCACTGATCATTGTCAACCATAAAGCATATTTTATTTTTGTACTTCTCAACAATTGATTTAGGGATTCTTTCCCTTAAATGCATCATACTCTAAAAATTCTTGAAGTAACCCCATATTGCAGTTTTCTGTGCTTTGAAGTCACCAATGCCGCGAAGATGATCTTTGATCTGAATGGCAACTAGTTCATCATTAGTCTAGTGAACACCATTTACTCTAGGTACTTCATTCATATAGTAGAAAAACAAGCATAGAACCAATGTACCAAATTTAAAAGTGTTTTTCTTATCCCTTTTGATTTTGTTCAAATTTTCAATCAGCTAGTTCTGTAATTGCTCACAAAGGTCATAATCTACATTCTCCTTTAACATTTGATATGCTGCATATATGGCAGTTCCAGAGACAAAATTCTCCCTGTTGGAGTTCTATATCTTGTAGACAATCACCATGGAAGCAAACTTCACATCCGGTTCTATAATGTCATTTATAGTCATAGCCCTCCTATTGAATTTTGCATTGGTTACATTAGTAACAGTTTGGTTTTTCACAAATTTAACATGGGTAATCTAGCGGTTGAGTTTAACCCAGTCACAATTTTGATAACATTCTTGGTAATCTTGAATGGTTTTAACAACCAAATGAATTCATCATGCATCTGATTCAAAACATACCCTACCCATTCATCTTCATCAAATGTGGAAACCCCATAATCTGAATAAAATATTTATCCTGTAGTGCCTTATACTCGGGTTTAAGTTCATGATTTTCATCCCTGAGATGATTGTCAAACAAGTCTACATACCTTGAATCTCCAAACTCATCTATGTTTGCATGAATATAAACCATAATGTCTTCAACATGCAGCACACCATACGAAACACTCAAAAAGGCACCTAACGGATTGACTTCTATTGATTTGTGAGGATGCTTCTTAAATTTGGGTCGAGGCCTTTTAGTAATATCAACAATATGAGGAGTAGCCATCTCAACAGATTTCAGATTCAAAGCTTTACAGAGAAGTACCTTTTTCTTCTGTGGGGTTGGGGTTGATCAATTACCAGTTGAATTCACTCTTTGTGCTTCAATCTTTGGATTTGCAGCTTGGATGCTCTCCTTTTTGTTTCCTCTGAATACAAAGTGATTCAAATGCATGAGCAAGTGACCTTTTATCCTTTGCAAAACCTAATTTGGTGTTGTAATAAATGTGTTGCCCTAACTTTGTCCGGTTACTCTATGTTTGACAATTCTTCATGAATCACTCCGCAAGTTTTCATATCAACATCTTTTCTTCTAGAAATCCTTCGAAAGGTTCTAAACCAATTCAATATATCCTCTTTTATTGTGCCAAATTCAGGCACCCACTTACTGACTAGGGGGTTTGATGTTCAATGCAGCTCCCCCTAAGCTAGAGCTCCTGACTTAATTCCTGGAGGAATTGTTAGCACTAGATTCCGGTGCAGACCCATCACAATTGTTTATTGTATATTTCTTTACCCAAGTCTTGTTCATTTCACCTTTTGCCTATCTTGTCTCTGCTCATCCAGTTTTCTATTTACCAGACCTCTTCTTCCATTGTTCCTACTTCTATAGAATCTTGCAATATGACCAGATTTATTGCAATTAAAGCACACAACATTTCCTTGCTTGAACTTGATTTCCTCTTGATCTGCATTGATTAGCCATGTGTCCAAACCCATTGCAAGAAAAATAGTAACCATTGAAAGAATTGCCAATTCCTCTATTGTTAGCATTATTCATTATCATACTTCTGCATTTATTTGATCTATGAACATACCTCTTACACTTGAAGCATTGACTGGAGAAGTGTTGGTTTTTCTTCTGAATCAGCATTAGGGGTTGCCAGTTCTAATGTACAGGCAGATTCAGCCAACTGAATACAGGAGGTTGCGTGAGCTCCTCCCCTTCACTTCTGGTTCTGCCGCACCAAGGGGGGTTTCCCTACTTGATAAAAGTATAACCTTGACTAGCTCAATGACAGAAAGATTTAACTTGACAGCAACAGGCAGAATACTCTCATGTATGGACCAAGATTTGTGTAACAAATTACAAGGCTGGCAACATTCTTGGACATAATGTCTGGTTAGGTATGAGAGCATGCAGAGGTTCCTAATCCTAATCCTACAACTAACAGATGGAAGGATGAGATGGTTTGATTTGATTTTTGGATGCAAAGTTGGACATGGTATATAACCTCAACACAGAGCAAGATTGGTGCCTATCCAGGGCTTGGAGTCGGTAGACATACACCTGTGAATGATTAGCATGAATAGCTAAAACTGGATTTCAGGGGGATACACATGATATCTGCCTTACAGATATCTCCCAATACAGAGTGTTATGCTGTCTATACTTATGGCATCCCTATTGCAGTAAGAAAGATACATGCAAAACTGGAGACAGAATCAGCATAACACATGCAAACATAGCATTATTCATATAAGATTAACCATGAAATCAGTGGATTCATGCCAAATCGTACAACAGGAGATACATAAACTCACAAGTTTAGCTGTACAGAGCAACCAAAACAAACTGTATTGTGTTACAGAGCCAAAATGCTCAACTTTCAACAACCTAAACAATGGTAACACAGTCTGCCTATATTGGCCAGAAAGTGTACCTCTAGCATTAATTACATGGTTGACCAAAAATCCCGCCAGATACACAGTATCAGAAAAATGGCGCTCAACGCATTACCAGATTGGCGCCCAAACATGAATGCAGCAGGTAGGGGAGGAGACAGGAAGAAACCTTGAGCCCTGCGCCACTGTCCGTTGATGTACACCTTCAATCGGGTACCAGATCCGTCCATACCTCTGCAACCTTCGCCATTAATGGCTCAACCACCAGCGGCCCATTTGGAAACCATCGCAACCTTCGAACAGAAGTTTCCCGCCAAAACACACCTTACTGAAGGTTCGAAAATGCAGGGAAATTAATCCCACATGCATGACGTGAAGACCACTTCAGTAGTTTAAAAAAAATGGCCGCGAGCATTACAAATGTCGAGCGCCTTTTGCCGCGCTCGACGCACAAGCCGTCACCAAAAGCCCATCGACCAAACCTCAACCATCGGCTCACTCCAAAAATCTCCTGCCGACCTCATTTGTCACACCGACGCCTACATAGCACACCCCCTCATCGGCCAGAGATAGACCATCGGGCCAGCCCTTCAAACCTTCGCCGATAGCAAATGTCTCCCCGACAACATCTTCGCCATTGGCCAGACCAACACCGTCGGCCAACATGAAATTCCTCCTGCCGATATGCAACTTCCTGACGATGCCTCAAAAATCCTGATGACATCACCATCACTCGTCCCCATACCACACCCTTCTCATATCCAGATGATATCATCAGGATACTGGCGCCGGGGTGATATTAGTAAGATAACCTGATATTTCAGAATATCACCCCCCATACAAAATATCATGATGCACTGCAGACCAGATGATGATGATGACTACTTTAACTCAAAGAACATCAGGTCGGATTGAACAACTTAGAAAATGACCCCCTCAAGAGATTGGGGTGACATCATCATCATATCGGGGCAGGGTGATATTTGGAAGATCACCAGATGTTTGAATTATCACCCCCCGCAAGAATATCAGGGTGCACTGTAGCTCTACTGTAGGATTGGGATGATATCCAAACATCACCGATATTGAAACATGATGATCCTGATGAAAAATCTGGTCGACAGAAAATCATGATGATGCTGACCTCCTCCTTGAAGAAAATATGATGCTGCAGTTGAAAAATACTGAGGAGGCCCAACACTTAGAACTTTTTTGGATTTTTTGGGAAGGTGCCTGCATGAAAATTGCTCAGAAACTGACAGTGAAATCAGGCACCAACAAGAAGGATGGACCATTTTGATTTACTCTGCTTCTGCACTGAGTAGCTCTATGACCAAATTTATTGCAATTGAAACAATTTCCATTGAATGATGGATATCTTTGAGCATTAGGCTATCTTACTAGAGGTTTTCTAGTTTTGTTTCTCCCATTCCTTGGTTGAATATTTCTTTGTCCGGATCCGGAGCTTTCACCTTTTTCATATCCAAGATCATGCTTGTCATCATCCTTTTTTGTCCTTTAATTAGTACTTCAAGTTTGGCTGAGCTTATCTTGAACTTCTCCTTATACTCATTTGCAATTTCTAGATCATGTCTGAGAGTGATAATTTGTCTCTCAAGTTCTCTCTCATTGTTTCTACTTTCTTGTAGATTGGATTTTAGGAGACCAACTATTCCATCCAATTTGCAACATTCTTTAGTTCTCTCTTTCAGATTTTGATTCATCTCTTCTTCAGTTTTCTTCCTATCTTTAATTTCCTTGGTTAGTTTCATCACCCCAAATTCCATCTCATGTTTTAGGACAACAACTTCTTTAGCTAACTTTTTTCATTTCTTTGTCTTCTCTTTCAGGGCCTTGTCTTCATAATGATTTCCCAATTGAAGAGGTTGCTCCTTTCCTTTTAAATTGGATTTGCTCAATTTTTCTTTTAAAATCTCAATGAAGTCTTCAACCTTTTTGAGGTTATCTTGTAGCTCTTAGGCTTCTACTCTGGACTGCTCAAGATCTTCTAGGGCAAGATTAAGTTGCCCTCGAAGGTTATATTCATCCATTTTACTGCCTTCCCAGATCTTCCTTCAACTTTTAAACCTTTTCAAAGGAACCTCACTCTGATACCAATTGTTGGAATTAGTCTGGACAACTGAGAGGGGGGGTGAATCAGTTGTCACACAATTTAAACTTTTCTGCCTTTAATCATCTTTTATAACTCATGATCAAGTAAACATTAAAGTATGAATCAATAACACATGAGCAGAAGCATAAATAACACACTTGACACCAAGATTTTTAGCATGGAAACTTGGTTAAGGGAAAAACCACGGTGGGGGTTAACCCACAAAAATTAATACCCTATTAAAAGTATTTTTACAAATGAGAATACACATGCATTCGGGCTCACTGCCCAGAGCTCACTACTCAAATAGAGGCTCACTGCCTACAAATGATTACAAGAGAATAACATAGATTTTGAACTGATGACAAGCATCTACTAATGCATGAATTCAGTTCCAGTTAAGCACAAAAAACTAATCTTACACATTTCATCTTCACTCTGCCTTGTTTACTGCTCTGCCGTCATCCAAATCTTAGATCTCTGCTCTTTTCACATTTACTCCATATTTGCAACACACACACACACACCAAAATCATCCAAATCCATCGGCTATATATATCTGCATCTTAATCTTTAATTACTTTTCAGTCAGCTTCAAGAACACTTGGAACTTTATTGAATACTCTGCTCTGTCAGCTAGATTCATGCTTAACTTGAGACGCGGACCAAAACTTGCACTCACAGATCATTAGTCAGGTTGGCTACTATCACTGATCAACATAACTTGTCCAATCAACAACTTCCATACATCTGGAACCAAGATCAATTACAATGCCAGCCTGTTCTTCTTCTGTCTGTTTTGACAAACTATTAACCTGATACTCAGATGCTAATAACTATTGACTCCATCACCGGAGGCCAAAATTTTGGAGTTAGATTTTCCTAACAATGCTTATGACTCCCTTAGATCCATAGCAAACTCTGATCCACTCCCAAGGAGACCCAGACCAAGATACCGGACCCTGTCACACACTCTATTCTTGACTTCCCGGACTTAGACAAATCTTCAATCTGCTTTCTGGTTTGGGAAAATTATGTAATGTGGATGTGTATAGAGACTTGGTTGCCATCAATGACAACACTTATCATGCCTAGTAGTGTCTCTTGCCAACATGTTGTTAGGCAAGATGGTGTCTTTGCCTTTTTGGTGACCTTTTCTATGGGTGGTTTACCATAAGATTTTGGTGAGAGAGGCGTCCTCCCCAAGCAACAAGACTTTGAAATGTCATATTCTCTAAATCCTATGTCCTAGAAGTGGACTTTGAATTTTTGAATGGGTTTATCTGCAGAGACTTTTTGCAAAGTATCTGGGTCAATGTATAATGGAGATGATTGAGCTTCAACCTTATTTGGGATTTGGTTTCTATTTCGGTAACACCCTTGCATGGCGCGACAAAACTCAAATGGATTAGGATCTCCTAAGATTGTGATTTCAATACCATTGAATGGGAACTTGCAAGATTGATGGTACATAGAGGGTATAACACACATGTCATGAACCCATGGGCATCCTAGGGTGATAGTATATTGCAGCTCAATGTCCAATACTTGGCATCTTGTTTCTAACATGACAGGGCCTACTTGAATAGGCAAATGGATCACACCTTCTGACTGGTGCTCTACGTCATCATAAGCTTTGATAGTGATAGACTGCTTAATATTTATGCTATCCTCAGAGTAACCTAGTTGTGTTAGCAATTTGAGTGAACAAATGTTCAGACCAACACCACCATCTATAAGTATACGTTTGATTTTATGTTGATGGATGAGAACTTCAATGTGGAGTGCATCATTATGACAAGGATCATGAGATGGGAGGTCCTTTTCAGAAAAGACCACGTGGTAAGTGTTGAAATTAGGGCAGACAACTGAGAGGGGGGGTGAATCAGTTGTCTCAAAAACTTTAACACTTGCAGCAATTTATCTTCTTTATCACTTATTAACAAATTAATGATATAACCATGGAAGCATAAATCAACAACACATGAGCAGAAACATAATCAACACACATAAGACTAGGATTTTTAAGTGGAAACCTGGTTAAGGGAAAAACCACGGTGGGGGTTAACCCACAAGAAATTATACTCTGTTAAAAGTATTACAAATGGGGAAGGCACATGCCTTTAGGGCGCACTGTCGAGAGCTCACTGCTCCAAGAGGCTCACTACCTACATAAATGATTATAAGAAGATTACAGAATGTTTGAACTAATGAATAGCATCTACCAATGCAAAAATTTAGTTCCGATTAAGCACATAATAATGATCTTACACACTTCATCCTTAGTCTGCCCTGTTTCACTCTTCGGCCATAATCTGAGCTTAGATCTTCACCTTTGCACTTCTTTCTCCCTTTTTCGCACTTACTCTATCACCACATCACACTCACACTTCAAAACACTCGAATCCATCAGAGATATATATCCACATCAAGAAATTCAATCAACTGTAGTCGGCTTCAAGAAAACTTAGAACATTTATTAAGAACTCTGCTCTGTCAGCTGAATCCATGCACAATCAACAACACAGACCAAAAACTTGTGTTCTCAAATCATCAATCATGTCGGCCAATACCACTGATTATCACAAATTGCTTAACCGACAACTTTTCTCCATCCGGGCCAAGATCAAATACTAGGTCGGCCTGTTCTTCTTCTGATTGTACTGACTAACTGGAACCTGATACTCAAATGCTTATAGCTTTTGAATCCTTCAACATCGGAGGCTAAATTTTTGGATTTAGATAGTCCTAACAATCCTTATCACTCCCTCAGATCTGCAGCACAATGTGATTTACCATCGGAGACATCTGGACCAAGATACTGGACCCTGTCACATGCTCTGTTTCTGACTACCCAGACTTAGACAAATCTTCATTCTAACTTTTGGTATGAACAATTTATGTAATGTGGATGTGTAAGATAGACTTAGTTGCCATTAATGACAACACCTGTCATGTGTAGCAGTGTCTCTTGCCAACAATCTCCCCATTTGGCATTCATGGCAACACTTAGTGAAAAATGACTATCGGAACAAGTCCCCCTTACTTTGTACACTTATGCTTTTCCTTATTCTCTAGTGCTCCCCCTTTGCCGGATTCCTCATTTTTCACTGCTCTCCACTCCCCCTTTGACATCAATGAAAAAGGTTGGACCTTTTGGATGTAACAATTCCATAATCTCACATTCCTCCACAATGGAGTGTATATGCAATACAAGTTTATAGCCAGGAGAAAATTTTGCCTTGTAGTCCAGTAGTTCCAATATCTGTAATTGAGCATCAAACTTGACAAAATCCGCATACCAAAATTCACCAAAATTTTTATGTACATGGGTATACATACAAACAACCCTATGACTTATTTACATAAGTTTGAACACATCACTAAAGACATTCTTCAACAGTGCCAACTCATTGTCCCAACTCTTCTTCATGCTGTTTGAAACTGAGATGTGACCATTAAATAAGAGTGCTTGAGACTCTGCTTTCCACAAGTTAGTAGGATCACTTGACTTAGCAGCAGCTTGGGCTTCTGTCATGGTATTGAACATTGCTTCCAACTTGGGGGAAATCAGTCGCCAGAGCTCACACATCTTTGTCTCAATGTTGTCCTTTTCGTTCATCAATTTCTTTATTTCTTCAATCAAGCTGATTGTTTGACATTCTTGGCTCATCACTGATACTGTCAGAGGATCAAAAGATTGGGATACATTTGACAGTTTTTCCTTAGACTCCTTTATTTTTATTTCAATGTTCTCTATAGCTTTAGGACAAGATAAACAAAATTTATATACATTCCCTCCTTCTGTAAGAGAATTTTGAATACTCTTTATATTGGTATCCAGCACAATCCTATCTAATGCAATCATCCCTTTCAGAACATCAAATCTTTTATCATTGAATTCATTTTTAACCTTGACGTCTGTAGATTTTTCAAGAGACTCAAAATGAGTACTTACAGAATTTATCAAACTCTTCATCTAACTAGAGGGGGATGCAGATGAATCCTTCTGGAATGTTGGCATGATTTTCTCTAGAATCTCAGATGCAAGGTCAAGTAACTCGCTATCTTCTATGTGAGACTTTAAGATATCTTCTCTTGCCTTAGCTTGAGCAATAAAGGCCAATTTTATCTTCTACACTGGAGATAAGGAATCAAAATTGATTGGACCTTGTATTATGTCTTGATCTTCTTCAATTTGTTTATCTCTTTCCAAAATTTCTTTCGCTGCTTCTACAGTGTCTCTTGCCCAAGATGCTAATGTATCTATTTGATCCTTATCGGTACCACTATCAACCAGATTGACCTACTTGGGCTCTTCATCAACCTTTACAATCTCCTCTTCCTTTTCATTTTTGTCCTTAGCCTTTTCTGCTTCTTGGTCCTTAGCTTCTTCTATTTCATGCTCTTCATTCTTCAATGAATCATCTTCAGTTTGAGCATCTGGTTCAACATTCATCTCTATATCTTCTTTGCCAGATTGATCTGGAGGAGTTTGAATACCTCCTACAACATCAGTTTTATCCATCATCTTTTCATCTTCTTTGTTTATTGCTTCCTCTTCTAAAACATAGGAGTCATCTATCTCAGTTTGCTGCTCATTGATCTTCAATTCTTCAACATCCGGAACTGAGGAATCAATCCCATCATCAATCTCTTCTTCAAAAATGGGAAGATTATGCCTTTTCAATGCACTCAGAAGAATCTCCTGAGTATCTTTGACTATTTCATCAGTTTCACCAAGCATGCGTTTATTCATTCTTTTCTTACTCCTGAAGTCATCTTTCACTTCCTTGAATATCATGTTCATTTGTTATGGAGTACTCTGAGGGCACAATCTTATCAATATATGCTCTCTAAGCTCAATGTCTTTACTTTTTGCATTTTCTTTTCTTAACTCTAGAATATCTGCAAGACCTTTTGGAATTTTAGAAGTTATTTCAATTAAATCCTTATTGTAGATATTTAGATATCTGACTATTGTTTCCTCTAGAATCCTCTTATCAGCATCACAATAATCATCATAAAATTTAGTCATTGGCCTTAAGTTCCCATCTAAAATGACTAATTTGATGATGTCATCAGCAGAAAGAGTAGGCTTTTCAACATATGTTTCAGACTTTTGCCTCTTGCTTGCCCTTTTGCTTCAGGAGGGCTTCTCCTTAGATACCTTGGCTGCTTTTGTACCTGAGACCTTCAACTCTTTGACCTCAATATCAGAATCAGTTTCTTCTTCATCATTTTTCATGCTTTTATATGTCTGGGAGGCCTTAGTTTTCACCCTTTTCTCTTCTTTTTTGGATGATTTGCCTTTCGGTTTCTCAGGTTTGGTAGGTTTTGGAGGAATAGGGGCAGCAACAGAGCTCCTAGTAGTCCTTGATGTGGAGGAGGATTCTACCGGAGCACTTGTTTCTTATCCTGCTTCTCCTTCTCAGCTTTTTCTATCCTTTCTTTGTTCTGCTTCATAGCTTCCTTAGTTATGCCAATGCTTTCAACATACATTTCAACATACATTTCAACTTGCCATTGAGTCTTTCTCTTAGATTCAGGCTTCCGAAGCTCAACATACAGTTTCACACTGAGTTTACTATATGTCCCAAATCGTTCAACTGTTGTGTCCTTTGGCTTGCTCAAAAGGTGTTGAGCATACATATCCAATACTTGCTCATCAACTTCATACCCCATGGGCATGATCCACACAATTCTTGGTTCAATTGCTTTCATCAAACACTGATCTATATCCACCATAAAATAGACTATATCCTTGTATTTTTCAACCATAGATGTAGGAATTCTCTCTCCTGAATGTATCATGTTCTGAAAATTCTTAAACAATCCCCAAAGAGCAATCCTTGTGCATTGGGGTCACCAATACTGTTCAAGTGCTCTCTTATTTGAATAACAACAGGCGTATTGCTGGTCCAACACATGCTTTTCTTGCTGGGCAACTCATTCATGAACTAGAACAAACACAGTACCAGTGTACCATATTTGAAGGTGTTCTTCTTATCCTTCTTAACTTTATTCAAATTTTCCATTAGCTAGTTCTATAGCAATTCACACAAGTCATAATCAACATTCTCTCTCAACATCTTATAAGCTACATAGATAGCTATACCAGATACAAAATTCTCCCTGTTGGAATGATATATCTTGTATCCAATCACCATTGATGCAAATTTGACATCTGGATCAGTGATGTCATTTATTGTCATTGCCCTTTTGTCAAACCTTGAACTGGTAGCATCAGTTACAATTTGATTCTTTACTACTTTCAACATTGGTAGTCCACCAGATGAGTTTAACCCTGTCACGACCTTGATGCCATCCTTGGTGATCTTGAAAGGTTTTATTAGCTACATAAACTCATCATGCATATGGCTTAAAACATACCGGACCCATTCATCTTCATCAAAGGATGGAAACCCTATAATTTGAATGAAATGTTTATCATGCAGTGCCTTATACTTAGGTTTAAGACCGTGAATTTCATCCCTTAGATGATTCTTGAACAAATCTACAAACCTTGAGTCCCCAAATTCATCTATGCTAGCATGAATATAGGCCCTAATATCTTCAAAATGCAATACACCATACAGAACACTTGAAAATGCACCTAATGAGTTGACTTCTACTGATTTGTGTGGATGCTTCTTGAATTTGGGTCGGGGCCTTTCACTAATATCAACAACCAATGGTGTAGCCATTGCAAAAGATCACAAGTTCAAAGCTTCACAGAAAAATACTTTTTTCTTCCATGAAATTAGGGTTAGCTGATGAATTCATCGGTCGCACTCCAAATCCTTGAAATCTTAGCTTAGGTGCTCTCCTGCTTGCTCTCTTTGAATGCAAAGTGATCCAAATGATGAAAGAATGACTTTTTATGCTCTGCAAAACCTAATTCTCCATTGTAATAAATGTGTTGCCCTAACTTCATCTGGTTACTTTGTTTCTTGATGCAGTTTCTCATGAATTGCTCCGCAAATCGCCATATCCACTGCTTTTCTTCCAGAAATCCTTTCAAATGATCTGCAATAACCCAAATTATCTTCTCTCATCGTGCCAGATTCAGACACCCACTTATTGGCTGGGGGAATTTGATTTTCAATGCAACTCCCCTTGAGCCAGATCTCCCATTTTAGTTCCCTGAGAAATTCTCAGCACTGGATTCTGGTGTGGACCCATCACCATCATTTCTTACACTTTTCTTCACCCATGTCTTGTTCATTTCATCCTGGATCTCTTTCACATCAACTTTGCCCTTGCCTTTGTCTTGTCTCTGCTCATCTAGTTTTCTGTTTACCAGATCTCTTCTTTCATTATTCCTGCTTCTGTAGAATCTTGTAGTATGACCGGATCAGTTACAATTGAAGCACACAAAATTTCTTTGCTCATTTGATTGATTTCCTCTTGATCTACACTGATTAGCCATATGTCCAAATCTATTGCATGTAAATTATTTGCCATTGAAAGAATTGCCATTTCTTCTATTGTTAGAGTTATTCATTATCATACTTCTGCATGCATTGGATCTAGGACCATACCTCTTACACTTGAAGCATTGACCAGAGAAGGATGGACCATTTTAATTTACTCTACTTCTGCACTGAGTAGCTCTATAACCAAATTTATTACAATTGAAACAATTTCCATTGAAAGATGGATACCTTTGAGCATTAGGCTATCTTACCGGAGGTCTTCTAGGTCTGTTTCTCCCATTCCTTGATTGAGAATTTCTTTGTACAGATCCAGAGCTTTGACCTTTCTCATATCCAAGACCATGCTTATCATCAGCGTTCTTTTGACTCTCAAGCAACACTTCAAGTTTAGCTGAGCTTATCTTGAACTTCTCCTTGTATTCATTTGCAACTTCTAGGTCATGTTTGAGAATAACAATTTGCCTCTCAAGTTCTTCATTTTCTCTGGTTTCTTGTAGATCTGACTCTAAGTGACCAATTATTCTGTCCAATCTGTAGCATTCTTCTATTCTTTCTTTCAAACTCTGATTCAGGTTTTCTTCATTTTTCTTCCTTTCCTCAATTTCCTTTGTTAGCTTCATTACTCTAGATTCCATTTCATGTTTTAGGACAACAATCTCTTTTTCCAATTTTTCACATTCCTTTGTCTTCTCCTTTAGAGCTTCATCCATGCCATTGTCTTCATTCTGATCTGCTAATCGGTGAAGTAGCTCCCTCCTCTTTTCATTGGATTTGCCCAAATGACTTTTTAAGGTGTTGATGAAATCATTAGCATCTTTAAGGTTATCTTTTAGTTCTTGGATTTCAGATTTGGCCTGACTAAGATCTTCTAAAGCAAGTTGAAATTGTTCACTGAAGCCATCAGAATAGTTGTGTGAACCCATAGAAATATCTTCCCAGATCTTCCTCAAGCTGTTAAACTTCTTCCAAGGAACCTTGCTTTGATACCAATTGTTGAAATTAGGGCAGACAACTGAGAGGGGGGGTGAATCAATTGTCTCAAAAACTTTAACACTTACAGCAATTTATCTTCTTTATCACTTATTAACAAATTAATGATATAAACATGAAAGCATAAATCAACAACACATGAGCATAAACATAATCAACACACATAACACCAGGATTTTTACGTGGAAACCCGGTTAAGGGAAAAACCACAGTGGGGGTTAACCCACAAGAAATTATACTCTATTAAAAGTATTACAAATGGGGAAGGCATATGCCTTCAGGGCACACTGCCCAGAGATCATTGCTCCAAGAGGCTCACTACATACAGAAATGATTACAAGAAGATTATAGAATGTTTGAACTAATGAATAGCATCTACCAATTCAAAAATTTAGTTTGGTTAAGCACAGAATACTGATCTTACACACTTCATCCTTACTTTGCCTTGTTTCACTCTTTGGCCATAATTTGAGCTTAGATCTTCACCTTTGCACTTCTTTCTCCCTTTTTCGCACTTACTCCATCACCACATCACACTCACACTTCAAAACACTTGAATCCATCAGCTATATATATCCGCATCAAGAAATTCAAACAACTATAGTCAGCTTCAAGAAAACTTAGAACATTTATTAAGAACTCTGCTCTGTCAGCTGAATCCATGCACAATCAACAACACGTACCAAAAACTTGTGTTCTTAAATCATCAATCATGTCAGCCAATACCACTGATTATCACAAATTGTCACAAATTACTTAACCAACAACTTTTCTTCATCTGGACCAAGATCAAATACTAGGTTGGCCTATTCTTCTTCTGACTTTACTGACTAACTGGAGCTCGATACTCAGATGCTTATAGCTTTTGAATGCTTCATCAATGGAGGCTAAATTTCTAGATTTAGATGGTCCTAACAATCCTTATCACTCCCTTAGATCCGCAACACACTATGATTTACCACCGGAGAGATCTGGACCAAGATATTGGACTCTATCACATGATTTGTTTCTGACTACTCAGACTTAGACAAATCTTCACTTTGACTTTCGGTATGAACAAATTATGTAATGTGGATGTGTAAGATAGACTTAGTTTCCATCAATGACAACACCTATCATGCATAACAATGTCTCTTACCAACAGTAAGGTGATGCAATGTGACCAATCATGGCTTGAAAGTCCGTGACAACTATATTGTTTAGAACCAATGACTCTTGGAGGGATTTTTCAAGCACTACTTTGTGGGCAGGTGACGATTTTAAAAGGTCTAAAATGGAAATTTGTGTGGGAGTGTGTCCTACATGTTCTATGATATTTTATTCAGAGTTGATGGGAGTTTCTTGTGTTAGCCCACGAAGGGTGACACGACCATGATGAGTAGTAGTAGCACAATCAGGGGTTTTTCCCTTGATGGTAAGAGTAGACACATGACTTGCTTCAAGATGACCTATAATGGAATCATAGGAAGAAGAAGCCTTGTTCACATTTTTACCTTTATCAGGGTTATTAACTTTACCATGTGGAGGGAATGGATCCTTGTACATGTCTAGGTCCTTGTTTGTGGTTTGTTTCAAAGGATCATCAACAATGACTTCTCCTCTATCTATGAGATTCTTGATGAGATTTTTCAGGTTCATGCATCCAACATTTTTGTGCCCTTTGACTCTATGGTACTCACAGTATTCATTGTCTTTGTACCAAGTGGGTATGAATTGGGGTTCATCATATTGACGTAGTTTTGGTAACATGATTAGGATGTTTTGAACAAGTTTCTTGAGGACCACTTCAATAGGCTCTCCCAAAGGAGTGAATTTTTGTCTAGGTGGAAAATCTTGTTTCAATTGCTCCCTAGGAGCAGAGGGAACAATTTTTGTTGGTGATTGAAGATTGACTAGTGTTTGGAGGGTTTGGATATGTTTAGTGTCCACAACACCATCATTGACAACTTTTTTGTTCTTGGACCAAAAGTGGGGTTTGTCATTGGATGATTGAGGATTATCTTTAGTTTCCTTAAATATTTTAACTAGGCCTTTTGCTATGAGGGCCTTCTCAATATTAGTCCCTTTAGATATAATTTCATCAAAGGAAGTGGCACATTGGAATTGTAAATGGAACCCTAGCTCAAAATTTAGGTTTTGCACAAAGATGTTTACCAATTGCTTTTCAAGTATAGGCCATGGGAATTTTCTGGCCATATTCCACCACCTTTGAAGGAAAGAAATGAAAGTTTCTCCATTGCGCTATTTGTTGTTTACTAGGTCATTCATGGAAATCTCATGTTCAATATTGAAGGAAAAGTGAGACAAATTTCTCCGCCAACTCACTAAAAGTTTTGATACCCAGAGGCAGATGAGAAAACCAATCTATAGCTTGCCCTGCTAGACTACGAGGGAAGAGGTGTAAAAGATATGTGTCACTATAAGCAACCTCTAAAAAAGCTATATGGAATTCCCTAAGATGTTCATTAGGGTCCCCTTTTCCTTTGTACTTGTCAAATTTGGGTATTTCAAAATGTGGAGGAAAAGGTACCATAGGTAGTGAACTATCAAATGGATAATGACAAACTTCATCCAATGAGAATGGTTTCTTGGTTTGTCCCAAGTTCATATTTGTGATTTGTTTTTGAAGACTTGAAAATCTAAGCTCAATATCTGACATGGGTGGTTGATTTGGAACAATATTTTGATAATGTTGTGCTTGGGAAACTTGTGGAGGATTGATATCGATGAGGTAGTTATGTGATGGGTTATAGGGTGGGGTATAAGTGTTTTAAACTTGGGGAGCTTGTGTTGGTATGGTATATGTGTTTTGAATTTGGGAAGCTTGTGATGGTATGACATATGGGTTATTTGGAATAGGATCTTGGAATTGTAACCCATAAGGTGGATTACCATATGTCATGTTTTGATTTGGATTTTGAAGTGTATGTGACCCAAGGGGTGGATTACCATATGACATGTTTTGATTTGGATTTTGAAGTGTATGTGACCCAAGGGGTGGATTACCATATGACATGGTTTGGTTTGGATTTGGAGGTATATGGGACCCAAGGGGTGGATTGCCATATGAAATGGTTTGATTTGGATTTGGAGGTACTTGTAATCCAAGAAGTTGGTTGATATATGACATGTTTTGATTTGGATTTTGAGGTACTTGTAATCCAAGAAGTTGATTGATATATGACATGTTTTGATTGGAAGATTGTGGTGCTTGTGATGGTGTCACATGAGGAGGATTAACATACGACATGTTTTGATTTGAAATTTGAGGTGCTTGTGATGGTGTCACATGAGGAGGGTTAACATATGACATGTTTTGATGTGAAATTTGAGGTGTTTGTGATCGTGTCACATGAGGAGGGTTAACATATGACATGTTTTGATTTGAAATTTGAGTTGCTTGTGATGGTGTCACATGAGGAGGGTTAACATATGACATGTTTTGATGTGAAATTTGAGGTGCTTGTGATGGTGTCACATGAGGAGGGTTAACATATGACATGTTTTGATTTGAAATTTGAGGTGCTTGTGATGGTGTTATATGTGGAGGGTTTTTGTTTGATCATATATGATGGTGTGAGAAGGGGTTCTTGTGATGTGATGACATTAGAAAGAGTAAAGTCTTTTGATGTTGGGGGTGCATATAATGGGTTTACAAATGGGTTTGTGGATGGTGCTAGATTAGAGTTATGTGTGGGTGTTATGGGTATAGTAGGTGCTTTGGTTGATATGGTTGGGATGGAAAGAGGACGTGGGTTTCCCATAGCTGAAAAAGTTATGTCAAATGGATCTTGTTCTTTGATTGATGAGGTGTCAAAATTACTAGGTAATTTAGCTCCTTGTTGAGCAAGCTTGAGGAAGAATCTATCAGGATTTGAGTTTAAGAATCTTTCTATGGCAACTAAGGTATCAGGGTCTTGTTATTCTTCTATTTGGTCTTGTGAAACTTGATGAGATGTTTGACCAAATTCATGTTGTGTTATTTGACTACATGCACCTATTGTGTAACCCTTAGGAAGAAAAACATGAGGGTTTATTTTGGTGGTAAATTGTGTAGCATCTATGAGAGATGGGGGATTTTTTTGGCTATTCTCCATGGCTTGATGATATTGAATTTTGGTTTGAGGCATAGTACTTCAGATTTGAGATGACAATGATTTTGAGGATGAATGGGATGTTGTTTGGACACTTGTGACAAAGCTGAGACTCTAGGATGTTGGTGTTGATTGATTGATTTGGATTGATTTTGGATGGAGATTAAAATCTAGATCAATAGCTGATTTGATTGGGGTTTAATTATCTTCCAAGAAATAGACTCATGACCTCAAGGAAAGACATATAGGATAGTGATTTAGACCAACCGAAAAGATGTTCTCATAAGATAGCCAATGTCACTACATGATTGGGTAAAATTAAGGCTTGTTTTGATTGATGATGATGTTGTTGATAAATCCTAGTGTCTCAAGATGATAAAGTCTTGAAAGGTCTAAAGTATGATATGAAGATGGATGAAATTGATCGGATGATTGATAATCTGAAGGTATTGATCTAGATGAAGTCAAGTTTTTGCTACTAAAATGGACTGGAGATGCGCAGTTTGAGACAGATTTACTTGTTTGCAATGTTTTTAGGGGATTTTATTGATTTGTGAGACTTTCTTGGTGATAACTATTCAATCCCTAGGTGGCAAGTTATCCACACATGCAAAATAAAGAATACAAAGTAGTTTTGACTCAACTTTTCAAGGTCATAGGCTTGTCCTTAACGTCAAAATGTTAAGTGGCTTATTTACTAGTATTTGACATTGAAAACATGCTGAAAACACACTTTACAACCCTAATTTATTGAAGGGGTATTTTCATAACTTAGGCCCATGAAAAAATACCGTAGGATCGACCTCTCCAATGTACAAAAGGTCCTTGTACACTGGGGGCTTTCCACTCTTAAGAACCAAGAGATAGAGTTCCGGTGACACATGCTCGATGGCATGGGCACACCTTCACTCTCTCGTTTTGGAGACTTTTGTCTTCCAAGGATTCCTCTATAATTCAGGACGGTACATGGTGAGTAACTTCAATCATGATACTATACTTTGCACCATGCTATGTAGATGACCAATAAGAACTTTAGGCTTATAAACAAGGGTCCATAGTGGAGGTACTCCGTAAACACCAATCTGTCTACAAGTGTGAGTTAGGAACGTCAGTTATGATGCTCGGACCAACCCTGACCCCTATCTTGGTATTACCCAAGCTTCGGGATTTCACTAAACATGACGATGATTGGATTGAGGTACAACTTTCTCTCTCCCCCTTTTATATAGCTCATTGGAAAAAATGTGTTGAAGGTCTTGGTGCAGGAGCACCTCGAGACATTGAGGATCTGGAGGATCCCTCGTATTTTTTGTTGTGTCCAAATGTTACATTGTAAGGCCTTAGTGCCATGTCGTATCTTAGTTGGCTGAGTAATGGCATACGTGTCAAGAAAAAAAGATTGTAACCGAACAAAGTTTGTAACTGGCAGTGGTGGTTCATTTTACACCTTCTGTAACTGCCAAATCGAGTCTTTAAATAGTGAGTCTATATGTGAGATGAAAACACGGAGAGGAAGAACAAATTTGTATCCATATTTAGAAGAAGGAAATAAAGAACTCTGGTTGTCTTGGTGTAACCGCAGAAGACATCGTTTGGAGTCATTCCACTGGTGGGTTTCTCTGAAACCAGTGGAATGACCTCCGTGTTCTTAAGTTTGTTTTCATTTATGTAGGAATCAATTGTGTCTGTGTGTTGTTCGGTTATAATGGTTGCAGTTTTGGAAAAGTGGCATCGGCATAAGATGCATCTTGGTTCGCCAAGGATATTGTATTTTGGTCTATCGACAAGAGAGATGTCGTCGGGATAACAAGTATGGAGTCTGCCGACGCTATGGTGTCTCACCGATGACCAAGCATTGTGTTGAGTCTCATCGGGTAGAAAGTGAATTAGTCTGGCCGATAGAGAAGTATACCGGCATGAGGTGTGAGATCGAGTGATGAGGCTAAAGTTCGGCCAATGATGTTAGTCACGCCAATGATAGAGATTGAAGACTCATCAGAGTGACCGAATGTATCGGCAGGAGAATGGAAGGAGTTACCGATGGAAGGAGTCTCATCGATGAGGAAGTCTTTTGCATATCGGCAGGAGAACGAAAGGTCTTACCGATAGAAGGCCTATCGGTGTGAGAGGCATGATCGGCGGAGGCGAAGAAAGTCTGGCCGAAGTAAGAAGTCTTACCGATAGCTTCTTGGTGATAAGCACATCGGTGTGAGATACAATATCGGTAGAGAAGAGAAAAGTCCCACCGACGATCAAGTCAGACCGATGGAGAATTTGATGTTAAGTCTTTCGGCGTAAAGTTGGTATTAAGCCATCAGTATGAGAATTAAGATCGGAAGAACTGTTGGAAGTTGGGCTGAGGATATATGTCACACCAACAATGACAATGGGAAGAGTTTCCATCGGGGAGAAGGTGGTTATCGGCTTAGCTTCCTCAATGCTTGCTGATGATGTTAAGTCTGGCCGATAGGAGACAAAAGGTGTTGGTTAGCGAGGAGAGGACGAAGCTTGGTGTTAAGCATATCGGTAAGAGATGTGAGGTCGGTCGGAGAGTTTTCAAGTATGCCGATAGTGGTTTGTCTCACCGATAGGTGAAATATATTTGTATTCCGATGTTGTGTGGGTTGAATGGGTAGATCACCCTGTAATGAAATGTTTTCTACTTGGTGTCCTCTGCATCAGATTGGTATCAGAGCTCAGAAGATTCTGAGTGTGTAGATAGAGCGCCGAAGGAGGCAATCTACACCAGGAGTTCGGGATGAGCATTGGTTTTTGCTATCTGATTCTTGTTGAGAAGTTTTATGGTTGCAGGTGCAAGTTCACTCACTGCTGTAGGCAGACAGGAAGGTCTGTCAAGAGGGCCAGAGGAGATGGTCCATTTGGTTGTCGCCAACAGTCTTGGGGAGAGAGGCAAGAGAGGACTCCCAAGTGAGGGACAGAAGTGTTGTTGTAGCAGGAAGGAGTGGACTTCTGATGATAGAGATGCACCTTGGAGGCAGCCATTGATAGAAGGCCCAGTTGAGGATGAAGAGGAAGCAGCAGAGGCATCAAGTTAGGGTTGAAGACATAAAGAGGCAACAGTCATTTGAAGTAGACCACATAACTCTTGGGACAAGAGTTTTCTTCATGCTGAGGAGTATGGTGCAGGAGCACCTCAAGACATTGAGGATCTGGAGGATCCCTCGTATTTTTTGTTGTGTCCAAATGTTACATTGTAAGGCCTTAGTGCCATGTCGTATCTTAGTTGGCTGAGTAATGGCATACGTGTCAAGAAAAAAAGATTGTAACTGAACAAAGTTTGTAACTGGCAGTGGTGGTTCATTTTCCACCTTCTGTAACTGCCAAATCGAGTCTTTAAATAGTGAGTCTATATGTGAGACGAAAACACGGAGAGGAAGAACAAATTTGTATCCATATTTAGAAGAAGGAAATAAAGAACTCTGGTTGTCTTGGTGTAACCGCAGAAGACATCGTTTGGAGTCATTCCACTGGTGGGTTTCTCCGAAACCAGTGGAATGACCTCCGTGTTCTTAAGTTTGTTTTCATTTTTGTAGGAATCAATTGTGTCTGTGTGTTGTTCGGTTATAATGGTTGCAGTTTTGGAAAAGTGGCATCGGCATAAGATGCATCTTGGTTCGCCGAGGATATTGTATTTTGGTCTATCGGCAAGAGAGATGTCGTCAGGATAACAAGTATGGAGTCTGCCGACGCTATGGTGTCTCACCGATGACCAAGTGTTGTGTTGAGTCTCATCGGGTAGAAAGTGAATTAGTCTGGCCGACAGAGAAGTATACCGGCATGAGGTGTGAGATCGAGTGACGAGGCTAAAGTTCGGCCAATGATGTTAGTCACGCCAATGATAGAGATTGAAGACTCATCAGAGTGACCGAATGTATCGGCAGGAGAATGGAAGGAGTTGCCGATGGAAGGAGTCTCATCGATGGGGAAGTCTTTTGCATATCGGCAGGAGAACGAAAGGTCTTACCGATAGAAGGCTTATCGGTGTGAGAGGCATGATCGGCGGAGGCGAAGAAAGTCTGGCCGAAGTAAGAAGTCTTACCGACAGCTTCTTGGTGATAAGCACATCGGTGTGAGATACAATATCGGTAGAGAAGAGAAAAGTCCCACCGACGATCAAGTCAGACCGATGGAGAATTTGATGTTAAGTCTTTCGGCGTAAAGTTGGTATTAAGCCATCAGTATGAGAATTAAGATCGGAAGAACTGTTGGAAGTTGGGCTGAGGATATATGTCACACCAACAAGGGCAATGGGAAGAGTTTCCATCGGGGAGAAGGTGGTTATCGGCTTAGCTTCCTCAATGCTTGCTGATGATGTTAAGTCTGGCCGATAGGAGACAAAAGGTGTTGGTTAGCGAGGAGAGGACGAAGCTTGGTGTTAAGCATATCGGTAAGAGATGTGAGGTCGGCCGGAGAGTTTTCAAGTATGCCGATAGTGGTCTGTCTCACCGATAGGTGAAATATATGTGTATTCCGATGTTGTGTGGGTTGAATGGGTAGATCACGCTGTAATGAAATGTTTTCTACTTGGTGTCCTCTGCATCAAGTCTTCCCTTGGGTGATGAGGTCCCAAGGCATGCCTTCTCTACTAGAAAATAAAAAATTTGCGCCGTTCTCGATCGCGTAATGTCACGAGGGGAGAGGATACATACCAACTGGCGGGACACAAGACTGACTCACAAAGTGCAAATGCACAAGACATGCCAAACAATTTTGTTCAATTTTAAAGCGCCGAAATCCAAATGTGAAAGTTTAAATTTAAAGCACCAAATGGAAATATGCAAGTTGTTGGTTAATTTTAGAGCACCGAAACTAAGTGTGAAAGTTGTCTTGTTCAACTTTAGAGCATCAAAACAAAGTGTGAAATTTGTTTGTTCAATTTTAATGCACCAAAACGAAATGTAAAATTTGTTTGATCAATTTTAATGCACCAAATTGAAGTCTTTGATTTGCTCAATTTTAAAATTGAAGTGTTTGATTTGTTTGTTCAATTTTAAAAACACCAAAACGAAGTGTGAAATTTGTTGTTTAGTTTAATGCCTTAAAATCAAAATTTTGCTTTTTTCCAACGGCACACACTGCACAAATGTTAGCTTAAAAAGATCCAAAAGGGGGTTAGATGATATAAAACTGCAAATAAAGATGTGAAAAAAAGGTGCCATAACATAAAACCCCTAGATTAACTTAAGATTAAATGAGATCAAAATTCTAATTTTAACTCGAAGATTAAATTAAATGAAAAACCTAAGATCTATGTTTAACCTAAGTCTAAATTAAATTAAAACCTAAAATCTAAGATTTTAAAACCTATGTTTTTTTTAAAGTGAAGGGTTTTTGTTTTATTTTTGTTTGGTGTGCAGGGTTGCGGGAGATGTTGGTGGGCATAGAGAGGAGGCATGGCGGCGGTGGAGGGAGCGATGGGCGACGCTGGGGTTGGGTGGGGGTGGCGTGTGGGATGGGGGCGAGTAGGGTTTAGGTTTGTTTTTATTTATTTTTGGTTGTTTTTTTTAATTTTTTGTGGTTTTGTGGTTTTGTTTTTTCTTTTTCTTTTTTAACTTTTTGCTTTTTTTACTAATAAACAACTATTTAGAGAAAATACTTATAATTGAATTTAAAAAAAAAATCTAACTATTAAAAATTGATTAAAGATTATATAAAAAAAAACTATGGAAAAAACTAATTTTTTTTGATTAATTTCACTGGGCATGCCAAAATGTAACTGTAAAATTACCCATAACATATCAAAATAGTCACACAATCGAGTAAATAAAAGATGAAATCAAAACAACTAAAAACATCATTAAAATGTACAACGATTTCACCCTAATTGCACTCCATTGCTCTCCTCTATTTTGCCTTGCGAGAAATGGCACAAATGAAGCTTACTCTTAGAATCTTGATAGCACAATTCATAAAAAAATCAAGTATAGTTTTATTGCATTGTCCAAGGTGTTAGAAGGAAAAAAATAAAATGATAGGTTTATATAGATTTTTGCCGGAAGAGAAGTAAGGAAACTTTCCAAAATCATATTCAGTTAAGTGATGAAGATTGGAGAAAGTTTCCAAGATGAAGAGGAGATAGAGGATAGAGTTGCTAAAAGAAGTGAGAGAAAAGCGAGAGATGGATATGGTAAGTGCTTTTTTAATTAAAATTGAATTTAATTAATTTGTGGCATATGAAGAATTAAATAAATAAAAATATTTATTTAATTATAGAATAAAAGCTAGATAAATAAATAAATAAATAGATGTATTTATTATGCCGAGAGGCATTCTATAGTCACATCGGGGTGGAAACAAGAGCACTCATTTCTTAAAATTAAAATAAAAACCAAAAAATAAATTGAAGAAAATAAAAAATAAAAACCATGAAGGATAGAAAGGTGGAACAAAAAATATGGAACAAAAAAAGAAATTGGAAAAAATCAAAATCAAAATAAAAAAGAAAAAAAAAGAAATTGGAAAAAATAAAAATAAAAATAAAAAAATTAAAAAAAAGTTAGAAAAAATTTAAAAAGTATGAAAAATGCAAAAAACAAACCTCTACAAGATATCTCTAGGCATACTATAGATATATTTTTTAAAATATAAATATACTAGTTTAATTATAAGTGGGATTAAAAGATAAACAATTAAATAAATATAAATATTTATTTATCTATGGAGGGAATTGATAATTAAATACATATAAATATTTATTTAATTATAGAGAAGATTATCTAAGGCAATTTTTAGTGTATACACCTCCAATACCCATTTCCTTCCTCTGTGAAAGTTATCATATACTTTCTAGTATGTGAATGCTTTTCGGAGTGCATCTTGCTTGCATCACTTATAGGATATGTAGTTGGAAGTTCCCTCAGTTGCAACTGATTCTATTCCTGTGTTTCTGTCTGACATGCAAGTGGCCATAAAATGCAATTTGACATAGGAACTTGCATGGACAGAACTCCAATTCCCCAGAATTACATGTTTTTTACAGACTTAGACTAGTATTGACAGTGGAAGAAGCCTTGACAATATCTATGTTCATTTGTAACAAAGGGTGAAAATCGACCATGGAGGATGATAAGGCTACTCTTTTTTTCAATGAAGTTGGGGGATAAGCACCTGGATATTTCATCATGCCTTTTTGTTGATAAGGCATAAATGAGTGGAAGTTAGAGTTGTGTGCATTTCTACCCAAAGTAATAAATAGGATTTGGGATCTTGTGCCATACTTATTATACTGAGAAAATGGAATCCTCACAGGAATTCTACAACAACAGAGGATGCATGTGAACATCAGTCTCGTTTCTTTCATTATTTTCTTGGGTATCCATTTGTGGTGTTTCATTTTGATAAAATCTTGGTTCCTGATTCAGTGCTGACATTGATTTTTTTTTTCTTCCCTTTGAGACCCTGAGTTAGTAAGCAAAACCGTAGTTACTTAAACCCAACAAAGGTGGAGCCAGTGATATATCTTCCATCAATCTAGAACTGTGAGGCTTTCAATATGCTAAAAATGCATCATGGACATAAGCCTCATCTATTATGCGGCTATCCTTTGTACTTCCATAACCAAATTTCCAAGCGCAAGTTATTATTATGTAAATAGATTTGTGCCTTTTAGCAATGGCAGGGTTGAATACAGAGACTAAAGAGCCCACATAATTTGGCTAGTGCCATCTATTGCCTGTATTACATCATTTTCCACTGCTTGCAATGTACCCTCTTTAATGAGAAATCTATTGAATTGTTTATGTTCCAAATATGATCCATGAGTATATAGGTTTATGCTCCAAATATGATCCATGAGAAATCTATTGAAATTTACATGCAGATAATACAAATCCGTAGGTGTTCTCTTTTAGTTGCTTTTCTGCCTAATTAATGCACATAATGATTAGAAGGTTCAAGTCTAGAAAAGGTTGTATAACTGTATGGAGATCTACAAGATTGGTTATTAGGAGATTTACAAGATTAATTGACAGATCCAAACCAAATTGTAGTAAAGAACTAGATTTTTGCACTACTAATAGAACATAGAAGCATAACATTCAATTATTATTTTTCTTTGACAATGCTATATCCACTTTTGATATCAACACCACCCTTGAAGGCATATTTGGTGACTTTATCATGAACTCAACTCCTTGCAACTACTTTGGAATGGATTAAGGTTTGCAAAATTTGTTGGGAATACTCAACATGACATTTACTTGGGTCTGTGTGAGAGATTTAATGTAGACTTTGCAACTTCTTGTGGGGTGGAATGCCTTGTTGACTGCATTCGCTAAAAAAAATTGCAAGGTATTTTCAACAAACTCATTTTGAACATATATTGCAATTAATGCAGTTCACTAGACCACATTTCTTTGAGGCAGCATGTCAAATACCTTTCTTGCAACTTCTACACTTACATTTTGAATAAATAAACAAAGAAAATGCAACTAAATAGATGCACAACTCCTACAACTCTACTCTGACCATTTTTGATGCTTCAAGATGACTAAGACCTTTATAAATGAATTGGAGTACTAGTAGAACCATTTTGTAGACTCAAAAGTTAAAAAAATGCATGGTTAAAATCAAGGATAATAGTATATTAGTGTAACATCCTCCTTCTAGAAACATAGTAAAAAACCAAAAATTTCACCATAAAGTAACTGTACAAGGTAAAAATGAGAGAGAAAATTTTTCTTCTATTCAACATAAAGTCGAGTAACTACAATAACAAGATATCTCGTTACATTTTCAATAAACCATATTGTCTTTCCCAAGTACAATGTTTACAAAAATAAATCTATTATAAATACCATAGTGTTTTACTTAGTCTCAATAAACACAAGTCTCAGAAATATACTGCATCCGGAAATCTGACATCTTTATCGCAAGCCTCGGCATGTCTTCTGCTAGAGAGAGAGTATCTTTCCAGTGATTTACCTCCAACCACAGACCGTCGGTCTCTCGCACTCCTTCCTAACCGGAAGTGGCCCTCCCCTTCACGAGAAGTATAGACCAAGGAGACCAGTGGTAATTTGCCTTTCCGAGTACATAGTGTTGTATCTTACACAACTCTATCTATCATACAACCCTAGATACCCTCTAGCTAAGTATGATTCCCGATAGGATGTGCAATCCAGATACAGTGAACCGACAAATGCATGCAGAGACATATGCATTACTATGGCCATAGTTTTGAATATAAATTGACGTTCACAATGAACGTTGTCGTAATGTTCACCCACTCCAACTCAACTTGGATACTATCATATTCCTACAGTTTGACTTGGTCAACTACATTTAACTTATGAAATCATGATGATTTCATCCATCTAGTCTTCCCGACCTGAAACATGTTTTCTTTCATTGTCTATAATCCATAGACCTAATCAACTTTCTTTCATTATGAGGACTCTCATTGCATCATTGCAATACCCGAGGTCCATGACTTATTGTCTCATAATAGATATAGATAGATTAATTACGACTGGTATTATAAATCAACTTGTAGTCTGACACATGGTTTTTCCCTTCCTAGGGTTAAACATTGTCGATTAGATACAAATCTCTTCTCAATAATATAGATAGGAACTTTTACTAAATACATAGTTCTTGACCCCTTTATTGTCTACTAAAAATACTTTATAATCATAAAAGTGGTCATCATTAATCCTTAACCCTTCTTGGTTATACTAGGGTTCATTTTACCCTTGTTGAAATCAAAATAACCCTTTCCCATGTTTTCTTGACCATACATTGACAACCAATGTATAATGTCATACCCGGCAAAAAGTTACGAGTTTCCTAAATCCTTTAAGTTATGATTCTAGGGTTTAACTTCACTAACCCAATGCATGGAATTATCAAAATTTCCTTGATTTCTAAACACAGTAACATGAGCATTATAAAACATAAGAACAAAATCCTCTAGTCTCCTTAGACTGCCTGGCTTTGCTCGAATTCACTCTTCTCAAAAATGCATAACATAGCATATGAGGTATTGTCCTCATCCATATAATATCTCAAAGGACATTATCACTTTTTAAAAAAAACTAGGCTTTTGATTAAGTTCAACCCCAATAGGTTTGGGTCAAAAAGGATACTTTCGACCTCTTGGTCGACCCAAGTCTATCGACTTTTCGACACAAGTTAGTTCATGAACTCAA
This sequence comes from Cunninghamia lanceolata, assembly GCA_027924645.1. Classification (NCBI taxonomy): domain Eukaryota; kingdom Viridiplantae; phylum Streptophyta; class Pinopsida; order Cupressales; family Cupressaceae; genus Cunninghamia; species Cunninghamia lanceolata. Next base: position 19,334,736 of record BSBN01000605.1, on the reverse strand, counting down.
TATAACCCCTTTGTAAAAAAATCACATGTAATCCATTATTCACAACTTTTAGTACAACGATCATGTGGGGTTGAGTTTTCGAATTATTTTCTAATATACTCAACTTGGTATAAATTATGTTATAAATACCCAACACTAGATTATCTTTGTCATCTATGCACATGGTATAAAAATAAGTTCAATTCACATATAATACGAACTATAACTCCCATCTCTTAACCTGCCAATACCCTTGAATTAGTTTACTAGCTTCAAATCGAAACACAGGGGAAGTTAGTTAAGTCTCTGATCAATAAATAATATATGTTTCCAAAAAGCAAGGAAATCTCTATGGATTTATCGTATTCTTATAAGTAAGTAATCACTTAAGACTTATTCAATCTAGGGTAAGTTTAAGATTATGATTAAATTATCGACCTTCTAGGTCTTTTCAAGTCAACCAATCTTATACTAAGAAGACATAAGAACTAAAGCCTATCCTCCTAGGATTATCATGATCATACTTAACATTATTGTTCAATAAGCAAGTGACATAACATCACTAACCAAATTGTTCTCAACGAAAACAATATCATTCTAACACAAATGATTATATCAATTTCTATATACTTTAATCTCGAGACATTAAGCTTCCACCATTGTCCCACTTAATCTGTAAGTGATTTCCTAAGATCTAAAACACATTATTAATTTAGATATTATTGCCCTTTCGAACTTCAAGCATGTATATAAATAACTATGTTCTTCAGTTTACAAAGTGATCTTCTAAGTTTAAGAACACTGTTCTAATCAATACAAGCTCTTGCAAACTCGTATTGAAGAACTCCAACTTTCCACCAAGACTGCGGCTCTTTGGGCATTATGGCTTCATTTGTTAGTGGGGAAACCATAGATAAACACCCTGAATTTATTCTAGTATATTCCTTTATAGAGGGAACCGATTTATGGTTTATACCCGCCAGATGATGAATAAATCCATACTCTTGACTTTAGAGTACGACAAACCTCAATTCTCCTAACCTTCCTTCCTCTGGCAGATACAGATTTGTACAAAGATATAACAAGTTTTTATTAATATTCATCGACATCATACTACAGTATGTCGGCCTCACAGGGAACATAGGCTCATATATAATTATACCGGCCATGTTTAACACCACGAACTATGTTTTAATTGTCTCGCCATAAACAATGGAATATTACGTTTTGGCCTTTCACTCAAACACAAAAATAATAAAGCTCTTAAACAATATAAGCAAGGCTAAAACATAGAGCAATAATAACACGACATACCCGATGGTAATGTTTCTCTCCTTCTCGTTCCAAAGCTTTTTCAATTCGCAAACTATTGCTGCTTTCTTCTATGTTAACAATATTTAGTTTTTCCTGCAATAACCAAGGCTGGAACACTGTCCCTCCTTTATGAAGCTAGCGGCTCTCCTATACTACATCACAGATTTCTCTTTCCTCTAGATTACATTGTATGCACATAGACTTTCTTCCCAGATTTCCTTCTACCTTTGAACCTTTGGCAGATTATCTAGAAACAACCCTCTCTTGGTACCTCCGTCTTGCACCCATAAGAGGTTCCAGGATTACGTTGATAGAAACAACCGGTCTCATGGAAAAAAAAAACATCTTTCACGTGGAATCAATCCTAAGAGCTCTCATGTTTCCCCCCTGCACAACGAAGAAGAACTGCATTCCTCCCCGCACAGCCAAGAAGAATGCCATTCCTCCCTACCGCCGTTACATGCCTATACACAAGGATATCCGTTTTTGCATGCAACACGTCCCCTCACCTTTAGCGTCCACTTTGCATATTGGAGATCCTTTGGCGACGTGGCAGCTGGGGGATATAACAACCCCGTCCACTTTCTCTACCATTTTAATTTCTAAGCAAACACCATCCTGATGCCTCTCTCCCCCACGATGATGGATTCAATCCCATTTAACTCGCCGTTTCAATAGCTAAACCACCGCATCACTCCTACCCAGCTCCACCTCGAGTGCCTTCGAAATCCCCTCTGCCTTTACTCCAGAAAGTGGGAATGTGGGCGTCTAACTCCACTGCCTCCCAATCCACGACTAACTAAACACATAAGGATCGGCATGCAAGATAGCTCCACGACCTCCACTACTGGTTCGATACCAAAATACGCCCTCCTTAAGGCCGCGGTTACCTCTAAATGCATGCCGACATAAACTCTTAGTTTCCACCCACATGCTTGAGGGATTCGTGGTAATGAGGATCCACTCAAACTGATGGGACTTAATCATCTAGATCGTGGCATCCACCTTAGTGTCTTGAAACAACTACCTTAAATAGTGAGGACTCTCCGATCCCACTCAATTATTTGCTTGCCTATACAATAACAGAGTCCCTAATCTCAAACTCCCACAATGTCTAGATAACCACTTACCTGAAAAGCAATCATGTTCTACAACGCTGTGAGTAGTGTGCCATTAAAAGCACAAAGATCATCTAATGAATTGAGAGGTGTTCGTTGTTTTAGAAGCACAAATTAACGTCATATTGAACACTACTAACTCATTAAATAATGACTTAAATTCGCTCCTAACCACTCTCGTCCACTCAGAGTGGGTTAAAACAAGTGCCCACAAATCGTGGACTTCTCCTCAAAGAAAGACATGCATTTCTTATGGAGAAAGTGTGGGTAGTAATTGCCTCCAAATATGTTTAAGGATTCCCTCTTCGATTTCGCAAGAACATAATAGATAGACATGGTAATAAAGACGGTGGTTATCAATAATTTGACAACCATATAAATTGATTACCAAAGCTTACGGATAATGTGAATGGGTCGAGTTTGTCTCCCCATCACAATCCGTCGACAAGTAATCGTATATCAATGACTTCGACGAAAGCGTCTTATCTTTTATGAATCACTTAAATATGTCAACAAATCTTAATAGTCGTAACAAGACTAGCATTTGACAACAAAAATGTCGTAATATTAACGTTAAATGCGAATAGTTATAATCAATCTCGAATGACATCGATAACACTATAAATGACTAAGACGACTTAATATGGCCTAGCAAGTTTTTGCCAATAATATCGACTATCTGTCGATTTGGTTCGAAAGTAAACTTGGCAAGACAAAGCTTACCTCTCATGACACTTCAGTTCATGTCTTCGGTAAACACCTTATACTCAGTTTGGCAAATAGACCACTCATATTCCAAGGTCTATATCTCTCTTCTCAAAAGATACTCTCTCTCTTCTCTGAGAGTCGATAACTTGTAATCCTGTTTCACTTGTCATCAAACAATAAGTAATCAGTGCATCATTATTAAATAAATTAAACTAATAAATCAAATCTCATCATATAGATATTAAATCGACAATAACATAATCATTTTCTTGCTTTCATAAATGATATTCAATATAATTCATGTCATATCTTCTCAAAAATCTATAACATCTCAACAAATTTACTTATGCCCAAGTAAAAAGTAAAAGTATAGCAAGTTAGAAAATAGGGATGTAACAATTAGGATGTATTTGATGTGTCCATAGAGTGTGCAAAATTATTAATAGGTTTGCCAATGAGAGAATGAGGGATTAGTAAAGAACCTTAGTTACTATACCAATTCACCTTGTAAAATAATGAGAACTTGACTGTGTTTCCTATTTACACCTAATCCTCTTAGTCCATGAGTGGACTAGAACTCCTTATGTTAAGCCTTGTTATCCCTAATTGATTTTACTTTATATTTTGTGATTTTATATAACTTTTTAAAATGTCACTCTTTAGTGTAATCATGGACTTGCACTTGTGGTACCCTTTAGATTTGTGTTTTGAGTGTTGGGTGAGTTTATTACACACCTAACCCTCTTGAGAAGAGCACACAATTATGATGCATGTAAGAGGTTGAGTGTGGGTTTTCCAAGTCACCCTCTTCTCTTCCCAAGGACTTTTGTGTAAGTGGAATGTTGAGTACACTCCACTTCACCATGCCTTACCCATGTGGGTGCAGATGAGAAGGCATAGATTGCATTTATGTTTTGTAAGTAGTAGTTGCATGTGTAAGAGGGAGGCTATGTGTCTTCATCCCATTGGATGAGAATGGATGGCTTGGCACCCCTATATAAGCCACCATCTTTAGCCCTTGGGAGGGTAATTGACTCATTTTTGCTTTATGGCACTTAGAGAATTTTGGTGTGAGAGAGAGGGAGAAAGTTTGTGAGCTCTTAGTTTGCATGTGATCTTGAATAAATTTTGAAGATTTTTTGGTGAAAGAGGTGGTTTGTGAGAAGATGAAGATAAGGACTTGTTGGAAAATTTTTTATTGCCATGCTTTCTTTGCTTGTTTCGAAGACTCACCAAATGGGTGGCAATATAAATTTTCAACATTGGAGAAAACACTATGGAAAGGGTGATTTTCCTTTGCATTTGAGAGGGGCGGCTCCCTTGTAAGATTGGAATATTTTGGGGTTTTTAATATACTTTCAATTGGAAAGTATGAAAGGGCACAAAAATGAAAAATAGTAAACACATAGAGAAACCTTAGATACATTGAATATGAACAACTATCCGGGACTACTAGAGAACAAATGGGGAAAATAATAAATGAGATGGAAAAGTATGTATAGAGTTAAATAGAAATCTGAGTCTAACCCTACCTACACCATGAATAAGTAAATAGAAAGGGGGTGTGTAGAACCAAATATAAGATAGAGTTTGACCCAACATATGACATTTAAATGTGAAAATGATTTATGAGTCTGCATTTACACAAAGACATGAAGAAATATTGGAGAAAAGATTTTGTATTAGACTTGAGAATAATACATGAATCACAAAGAACCAGATAGACATAAAATTTTGAAAAAGTTATTTTTCTTCACAAAATAGGCTCAATTCCCTATTTCCTATACAGTTTTATTTTTCTCTCTTTTTTAGGTTTACAAATGTTTTTAAGATATAATACAATTTATTTTGAATCATTAAATAATTACATTGAAAACTTTATAAAAGGGATGTCATAACTAAATGCTATGCTTGATCATAAATTTGATGCTCAAATGGTTGTCATGACATTTGTCAAACATTTGGTGGGTAAAATTCGTAAATACTAATATTTGAAGTAATTTGTCTCCTCCTCTTCTATGAGAGCACCCATGACTTGACCTCTACTCCAGTATCCATTAGGACTCTAGCAAACATTGCCAAACTTGATAATTTGATTATGTCCTATATCTTTGTCCCATACAATTTTGTCTTCATAGTTGCAACTTGCCACCTTTAAGGCCTCCTCATCTAATCTTTCTTCCAATGAACTTTCACTCTTCCCTTAATTATCAATAGATACTTCATTTGTTGGAGCCTCTACATCTTGTTCTTTTACTTTCTAGGCTCTTAATGAAAAATACTAATTATTTTAACATTTTAAATTACCAACCAATATATTTCTAACTCAATCAATTCATTGATTTTTTAATAATAAAACTACTTAATTGGAGGTTACATAGCCCCAAAAGGGTTTCAAAAAAAATACATTGAAGAGACATCATTAGTCCCTAACATCTTTACATAACGTTGCAAGCATATTTCAATAATCACAATTGAATACATATACATGTTCCATTTTTATTGGATACAACAAAGACATATTAAAATCATTTATGGGAACAATTATCCATCCATTTACATATAAATACAATTCATTGTACAAATAAATATAAATCATTATATCATTCATTATTTGTGTAGGCAATATGGAGTAAATTAAAGTTGTAAGGAGGAAGAGCATCATCCAAACTCTTTTCCTCCAACCATGGACTTAGCGGTTCCCCGTATTTCTCCCAATTTGGGAGTGGCCCTACCCTTCATGAGAGAAAGATAATGATCAATTAGGATTACCAAAACCATCAAAGAACCATCAGAGAAACACATGCTTTGAGTACATTCTTTTTTGTAAGTAGTTATTCAAATAGACTCTAGATTTTATGACTTTTGACAATACACATTACCTCAATATATCTTGTCACAATGTTTAGAATAATAACAAAGATTCTTGTAGGAAATTAGAAATACATGATAACTCTAAACATTCATAAACCATTAATTGACTAATAATAAAATTCTTTTTACAAACTCTATTGTTAGAAACCCATGAAAAATATGAGATTTTAGTCACCCTATTATTTTTATTAATAACAATAAAGTCGTGGCCTATATTGGCCTATTTATGACCTCTAGAAGGATGAGCCATACCATGTAATACATATACTTTCTTAATTAACACTACTATTTAACAAGCGCCACATAGTGGTGAGTACCTGCCTTGTAGTGTTGTAATTATAGTATGTGTTTTTGTTGTTATTTTTTGTTAGATTGAAAATGTGTTGTATAGAGAAATTGCATTCCAATTATGTAATTAAGTAGTTGAATACAAGATGTTGGAAAGACTGAAATTACATTGTAATTAGCCAAATTAAGGCATGGAATACAATCTATTTGAAAAACTAAATACAATGACAATGAGATTGCATTGTGGAATGTATTGTTCCCGATTGTGGTATGTTTTGTAGTATGGTTGATGTGTAGCATAGATGGATCTGCTTTCTAGTTCGGGAAAATCATAAAATTAGTGTGGTCGAATGGTTTATTAACAAAATTTAACATTTTGTTTGAAACACATGTTGTGAAATGCTTATTGGCTTTTGCTTGTATATTCAAACTTTGTTTTTGGTTCATAAGTTCCTAGGTTTCATAGTTTACCGATTAGCCGATTATAGCACATAAAGTGATTAATTAAAGTCTTCCTGATAAGACTTTGCCTTTGAAAAAATTAAAGATTTTGTTTTGAACATATGTTATATAATGCTTATCAGCATTTGGTTATATATTCAGGATTTGATTTTGGTTCATTAGTTCATAAGTTTCAGGATTTTCCGATTAGCTGATTATACCATAGACAATGATTTATACTTGTTCCTGAGTTCATAGGAATGCCAAAGTGCCGATTTTGTGGAACAATATAGAAATTTTGCTCTTTATTGGAAAATGTGGCAATTTGTGAACGTTGTCTATGCTCTATTCTGATTGGCCATTTATGGGTGAAAGTGCAGAGATGTGAACTATGCCTTTTTATTGGCAGGTCAGGACATTTCAAAATGTGTGAACTAGTTCAAAAACTATAGGTTCTTCCGATGGAAGTTTTGCCGATAAGGCTTTTTCTTTGAATAACATTTAAGATTTTGTTTGAAACAAATATGATAGAGTCCTTATTGGGTTTTTGCTATATATTGGAACTTTGTTTTTGATGACTAAGTTCATTCATTCCCCAGTTTAGTGATTAGCTGATTATACCACATAGTGGTTTCATGAATTAGTTCCTGTGTTCATTAGGATATGAAATTGCCGATTTGCTAAGACAATATAGCTATTTTGTTTTTTATTGACAAATGTTGCAATGTGTGAACGTTGTCTATGTTCCCTGTTTATCGACAAAACGTGGCAGATTTAGAACTTCTTGAATAGCTATTTATTGGCAAAAGTGTAGAGATGTGAACTATGCCTTGTTATCGGCAAGTCAAGAGATTTGTAAATGTGTGAACTATCTCTCAAATTGAAGGTTCTTGTGATGGGATTATTCCTGATAAGAGAGATTGGTACTATGCCTTGTTATCGATAGGTCAAAAGATTTGTAATCGTGCAAATTAGTTCTCAAACCGTAGGTTCTTCCAATGGGAGTTTTCCCGATAAGGCTTTGCCTTTGAATAACATTGAAGATATTGTTTGAAATAGATGTTATAGAGTGATTATATTGGAACTTTGTTTTTGGTGAGTAAGTTCATCCGTTCTGCGGTTTATTGATTAGCCAATTGTACCAGAGACAATTGTCATGGATTAGTTCTGTAATATTATGTTTGAAGCAAATGTTATAGAGTCATTATCGGCTATTCGTTATATATTAGAACTTTGTTGTTGGTGACTAAGTTCATCTATTCCGCGGTTTACAGATTAGTCGATTGTACCAGAGATAGTTGTCATGGATTAGTTCTATAATACATATTTATTAGCTTTTCGTTATTTATTGGAACTTTGTTGTTGGTGACTAAGTTCATTAGTTCCGCGATTTACTGATTAGCCAATTGTACTAGAGACAATTGTCATGGATTAGTTTTGTAATAACTATTTATCCACTTTACATTATATATTGGAACTTTTATGTTGGTGACTAAGTTCATCCGTTTTGCGATTTACCAATTAGCCAATTGTACCAGAGACAGTTGTCATGGATTAGTTTCATAATAGCTATTTTTGAAATACACAGGACAACTGAGAGGGGGGGTGAATCAGTTGTCACAAAAACTTGACTTCATATAATTATCAAACCATCAACTATTTAATTACTGATAATCAGATTCAACCATGAAAACATGAAACCATAAACTTGATCACAATCACACAGTCAACACAGGGGACACCAAATTTTTTATGTGGAAAACCCTATAAGGGAAAAACCACAGTGGGTGTTAGCCCACAGAATTATATAAGTTATAACAATATTGAAAATCAGAGGCTCACTGCCTATGGGGCTCACTGCCCAAAATGCTCACTGCAAAGATTGACTCACTTCCAGGGGGTAGCTCACTGCCAAGGGTTTTTGAACTGATTTGATAGCATCTACTCTATGCTTGATTTCAGTTCCATTGAAGCGTAATATTCTACCTTTGCTATGCTTTTCTTACTCTTCATACTTATCTGCTCATTTTTTCACACACCTACCTTTTTTGCAACTTCATTACAAGTCTTTATACAAATCATCAACCTTGGAATGTACATGAAGGTCGGCAATACATTCATCAACCGTTGGAAAAATCTCCAAGGTCAAAATTTCAAAACATACATAGAAATAGGTCTGGACCTAATACAAAAATTTGCTAAGGGAAAGATGTGAAGATGTATGTTGATCATGGCACACCTTATCTGGGACTCAAACATAATCCTTCATGCTATGACACACTTCTACAATCTTCAAAGTATCTCCGCAAATAGTGAAATCAACCAAGTTGGCCAAGACTGGTGATAACACTAGGTCTTCTAAGAACATTCTTCATCCATGATCCAAATTTCTCTTTGCGGACCAATCCAAGGGTAGGAACACGATCAAGAGACATCCACAAGCACATTGGAATCATCAGGAACATTTGTACAACTTCTAACCACTCTATCAAGAAGATTCTTCAAACCAGAGCACATAAACAACATTGCCAACTACTGTCATAAGGAAAAGATCGCTTGCGGACCACCAAATCATGAACCGTTGGAGTTGAAGGCACATAACATCATCTAAGACTTAACTCTAGAACCGTAGACAAAAATACTTCAATGCAGAGGAATGCGGAGCATAATACTTTCTCTCTGTCACCACCAATCATACAGAAAAAGTAGTTTTCATTCTAGTGAACATAACTCACTCAAATCTTCATGCCGAAGGCTCAAATTGGGAACATAACATGTTTAGACAAACCTCTAAATAACTTCCAATCCATAGACAAGGATATTTGATCTATAGGAAATCTGGAGCTATTTGTTAGACTGTTCTTCAAAGATACTCTGCAACATAATGTTTCTACTAGAGGAGCAAATTTTCTCAATATCCTCAAAACTCATTACAAGCCAGCAACAAAATAAGAGCACAATTGACACCAATGACAACACTAATATGTTGACATCAATGACAACATTGATTAGGCATATACTTGCAACAATCTCCCCCTTTGTCATTGATGGCAACAAATGATGTGAAAAACTGTAAAGACCATCAAGACAAGATTCTCCCCCTTTCTCTTTACACATCTGCACCTTTTCTTTTCTAAGTTTTTCACATGATTTCTCTCCCCCTTTGACATCAATGGCAAAGGGCACATACTTGCATCTTGCTACTCTGATCCAACTAAACTTTCTCTAATATCAATATTTTCTTTATCAGGAACTCATACTGGTAACATCTAGCTACTCCCCATGAGAGGTGGCTCTTAGAACATCAATCCAAATCAAAGAATGAGACTTTGGGCACCACTAGACTGATGCAATTCCATGCATCTTATTACATGGTAGGAGGGGTAATGACCCCTAGCTTTTCTCTGAGATACTCAAAAGTATCCTTAGGTAGAGGCTTCGTGAAGATATCTGCAATATGATCTTTTGTGGACACATATTCCAACTTTACTTCATTCTCTATCAACTATTCTCTTAGAAAGTGATAACTTATATATATATGCTTTGTTCTTGAGTGCATCACTGGATTCTTTGAAATATTTATAGCACTTGTATTGTCACAGAAGATTGCAACTGGATCTTCATACACAACTCTTATGTGCCTCAAAGTTTGCTTTATTCATAACACTTGAGTACAACAACATGCTGCTGCAATATATTCTGCTTCTACAGTTGACAAAGAGATTGAGTCTTGTTTCTTGCTCAGCCATGAAACCAATCTGTTACCCAAAAAGAAAGTACCTCCACTTGTACCTTTTCTATCATCAACATCTTCGGTCCAATCAGCATCTGTCTAAGCATTGAGAGTGAAATCATTATCCTTTGGATACCATAAGCCATGGTTTGGTGTGCCTTTAAAATACCTCAAGATTCTCTTTACTTCCATCACATGTCATTTTCTTGGATCTGCTTGAAATCTTGCAACAAGACAAACTACATGCATAATATCAAGTTTGGTTTGAGTTAGATAAAACAATCCTTCAATCATGGATCTGTACTTTTCCTAATCAGTCTTGGGTGATTCATCAGTTTTTCTCAACTTGCAGCCAGTCACCATGGGAGTACATACTGGTTTAGAGTCTTCCATCCCAAACTTCTTAAACAACTCTTTCACATACTTAGACTGAGATATGAAGATTCCTTTATCTGATTGATTAATTTACAGACCCAGAAAGAAATTCATTTCACCAAACATAGACATCTCAAACTCATTTTGCATTTCTCCTGCAAACCTTATGCACATGCCTTCATTTCCTCCAAAGATAATGTCATCAACAAAGACTATAACAATCAGGATCTGATTATCATTAGTTTTGAAATATAGATTGTTGTCAGCAGTGCCTTTACTGAACCCTAATTGCAACAAATATTTATCTAACCATGCATACCAGGCTCTAGGGGCTTGTTTCAGTCCATACAAGGCCTTCTTTAATCTGCACACCATATCACCTTGTTTTGATAGTTAAAATCCTTCCGGTTGTTCAATGTAGACTTCTTCTTCCAATTCACCATTCAAGAATGCAGACTTAACATCCATCTGATATATTTTAAAGTCTTTGAATGCTGCAAATGCCAAAAATATTCTAATTGCTTCAATTCTTGCCACAAGAGCATAAGTCTCCTCAAAATCTATCCCTTCTACCTAAGAGTATCCTTTGCATACCAATCTTGCTTTGTTCCTTACAACTTCTCCATTCTCATTCATCTTGTTTCTGAAAACCCATTTGGTGTCAAGCATTCACATTCATATCAGCAGGTCTAGGAACCAATTCCCAAGTTTGATTCTTTTCTATTTGTGTTAGCTCCTCTTCCATAGCTCTTACCCATTTTTCATCATTGCAAGCTTCATTCATAGTTTTAGGTTCAACTTTTGAAAGTAAATAGTAATTCACTTGTTCTTTTGCAACCCTTTTTCTTGTCAATACCCCTTTGCTTTTGTCTCCTATAATCAGATCTTTAGAATGATTAATTCTTACATACCTAGGAGTCTTAGCAACATTTTTTGGAGCCTTTTCTTCTTCATCTTAACTATCTTCTTGTTCAACTTTTTCTTCACTTGCTATAACAACAGGTTCATTTGATTCATAGTCACTCAGGTCTAATATTCTTCCCCTATCTTCATCAACTTTCACATTAGCACTTTCAATGATCTTCTTCAATCTCTTATTGTAGCACCAGTAGGCTTTACTCTTGGTAGAGTATCCAAGAAAGATTCCTTCAGGACACCTAGCATCAAACTTGCCTCGATCTTCTTGTCTTCTGATATAACATTTACTACCAAAAACTTTGAAGTATCTTACTGTAGGAGCTCTACCATACGACAATTCATAAGGAGTTTTAGCACTGTCACCTTTTACTTAAACCCTGTTTAGGATGTACACAATAGTGTTTATTACTTCTCTCTAGTACACTTCTGGTAGGTCATCTTCTTTCAACATAGTTCTAGAAGCTTCTTGAACTGTCCTATTCTTTCTTCCAACAACTCCATTCTATTGAGGAGTCCTAGGTGTAGACAATTGTTTCTTTATCCCTTGTTCTTCATAGAAAATATTGAATTCATTTGATGTGAACTTACCTCCTCTATCAGACCTTAAGCACTTAATCTTCAACTCTAACTCATTTTCAACCATTGCCTTGAAAGCTTTGAACTTGTCTAGGGCTTCTGATTTATCTTTTAGAAAAGTTACCCAAATCATTCTGGAGTAATCATCAATAAGTAACATGAAATACCTGTCTCCTTGTAGACTTCTCATTCTTGTGGGATGACACAGATCTGTATGAACTAGCTCGAGTAATCCATCAGAGGATTGTTCTTTACTTTTGAAACTTGTTCTTGTTTGTTCCCCAAATTGACATTCTTTACAAATGATGTTGGCAGGCTTCACAAGTTTAGGCAGATCTCTTATAGCCTGAACATAACTTATCTTTACTAGGTTGTCAAAATTGATATGACACATCCTTCTATGCCACAACCAACTCTCATCAGTCCGAGCCAATAAACAATAATCATTAGTTCCTTTCAAATGATAAACATTGCCTCTAGTCTTTTTACTAGTAGCAATCACTGCTCCCGAGATTTCCATGATCTTGCATCCATTGTCCTTGAATCTCAGATCATAACCTTTGCCACACAACTGACCAACACTCAAAATATTGTGCTTTAAACCCTTTACATATAGAACATCATTAGTATTGTGCTTACCATCAAAAGAAATAGATCCTTTTCCACAAATCTTACCAGCTATATCATCTCCAAACCTAACCAGTCCACCATCATATTTTTCAAAACTAACAAACTTACTTTTGTCACCAGTCATGTGATGTGAGCATCCATTGTCAATAATCCATTCATTCTTATCTTTCTCAACCTAAATAGCCAAAGCACTTTCTTCTATTGGTATTCCTTTCTTCACACAGCTAGCAGGATTAGTAGACACAGGTTCTTCTTTAATAGAAATAAACAAACATTCATTTACACTAGTACTAGCATCATCAGATTCATCATCAGTCACACCTTCATCATCAAGATCTCTAACATAGTAGCATTTATTTGGAGCTCTAGGAATATTCTCAAATCTTTTTCTATTCCTTTCAATTCTTTCAGGACATCTAGAAGCATAATGACCTACTTTACCACATGAAAAACATTTGAAAGGTAATTTGCCTTTGAACTTACCAGAACCTCTTTGCAATCTGTCGACAAAGTTGGCTTTAATTTCATCAAAATCATCAATAGGCTCTACTTTGTATTTTTTAGCTCTGGAAATCTTATCAGAAGTACTGGCTTTGAAAGTAACTTCAACTTTTGGTAGAGCATCACCAAACTCTCTCATCTCAAAGGCTGTAAGATTTCTAAGTAATTGATCTCTGTCGATAGTTTTTACAGTCATTACTTCTTCAATTGTAGCTACCTTGTGACTGTAGGACTTTGGTAGTGATCTAAGAATTTTCATCACAACTTCCTTATCACCAATAGTTCCTCCCATACGTTTTATTCCATTGACAAGTTCATCAACCCTTTTCATGAAGGTTGTTATGTTTTCATCTTCATTCATCTTTAAACTCTCATATTTCACTTTCAGGCCCTATAACTTGGCTTCTTTTACATAATCTATCCTTCATACAGTTTCTTCAATTTTTCCCAAACTTCATTTGCAGATTCTAGATCCATGACTTTTACCAAACATGGCATCTCTAGCTTTTATACTCAACTCATATCCTTTGATTTCATCTTCAGTTGTCAAACCATTTGAGGCATGGTATATTTTGTCTCTGTAGCTTTCCACACTTTATAACCAAGACAAAGGAGATGGATTTTCATTCATACCTTCCAAAGAGCATAATTGTCCCATCAAACTGTGGAGCTTCCTTTTTAAAAGACATACTAGATCTTCCTCAAGCTGTTAGGCTTTCTTCCAAGGAACCTGCTCTGATACCAATTGTTGAAATACATAGGACAACTGAGAGGGGGGGTGAATCAGTTGTCACAAAATTTGACTTCATATAATTATCAAACCATCAACTATTTAATTACTGATAATCAGATTCAACCATGAAAGCATGAAACCATAAACTTGATCACAATCACACATTCAACAAAGGGGACACCAAATTTTTTATGTGGAAAATCCTATAAGGGAAAAACCATGGTGGTTGTTAGCCCACAAAATAAAATAAGTTATAACAATACTGAAAATCAGAGGCTCACTGCCTACGGGGCTCACTACCCAAAATGCTCACTGCAAAGATTGGCTCATTGCTAGGGGGTGGCTCAATGCCAAGGGTTTTTGAACTGATTTAATAGCATATACTCTATGCCTAAGTTAAGTTCCATTGAAGCACGATATTCTTCCTCTGCTTTCTTTTCTTACTCTTCGCACTTATCTGCTCATTTTTTAACACACCCACCTTTTTTGCAACTTCATTACAAGTCTTTATACAAATCATCAACCTTGGAATGTACATCAAGGTCGGCAATACATTCATGAACCATTGGAACAATCTCCAAGGTCAACATTTTAAAACATACATAGAAATAGGTTTGGACCTAATACAAAAATTTGCTAAGGGAAATATGTAAAGATGTATACTGATCACGCCACGCCTTAGCTGGGACTCAAATGCAATCCTTCATGCTACAACACGCTTCTACAATATTCAAAGCATCCCCGCAAATAGTGAAATTAGCCAAGTTAGCCAAGACTGGTGATAACACTAGGTCTTCTAAGAACATTCTTGATCCATGATCCAAATTTCTCTTTGTAGACCAATCCAAGGGTAGGAACACGATCAGGAGACATCCACAAGCACATTGAAATCATCAGGAACATCCACACAACTTCTAACCACTCTGTCAAGAAGATTCTTCAAACCAGAGCACATAAACAACACTGCCAACTACTGTCATAAGGAAAAGATCGCTTGCGAACCACCAAATCATGAACCATTAGAGTAGAAGGCACATAACATCATCTTAGACTTAACTCTAGAACCACAGACAAAAGTACTTCAATATAGAGGAATGCGGAGCATAATACTTTCTCCCTCACCACCAATCATACAAAAAAAACAATTTTCATTCTGGTGAACATAACTCACTCAAATCTTCATGCCAGAGGCTCAAACTGGGAACATAACATCTTCTAACAAACCTCTAAATAACTTCCAATCCGCAGACAAGGATATTTGATCTATAGGAAATGCGGAGCTATTTGTTAGACTGTTCTTCAAAGATACTCTACAACATACTGTTTCTACCGGAGGAGCAAATTTTCTCAATATCCTCAAAAACTCATTACAAGAAAGCAACAAAACAAGAGCACAGTTGACACCAATGACAACACTGATATGTTGACATCAATGACAATACCGATTAGGCACATACTTGTAACAACTATTTATCGACTTTTCGTTATATATTGGAACTTTGTTTTTGGTGACTAAGTTCATCCATTCCATGGTTTACCGATTAGCTAATTGTTCCACAGTAGTGGAGGAAGAACTTCCGTAATAGCTATTGATAGGCGAAAGTGTATAGATTGGAACTATGCCTTGTTATCGACAGGTCGGGAGATTTGTAAACGTGTAAACTAGTTCTCAAACCATAGGTTCTTCCGGTAGGAGTTTTACTGATAAGGATTTTCCTTTTAATAATGTTTAAGATTATGTTTGAAATAGATGTTATAGTCATTATCAACTTTTCATTATATATTGGAACTTTGTTGTTGGTGACTAAGTTCATCCATTCCGCAGTTTACCAATTAGCTGATTATACCAAAGACAGTTGTCATGGATCAGTTCCATAATAATATGTTTGAAACAGATGTTATAGATGTTGGAAACAATGCAGATAACTAAGAGGGGGGGTGAATTAGATATCTTATAACTTTTCTATTTTTACTTTCTTTTCTTATCTTATCATTTAATGTTATATCAAAGCAAGGCAATCATAAGAACTGAAAAAGAAATTAACACATAACATAAGGATTTTTATGTGGAAACCCTGTTAAGGGAAAAACCACAGGGTGACTAACCCAAGATTGTATTATTTGTTAAAAGAATAAAGAGTACAAATTTGGCACTTGCCCATTAGGGCTCACTGCCCGAGCACACTGCTCACAAAAGGCCAACTACCTACAAGAGACTTACAGTCTACAAATGCTTACAGATGATACCAAGGTGTTTGAACTGATGAACAACATCTAAACATGCAGGAATTCAGTTCTAGTTAGGTACAGTATACTGATATGGCACATTTCATTCTTCCTCTGTTCAATATTACTTTCCTGTCACATTCCGAGCTTGAATTACTGCCTTTGCACTTGTCCCTACTTTTCTTTGCACTTCATCATTTATACTTTTCCTTACACACCCTCACAAGCTTGAATCCATTGAATATATATATCTGCATCAAGGATTTCCATCAACTTCTTAGTAGGCAACAAGAACACCTGAGATATTTGCAAGTTATTGATCTGTCAGCTGAATCCATGTTTGATTAGTGATGCACATTAAAAACATAGGCATAGAAGTCATTAATCATGTTGGCCAACAATGTATAATGCCACAAATTGCTTGATCAACACATTTTGCACATCCGAATTGAGGTCTGATACTCTACCGGTCAGTTCTTCCTTTGTCTGCTCTGCTTGACTGGAACCCAACACTCAAATTCTCATATCTTTTTCATGCTTTATCATCGGAGGCTAAATCTCTGGAATATAGTAGTTATGATACCCCTCTTGACTTGTCCAAGTCCACAACTTACTGAGTTACACCATCTGAGAGATCCGGACCTGATTGTCAGACCTTGTTACATACTCTGTTCTTGTTCACCGAACTAAAACAATCTTCAATCTGACTTCCGGTATAGGCATATTATGTACTACAGATGTATGGGATAGACTTTGTTGCCATCAATGACAATACTTATGAGCCACACAGTGTCTCTTGCCAACAATCTCCCCCTTTGGCATTGATGGCAACACTTAGTGAAAAATGGCTAAGTGTCGTAGTAACTCCCCCTTAGCTTGTGCTCTATCTCTTGTACTATTTTACTGGAGCCCCCTTTTGCTGGATTCCTCATTTTTCACTACTCTTCACTCCCCCTTTGACATCAATTGTAAAGGGTGGAATCCGCATACCAAAATTTTGTAAAAATTATTATATGCATGGCCGCATAAGTATATACAAATCATATGTTATACTTACATATACTTAAGTATATCCGCAAAGGTTGTCTTCAACTGTATGATTTCTGTGGCCCAACTCCTCTTCATTCTATCCAAAATGGAGATGTGTCCACTTAACAAAAATGCATATGCTTCTGCCCTCTTTAAGTCTATTGGATCACTGGTCTGGACTGTATTTTGTGCCTCTGTCAAGGCATCATGCATTGCCTCTAACTTAGGGGTGATTATCCCTCTGAGCTCACCCATTCTATCCATTATGTTCTTTTTCTCCTTAACCAATTCTTTAACTTCATTTATTATAGCAATAGCTTGACATTCATGATTCACCAGAGAGGTAGTAAGGGGATCAAAATTCTGAAATAAACTTGACAGTTTTCCTTCTTGTTCTTTCACTTTCTTCTCAATGTCCTCTGTCACTTTGGGCCAAGTTAAACAAAATTTGTATATGTCCCCACCATCCTTAAGAGCATTTTCAAGGCTCTTTATGCCAATGCCTAAGGTTCTTCTATCATTAGCAATTAGCCCTTGTACTTCACTAAACCTTTTTCCCAAGAACTCCTTCTGGACCTTAGTTTCTGCCGATTTCTCTAAGGATTCAAAATGGGTGCTAACATAATTGACTAAGTTTTTTAGATTACTGGATGGAGAGGCAGAAGGATCCTTTTGATAGGTTGGCATAATCTTCTCCAGCATCCTAGATGTAATCTCCAGCAGCTCTCAATCATCCATGTGTGATTTTAGAAGTTTCTCTTTTGCTTTGGCTTGAGCAAAAGATGCTACCTTCATTATTTGAACCGGAGAGAGAGAGTCAAAGTTTAGTGGCCCTTGGATTAACTGAGGTTCATCCAACTCCATTATTTCTTTGTCCAAGAAGTTCTGTACTATCTCTATAGTGTCTCTTTCTGACTCTACTTCCTTCCTTTTGGGGGCATCTGGACTAACTTGCTTATTGATATTTGTTTCTTCTACCTGTCCTTCCTCTTCCGGAATAGAGGAGTCTAATGCCTTAGATGGCTCTTCATCATTTTTCTTTAATCCTTCAACATCCTTGTTAGAAAATGTTTATTCTTTCTATCCTTCCTCTTCCGGAATAGAGGAATCTAATGCCTTAAATGATTCTTCATCAGTTTTCTTTAATCCTTCAACATCCATGTTAGAAGGCTCTTCATCTGTTTCCTCTATAATGGGAAGATTGAATCTCTTCAAGGCATTCCAGAGAATTTCTTTTGTTTCATCTTCTATTTGGTTAGTTTCTCCAATCATGAGTTTCTTCATCTGGGACTTGCTTTGGAAATCATCTTTACAATCCTTAAAAACCATGTCCATTTGTTTTGGAGTGATAGGGGGACATAGCTGTATCACTATCTGCTCCCGGATTTCCAAGTCTTTTGCCTTTGCATTCTCTTTTCTTTTCTCCAATACATCTTCTAGGCTCTTCAGAATTAATGAAATTATTTCAATGAATGCTTTGTTAGAGATATTCAAATACCTTACAGTAGCTTCCTCCAAAATTCTCTTGTCAACATCATTGTATTCATCTTAGAACTTTGTCATCGGCTGCAGGTTCCCATCCACAGTAACTGCTTTGATGATATCATCAATAGATAGAGTAGGCTTCTCAACATACTCTGCTAACTTCTGCTCCACATCAACCTTGGGGGATTTTACTTTTACTTTCTTCAATTCTCTAATCTCTACATCTGACTCAGTCTCATCATCATCCTTGAGATTCACATAGGCTCTTTTGGCCTTGGATTTCTTTCTCTTATCTTTTACAGATGAATGGGCTTCTAGATTTACAGCTTTAGAGCACCTAGAGGCAAAACTCCTGGTAGTTCTAGTCTAGGTGGAGGCTTCTACCGAAACCTGTTCTTTCTTTGATTCCTTTTTTTCTTTCTCAATTTTCTCTATTCTTTCTCTGTTTGCAATAATAGCTTCTCTGGTGATGCCAAATTTCTCAGCCAGTTCTTCAACTTCTTTTCTTACCTTTCTTTTTGTCTCAGGCCTTCTTAGTTCAACATGCAGTTTTATGTTTAATTCTTCAAAAGTGCCAAACCTCTTTGCTTTGGGCTCTTTGGGTTAACTCAGTAAATGTTGAATATGAGTCTCCAATATGTTTCCGTCAACCTCATAGCCCATGGGCAATACCCATACTGTCCTTGGCTCAACTTTCTCTATTAGGCACTGATCAGTATCTACCATAAAGCAGACTGTCTTTGTACTTCTCCACTATTGCTTTGGGAATTCTTTCTCTTGCTTGCATCATGCTCTGGAAGTTTTTGAAGTAACCCTAGAGAGCTGTCTTCTAGGTTTGAGTGTCACCAAGTTCATACAAGTAATCCCTAATCTGTATAGCAACTGGTTTGTCATTTTCCCAGATCAAACCTTTTGAGCCTGGTAACTCATTCATGAAGAAGAAAAACAAGCATAACACCAAATCACCATATTTAAAAGAGTTTTTTTAATCTTTCTTGATCTTTTTTAGGTTCTCCAACAACTGATTCAACAGGAGTTCACATAGGTCATAATCTGCATTCTCTCTTAGCATCTGGTATGCAGTGTAGATGACAGTACTAGATACAAAGTTTTCTCTACTTGAATGGTAAATCTAGTATCCAATCACAATTGAGGCAAAATTGACATCCAGATCAGTGATGTCATCAATGGTCATTGCCCTCTTAT
Source organism: Cunninghamia lanceolata (assembly GCA_027924645.1). Classification (NCBI taxonomy): domain Eukaryota; kingdom Viridiplantae; phylum Streptophyta; class Pinopsida; order Cupressales; family Cupressaceae; genus Cunninghamia; species Cunninghamia lanceolata. The sequence goes on along the minus strand of BSBN01000605.1, from coordinate 19,314,602 downwards.
CATATTTTGAATCTGTGGCTTCAGATACTGTTTGATTCTTCACAGACTTAAGAGCAGGCAACCCACCAATGGAGTACAAACTAGTTACAGCTTTGATGGCACCTTTGGTTATTTTGAAAGGCCTCATTAACCACATGAAGTTATCATGAATCCTGCTTAAGATATACCGGACCCATTCATCCTCTCCAAAAGACAGAAAATGTATGCAATGTGCAAAATGCTTATCTTTTAGGGTCTGGAACTCTGGTTTTAGATCAAAGTTCTCACTGCATAATTGATTGTGGTATAGATTTATCAATTTCAGGTCTCCAAAGTCCTTAATGTTTGCATGTATATAAACCCTAATGTCTTCTACATTGAGAACACCATACGGGGTATGGGAAAATGCACCCAAAGGATCAACCTTAATAGATTTTGAGGGTGTTTCTTGAAAACTGGCCTTGGTCTCTCAGAAACATTTACAACCATAGGAGTAGCCATTCTAATCAACAAAGATTGGAGAGATTTACAAAAGAATTACCTCTTCACACCTTAGGGTTAAGAGCAACTACTGGAACATATTGCACTTGGATTTGATCTTCAATTGAGTTTAAATGATTTGTTGGGTTTCTTCTCAGAGCTCTTCTCCCTTCTTCGTGAGTGTAAAGTGTTGCAAATGATGGATGAGAAACCTTTTATCCTTGCCCAAAAACCTAATTTCTCTGCACAACTTAAGTCATCCGATTAGCCTGTATTGAGATAGATTTTCTTGAGTCACCATGCAGATCTTAAAATCATTGTCTATGAGGGTTGACAACATATCTTCACCTTTTTCAAACATGCCATAGGTTTGTAGATTAAAACATTTCAATTCTGGATCATACCGGATCTGTTTGTGAAATTCTGCTTTACTAGATAGCTGTTGATACAGGATCTCCTCATAGCTTCCTCAAATCTGCATGTGGATTTGTCAAATTTTGACTAGATGACTTTCAAATGAATCTTCTCAAATATTTTAAACCACAACCTCTTGTTCTGACTCAATGTGCCAAATTTAGGCACTCACTAGATGGCTGGGGGAAAAAGGATCTTCTCTATAGCTCCCCCTGAGCCAGAGCTTACTTTTTATTTTCTGGAAGGAATATCAGCACCAGATTCTGGTGTGGATCCATCCCCAATATTCATTGTACTCCTTTTTATCCAAATCTTGCTCATCTCCTTTTGAACTTCATCCACATTTACTTGACCTTTGCCTTTATCTTATTTCTGATCATGTTACAGTGGACCTTTTCTATCCTGATTTCTGCTTTTGCAGAATTTGGTGATATGATCGGATCTATTGCAATTGTAACACACAAAATTTCTTTGCTTATTTGAATGATATCCTTTTGATCTGCACTCATTAGCCATATGTCCAATTCTATTGCATACAAAGCATTTACCATTGAAAGAATTGTTCATTTGCATATTTCTACATTCATGAGATTTGTGACCATACCTTTTGCAACTGAAACATTGACTGGAGAAGGATGGATTGATTTGATTCATTATGTTTCTACACTAGATTGCTTTATGACCAAACTTGTTGCAATTGAAGTAGTATCCATTGAAGGATGGATATCTTTGAGTGTTTGGTTGCCTTACCGGAGGTCTTCTAGGCCTATTTCTTTGATTTCCTGATCCAAAGTTCTTCTGACCGGATCCAGAGCTTTCACCTTTCTCATATCCCAAGCCACACTTATCATCTAGCCTCTTTTGACTTTCAAGAAGGACTTCAAGTTGGGCTGAGCTTATCTTGAAATTTTCTTTGTATTCATTTGCAGTTTGAAGATCTTGTTTAAGATTGTCTATCTGATTCTCAAGTTGTTCTTTATTGTCTCTGGCTTCTTCAAGATCAAATTCAAGATTCCTGATTATTCTATCCATTTTGTGACAGTCCTCTATTTTCTCCTTGAGGGATTGTTTTAGATTATCTTCAATCCTTCTCTTTTCTTCAATTTCTTGGGTGAATCTCATAACCCCTGATTCCATTTCATGCCTTATCATAATGAACTCTTTTGACAACTTTTCACATAGCTTATTTTTCTCATGCAGATCCTCATCAGTATTATTGACTTCAATCTGATTTGCTAATTTTTGGAGTAGTTCCTTTATCTTTTTCATAGAATTACTAAGTTTTTCTTTCATCTCATTATGAAATCATCAGCTTGTTTGAGTCTTTCTCTCAAATTATTGACTTCAAAGTGGGATTGTTCAAGATCATCTAGGGCAGATTGAAGTTGTTCTTTCAAACCATATGCATCCATTGAGATTCCCAGATCTTCCTCAAGCTGTTAGGCTTTGTTCAGAGGAACTTAGTTGTGATACCAATTGTTGGAAACAATGCAGATAACTGAGAGGGGGGGTGAATCAGTTATCTTATAACTTTTCTATTTTTACTTTCTTTTCTTATCTTATCATTTAATGTTATATCAAAGCTAGGCAATCATAAGAACTGAAAAAGAAATTAACACATAACACAATAATTTTTACGTGGAAACCCTATTAAGGGAAAAACCACGGGGTGACTAACCCAAGATTGTATTCTCTGTTAAAAGAATAAAGAGTACAAATTTGGCACTTGCCAATTAGGGCTCATTGCCCGAGCACACTGCTCACAAAAGGCCCACTACCTACAAGAGACTTACAGTCTACAAATGCTTACAAATGATACCAAGGTGTTTGAACTAATGAACAACATCTAAACATGCAGGAATTCAGTTTCGGTTAGGTACAATATACTGATCTGGCACATTTCATTCTTCCTCTGCTCAATATTACTTTCCTGTCACATTTCGGGCTTGAATTACTGCCTTCACACTTGTCCCTACTCTTCTTTGCACTTCATCATTTATACTTTCCCTTACACACCCTCACAAGCTTGAATCCATTGGATATATATATTTGCATCAAGGATTTCCATCAACTTCTTAGTTGGCAACAAGAACATCTGAGATATTTGCAAGTTATTGATCTGTCAGCTGAATCCATGTTTGATTAGTGATGCGCATCAAAAACATAGGCATAGAAGTCATTAATCATGTCAGCCAACAATGTATAATGCCACAAATTTCTTGATCAACACCTTTTGCACATCCGGATTGATGTCTGATACTCTGCCAGTCAGTTCTTCCTCTTTCTGCTCTACCTGACTGGAACCCAACACTCAGATGCTCATATCTTTTTCATGCTTTATCACCAGAGGCTAAATCTCTGGAATACAGTAGTTATGATACCCCTCTTGACTTGTCCAAGTCTGCAACTTACTGAATTACACCATCTGAGAGATCCAGACTTGATTGTTGGACCTTGTTACATACTCTGTTCTTGGTCACTGGACTAAAACAATCTTCAATATGACTTCTGGTATAGGCATATTATGTACTGCGGATGTATGGGATAGACTTTGTTGCCATCAATGACAACACTTATGAAGCCACATAGTGTCTCTTGCCAACAATAGAGTCTTTATCATCTTTTCGTTAAATATTGGAACTTTGTTGTTGGTGACTAAGTTCATCCGTTCTGTGGTTTACTAATTAGCTGATTGTACCAGAGGTAGTTGTCATGGATTAGTTCCATAATAGCTATTTATTGACGAAAGTATAGAGATTGGAACTATGCCTTGTAATCGGCAAGTCAGGAGATTTGTAATTGTATGAACTAGTTGTAAATTACAGGTTCTTCCGATGGGAGTTTTCTTGATAAGACAATAAACTGCTTATCAGCTTTTGGTTATATATTTGAACTTCCGTTTTGGTTCCTAAAGTGATAAGTTTCATGCTTTACCAACTAGCAGATTATACGGCATAAAGTGATTATTCTCCCATCATTTGATTAATTAGTTTTTTTAGTTCATAAAATGGTGAGTATTGGTAAAAAGGGGAAGTGTCATAAAAGTTTGCTTTTGCCGATAGTACATGATTGAAAATTGTGTGAAGGAATATTTCACTGATACAGGGTTGTTGTTGAAAATAAATTGTTTGAAGTGAAGAATATGTTGTACGGTTAAGTTAAAATTTTTGCATTAAATGCAATTGGTATTAAATGACCTGACTTTACTTGTTTTCATTATAAAGACAATATCCGTATTGTAAAATCATTTTGTAAAGTTGACACAAAGAAGAAATCTTGGAGCTTAACAGAGCTAGCCATCTTCATCATCTCGTCCAAGGGTTGCTATCTAGGTAAGCCTAGCCACCTACCTTCTGTTTGAAGATTAATGGTAGCTAGTGGAATATTGTGGGGTGGGGTAAAAATTGAATTTCTTGCCATTACTATTCATATGATTTGATGCCCTAATTTTAATCACCGAGCCGCATTGTCTGTCACCTTACTATTTGAAATTATCATCTTTTACAGAGACCTCAAGTCATTTCCACTGGTTTGTTTATACTTCTTAGGATGAAGTATAAATACAAGGGATTGGATCTCTCTTTCATAATTGGGAATGATTTATTTGGGGTTTGAGACACAGATTTGGGACACATAAATCTATGTGAATTCTAGTAGAAAATGAATACGAATCCTAGACCAGAAATTACACAGAAAGTGTTTGATAATGGATTGGCACATGCTGGAGGTTTCCTGCCAGCTATAAAATGCCCTGACTTGATAATGGCCTGCATACAAAATTATAATTCTGAAGCCAGAGAAATTTGAATTGTGAGCTGGCATACTATCTTGTCATTGAATACTTATTCTATCATTGATAGATTGGGTTTATTCAGTCATCAGGTTTATGTAGATCTATCTATAGAGAAATCTTCTAGTTTTTATAGTGATGGTAAAAGGAAATGTAAATCCATGATAGCCACCACCTGGCTTAAGAACCCTAAGAAAGGAGGGTCTACGTTACCTCAAAATTTGGTTAGAGGCCATTTTGTAGATGAGATTTCTGATATTATTACTCTATTGCACAAAGTTATTGGCAGTCCAGACTGTGACAGTTTTGAAAACTAGATGTGCCAATATATTATGATAATTTGTACAGGAAAACAATTTATTGACTGGTCTGTACTAATAAGTGACTAATTGCATGAACAATCAACAAGTTTTTAGAATAAGAGGAAGTTTCACATGTGTTCATATCTTATTTATTTATTGGCTACTACTCAGCCTAGGTGGCCAGGTCTATAGGTGGTAGGGCCTCTAACAGCTGAAACAAAGGTGTATGATTACTTTCCTGAATTAAGGAAAGTAGATGGAAAGAAAGTGTACAAAAGAGTTAATGATGCATTCATAATGCTTATGGTTAGAAGAATATGGGAAAATCCTCATGTCAGGATTTCAACAGAAGCTGCCAATTGGGTTACGCGATTCGATAGTTATTTCATATAGTATGATAAATTTACATACATTAGAATTAGGGATTTTGAGTATCCTCCACTCAAATTACCGAGATATGCTTTAGATTATGTTGTGTATTTGGAAGTTTGCAGACATGCTTATTTGGTAGGACAAAGGTATTATACTGCCAAGAAGAGAGGGTACCCATTTCCCTTAAAGTTGACACATTACACTTGTAATAAGCCTGAAGATGCCAAGAATATGGACAGAGTATTGAACCATTTTCATTTTGATACATTTGGATCTAGATCTTAATTTGACAACAAAATTTTGTAAAAGATAATCTCTATGCCCCTATGTTAAGGAAACATATACCCCATCTTGAGGATTTTTGGGCTGACTGTACCGATGAATATGAAGTAAGAAGGAGATAATGGTTTAGGTTGACTATAGATCAAATGAAGATGTATAAAATTGGATGGAAAATACATGATATTCTTGATGACTGAGGTTATTGTTGATTCTAGTTTTGTGGCAGAAGATGCTAAACCTTTGCCTGGCATCAATTGAGATTTAGGTGAAATTGATGATCTTAAAACTGGATCTCACTTTGTCTTAGATAGGAGTCTAAAATGGTTAAATTCTAAGGCTGGTAACAATGATGCAGGTCCTTCTGAACACTTGGAGAAAGCTATGGATGCCCCTCAAGATGCATTGGGCAATCCTAATCAAGATAGTTCTGTGCAAAGTGGGAAAGATACCAAGTCACCCCAAGAAGATCTACAGAAAGACAAGAGAACTGATACAATCATAGACACTGGCTCTAGAAAGACTCCTCCTCCCCCTCCTCCACCAGATTCTTTCAGAATGCCAGATGGGTCTAAGGTGCAATCAGGAGGTGATAGCCTGAAAATAGATAATGCGTCTCATGGAACTGGTAATGATTTTTTTGTCACTAGTACACCTACCTAGTCGAAGATAGTGGTTAATAACAAAAGGAGGTATTCATAGATCATAGAGATAGACTTTGATGTAGTCACGAAATTACTCAAATTGGATTCAATGCCTAAAAAGGCAAAGAAAATGTTGAGATTGATGGTTGATCCAATTTCCAAACATCAATATGTGGAAATTGCTGAACCAATGGTGGATAAGGAAATAAAAGATATATCTATGGATGACTTCCAAGTGAGTACTATGGACTTGGGACCTCCATCTGTTGAGGGAGATATCCATAATGCAAAACTATCTATTGATATACTGGCTAGCTAGGTTTAAGAGAAAGAAAGAGAAATTGAGGTCTTAGAGTACCAAGTGGAAATCCTTACTTCGTATGTGAATTCTATTGTAGATACAAATTGTCAGCCTTTAAGTGTTATGTCTGGACCCCTTAAAGGTCTCACTACTGAGGTATTAGACCAAATCAATAGATACAAATATTTTAGATGTGCATTAGAAGAATGGGTAAGCAAATTGATCTTTGATGGTACACATTTTCTTCATGATGCTTATACTCTTTATGGTAAGTTTTCTGAAAAACAAAAAGAAATTATAAATCATATAAAAGAAATTAGGAAAGAGCAAACTATGCTTGGTGTGGCTAAGAACAATTTTGATGCCATGGCCAAGATGGATTCTAGTACTCTCTTGGCAGAAAAGGTTATAGAGAAGTTAGAAGAAAATGAGTCAGCGACATGGTCAACTGCTACTGATTGGAAAATTTACATGCAAGAACAATGTATCAATAACTTGAAGAATTTGGCTAAGATCAACAAGTCTTATGTGCTTGATATCTGGTGTGCTTTTGTTTCCCTTGGGGCCAGCTTGTGGGATGCGATTGAAACTAGTTTGGTAGATTTGGATAACATAAAGAAAAGTTTCAAAGAATTGATGAATGGAGAACTGAAGATTAATGAAGATATGGAAGGAGATTTCATGGAGAGACTTAGTAGTGTCTTAGCTTACCTATCAAATTTTAAGAAAGACCTTCCTGAAATGGAAAGGAAACTCAATGAAGCAGGTTTTGTGTTAGAGAAATGGAAGACAAGACTTTCCATTACTGCAATTCCTAATATAAAAAGAGTGCTTTCTATTGTGGGTAAGTTTAAAGCTTTGCAGGTAAAATTAAATTCTACTCAGAAGAAGGGAGATACAATAGAGAAGGCAACACATGATACACCTGAGAAGTTAGATGGCACAGAAGAGGAGGCTGAGGATACAATTCCATAATTTTTTTAATATCTTGGATGCTTGTTGAACTTGTTTATTGTTTGTCTACATAAACTTTGTTTTCTAATGATCTCTCAGTTATTGTAATTTGGATATGAGAAACACAGTCCCATTCTATTTTACTATACATTTCAAATGTATTAGGGAAAAGGCATCTTTCATATGAATTTTTTTTCTTTAGTATTAGTATTGATTAGTTGTTCTATGTATGTTGAAAGCTTTATCTGTCAATTTTGAGAACCATTAAATGTTATTTACAATATTGATAATCTGCTTCTTATTTTAGATATTATCAGCTAAAGTATTTCTCTTTATATGCTGAGATTTTATCCTAATATAGTGTTATAGTTTGAAAAGTAGTAAATTGTTTTGCTCTAATTGTTAAGTCTATAATATTTATTTTTCGCTATGTTTTGGTAGAGGAAAAATCTCATAGAAGAACAAAAGAAGATGTTCTATTGTGTCATAGTCATAGGCCTATGAATGTATTTATAAATACCATGAATGGAAAAATATGAGCAATCATAGAACAAATCAAGAGACATAAATTCATAGGTAGATGAGAAATCTGTCTGCAAGACCAATGTTCTAGATTAATTCATTTTATAATTTCACCTATTTGTATTTAAACTTTAAAGTATTATTACTTGTGACAAAATATGAAACTTCTACATATAATTAGTTGTGACAAAATATAAAACATCCACATTTAACATGAAGGATTTGTAGATATAAGACTAGCATCATAAGGGAATTAGAATACAATTGTAGATCTTGATGAGTATATAGAGCTATTGTATATTAAAGGAACGAAAATAATGTTATGGATAGCTTAGAAGAGGTGAGATTGATCTGTATTATGTACAGATATAACTACTATTATAGAATACAATATAAAGCTGAAACAAAATTTATCGGTCAAGTCCATGGTTTCTCAGAAAGGTTTCTTGATCAAGCACAAGTTGTACATTGCATGCATTGCTGATACTGATACTGAAGGCATTGCATGCACTTAACTGGGATGGACTGTGTAGACTGTGGTGGAAAATTTATATCATTTGAGCCTAGAACAAGGATGGTTAGTTGTTTAATGAGTTATTGATTGCATTTGACAAATAGAAAATACTTGAAGCTTAATTTGGATTACTTTCTTAAGAGTTGCAAACGTGGAAACCCACAAGAGACATAAATTCATAGGTAGATGACAAATCTATCTGCAAGACCAATGTTGTAGATTTTTTCATTTTATAAGTCCACCTATTTGTATTTAAACTTTAAAGTATTATTACTTGTGACAAAATATGAAACTTCTACATATAATTAGTTGTGACAAAATACAAAACATCCACATTTAACATGAAGGATTTGTAGATATTAGACTAGCATCATAAGGCAATTAGAATACAATTGCAGATCTTGATGAGTATATAGAGCTGTTGTATATTACAAATAGTTCAAACTTGAAATCATGTCATTTGAAACACTTTAGTATGTGTACAAAGAATTTTTTATCAAGTAGAGTCTTTGACATGTTAAACAATTTAAGATTTTTATGTTACAACTATTTATTAAATTATCAAAATAAGTGTAGAAAGCAACCCTAAATGCCGAAACAAGGGTGGATAGGGTCAGAAATAAAAGCAAGCAAAACTCCATAAGAAGTAAATCTATAAATAAACACACAAGAGCATAATCAAACCCTATGCAAACTTGACATAAAATATAAGCAATCATAAAAATCTAATGTAGAACCCTAATAAAGAAAAGAATTGAGATTCAATACCCAATATTTGTACATGAAAAATAAGAATGTTATGGATATCTTACAAGAGGTGAGATTGATCTGTATTATGTACAGATATAATTACTGTTGTAGCATGCAATATAAAGCTGAAACAAAATTTATTGGTCAAGTCCATAGTTTCTCAGAAAGTTTTCTTGATCAAGCATAGGTTGTACATTGCATACATTGCTGATACTGATACAGAAGGCATGCCATGTACTTAATTGGGAAGGAATGTGCAGACTGTGGTGGAAAATTTATATGGTTTGAGCCTAGAACAGGGATGGTTGTTTAATGAGTTATTGATTGCATCTAACAAACATAAAATAGTTGATGCTTAATTTGGATTACTTTCTTAAGACTTGCAAATGTGGGAACCCACAAGAGTTGCACCATAACCTTGTTACATGTCTGGTGGAATAATCAGCTACGATATTTCAACTTTGGTCATGTTGTGTAGATGTTAGACTATTATGGATTACCATATTACAACATAAACCATTTCAACTTGTGTGACAAGTACTTGGGGTGACACTACCCACATATTTGCTAATGCAAAGAAAATTTAAAAATAGAATAGAACAGTGTAAACAGAGTTTATTACAAGCAAAAACTAATGCCAATCTGTTAGGGTACTAGAAAACTTTGTAAGAATCCTACATTTAGAAATGCATTGATAATTATTTGTGCAGTGGTGTCATAAATTTCTCGATTTAAATGTTGTGCATACAAAAATTATTTACATAAAATAAGCAGACCATCATTAGCAAGATCCATAACAAGCATAAAAAAAATTTGAAGCCATTTACATGTTAGAAAGTAGTGTTAAAAAGGCACTTCCTCAAAGTGTATTGGTGATAACTTGTGAAGGGAAGTAAGTCATATTTTGTATTTAGTTGCTATGACTGAAGAGAAAAAAAATTTGAAATCTATTTTATACATGAAATGTGTATTGTAGAAATTTTTTCATTGCAATATCTTTTAGAATTACTTGTTGTTCTTTGTTTAACATTCTTCTTAGCTTATAGTATTCTAAGTTTTCAAGTAGATTTGGATTTGGAACAAATTGAAAGTTAATATCTTTTTTTTTGTTTGTTTTTGTTTGTATTCCTTGCAACCATTGCAAATCGGTACATAGGTGAATTTGTTTGCTTTGTATGTTTGTAGTTGATTTTTCATTTGCTTCAACTTCTTAGTACGCATTCTGAAGATCTCCCCATACAATATTGAAGTTGTATGTATATCTACATTCATTTTGTTTGACAATGTTGCCATAAAATACGTATGCATCTGCAAATTTTTTGAATTTTTCTTTTTATATATCTTCATTATATTGAAAAGGAACATATAGTAATAATTTTTCTCTACAATAGTTTTCATTATCAATGTGCTTGTTGTATTTAATAAGTCTGATGATGTTAGGTTTTCTGGGTTTTACGTATTTATACTTGATAATTTTGAACTCTACAGCGAATTGAGCTAAGCATATGTGTTTCAATTCATCTGGACGATGCATATAGCGATCAATAATTGATTGACACATAATATGTTTTGATTCGTCAGGTTCTTTCTTGATTAGTAATGTAGATTTAAGAATGAATGTTCGTTCTTTAGGTGGAGATGTATTTATGAATACAAAAGTCCCAGAGCTTGAATTTAATGGTAGTGATAGGACTATGTGTGTTGCAAGTTGAGAAGACATTTGTTGCAGAATGTGTTTCCAAGTGTCCTTCTTATTTGTATGACATCAATTTTTCTCATTTCATGCTCTTTCCGTATTCTTTTAAAAGATGTCATAGATTTGTTTACTTTCGTCATCTATGATGAACAATATGCTACAACATCATATGCATTCATAACAAATTGTGCATTGATATTTGTTTGCCACAAGTGTGGTATTTTTCTAGCAAAACTATTATTCCAAACATGCGCTGGCTTTTGTTTTAGGAAAATGGAACTTGTTTTATTGAGTGTCGATTGTATTGCTTTTGTATATTTATCTTCAATTATTTTAATTTTGTTTAGAAAATCATCAAAAGACATTGACTCGTTGTATTGATTTTGCTCAATTATTGTTTGGATTCTAACAACATTATCCATTACGGTTCACTCTGTAGATGAGATTGGATCAAGTATAGTTATTTTTCTCATTGGTTGAATTGGAAAATTATATATGCAATGTCCTCTCTTTTTTTTTCCTACAACTTCTTGTGTGATAGTGTCAATGTAGCTTTGCAAGGTTGTCAATAAATTTTGTATTGCATGTAATATATTTGTCTACAAACAATTCAATTTCTAAAAAATTGGCTCTCACATACATAGGAGCATTTTCCACCAAAACTAGAGCACAATCATGCTCATTTCCCCTATTTTGGAATTCTGTTACACAGAAGAAGTCAGTGATATTTCCAAGAATTGTACGATCTTTACATAATAGTTTCTTTAGGCAATTTATTCGATGTTGATAATAATGACTACAAGTAACAGGGTCTTTTTTAATAAGTGAGTCAATTTCATTTTCTTGTTTTTGTTCATTCTTGTTTTTGTTTTCGTACAATTTGGTTAGTGCATCTACTAAAGGTGTCCATTCATGTTCTACACTTGAAAAAGTTAAAAAAATGTTGGAGGGCCTAGTTGTTGTATCATTGCAAATATGTTTTTTTTAATTGATGCAAATAATCTAGATAGATACGAATATGTTTAAAGTCCATGTATCCAATATCTGATTTCAAAACTTTGTCTAAATTTGGCTTATGTTTAACATCTTTTGCAAGTAGAGTTCATCCTTTTAATTGACATTTTCTAATTCTTATTAATATACTTGAAATGATTTTATCTATGATGACATGCATTGTTTTGAAGAATAAACTAGTTGTATGATTTGCAAAGTCACGACTTGAATGTAACAGTTCCCATTTCACAATTTTCTGATATGTGAATCTTTTGGTTATGTCTTCATCTCTTGGATGGCCAAAAAAAGTGTTGGAAGGTTCATCTCTTCTGCATATTTGTCCTTGAATATTCCAATTGGTTGGTTATGTTCGCCAGGTGCTATTTCAATTATCTTATCATGTAGATCATAAATTGATCTCGACTCTGTAAATCCATGGATAAGCAAGTATCAGTATCTGTTTCACATTCTTCTATGTTGTTCATGTCATTGCTATCTATATCACTATTAGAAGACATTTGCATTGTTTCTGAGTCCATATTATGTATTCTTTTGAAAAACATTGCCAACTTGATATGGATTCTTTAATTCCAATTTCCTTTTCAATGTAATTGCAACTGTAATTGTTTCATCAATTGATCATGGAAGTACTTTTGGACAATGCTCATATTTATAGGCACACTAATTATTGATCTAGTCAATCCCATTTGAGACCGTTTGTGTCCCCACTATCTAATTTGTGCAAATGCAATTCGAGGTGATATAAGTCTCTCTTCTAGTTCTGAGAAAGATGATAAGATTTGTAGTCATTTGTTTCATCTTATTAATTGTTGACTAACAAAGCATGGTAGTTTACCATTCTGCAGTGATCTTTTGCATGAGGTGCAAACTTGCTCAAATGAATTTACTATATTTTTTTGTAAAAGTTTGATAGGTTTGTCATTCATTTTTAAATTTTTTTTCATTGTATGTGAAAAATGTAACTGTTGGCAGATGAAACATTCATATTGAGGAGTATCCTCAATGACTTTAAAATATCTTTGTTTTGGACTGATACATTTTTCATACTCTTTTCAAATAAAGTTGCTCTTCATTTTTTTCAATACTACACAGGATCTTCTTGAATTGATTTAGTGACATTTTGTTGTTCTATCAAATGTTTTGGATTTGTGATTGTATTTGCAACCATAATTGTTCAGTATGAGTACAATCCATTTGCAATGTACTAAAACAATTTACCAGAGATGGTTCACCAATATGTGTTGCTATTAGTGGCTTGTAATGTATATGTGTTGTATTTGCTTTAAATGATATTATGTTGTATGTCTTCAACATATTTGTTTGAGCATAATAAAGTTTTTCAATTCGTTTAGTATCTGAAGACCAAATTTGAATGGTAATGTTCAATATAGTTGCTATCCATTGAAAACAAAATGGCCCTCCTTTGATTTTTCCTTTTGAATATGGCATTGCCATGTTTATAATGTAGCCTTCCCAGTTTGGAATGCATGGAGTTGTTTGCAAAATTTCATCTTCTAAGTAGTCCTTTAAGCAATTACTTGCACTATAATGGATGTCTTTTTTTGCATTGCAAAAAGATTATGCAATGTAAAGTCTTAAATACTAAACATCAAATTCTCCTTCCATTTAACAACATATTGCATTGAAAAGGCTCTCCCCACAGTCTGAGGTGGTAAGTGTTACTTTTTTCAAACCATAAAGATGCATTTTAGGTGTGAGAGACTCCAAATATGTTTCTACTCTTGCACAAAAAAGTGAAATGTGGTTTGACGACATGGGCATGTTTGTTGCCAATGCTTTTTTATAAAACAATGGCTCATAGTGACTAGAAAGAGGGTTCTCATCGTGAAATAATATTGAATAAGGATTTGTTTGCATATTATTATTGAAATGTAAGTATTTTTTTTGTTGGTTGTGGACCACAATGCAATTGATATATTCAACCATTTGGAGATCCATCGTATGTAAAACGTATCACCCCAAAGCCCTCTTTCTGTTTCAGATAGAGAAGCCGAAGCAGACAATCGTGTTCTAGACATATATGTATTGACATCATAAATACCATGCATCTCGTACAACATTTCTAGATGTAATTCATATGCAAATGTGTGCAATGCATCATAATCATGCCGTTCTTGACATAACAAAAAGTGATCAATCAATCCATTACGCAACTCAATAGAAGTGTAATGAAAATGTAGGAGAACTTTGAGTGTGTCAAATAAACAATCTCTTGGGGTATAGACAAATGAATCTAGCCTAAATAAATGTTCCTTTTTCAATGCATTATCAATGTCAAGAGTAGAGTGTTGTTTACGTACGCTATAGCTTTCAACATTAACCATTGTCTTTACTATAGCTCAAAGAAAATGTTCTTCAACTAGAAAAGTATTTGTTATATTCAAGAATACAATCATAAGAGGAAAACAAAGAAATGATTGTTACCTGATTTGCAAGAAGCACATATATTTTGTAGAAGACGTAAAAGACCATCATAACCAAAAACAAATTATTAGTCTTCTTCATTAACAAACAAGAAATATATAAAATTGTATCATTATTTGTATACTTTTATTGAATACTTTGATTAAAAATTTGGGGAATAAAATCATAACAAATATGTCATAATAATGGCAGAGTCAAGTTTTTAAATTGTCAATGTATTTTCTATAATTTGTTTCGTTGATGACATTCTTATGTGCCATAAACATTAGAAATCATAATATACCATGAATCTTCCCATGATCTGCAAGCAATCATCATGTAGATAGCAAGATGAGTGAACTGGAAAAACCTGAGAACTTATGAACTTAGGAACCACAAAGAAAGTTTGAATATACAAACAAAAGCCGATTAAGGTAAAGACAAGATGAATCAAAGCTTGTTGACAAAGTGAAGATAGGTTCATCAACTGTAATTTATCAGCGAAAGTCTTAATCACATAGTTGTCAACAAATCGAGAAAAATTGTATTGTTGAATAATATTCAATTCTTATGGCTCAGGAACTCATTGATGACACAATACAAAAGTAAGTATATAATCACTTTATATGGTGTAACCGCCTTACTGCCAAACTAGGAAACTTATGATGTTAGGAAACAAAAAAAAAGTTCCAATATACAACGAAAAGCTGATAGAGGTACATGAAAGATGAATCAAAGATTGTCGGCTAAGTTACTAGTTCATTATATGCAACCTTCGGTGACTTCGCCAAAAGTGTCGGCAAATTGGCAAAACTTTAAATTTTTAAAGAAAATCAATTTTCATCATTCAAAAATGTTTAGTATATTGTGTCTGAAAATTGATAATTTATGTGGCATAATCGGGTTATCAGAAAACCGGGGAACTTATGAACTTAAGAACAAAATAAAGTTCTAATATATAAGCAAAACCCAATAAAGTTAAAGAAAATATGAGTCAACAATTGTCAATGAAGTGTTTAGTTCATGATATTGAACCTTCATCGATAAAAGCAAAGATGGGTTCATTTTCCCATAGGTGCGCCGACTTAGATACTTTATATGGTGTAACCGCCTTACTGCCAAACCATGAAACTTACGACGTTAGGAAACAAAAACAAAGTTCCAATATACAATGAAAAGCTGATAAAGGTACATAAAAGATGAACCAAAGATTGTCGGCTAAGTGTCTAGTTCATTATATGTAACCTTCAGTGACTTTGCCAAAAGTGTCAGAAAAATGACAAAACTTTGTATTTTTGAAGAAAATCAATTTTCCTCCTTCAAAAACATTTAGTATATTGTGTCCAAAAATTGGCAATTTATGTGGCATAATCAGGTTATCGACAAACTAGGAAACTTATGAACTTAGGAACAAAATAAAGTTCTAATATATAAGAAAAACCCAATAAAGGTAAAGAAAAGATGAGTTAACGATTGTCAGTGAAGTGTCTAGTTCAGGATATTGAACATTTGTTGATAAAAGCAAAGATGGGTTCATTTTCCCATAGGTTCACTAACTCAGATTTTTTTCGACAGACAAAGGCAAACACTAAACATTAAGCCTAAGGCATAAAAATTCATATAACTCATTTTTTACCTACATATCTTTTGCCCATAAAACGAAAAAAAACATATTTCACAATCACTAATTTTTGCCAATAAAGACTAAGATAGGGGAAGTTTTCTTTCAGTGAAGTGCATGTATCATTATTATCATACTAAAAATTTAATTTTATAATGAAAACTTTAAATCTTGAACAATATTGATGATATGCCCCATACTTTTATGCATCCCACTACACTAATTTCAAGACAACGGACTTCACTTTCACTAAAGTGTATACATGCTTATTATCAGACTAGAAATTTATTTTGAATGAAAATTTTATATGTTGAACAATATCACAAATTTATCCCATTAAATCTTTCAATTTTGAAATAATGTCTTACTTGTTATTCATCTATTTTTATTCTAAATTTTTTCCTCCTATAAAACATAGCTCACTTGGAAATAGTACTGGGTGTTTGATTTTCAAATAGATATCTTCTTATTTTTCCTCAGAGATTTGTCCTTTGCCAAAACAAACCCACAAATAAATATTATTTGCATTAGTCATTGAATAAACAAAGTTAATAGTCCTCAATTTTTAAAACATATTAAACAAAATGTTAAATAGAACCATTAAACCCAGAAGTTGAATAGTACCAGTAAACAATCATAAAAATAGCTCATAAAAGCTACCGTACTTCTCTAGTTGAATTATCAACTCTCTCTTCATAACAATTTGTTTTAAATAATCCCATAATTTTAGAAAGATAACTAACTTTAAACCAACAGCTTCAAATACGCCATAATAATGGCAGAGTCAAGTTTGTAAATTGTCAATATATTTTCTGTAATTTGTTTCGCTGATGACATTCTTATGTGCCATAAACATTAGAAATCATAATATACCATGAATCTTCCCAGGATCTACAAGCAATCATCAGGCATATAGCAGGATGAGTGAACTGGCAAAACTGACGTGCTTATGAACTTAGGAACCACAAAAAAAGTTTGAATGTACAAAGAAAAGCCAATAAATGTAAAGACATGATGACTCACTTGTCGATGAAGTGAAGATAGGTTCACCGACTACAATTTATCAGCAAAAGTCTCAATCACATAGTTGTCAACAAATCGGGAAACTTCGTATTGTTGAACAATATGTCATTCTTATAAACTCAAGAGCTCATTGATGACACAATACAAAAGTAAGTATATAATCACTTTATATGGTGTAACCACCTTATCGCCAAACTGACAGACTTACGACATTAGGAAACAAAAAAAAAGTTCCAATATACAACAAAAATCTGATAAAGGTACATAAAAGATGAATCAAAGATTGTCGGCTAAGCGTCTAGTTCATTATATGCAACCTTTGGTGACTTCGCCAAAAGTGTCGGCAAATCAGCAAAACTTTGTATTTTTGAAGAAAATCAATTTTCTTCCTTTAAAAATGTTTAGTCTATTATGTTCGAAAATCAACAATTTATGTGGCATAATCAGGTTATCGACAAACCGGGGAACTTATGAACTTAGGAACAAAATAAAGTTCTAATATATAAGCAAAACCCAATAAAGGTAAAGAAAATGAGTCAATGATTGTTGGCGAAGTGTCTAGTTCATCATATTCAACCTTTGCCGATAAAAGCAAAGATGGGTTCATTTTATGAAAGATGGGTTCATTTTCCCATAGGTCCGCCGACTCATATACTTTATATGGTGTAACTGCCTTACCGCCAAACTGGGAAACTTATGATTTTAGGAAACAAAAACAAAGTTCCAATATACAATGAAAGGCCGATAAAGGTACATAAAAGATGAATCAAAGATTGTCGGCTAAGTGTCTAGTTCATTATATTCAACCTTCGGTGACTTCGCCAAAAGTTTTGGCAAATTGGTAAAACTTTGTATTTTTGAAGAAAATTAATTTTCCTCCAAAAACATTTAGTATACTGTGTCTGAAAATCGACAATTTATGTGGCATAATCAGGTTATCTAAAAATTGGTGAAGTTATGAACTTAGGAACAAAATAAACTTCTAATATATAAGCAGAACCTGATCAAGGTAAAGAAAAGACTAGTCAATGGTTGTCGGCGAAGTGTCTAGTTCATGATATTGAACCTGATGGAACCATATAAAATTTTCATAGTTCTGGTATTTTTGTCCTCAAGCTTATGTCATTAGGTTGGAAGATTTCCAGGCTTAGGGTTCTTTGCATACCAAAAGAAGTGTTAAACCCTAAACCCCCATGCCAAAGTAAAATGTAAAGGTCACATTCATTATTTCCTTAGTGACCGCTTATCTCCTGTTACCAAGAGTTTAAGTTGCTTCCTTATTTCCCCCTGAATGTTATTTGATCAGCCCCTTGCCATATAGTTACCATTTCTAGCCCACGCCCAAAAAAGATTTATTTTAAAAGAAATCGACCCATTAGCCCCTTTTTCCTAGAAGGTAAAGGATATTTCTAAAAGCATATACGCCAAGGTCCAGTCCTACTGATTCTTTTTCTAATAGGTGTCGATAGTGAATTCGTTTCTACCAATCTGCCATCAATAAAATATTGATGGAGTTAGCGCCTATGGAATTACGGAAAGGGTGACAACTGGTCGGTGACTATCAAGGAAGGAAAGATGGTGGGACCCAGATAATATAAAATGGTTTCTTTATATTTTTGGTATTCTGCCATACTTCACCAAAGGGTCTTTCTGGGCGAATGTGGAATGACAAAATCTTGACACATGGCATTCTGAAGGATGGGACTAGTGCATTAAATAACTAGGACCTGACGTGTCATAGTCCAATGGGATGTGACCACTTGTTGGAGAGTTGTCCTACTTGCATGCAGCTGATCTAACAGTCATTTGCTATTCCACCGAGATCATATCTCCGGCCATATCCTTCGAGTGCAGAATTGCGGATGCTGTCTTAACTATATTGCAAAGAGGATATTTTCTCGGGATCATGGTTGGGAGAGCTATCCAGGTTGCAGGTCATCATTGGGAAAAGAAAACAATACCCTCCTGCTACGTAAAAGGCCAAATCAGCACTGTCAACTCAAGCTAGCTAGGATCGTGATCGATGACCAAATTTTAAAAATGTGACAAAGAGATGAGTTGGTGCTAGATTTGATGATGCTTCATTGCAAGCATTAATTGCTTAGGAGTGTACAGAGTCTCCATTGCCACCACTATAAGTGAATTTACTAATAGAAAGATTTGGCTTATGCAGGCTCGACCTTTGGAAATCTGTGCTTCTACCAGGAATGACATTTCATTTGTTGTGTGATGAAATTTGACATGATGACAGTGCTAAATTGAGGAAATAAAGACACCTGACATGGCATTTTCAATGCAAGAAGTGATGTTCTTAGTTATGCAGAATTATAAGATCTAATCTTTCTATTCATTTATGATAATCTTCAAAAGATTTCCATTTATGACAGGAATGCTTCGAAATGACTAGAATTTATTAGACCAAAGAAGTGTGGATGTATGCTTGCATCCCAGAATTTCTATAAATAGGCCATTGCTGGTGTTACCCCTTATACTATTTAAAACACTCTAACAATATGGCTTTCCCCTGCTCCTGTGTGTTCTGTTTGCTCCCCTGTTCTATTAGATTCTCTTCCTTATTCTTGTGGCTATCAACTTGTCCTTACAGAATTAGGAGACTTGGAGTTTTTCCCTTTGGAATAGGTGGTGCAAGGAAAATTAGAGAATAGTAGTAGCATCCATTGAGCCTCTGTGATTTCTTCTCCGGTCTCTTATCTCATCTGACGGTGGGTCTTGAGGGCTAATCTTTCAGTTCCAGTAGTTCCTTCTTTCTGAGAGGACAGATTTCCTTCTGGAGTAGAGAAGCTTCTCAGCTTCCTCTACCCCTCCCTTACATATAATTTTCCTAAAAGAGCATTAACTCTAGGTGTAAGGAGACTACCCACCAGGATGATACAGATAAGGGATGAGAGGAGAATTGTTGTTGTTGCTACTATTCTCTTGGCTTGGCTTCCAGCCAGGTGTGGATTCCCCAAGTTTCTGCCTGGTTGAAGTTGCTAGAAACTTCTCAACTAAGAGGGGGGAATCAGACCACTACAAAGAAATCTAGAAATAGTGAAGGAGGTTCAGGTTTCCTAGGTTTCCTTTCGATATTATTCTTTGTAGGTTTTCTCATTTTTTGGCGCGCAGCTTGGAAAGATAGAGTAGTGAATGCTCTCATTGAATAATTTGATGGCATTTGAGAAGTGCCTATCTCCAATGACATCTGACAATGTATCAACCATCAAACAAAAACTTGGTCCCATTCCCTGGTAAAAATAACTAGGTATACAATTGTAAAGCGATTACACTAGCCTCCTCTTGCAACTTCATCTTTGGTAACTCAAATTTGTAACTTCTTTTGTCTTGAAGCCTGAAGCTTGTCTGCTCCCTTATCTCTATAAAAGGGAATTCAGGGCTTGTGAAAATTATTGGTTCGAGGTCATGTCTCCAGACTTAGTTTGAAATATGGGATCAATCTGGTTAAGAACTTGTAAATAGTTTGTTTTTTGCAAATAGAATCAGTCATTTGTTTTCAAGTCTTCATTTTGAGTTTTAAGATGTCTTGATAGAACTACAAAGGCTATGTTATAATTTACTAAACAGTTTACTTTACAAATCCTGTTGAGTCTTGAAGTGTACTGTCTCCTACTTCATGTATACAGTTCTACATTTATGAATATATATTTGATTAAGCATCATTTTTATTCATCATCACAATCTTTCTTGTGTTTGTGTATTTTTCTTGTGGCATTTACTCAAGTAGTAAAATAAATGGGTGCAATAGAATATTGAATGTAGTATTGGTTTACAGGGATAACTAATCATGGTTAACTCCAAGACTAGTCAAGTATTTTAATGTAAGACATTATTATATCTTTATAGTAAACTAAGTTTTATTACATCATAGTTCTTTAAAGTTTCTGTAAGTTTCTTGACTCTATGGGCCTTGGATAGGGACTAATTTGTTCATGAATGCTATACTAAGCTTACATCCCTTTAATCATCCTCATCATTTTTAATAGAATCAACACATTTTCCCTTCCAACAATAGGTTTTAGAAGTTAAGTTCATTTTACATGTTCCTCTGCAAAGAATAGGATTAACTCTTAAGAATGTAGCCCATCTCTTTACCTTATCAGACATTCTTTAAGCAATCTAGAAGGAACACATCTGTTATAGGAACAATGTTATTGAGCAAGTATTATTACCCAGATTTTCACTACAACTCAATCAGGGAGAGCTCATTGTTTTAAATAGGGAAGTGAGATTCATTTTTTATACTTTCCAATGTTACATTCAATTGTATAAGCAAAATCAGAAAAAGAATTACAAAAGCTGTAATGGATTATTGCATTGACACAAGTGCATATAACAGAGAAAAGTAATCTTTATTGAATGAAAAAATATCCATTTATCTCACACAAGCTGTGAGATTAGCTTTTGCTTATTCAATACAAATTGAGAAAAGCATATACATGAATAAGTAATGAAAGTAAATAAAGGAGTATAGAATGAGGGTAACCAGTCATTGCCTAAATGACTGGTCCGGCTGGTGGAATTGTTGACTTGAACTTCCTTGGGTCCGTTGTCCTGTTTCCATGCAAAAGATGAGATAAGGTGTTAGAGAAATATTGCTCTAAGCAATGACTGACTACATTCTTTATATATGCATTCATTATGCATGTATAGGCTTTCAAACAAGATGCATAAACTAAGTCATGCATACCATAAATGTACCAGAAAACTTCTAAAGTTATCTGATGCATCTAGGGTATGTATTTGTTTCTATTAACAAGTTTGCTTCATGTATAGATACAGGTTTGTTTAGTTTTCTGTTTGATTCATCAGATTATATTGTGAGTGGAGAAAATGTGGCTCCCACAAGGGTTGAGCCCAGCTCATAAACAATGCAGAAAATCTCATATATGTTCAATAGAAACAAAGATCAACTTGTCTAATAAGAGCTATTCATATAATTTTATAAGAAGCAGACAGGCTCTATGTAAACAAGTGAATTTTCATGATATAAGGCAATTGGAACAACTTGTTTCTCATCAATAGTGTGATTGTAACATTATCAAAAGACAATATCATCACTGTTAGTAGGAGCAGTTTGAATTTTCCAAGACAGTCAGTTATTCACTGTCATCTGTCAATAGCATGCATAAGATAGTGATAACAAAGCAGAGTATACATTTTGACAGTGAGATCGTATGCATAAACATATTCTTCACCAAGTCTGGCATAGGCACTATGAGTCTCTTTTGCAAAAAAGGAAGAGGAAACACCTTGAAATGATGGACAATGCTCATAAAAAAAATGTTAAGACTGCCAAAGATCTTGAAGACACTATCAAATGCCTAAGAGATTGCACAACTGATTTAGCAGTCATTTACTGAAGAACAACAATCAATGAAGAAATGGAATAACTTCATGGTTTTCAAGTATTTGCCAGTAGTCTTGATAGTCAATAGTCATCAAGTGATGTCAAGGCATGGAGAGTTATTACTATCTTAAGGTACAATCATGCATCTCAGCCAAGGACAGTGTACCTTTCAGGACAGTGACATACTAGGTGATTGTCATTGCTGTTAGAGCTATCTACAGTCAGTACAGGGAGTAATACTAAGATAGACTGTGTGATGAAAGTTTTTCAATGAAGGATAGTTAAACATCTTCAAGAGGCAGTCACTTGAGGAACTGTCTTAAGGCATAGTCATGCAGTCAACAGAGGACTATCAAAAAATCTCAAGAGACAATCAAACAACATATATTATATTCATCTCTGTTATGAAAGTACTATTAGACAATCTCATAGGTGTCATGACAAGAAGGTTTAACACTGTAAGTCTCATTGATATAGTCATAATAATCTCAAGCCATAAAGAGTAAATGCTACAATAATAATGCCTTTCAGGTAAAAGCTACAATTATGAATATGTGATGGTGCTACACAGATCCCAAGTAAACAATGAATGCTAATCTAGCAAACAAATGGTGTGACAGTCATATTTGGCAATCACTAAGTGTAGCTTGACTACCATCTTCTAGTCCTATACAAGCATAATGTTTGAGAAGATTGTTATCTATCAGTCACTGAGGACAACAAAGAGGTAGATAACAATTATAATTTTGTCATAGTAATAGTCTAGGACAGTTTGCAATCTCAAAAGGACAAATGCAAATAGAAGGGATAGAGACAGTCTGCAGAGTTCATATAGAAAACCGTGAGTAAACTATTGTTTCAATGATGGAAAAAAGCATGATAGTATAGAACATCTACAGTGCCATGACAATATGTAGGCAATAAGAGGTATTCATTCTTGATACAAAGCAACAGACTCTTAACAGTAGCATGGTGATGAAATGGCAACAAACAGTCATACCAATGAAGATGACAGCCATCTTGTAAAGGGATAAGAGAGCAAAGATACAATGCATCCCTAAACAAAGAGACAACTTAACAGAGGTGAATGTATATGCTGAGTAGTCACAATCATTTTCAAGCCAATAGTCTACTATTAAGTAAAAGCTGGCACAATCATGCAAGCAGGATGAAGTATTTAAGTCTTGAAACAATGCTATGAAATGTGTATAGAAGTCACTGTCAGAGTATAGAGATTCATAGAAAAGTAAAACTATCTTTTAATCATCTATGGAACTTTCGTTTGCTATTATAACCATATGTGCATAAGAGATAAGCAACAGTAAGGAGATCAATAATAACCTTTGACAAATAACCCTGACATAGCATGAAGGAGTGAGCAGTCATGTTAGTATGACTGTGATAGTCAACTCAGAAAGAGACATAAAAATACATCAGTCATATTACAAGATAGGGAGGCATTCATGCAGGTAGCAACTGTAACCCTAGCTAGGGTTTCAATTGGAATGAAGCTAGAAGACCTGTAGTTGTTGATTTTTGGAATCCAGTGTAGGAATAATGAAAAAAGGCCAAAGCCATCCATAGTACACCTGAGAATGAAAGTCTTGGCAGTCACCATTGTGGGTAAGGGACTAATACATGTCTGGAGATAGTGTAACCAACTCAATAGTCAGTAAAAGAACCTGTTAAGGATACATAGCAGTTACAAACCCTAGCTAGGGTTACAGTTGAAAAGCTTCAGCATGACTGCAAAAATACACAAAAAACCCTCTACATGATGCCTCATACAGAAAGCCCTGATGAAGCCAAATATATATTTCTCATCTTTGAAGTAACATTCACAGTATGTAGAAACAACTTGGAAAATACAAATTTCTATCATTTTCTGCATTGAAAATACTGTCATTGGTGCATAGAACAAAACCCTCTAACTCAGTTAGCATAACTTTTCAAGAACAATACTAGGGTTTTGAAACTCTAAAATGCAAAGATAGAGAATACTAAAGAGCTGATGGAGAAGTTTCACAAAATCATCACAGAAAAGAAGTTATAGCAATGCAGTGATAGTACCAAGTGTTCATGACAGAAAATGGTAATAAGGCAGTGAAAAAACAACAAAAAATCACCTACAGGCCATGGCCGTGAAGAAAGGGTAAGGGTTTTTTATTTCCCTGAAACCCTAAGTGTAGATACGAAAAAATGATAAACCCTAGCAGAAATAATACATTTTTATCATTTTTTCATAGCAACACATCCCAGATAGAGATGGCCATACAGTGATTTGAAGTAAATAGTAGATGCAATGTTGAAAAAATCAAAGGAAGTCATTAGAATTTTGTAGTATTTTCCAAAAAAAGAGACTTCATCAACTTACCAACAACAAAAAAGGGCAGAAAACTATAAAAAAGCCACAGAAAATGCCTCGAAGTCAGCTACAGGAGCTCCAGACAGCAAACCTTCATGTCGGTGGCAAGAAAACAACAGAGCAACTTTGCAAGAAAACAAGAAGTGCAAAATGAGGATTCCAAAAATGCCTTTTGGCCAAAAGGGTTACAAAGCCCTAAAATGCCCGATGGGCTTTTCTTCCTTTTGCATTTTTATTTCCCATTGCATATCTTTTGATTAAGCCATGATCAAGACTCAATGACTTGTGAACCCTAGGAGAATGCCACGAAGGGGCCATGAGAGATGTGAAGACTTTATTAAATCTTTTTACTTCCTTATATTAGAGTGTGCACTTCAGTGCTTTTTATTACATTTATGTTTAGTTCTCTTTGCATATACAAGAAAATATAAAACAATAAAACTTAAATGATGATCTTATAAGTCATTTAAGGGAGTTATCTTTTTAATGCAAAGGGGAGTGAAGGATTGTTGTGGAGCTTATACAGATTGAATTGTGAGGATGTGGTGGACATATGCCTTTGTTGTAGCATCTTTTTCTGCCTTGAGGAGAGAGTGTTTGAATATGTCATGTTGATAGTTAGTAGTTGTCTTGACTACTTGGAGAGTATCTAGGAGGGCTTTATTGCCTTTTAGAGTCCTTTTAGACTTTTTCTCATAAGCCATAATGTTTGGTTAGGTCCTAATGGACTTTTTCTTGTATTTTGGGCATGTTTGGAGAGTTTTTAGGTCCTAGATTTGAGGCTTTTTCTAGGCATCCGACCCAAATCGGTTTGGTTTTCCTGCTTTGGTGGAAAACATTTAGATGGATATAGTCACTGTTGATTGACTCATTGCAGTTAGTTCTGATTATGCTACTTACAGAGACTTGTGATTTTCTGATCCTTGCTCTAGATTTTGGCAAGCTTTGTAACTCATGTTACCAGTTTACTTGATATGATATAGAGAGAGAACCTTGGAGATCATTGATTAGAAGTTGTGCCTATCTATCTTATTATTTTTTGTTCTTTATCTAATTTGATGGAGTTAACTGTGAAGTAAGTCTATTTCCTCTTAATTTGTCTTGGAAAAGAGCCTTTTTGTAGAAAATACTTATGCAGGTTGTAAGTTGTGTCTAGTTATACGTTAAAATTAAGTGTGAAATTACTTTTCCTCTTAAAATTTCTGCAACTATAGACCTATTTGTGAAATATTTATGCAGAGGTATAACTGATAGGTTGTGCAAAAGTTATTTCAATCACATTAGCAAGTGTTTGAGGTGTTATTTTCATTTTCCTTATTTAAGATACATGTATCACCCTTAGAGTTAAAGTTTCAGTTGTAGAACAGAGTTTTTCTTATCCTTTTCTTCGTCAAGATCATAGAATAGTAAAGTTTTAGGGGATGCAAAGTTAGGAAGCTGACCTTCTCCGGAGGTTGACCTTTGCCATAAAGTGATCCATAGCTTTAGAGGTCTTCCCATGTTTCACCAAATAGACTAATTTTTGCAAATTAGTCAGGGTGCACATTTAGGTGATAACAATTTTTGGCACACCCGGTGGGACTGTTGAAGTCTGAATAGTGCTATGTTACAATCATATTGTTGGTTTTGATATGCTACTAGCATTATCAGGCCTTTAAGATGCAGTTTTTTGCATATCTGGTGACTCATACTGAAGAAAGACAAGTAGATCAGTGCTGTCACACATTTTATGAGAAAGATACAGACTTGGAGTTTGAGTTCCTTTGATTGTTTGCAGCTGTCTCCACCTAGAAGACAGAGTAGAACTATGGTAAGGACTCTAGTTTCAAAAAGAATCCAATCAACCCCACCAAGTTTCAAACCAGCAGTACCTACAGTTCCTGTACCGGTTCAAGCAAACCCACCTCCAGCTGTTCCAATGGCAAGGAATCAACCGTTTGTGGCTTTTGACGGGGGCAGCCCATTGAACTTGACAGTGCATGATAATATACCCATGGCAACTTTGAAGAGCCTACCCTATTTCACTAGGGAGGATCAAACTACCCCAATCGAGCACATTAGAGATGTAGCTTCTCTATGTGGTGTTCATCATGTAACTCAAGAAAATGTAGCCATCAGGCTGCTAGCTGCCTCATTTAAAGGAAAAGCATTACAGTGGTTCAGGAGTTTACCAGTGCAGACCATTGCAACTTGGGATGATCTGGGTGATAAGTTGAACAAGCAATTTTAAGATAAGTCTAATAACTTATCACTGGTTGAACAGTTGACTACAATAAAGAGAGCTCCCCAGGAGCAAATGATGGATTTTAATTTTTAGTTTCAGAAGACATGAGACATAATTCTTGCCACAGTAAGGCCTTCATCAGAATATGCATTTCTGTATTTTTTGAAAGCTCTTAATAGTGACATTTTGGTAATGATACAATCAATGGGAGGTACAAGTTTACCTGATGCATATGAAATAGCTATTAGAGCAGAAAATAGCCTGATTCAGGCTGGGAAAATAGCACCTAGACCACCAGTGCCCATTTTTCCTGAGATTCAATCTCAATGCCTTTGTCGATCCCATCTTTTGCCACTTTACCTACTGTAGCAGCATTGCCAAGTACTACAATCCTAAGACTGTTGTTTCCAGCTCATCACAAGAGTTAAGAGAGATTAAATATAGCCAACAGAAAATAGAGAACATCCTGCAAACTTTTGGGAATGAGCTGGTGAATATCAAAAAATAGCAGTCCCAGAATAGACAGCCTTATCAACCACATAGTCAAGGGCAAAATTAGCCTTATCAAGGGCAAAACCAGCCATACCAAGCCAATAGGCCGCCATATCAAAGCAATTACCAGGGTGCCAAGCAGAATGTGAACCAGAGGCCTTTCCAGCCTTACAATCTTACACCCATTAATGCAGTTAGAGACCTTGTCCCTGTTCAGAACAACCTTGTAGTTGAGTATGAATGGTGTTTTCCTTGCAATCAGCCATATAGTCAGAAAAACTGTTCAAATGGAGTGATAAATCAGGCTCTAATGGTACAAAATGTTGTAGTTTCACAACCAAACATATCTACTGATGGGGCTGTACAACAACAAGAACAACCTCAGAATGATACTGCCTTCCTAAACTGGCAGAGAGATGAGTTTTGTGGTGTGAACAGAGATGATACTTCGGTTGCAGCAAATACAAGAGCTAAAAAGAGGGATTATGAGATAGATCAGGCAGCAAACAAAGGAAAAGGACCTGCTGATCCTTCTACATCCTAGATTCCCCATATTTTGGAAAGGAACACTCAAACAACTGCCAAGGAACAACCTCATTTTCAGGTTGATATTGCTGCTGCAAAGTCACATCAAAAGGTAAACGTCACTTCACCTTTCAATATCATTGAAAATATGAAGAAAATGAATGTGACAATATCTATGTGGGATTCCTTAGCCATCCCAGGTCAAAAGGACATGTTACAATCTGCCTTGTCTGATTTAAAAGTGTCAAATGATGCAACTATTGACCCAGCTAGGGCTGTCCTCACCAATTCATCCCAGGACAACAGTAAACAACCAAATAAGAGTGCTAAAACACTTCCATTTTATGTGTCATTAATAATAGGAGACAAGTTAGTACATAGCTGTATGGTGGATAGTGGTGCAAGTAGTTATGTGATGCCAAAACAGATTGTAGATCAATTAGGATTGAAATACTAGCACCTTGAGAAGGGTGTGCTCCAGCTAGATGGTACAACTGTCAACACTATAGGTGTGATAAAAGATCTAGGTCTCACTTTGCATACCTACCCAAATGTTTTCATTTCTCAAGAGGTGTTCATCATAGATCTACCTCCTTATTTTGCCATGTGTTTGTCAAGAGAATTCACAGCCAAGATAGGAGGATATTTATCCTTAGATTGCTCCCACATGTTTTTTAGGACCCGATATGGTACAAAAGTGACCATAAAGTCTGAATTTCTTTCCAAGGATCACATAGAGCCTTATGTGCCAAGTGCTGTTAATGCAAATTGTGTTATTTCTAATAATCCTGAGCTTGTTGCTGCTCAAGAGCTGCAAGCTGAAAGTATACCAGAAGTGCTGTTAAAGGAGTGGGCATTAGAAAATATTGTAGATGATCCTAAGGGACACATTCAAGAAACTGGTATGGGGGTCTATATGCTGCACGAACCTGAAACAACAATTCCAAACCTTGTAAAGAGTGCAGAAAAGTAGATAGAATAGCAAGACAAGGTATGAAAAATGTACTTTGATGGCTCTAGGAATAGGAATGGATCTGGAGGTGGTGCAATGCTTGTGTCTCCACAAGGTGACATATATTATTCTTCTTTCCATTTTGCTTTTTCATGTACAAATAACACTGCTGTATATGAAGGGTTGATTCAGGGTTTGCAGTGGCCAAGGAAGAGGAAAATCGGCTATTTGCAAGTATATGGGGACATCGAACTTATTGTGAATCAGGTGAGGGAACTGCATGTTACAAAGAATGATGTTTTGAAATGCTATAAACATAGGGTATGGGATATGATTGAGGAGTTTGATGCTTTCAATCTAATCTCTATCCCAAGAAATCAGAACAATCATGCAGATAGGTTAGCTGCAATTGGGGCTCAGTTTGATATCCCCAGTGACATTCAAAGAGAAAAGGTACAGCCTCATGTGAAGATAGTTGATAGACCCTCTATTCTAGACAATAACATTCATTGGTAGGTGTTTGAGAGTGATGAGCAGGTTTTGCATTTTTTGTTAGAAGAGGATGAGTTCTCTGTGATGAACCAGAACAAACTCAAACAACAATATGGTGACGATCAAGTTGTTCAATTAAGGACTAATAAGATGCCCAG
This sequence comes from Cunninghamia lanceolata, assembly GCA_027924645.1. Taxonomy (NCBI): domain Eukaryota; kingdom Viridiplantae; phylum Streptophyta; class Pinopsida; order Cupressales; family Cupressaceae; genus Cunninghamia; species Cunninghamia lanceolata. The sequence goes on along the minus strand of BSBN01000605.1, from coordinate 19,284,950 downwards.
AGGATTGGTAACCTTGGAATCCATTTTTGGTACTGATGATTAGTTGAAAAAGAGCAAAACCTTTTAAAGGTAAGCTTCTCAAAATTTTTACTGAACATTACGAGGAGCTAGAAATTTTTAAAGGTAAGCTTCTCAAAATTGGTAAAATCTGTTCACCTGAGGATAGGAAAGCTTTTATTGCTCTTTTTTAAGAATTTGAGGCTATTTTTGCTTGGGAATACTCAGATTTAAAGGGGTTTGACCCTCATATTGCCTAGCATACTATAGAGTTAGAGCCAAGTGCAAAACCTATAAGGCAGAAACAAAGACCTTTAAATCCAAAACTTGAGCCTCTGATGATTAAGGAATTAACCAAGCTGATTGAGGGAAATATCATTTTTCTGATCAAGTATACTTCTTGGGTCTCTAATATTGTTCATGTGAGGAAGAAGAATGGAGAGATTAGGCTGTGCGTTGACTTTAGAGACCTTAATAGAGCCTCCTTGAAGGACCACTACCTGCTGCCCTCAATGGAGCAAATTCTGCAAGTAGTGGCTGGTTCAGAAAGATTCTCCTTACTTGATGGATATTCCAGTTATAATCAAGTATTAGTCAAGGAGGAAGATCAGTTTAAAACTACTTTGACCACAAAATGGGGCACCATGGCCTACAAAAGGATGCCTTTTGGCCTGTCAAATGCTGGCTCTACTTTTCAGAGAGCTATGGATATGGCTTTTAAAGGTTTGCTTTATAAATTGGTTCTTGTGTACCTTGATGACATCACAGTTTTCTCAAAGAATGCAGCTGAACATTTATCTCACCTAAAACTAGTATTTGAGAGATGTAAAGAGTTTGGGATATCTCTCAATCCCAAGAAATGCATTTTTACTGTGCATGAAGGCAAGCTTTTAGGGGACATTGTGTCAAAAGAGAGAGTTACCATTGACACAGAAATAGTGAGAGCTATTTTGGAGCTGCCTTCACCTAGTCACAAGAAAGGGCTGCAAAGTTTTATTGGCAGAATTAATTTTTTGTGAATATTTATACCTAACATTGCAAATTTATTGAAGCCATTGACCTCTATGTTGAAGAAAAATGTAGTTTTCAGTTGGACAAAAGAGGGCAAACTCAGTTTTGAGTCCATAAAGGAAGCATTATCAGCTGCACCAACTCTGGTAAATCCCAATTTCTTAAAAGATTTCATTTTGTATACTTATGGCAGTATAGATACAATTTCTGCAATTCTGGTACAACAACAAAGTGAAGGCTTTGAGCAGCCAATTGCTTTCTTTAGTCAAGGACTGGAGGAGTATGAAAAGAGGTATAGTTTCATTGAAAAACATGTCCTTGTAGTGGTTAAGAGTCTTAAGAAGTTTAGGCATCTTATTTCTAACAAGGTACATTTGATGGTTGCTCACCCTGGTGTGAAAGAGTTTCTGTTAGGTAAGGATGTTAACGAGAAAAGGGCTGGTTGGATTACCAAAGTCATGAAATATGATGTAGATATCAAGATAACCAAGCTCATCAGAGGTAGATGACTCAGTGAATAGCTTGCTACTAGGTCTGAAAATGAAATAGAGAAGGAAGAAGTGTTTCTGATCATTGAAGATGAACATCAGGATGATACAACAGCAGTTGGAACAAGTTGGGTTAATGACATGACTCATTTTTTACAAATTGGTGAATGTGCAACAAGTTTAGATAGAGCTAAGAGAATATATTTTAGGCTGCAGCCTATTCCTTACATTTTAGTTAATAATATCCTTTTCAGAAAAGATTTTAATGGTGTGTTGTTAAGATGCATTGATAATGATCAAACTGAAAAGGTGCTGCATGAGTTTCATGATGGAACAACAGGGGGTCATTTTGCCCCAAGAACTACTGCCTAGAAAATAATGAGAGCTGGCTATTACTAGCCCAGCTTATTCAAGGATGCCCATGCATGGGCTAGGAAGTGTGTAAAATGTGCCATTTTTGTAGGCAAAGAAAGGCTGCCAGCTTTACCTCTGCAACCAATTCAAGTAGAACAACCCTTCATGAGATGGGGCATTGATTTTATAGGTCCCATTAACCCACTATCAAGTGTAGGCCATAGGTGGGTACTTACAGTAACAGACTCTTTCACAAGATGGACTGAAGCAGTGGCTTTGAAGGAAGCCAATGAGAATGTTGTTTCAAACTTTTATTATGATTTGGTATCTAGATTTGGAGTACCTGAATCAATCATCTCAGACAATGCTTTAGCCTTTGTTGGATTGAAGGTAACTGACTGGGATGTGAAGAATGGAATCTATTTAAACACTTCATCAAATTATTACCCACAGGGTAATGGCTTGGCTGAGTCCACAAATAAGAATCTCATAAGGATTATCAAAAGATCAATGGAGGATAACTAGAGGACCTGGCACACCAATCTAAAATCTGCATTATGGGCAGATAGAATAACTTCCAAGAGGTCTATTGGAAACTCCCCATATATGTTAGTTTATGGAAAAGAGGCAAGATTACTTGTATCTGTTGAGCTACTAGCTCTTGATATCATGAATCAGCTGGAGATGTTTGAAGAAGAGGATCCCATGGCTGTTAGATATGCTCAACTTATGGAGCTTGAAGAGATCAGAGATAAAGCTATGAAAGCTATGGAGTATCATCAGATTTAGACAAAAAGAGTTATTGATAAGAAGGCCACTCCCAAAAAATTTAGGGAGGGTGATATGGTACTCAAATGGGATGAATTGAAGAGTAGGCCAGGGAAACACTCCAAGTTTGATAGCATGTGGAGTGGTCTGTTTATCATTACTGAATGCAAGGAGTACAATGCATTTCAGTTATCAAACATGGATGAAGAAAACTTGCCTATCCTAGTCAATGGGATACACCTGAAGAGGTGTTTTGAGGTATGAGTTGCCTTGTAAAATAGTAGATTAGGTTTCTTTCTTTCAATAAGTGCTACTGCACAATAGTTTAGATGCCTTTTTGTTTCCCTAAGTTCTATCTAGCACAGTTAGGTGAGTTGCTTTCAGCATTTTTTGTTTTGTTTTGGGTTTCCAAGTGTTCTTCATAGCTGACATACCGAGTTACAGAAGTACAACAATTTGTTTCTCAAAAGTGTTTTGAAGTCTCTGAGTGACCCTGTGCCCAATTGATAAGGTCTAGGCAGCTGGTATGATGTTTAGCAGGCAAACATATAGCAGATGTCACCGGAAATGTTACCCAGATTTTCACTACAACTCAATCAGGTAGAGCTCATTGTTTTAAATAGGGAAGTGAGATTCATTTTTTATACTTTCCAATGTTACATTCAATTGTATAAGCAAAATCAGAAAAAGAATTACAAAAGCTGTAATGGATTATTGCATTGACACAAGTGCATATAACAGAGAAAAGTAATCTTTACTGAATGAAAAAATATCCATTTGTCTCACACAAGCCATGAGATTAGCTTTCGCTTATTCAATACTAATTGAGAAAAGTATATACATGAATAAGTAATGAAAGTAAATAAAGCAGTATAGAATGAGGGTGACCAATCATTGCCTAAATGACTGGTCTAGCCGGTGGAATTGTTGACTTGAACTTCCTTGGGTCCGTTGTCCTATTTCCTTGCAAAAGATGAGATAAGGTGTTAGAGCGATGTTGCTCTAAGCAATGATTGACTACATTCATTATATACGCATTCATTATGCATGTATAGGCTTTCAAACAAGATGCATAAAATCAGTCATGCATACCATAAATGTACCAGAAAACTTCTAAAGTTATTTGATGCATCCAGGGTATGTATTTGTTTTTATTAACAAGTTTGCTTCATGTGCAGATACAGGTGTGTTTAGTTTTCTATTTGATTCATCAGATTAGATTGTGAGTGGAGAAAATTTGACTCCCACAAGGGTTGAGCCCAACTCATAAACATTGCAGAAAATCTCATATATGTTCAACAGAAACAAGGATCAACTTGTATAATAAGAGCTATTCGTATACTTTTATAAGAAGAAGACAGGCTCTATGTAAACAAGTGAGTTTTCATGATATAAGGCAATTGGAACAACTTGTTTCTCATCAATAGTGTGATTGTAACGACATCATCAAAAGATAATAGCATCACTATCAGTAGGGGCAATTTGAATTTTCCAAGATAGTCAGTTATTGACTGTCATCTGTCAATAGCATGCATAAGATAGTGATAACAAAGCAGAGTATACATTTTGATAGTGAGATAGTATGCATAAACATATTCTTCACCAAGTCTAGCACAGGCACTATAAGTCTCTTTTGCAAAAAAGGAAGAGGAAACACCTTGAAATGATGGACAATGCTCATACAGAAAATGTTAAGACTATCAAAGATCTTGAAGACACTATCAAATGCCTGAGAGATTGCACAACTGATTTAGCAGTCATATACTAAAGAACAACAATCAATGAAGAAATGGAATAACTTCATGGTTTTCAAGTATTTACCAGCAGTCTTGATAGTCAACAGCCATCAAGTGATGTCAAGGCATGGAGAGTTATTACTATCTTAAGGTACAGTCATGCATCTCAGCCAAGGACAGTGTACCTTTCAGGGCAATCACATACTAGGTGATTGTCATTGCTGTCAGAGCTATCCACAATCAGTACGGGGAGTAATACTAAGATAGACTGTGTGATGAAAGTTTTTCAATGAAGGGTAGTTAAACATCTTCAAGAGGCAGTCACTTGAGGAATTGTCTTAAGGCATAGTCATGCAGTCAATAGAGGACTGTCACAAAATCTCAAGAGATAATCAAACAACAGATATTATATTCATCTCTATTATGAAAGCACTATCAGACAATCTCATAAGTGTCATGACAAGAAGGTTTAACACTGTAAGTCTCATTGATACAGTCATAATAATCTCAAGCCATAAAGAGTAAATGCTACACTAATAATGCCTTTTAGGTAAAAGCTACAGTTGTGAATATGTGATGGTGCTACAGAGATCCCAAGTAAACAATGAATGCTAATCTAGCAAACAAATGGTGTGACAGTCATATTTGGTAATCACTAAGTGTAGCTTGACTACCATCTTCTAGTCCTGTACAAGCATAATGTTTGAGAAGATTGTTATCTATCAGTCATTGAGGACAACAAAGAGGCAGATAACAGTTATAAGTTTGCCATAGTAATAGTCTAGGACAATTTACAATCTCAAAAGGACAAATGCAAATAGAAGGGATAGAGATAGTCTATAGAGTTCATATAGAAAACCGTGAGTAAACTGTTGTTTCAAAAATGGAAAAAAACATGATAGTATAGAACATCTATAGTGCCATGACAATATGTAGGCAATAAGAGGTATTCATTCTTGATACAAAGCAAAAGACTCTTAACAGTAGCATGGTGATGAAGTGGCAACGAACAGTCATACCAATGAAGATGACAGTCATCTTGTAAAGGGATAAGAGGGCAAAGAGAACTTAATAGAGGTGAATGTATATGCTGAGCAGTCACAGTCATTTTCAAGACAACAGTCTACTATTAAGTAAAAGTTGGCACATTCATGCAAGCAGGATGAAGTATTTAATTCTTGAAACAATGCTATGAAATGTGTATAGAAGTCACTGTCAGAGTATAGAGATTCATAGAAAAGTAAAGCTATCTTTTAATCATCTATGGAACCTTCCTTTGCTGTTATAACCACATGTGCAGAAGAGATAAGAAATAGTAAGGAGGTCAATGATAGCCTTTGACAAATAACCCTGACATAACATGAAGGAGTGAGCAGTCATGTCAGTATGACTGTGACAGTCAACTTAGAAAGAGACATAAAAATACATCAGTCATATTACAAGATAGGGAGGCATTCATGCAGGTAGCAACTGTAACCCTAGCGAGGGGTTCAGTTGGAATGAAACTAGAAGACCTGTAGTTGTTGATTTTTGGAATCCAGTGTAGGAATAATGAAAAAAGGCCAGAGCCATCCACAGTACACCTAAGAATGAAAGTGTTGGCAGTCACCACTATGGGTAAGGGACTAATACATGTCTGGAGACAGTGCAACTAGCTCAATAGTCAGTAAAAGAAGCTGTCAAGGATACATACTAGTTACAAACCCTAGCTAGGGTTACAGTTGAAAAACTTCAGCATGACTGCAAAAATGCACAAAAAACCCTCTACAGAATGCCTCATATAGAAAGCCCTGATGAAGCCAAATATATATTTCTCAGCTTTGAAGTAATATTCACAGTATGTAGAAACAACTTGGAAAATACAAATTTCTATCATTTTTTGCATTGAAAATATTGTCATTGGTGCATAGAACAAAACCCTCTAACTCAGTTAGCATAACTTTTCAAGAACAGTACTAGGGTTTTGAAACTCTAAAATGCAAAGACAGAGAATACTAAAGAGCTGATGGAGAAGCTTCACAAAATCATCACAGAAAAGAAGTTATAGCAATGCAGTGACAGTACCAAGTGTTCATGACAGAAAATGGTAATAAGGCAATGAAAAAATAACAAAAAATCACCTATAGGACATGGCCATGAAGAAAGGGTAAGGGTTTGTTATTTCCCTGAAACCCTAAGTGCAGATACAGAAAAATGATAAACCCTAGCAGAAATAATACATTTTTGTCATTTTTTTGTAGCAACACATCCCAGATAGAGATGACCATACAGTGAAATGAAGTAAACAACATATGCAATGTTGAAAAAATCACAAGAAGTCATGAGAATTTTGCAGTTTTTTCTAGAAAAAGAGACTTCATCAACTTACCAACAGTAAAAAGGGCAGAAAACTGAAAAAAAGCCATATAAAATGCCTCAAAGTCAGCGACAGGAGCTCCAGATAGCAAACCTTCATGTCGGCGGCAAGAAAACAACGGAGCAACTTTGTAAGAAAACAAGAAGTGCAAAATGATGATTCCAAAAATGCCTTTTGTCCAAAAGGGTTACAAAGCCCTAAAATGCCTGATGGGCTTTTCTTCCTTTTGCATTTTTATTTCCCATTGCATATCTTTTGATTAAGTCGTGGTCAAGACTCAATGACTTGTGAACCCTAGGAGAATGCCATGAAGGGGCCATGAGAGATGTGAAGACTTTATTAAGTCTTTTTACTTCCTTCTATTAGAGTTTGCACTTTGGTGCTTTTTATTACATTCATGTTTAGTTCACTTTGCATATACAAGAAAATATAAAACAATAAAACTTAAATGATGATCTTATAAGTCATTTAAGGGTGTTGTTATCTTTTTAATGCAAAAGGGAGCGAAGGATTGCCGTGGAGCTTATACAGATTGAATTGTGAGGATGTGGTGAACACATGCCTTTGTTGTAGCATCTTTTTCTGCCTTGAGGAGAGAGTGTTTGAATAGGTCATGTTGACAGTTAGTAGTTGTATTGACTACTTGGAGAGTATCTAGGAGGGCTTTATTGCCTTTTAGAGTCCTTTTTAGACTTTTTCTCATAAGCCATAATGTTTGGTTAAGTCCTAATGGACTTTTTCTTGTATTTTGGGCATGTTTGGAGAGTTTTTAGGTCCTAGATTTGAGGCTTTTTAGGCATCCGACCCAAATCAATTTAGTTTTCCTGCTTTGGTGGAAAACATTTAGATGGATATAGTCATTGTTGATTGACTCATTGCAGTTGGTTCTGATTATGCTACTTACAGAGACTTGTGATTTTTTGATCCTTGCTCTAGATTTTAGCAAGATTTGTAACTCATGTTACCAGTTTACTTCATATGATATAGAGATAGAACCTTGGAGATCATTGATTGGAAGTTGTGCCTATCTATCTTATGCATTTTGTGTTCATTATTTGATTTGATGGAGTTAAATGTGAAGTAAGTCTATTTCCTCTTAATTTTGTCTTGGAAAAGAGCCTTTTTGCAGAGAATGCTTATGCAGGTTGCAAGTTGTGTCTAGTTATGCGTTAAAATTAAGTGTGAAATTACTTTTCCTCTTAAAATTTCTGCAACTATAGACTTGTTTGTGAAATATTTATGCAAAGGTATAACTGATAGGTTGTGCAAAAGTTATTTCAATCACATTAGCAAATGTTTGAGCTGTTATTTTCATTTTCTCATTTAAGATAGGTGTATCACCCTTAGAGTTAAAGTTTTAGTTTTAGAATAGAGTTTTTCTTACCCTTTTCTTTGTTAAGATCATAGAATAGTAAAGTTTTAGGGGATGCAAAGTTAGGAAGCCGGCCTTCTCCGGAGGTTGATCTCTGCCATAAAGTGACCCACAACTTTAGAGGTCTTCCCATGTTTCACCAAATAGACTAATTTCTGCAAATTAGTCAGGGTGCACATTTAGGTGATAACAAGTATCTAGGGACCCCCTGTCCATTTGAATAGAACACTGTTTTCCTGAAAAGGGAAAGATCCAAAATAGGAACACCCTCCTTGGTTTCACAGAGCCTAAAGTGCAGAGGAAAGAGGGATTGAAAATCCCAATTTCCTGTTCATTGGCTAATCCCTCGAGGCAGATCAATTATTGGAAATGGCTATTCTATAGATTTGTTTTCCTTGAGATCCGGTTGGAAATTTAAAACAACCAACAGAACCTTCGCCGATAAAAAAAATGGGTTCATTTTCCCATAGGTCTGTTGACTCAGATTTTTCTCGACAGACAAAGACAAACATTGAACGTTAAGCCTAAGGCATAAAAATTCATAAAACTCATTTTTTACCTACATATCTTTTGCCAATAAAATTAAAAAAAAAACATATTTCACAATCACTAATTTTTGCCAATAAAGACTAAGATAGGGGAAGTTTTCTTTTAGTGAAGTGCATGCATCATTATTATCATTGTAAAAATTTAATTTTATAATGAAAACTTTAAATCTTGAACAATATTGATGATATGCCGCATACTTTTATGCATCTCACTACACTAATTTCAAGATAGTTTACTTCTCTTTGACTGAAGTGTATACATATTATCAGACTAGAAATTTATTTTGACTAAAAATTTTATACGTTGAACAATATCACAAATTTATCCCATTAAATCTTTCAATTTTGAAATAATGTCTTACTTGTTATTCATCTATTTTTATTCTAAAACATAACTCACCTAGAAGTAGTACTAGGTGTTTGATTTTCAAATAGATATCTTCTTATTTTTCCTCTCTACCAAAACAAACCCACAAATAAACGTTATTTGCATTAGTCATTGAATAAATAAAGTTAAAAGTCCTCAATTTTTAAAACATATTAAACAAAATGTTAAATAGAACCATTAAACACAAAAGTTGAATAGTACCAGTAAAAAAGAATAAAAACAACTCACAAAAGCTACCGTACTTCTCTAGCTCCATCTCTCTTCATAACAATTTTTTTTAAATAATCCCGTAATTTTAGAAAGATAACTAACTTTAAACTGATAGCTTCAAACGATTTTGTTCTTACTAATCAAAAATTAAATAATCATATAAATTTAAATATTACGCAATATAATATATTAATATTTACATCTAAAATAAATTAATATTTAATACTTATATCAAGATTTCATTTTTAGTAATAATCAATAAGCGAAGAGCACGATGCCGCTTGCTCTTGAATTTGCAGCTGCTACCGAATCTTTGTTGCCGTTCCAAGTTCGCCCCCGTTCTTCTGATGGAAATGCCTTTGTTTTGGAAGGGGATCTACTGGCAGGGAAGGATGCTGCGGGATGGATCCTCAAAAATCTTTTTTTGGCAAACCCTACTTTGACGCCTATGGTTTCTGGCTTTCGGTGTTTGGAATTCTTTCATTCAGGTGATCCATTTTCTCTCTATCCTGATGCTAGATCTCAAGGATCGATGGAATCAAAGCCTAGACAAAGCCTTTCTTTTATGGTGCAATCACGGTAGGAGGGTTCACAGAATGAACTATCCAGACTGTACAACAAGAGTAAACACAATGGAAACAACTCAAAGAGATAAAGAAAATGTAGATTTAGTCATTCAGTATATCATACAATTCAAATACAATCTAGCCGACAACATGCGGGCTTACAATTAGGGCTCATAGGCCTGATTACATACATGCACAGGATAAGGCTTTAAAGCTTCTTCACACAAAACTAAACTATCAGATTTTTCTTATGTAAAAATAGCTACTTTCCTAAGGATCTATTACATCAATATATATCATCTCTGGACCAATAGATTCCTTCGCGTTGGCCAAGGAAGGTCACAAACTCCAATGAAGAGTTGTAACCTGTTCACAGATAGATCAGACCTAAATACATATAACACTTCCTCAAATGAAAGGAACAACATGCAGACCCTTGGGGAAGGTCAGCCATGAACCAAAGAACATTGAATGATGTGTTAATGAGATCTACAAGTCAAGGAATGATCCGCAAGCCTTCTCCTTCAGCTGGTTATTAGGAACTATTAGAAAGCTCTACTCTAAGAAAACAATCAACTTCTGATAGAGATATGTTTTTGGTAACTAATCCAAATGTTCTAAATTCTTGATATGATGTAGATGAATGAATGTAGATGCTAAGTCTAGATCCGCAAGATGTGAAATGCCAAAACTAGACCACAAGATGAGAACTGCTACTGACTGAACTGCCTGAACTAAATTGGAAAATGAAAGAACTAAAATGCAAACAAACTGAAATGCAAATGTTTTTGGTTGATGCAAGATTTCTCTTGAACCAAGGATGCTCCTACATCAGACATTTGGGGTTATTGAAAAAGTAAGTCCCTCACTTTGGTGGGGCCAGGGGAGAACCAAGATGGTCCACCTTAGCCTGAGAAATCCAAGATGAATCTTCTTCTAGTTTGCCTTTCCACTTCACAAGGTATTCTTTGTATTATCTTCCTCTAGTGTTGCATCCAACTCTACTGTCCAAAATGTCTTCTATCTGCTCCAGTGCTTGTTGTGGTAACTACTTCTTCAAGTCTTCTTCCATGCCGTCACTGAACTCTACTTCATGATACTGATAAAGATCTGCAATGTTGAAAATAGGTGATATACCCAAAGTCTCTGGTAATTCCACTTCATATGCATTTCCTGAATCAAATTTCCTGAGTGTCCTATAAGGTCCAAAATTCTTCATCTTCAACTTGTTACATATCTCAATTGAAAATCTTTCTTTTCTCAAGTACACCATCACTTCACTTCCAACTTTGAATTCCTTATGTCTTCTCTTCTCATCAACTTTCTCTTTGTACTTACTGTTCATGTCCTCCAAATGCTTCTTCACCTGATTATGCACTGTCTTCATATGGTCTACAAATTCCTCTGCTTCTGCACTCCTCTTGTCTTCTGTATTGATATCTCTTAATTCTATAACTCCTCTAGGATTCACTCTGGTAACTATCTTAAAAGGTGTTCTTTCAGTACTCCTATTTACTGAATTATTGTATGCAAACTCTGCTTGTGAAAGAATCAAGTCCCAACTTCTGGCTTTGTCTCCAACCAAACATCTCAACAACTTTCCCAAACTCCTATTCACTACCTCTATCTGTCCATCTATCTGTGGATGAAAAGTATAACTAAACTTCAAATCTGTCTTCATCTTTTTCTAAAGTGTCTTCCAAAAGTAATGAACAAAATTAGTGTCTCTATCTAAAACTATACTTTTAGGTAACCCATGCAATCTCACAATCTCCTTGAAAAATAGGTCAGCTAAATGTACTGCATCAGTTGTCTTCTTACAAGGTATGAAATTAGCCATCTTTGGAAATCTGTCAACCACTACAAATATTGAATCATATCCTCTCCGTGTCTTAGGTAATCCCATTACAAAATTGATGCTTATGTCTCCCCAAGGTCTCTCCGGGACTGTCAAAGGTTTATACAATCTAGTGTTCTAACTACTCCCTTTTGCAACTTGACAAACTCTACAACTCTGTACAAATCTTAGAACATCCTTATGTTTCTGAGGCCAAAACTAATCTCCACCTACCAAAGCTACAGTTTTATCAATGCCAAAATGTCCTGCCAATCCACCACTATGCTTCTCCTTGATCAAATTATTTCTCATTGAACTTCTAGGTATGCATAACTAACTTCCTTTGAACAACATATCTTCTTGAATGAAATAGTCCAACCACTTACTTCTATCTATTACAACAAGTTCCTTACATGCTTTCCAAGGTTCTACAAAATCAGTGTCTCCCTCATACATGTTCTTCAATTCATCAAAACCCAACACTTCAACTCTAATCTCTGTCAACAAGTTTCTTCTTCTACTCAAGGCATCAACAACTTTATTTGATTTACCACTCCTATGCTTCAACACAAAAGTATAACTTTGCATGAACTCTACCCATCTCATATGTCTCTGATTCAACTTACATTGACTGTTCAAATATTGCAAAGCTTGATGATCTGTATACAACACAAACTCCTTAGGCAACAAGTAATGTCTCCACTTCTTCAAGGCTTGAATTATGGCATAGAACTCTTTATCATAAACTGAATATCTTCTCCTTGCATCATTCAACTTTTCACTGAAATATGCTACAGGTCTACCTTCTTGACTTAACACTGCTCCAATTGCATTTCCACTGGCATCACAATCAACTTGAAATACCTTATTGAAATTTGGTAGTGCCAAAATAGGTTGCTTTGTTACTTTCTGTTTCAGCAACTCAAAACTTTTATTTGCTCCTGATGTCCACTTGAAATCTTTTCTGTCACCTCTCATTGTCTCTGTCATAGGGTTACAAACTGACGTAAAATTTCTGATGAACTTCCAGTAGAAACTAGCCAAACCATGAAATGATCTAACCTCTCCATGCTCTCTGGTGTAGGCCATTCAATAATTACTTTCTCAGGGTCCATCTTCAATCCTTCTGTAGAAATCACAAATCCCAAAAATACCAATTCTTCCTTCATGAAACTACACTTTTTGATGTTTATTAGTAGATTTTCTTCTCTCAATCTCTGCAAAACTTGTATTATATGCAACAAATGTTCCTCTTTTGTCCTATTGAAAATTAGAATATCATCCAAGTACATAATCACAAACTTACCCAAGAATTTCTTCAAGACCTCATTCATCAACCTCATGAAAGTACTCGGTACATTTGTCAATCCAAAAGGCATCACTAACCACTCATACAATCCTTCATTTGTCTTAAAAGTAGTCTTCCATTCATCTCCTTCTCTAATTCTAATTTGATGGTATCCACTCTTCAAGTCTATTTTTGTGAAATATCTTGTTCCACTCAAACAATCCATGATCCTAGGTAAAGGAAATCTATACTTAACTATGATCTTATTTATTGCTTTAGAATCAGTACACATTCTCAATTCCCCATCCTTCTTAGGTGCTAGCACTATAGGCACTGCACAAGGACTGAAGCTTTCTCGGATCAAACCTTTCCTCAACAACTCTTGTATCTGTCTATTTAGTTCTTCATTCTCTGTCTGTGTCATTCTATGTGTTGCTTTGTTAGGCAAACTTGCTCCCAGTATAAGATCCATGTGATGACTGATACTTCTTATAGGTGGTAATCTATTAGGTACATTATCTGATTTGAAGTCTTCATACTCTGTTAGCAACTCTTTTATCTCATCCAGTTTAGTTTATTTCTTCACCACTTTAGGCTTCTTAGGAATGAAGGCATAACACATACTTTCCTATTTCAAACCATCCAAAAATTTCCTTCCATCTACCAAACAGATTCTAGCATTCCCACATACCACATTTTTAGGATCATCTTCTAAAGGAATCATAGTAATTCTTTTCTCATTTGCTGTTATAGTATATGTATTCTTTCTCCCATCATGCATAGCTTTTCTATCATACTGCCAAGGTCTTCCCAACAAGATATGACAAACATCCATAGGCATAACATCACACAAGAATTCATCATGATAAGATCCAATATGAAATTTCACCAAACATTGTTCACTCACAAGTACCTTATGATCATCCTGAATCCATGCTATTTGATAGGGCTTAGGTTGTTTCAATCTTTCCAACTTTAGCTTAGTCGCCATCTCCTCTGACACTAGGTTATCTGAACTACCACTATCAATTATAACTTTACAACACTTACCTCCTAATTTGCATTTAGTTCTGAACAAACTTTTCTTCTGTGACAGTTCCTCATTTGTCTCTACTTGAAATAGTGCTCTCCTCATCACCAATGATTCTTCTTTCTCTGGATTACCAACTGAACAAGGTGATCCAATAGGTTCCTCTTCAACATAGGCTGCTATTGCACTATTCTTTGTCTTCTCGCTTGTACTACCCTGATTACATTCAAATGCTCTATGTCCTTCACCTCCACACTTGAAACAAGTACCTCTGAATGTCTTCTTATCAAATCCTCTTCCTTCTCTTCTATATCCTTCATTCTGGTATGCACTAGGGTTTCCTCTCCAATAAAAAATTCTATCATCTCTCCGGTAAGCATTGTTATCTTTGTCATCTTTTCTAACTGGGCTATCAAACTTGTTCTATTCCACAAATGATCTCACATCTAGAAAATGATCTTCCTCTCTAAAATTTACCTCCTCTGCCTCTCTATCTCTGGTCATGTCTTTAATTCAGCTTCTCTTCAACTTTCAGGGCAAACTAATATGCTTCTTCCAAAGATGTCATCCTTACCAAACTTAGTTCTTCTTGAATGTTCAATCTCAGTCCATTGATGTATCTAGCCACTTTCTCCTTGCTTTCTTCACTATGTCCTATTCTTATAATCATCTTATGAAATTCTTCAGTATATTCCTTCATAGATTTCTCCTTTTGTCTCAAGTTTTGCAATCTTTTCAACAATTCCAACTCATAGTCAACAGGTATGAATTGATTCTTTAACTTTGTCACCATTCGGTCCCACTTTGTAATCTTTTCTTTTCCTCTTCTGTTTCTTTCCAACTAAACTTATTTCCACCTTATAGCAGCATGTCCTTTCAACTTTGTCTTTGCAAATTTCACCTTCTCTGAATCTTCAATCTCCTCATATTCAACTATTCTTCCATGTCATTTATCTAGTCAATCAACTCTTCAGGGTTCAAATTACTAGTATAGTTTAGAACATCAACTCTAGGTCTCTTCCTGATCTTTGAAATAGCTTGCAACATCTTTATCTAATCTGATTCTTCTTCTTCGTCACCTCCTAGGGCTTCGCTAGTATGTTCCACAGATTGAAGTTCTTCCTCATCGTCACTTTCAACATTAGGTCTTGGTGTCAATCCTCTTCACCTATCTTCTTCAACAACATCCAAATGAATTCGCATTGTTCTCATCAATTCCATCATCTCATCCATTCTATTAGCCATTGTACCAATAGGGGGAACTCTTCACTATGGTATCTTCTTGGGATCAAGTGAAAATTGCCTCAGGTTCGGCGATTAGGCTACAAGCGACAACTGCATCTCAATCAACGATTGGTTGCGCACAAGTAGCCTACCTCAGATCAACGATCTACTTACAATAAGATCTTACAGAATCCCCTTCACCAATTTGCTCCAAAGAATCAAACTTTCACTCTCCAAGATTCAAACTTTCACTTTGATACCACTTGGTGTAGTCACGGTAGGAGGGTTCACAGAATGAACTATCTAGACCGTGTAGCAAGAGTAAACACAACAGAAACAACTCAAAGAGATAAAGCAAATGCAGATTCAATCATTTAATATATCATAGAATTCAAATACAATTTGGCTGGCAACATGTGGGCTTACAATTAGGGCTCACAGGCCTGATTACAGACATGCGCAAGATAAGGCTTTGAAGCTTCTTCGCACAAAACTAAACTATCAGATTTTTCTTATGTAAAAATAGCTACTTTCCTAAGGATCTATTACATCAATATATTGTTGCAAGTATGGGTCTAACTAGGATTGTCATTGATGTCAACATACTTCTGTTGCATTAATGATAAGGATTGGATGAGCTATATGTTGAGAATATTGAGAAAATTAGTCTCAATCAGGAACAGTGAAGAACAGTGATGACAACAAGGTAAAAGCTCAAGATAGGTTAAGAATCAGAGGATGTGGATTAAAGGGTTTGTATATATGATTCTTAAGATGTTCCAGTAGAGATTTCAGAGGTCCACATGAAGATATGAAGAAGCTGTGATCGCTCAAGTAGAACCGGTTCCGGTAGATGTTCAAAGGTGACAGAGTGTTATAGAAAGGTCCGGTGGGATCTGGAAGTGCATTGTCCCTATTCTACGAATAGGAAGGAGTGTTGGAGAAGTCCTTATGATGTGTCATCTTGATTTATTCATGATTTGAAGGTCCAGAAGCATCTATTCCTTTGTGACAGTAAAGGTAGACTGTGTTCTTGAGGCACTGGATGCAGGAGAGAGAGATTTTAGTAAGTAGAGGAAGTGTGGATGTTCCTGGTGATTTAGGCAAGCTTGTGGAGGTCCTTGGATCATGTTTAGTTCTTGTTGTTGGTCTGCATTAGAGTTGGAGCTTGAAATTGAAGTAATACCTCTGGTGAAGGTGTTCTTCCTTAGGCTGGCCGACCGGATGAATGATTCATCTTACGGATGTTCTTGTGGATGTTTGCCGACTTAGATGTTTGTTCCTAAGTTGATGTCATGTATAAATAAGGGATTGTGAAGTTATTTCAAAGTGTGACTTGGAAGATGAGTATGTGGTAGCGAGGAGAAGAGCGAAAGGCAGAGTAGAAGGTTTGGGCTTAAATGGAACTAACTCAAGCATGGTGAAGATGCTAATTACCAGTTCAAGTATGTGATACTTATTCTTTTGTAGACAGTGTGTCTCTTGTAGGCAGTGAGCCTCTTTGTGTGCAGTGTGCTCGGGCAGTGAGCCCCTAATTGGCATGTGCCATTTTATTCTTTCTATTCTTCTAATAGAGAATACAATCTTGGGTTAGTCACCACATGGTTTTTCCCTTAACCGGATTTTCCACGTCAAAATCTTGGTGTCTCATATGTTGATGTGTTTCTTCTCTTGATCAAATGCATAATGTTTCATGTTTGATTTATTGTAATACTGCTAAGTGAATATAAGTGTTAAAAGAAAGAAATTTTAAGACAACTGATTCACCCCCCCTCTCAGTTGTCTACCCTGAATCTAACCATATATATCATCTCCAGACCAATAGATTCCTCTGCATCGGCCAAGGAAGGTCACAAACTCCAATGAAGAGCTATAACATGTTCACAGATAGATCAGACCTAAATGCATAGAACACTTGCTCAGATGAAAGGAACAATGTGCAAACCTTGGGGAAGGTCAGACATGAACCAAAGAACATTGAATGATATGTCAATGAGATCCACAAGTCAAGGAATGATCCGCAAGCCTTCTCCTTCAGCTAGTTATCAGGAATTGTTAGAAAGCTCTACTCTAAGAAAACAATCAACTTCTGATAGAGATATCTTTTGGTAACTGATCCAAATGCTTTAAATTTTTAATTGATGTAGATAAATGAATGTAGATGCTAAGTACAGATCCACAAGATGTGAAATGCCATAACTAAAACCATAAGATGAGAACTGCTACTAAATGAACTACCTGAACTGAACTGGAAAATGAAAGAACTGAAATGCAAATGTTTTTGGTTGATGCAAGATATCTCTTGAACCAGGGATGCTCCTGCATCACTTTAGGGATATGGTTGGTGGTCTGATTCAAAATAAATTAAATCCTATAGCCTAAATCCATCTTACACATTTGCATTGTATCATCTGTTCATACGGAAGTCAGATTGTAGATTTGTCTAAGTCCAGATAGACAAGAATAGGGCATATGACAAGGTTCAACATTTTGGTCCTGTATTTCTCCATAGGAAATCATATTGTGCTATGGATCTGAGGGAATGTTAAGGGATGTTAGGGCTACCTAAATCTATAGTTTTAGCCTCCGATGATAAAAGCATTGAAAGTTACAAGCATCTAAGTATCAGGTTTTGGTCAGAAAATTTAGTCTAGTGAAGAACAAGCAGACTTGATGTATGATCTTTGTGCAGATGAGAGAAGTGGTTGGTCAAGTAATTTATGAGGTCCAGTGGTATTGGCTAACATGTGAGGTGACTTGGATGCATAAGTTTTTGATCCGCATTGATGTTTGTGCATGAATTCAGCCGACAGAATAGTGTTCTTGAAATAGCTTCTAAGTTTTCTTAAGGCCAGCTGCAGTTGATGTAATTTCATGTAGTGGATATATATGATCGATGGATTCAAGCATTTTGGGAGGTGAATGTGTGAATATGAAGGGATAAGTGTGAAGTATAGTAGTATCAAGTGCAAAGCAAGGAGATCTAAGCTCCAGATCATGGTAGAACAGTAAAGCAGGGTAGAGAAAGATGAAGTGTGTAAAGTCAGTGTACTAGCTTAATCAGAACTATTATTTTGCATAGTTAGATGCTATTCCTTCAGTTCAAATGTTTCAGTGAACTCCTTGTAATCAATTTTATAGGTAGTGAGCCTCCTTTGAGTAGTGAGCTCTAGGTAGTGTGTTTTGAAGGCATGTGCCTTCCCATTTGTAATACTTTTAATAGAGTATAAATTCTTGTGGGTTAACCCCCACTGTGGTTTTTTCCCTTAACCGAGTTTCCACGTAAAAATCATTGGTGTTCATGTGTTACGATCTTATTGTTTATGCTCTTATGTTCATGCTTTTTTCTTTTGGATGTATGTGGTAAATTAATAAAGGGACATAATATTAAGTTTTATAGAACACTGATTCACCCCCCCTCTCAGTGTTCCTTAATTTCATAAATTGGTATCAGAGCGAGGTTCCTTAGAAGAAGTTTAACAGCTTGAGGAAGATCTGGGAAGGTGTTTTCAATGGGGTTCATTCAAGCACTCTGATGGTATCAATCAACAACTTCAAGTAGCCTTAGATGATCTTGACCTATCCAGAGTAGAAATTAGATATCTGCAAGAGAACCTTAAAGATTATGAAGATTTCATTGAGACCTTAAAAGAACAACTGAGAAAATCTAATGGAAAGAGGAAGGAGCTACTTCATCAACTAGCAAATCAGAATGAAGACAATGACATGGATGAGGCCCTGAAGGAGAAAACAAAGGAATGTGAGAAACTAGCAAAAGAAATTATTGTCCTAAAACATGAGATGGAATCTGGAGGGATGAGGCCAACCGAGGAAATTGAGGAAAGGAAGAAGACTGAGGAAAAACTGAATCAATCTCTAAAAGAAAGAACAAAAGAGTGCTGCAGACTTGGACATAATAATTGGTCATCTAGAATCTGATCTATAAGAAACTAGGGACAATGAGGATCAACTTGAAAGACAAATTGTCATTCTCAAACATGACCTAGAAGTTGCAAATGAATATAAAGAGAAATTCAAGATAAGCTAAGCTAAACTTGAAGTGTTGCTTGATAGTCATAAGAAGGTAGATGATAAGCATGGTCTGGGATTTGAGAAAGGTGAATCAAGATCATCTAAGGCTAAGAAGGATTTGAGAATCAATGCAGAAGTAAAGAGAATCAAAATGCATCTTCTTTCTCTGGTCAATGCTTTAATTGCAAAAAGATAGGTCATAAGGCTGAGGAATGCAGAAGTGGATCAAGGAATCCTCCTAAGAACAACCAAGTGTTCAATGGAAGATGTTTTACTTGCAATAGTTTGGGCAATATTTCAATGCAATGCAGATCTAAACTTGCTCCAACATGTAATTTTTAGAAAAATAAGATTGTGTGTTTCAACTGCAACAAATCTGGACATATTGCTAAATTTTGCAGAAGCAAAAGGGAGAACTCACAGGTAGGGTAAAGCAAAAATAGAGTAGAGGTTGGACAAAGGCAAGGGCAAAGTAGATGTGAATGAGATCCAGAATGAAATGAACAAAACATGGGTGAAGAAAAGTGTAATGAATGACAGTGATGGATCCGCACTGGAATCCGTGTGCTGATAATTCCTCTGAGAATTGAATCAGGAGCTCTGGTTTAGGGGGAGCTGCATTGAAAATATAATTCCCTCGACTAGTAAGTGGGTGCCTAAATTTGGCATGATAAATGAAGATAAAGAAGCCTATTGCAGAACTGTTGAAGCAAGTTCTGGAAGAAAAGAAGCTAATACGATTGATTGCGGAGCAATTAAAGATTGACTATATTTAGAAACAGAGTAACCAGATGAATTAGGGAAAAAACATTTATTACAATGAAGAATTAGGTTTTATGGAGGATAAAGGGTCATTCATTCAAACACTTAAATCACTTTGTATTCAAAGAGAGTAAGCAGAAGAGCACCTGAGCTGAAATTTCAAAGATTTGGAGTATTGACAGGCAAATTCATCAGCTAACCCTAATCCCGTGGAGAAAAAGGTATTTTTCTGCGAAGCTTTTAAACTTGTGATCTTTTTGAAATGGCTACACCTCTAGTTGTGAATATCATTGAGTGACCTAGGACAAACTTTAAAAAGCACCCTTTCAAGTCCATTGAAGTCGATCTAATGGAGCATTTTCTGGAGTTCCATATGGAGTTCTTTACACAGAGGATATACATTCACACACCTCTAGAGGAGCATGGTGACTTAAGATTTGCTAATCATTTCATGAATCACTTAAAAGATGAAGATTTTGAGCTCAAACCAGAGTACAAAGTCCTGAAAGATAGGGAGTTCATATAATTTGTTGAGTTTCTGAGTTTCGCAGAAGATGAATGGGTCCAGTATGTCTTGAGCCATATCCATGATGAATTTTTATGGATGAATCATCTGTTCAAGATCACAAAAGATGCAATAAGGGTAGTTACAAGATTGAATTCAACTGGTACTCTGCCTCAGTTGAAGGTTGTGAAGAATTAGGAAGTCACAGAGGCAACTAGATCAAAATTTGATAAGAGAGCTATGACTATAAATGATATAGAGGATCATGGGGTCAGATTCACATCGATGGTAATAGGGTACAAGATATATTTCTCTAGCAAAGAAAATTCAGTGTCTGGAATAGCCATCTATACTGCATATCAGATGGTTAAAAGAAAATGCAGACTATGATGTCTGTGAACTATTGCTGAACCAACTTATTGAGAATCTACGAAAGATAAAGAAATACAAGAAGTACTCATTCAAATATGGTATGCTAATTATATGTCTTTTCTTTTATTTCTTGAGTGAGCTCCCTGGGAATAAGAATATATATTGGTCCAACAACCAACTAGTAGCAGTCCAGATTAGAAATCATTTGAGCTGTCTGGGGTAATTATGATGCACAAAAAAATACACTTTGGGGATTCTTAAAAAATTTCTAGAGTATGATGTAGGCTAGGGAGAGAATACCTAGGGCTATGGGTGAGAAATACAAGGACACCATTTGTTTTATGGTTATTGTTGATAAGTACAAAATGGAAGTAGTGGAGCCTAGAGTTGTGTAGATCATGCCCATGGGGTATGAAGTGGATGGATAGGTATTGGAGCTATATGCACAACATCTGTTGAGCTAGCCTAGGGATCCAACTAAGGAGAGATTTGGAACATATAAAGTTATTTCACTAAAATTGCATCTTGAATTCAAGGCTTCTGAAATCAAAAGGACTGTGAGGAAAGAAGTTGAGCAGTTGGCTAAAAATTTAGGCCTTACCAAGGAAGTTGTGAGACAATATAGGGAAAGGATAGAGAAAGATGAGAAGGAGAAGCATAATAGGGAACAGGGAAGTGTTCTAGCAGAAACCCCTTCTAAGTCAAGGACTACTAGGAGTTCTAGTTCAGCCTCCGGTGCATCACCTTCTCCTGCTGCAGAAAAACCTACCGGTAAGGAAGGAAAAAGGACAAAGGTAAAGAGAAAAAGAACATATGTCAGTGTGGAGAAAGTGGATGAAGAAGAAACTGACTCAGATGATGAGGTTAAGGAGTCGAAGGCCTCAGGCACCAAAGCTGCTAAAGTGTCTAAGGAAAAGCCCTCTGGAAGCAAAAAGTCAAGTAAAAGGCATAAGACAGAGGCTTATGTTGAGAAACCTACTCTTTTTGTGGATGACATCATTAAATCAATCACTGTAGATGGAAACTTGAAGCCAATGACTAAATTTTATTATCATTACAGTGATGCTGACAAGAGGTTTTGGAGGAAGCAACAATCAAATACTTGAATATCTATAGTAAGACTCTATTTGAAATAACTTCTGAAATTTTGGAAAGCCTTCCAAAAATTCTAGAAATAAGAAAAGAGAATGCAAAAGCTAAAGATTTTGAGCTCCAGGAGCATGTGCTGATAAAATTGTGTCCTCAAATTACTCCAAACCAAAAGAACCTGATATTCAAAGAAGTGAAAGAGGACTTCAGGAGTAAGATCAGAATGAATATGTTCATGCTAGGAGAGATTGACAAGATAGTTGAAGATACTTAGGATGTTCTTCTGAATGCATTGAAAAGGCATAATCTTGCCACTGTTGAAGAAGAAACTAATAATGAAATTGATTCCTCCATTCTAGATGTTGAGGAATTTGATAAAAATGATGATAATGTTGCTATTGAGGATACACAAAATCCTCCAGAAGAGAGTGCAGAAGATATTTCTGATATAGATAAAAGCAAGGATGCCTCTGACGATGATGCAGAGAAGACAGAAGCAGAGAAAAAGAATGAAAATGTTGAACAAGACAATGTGTCTGACTCCGAAAAGGGAGAAGATGTAGGCCCTGAAGAGCATAAATCTGAAATTTCATATTGGGTAAGAGACACTGCAAAAGCAGTGAAATATATTTTGGAAAGAGATAAACAAATTGTAGAAGATTAGGCTATAATACAAGGACCAATCAATTTTGACACTTTATCACTTGTACAGAAGATAAAGTTGGCCTCTATTTCATAAGCTAAGGATAGAGAGGAAAATTTGAAGTCCCATATAGAAGATAGCGAGTTGCTTGGCCTTGCATCTAGTATTTTGGAGAAAATCATGCCTACATTTCAGAAGGACTCATCAGCATCCCCCTCTAGTGAGTTAAAGAGTCTGATAAACTCTGTAAGTACTCATTTTGAAACTTTTGAGAAGTCAGCAGAAGTTAAAGTCATAAATGAATACAATGAGAAGAGATTTGCTGAAATAAGGAAAATAATTAGTTATGATAGATCAGTGCTTGACACTAGTATAAAGAGTATTCAAAATGATCTCTCTGAAGGTGTAGAGATTTATAAGTTTTGCCTAAATCGGTCTAAAGTTGTTGAAGATATTGAGAAGAAGACTAAGGACTTAGAGCTCAAACTATCTAACATTTCTCACTTCTATAGTCCTTTAACTGAGTCTATAGCAACCAAAGAATGCCAAGTAGTGAGTTTACGAAATGAATTGAGTAATTTGGAAAAGGAAAAGGTCAAAGTTTTGGGTAGACTGGATGAGCTTCAGGGACTGATTTCCCCCAAGTTAGAAACTATGTATGATCTATTAGCAGAATCCCAAGCTGCTGCTGCTACTAGTGATCCTACTGATCTTCAAAAGGTAGAATCACATGCATTTTTCTTCAGTGGGCATATATCCATTTTGGGCAGCATAAATAAGAACTAGGATAGTGAATTGTCATGGTTGAAAAACATTTTTGGTGATATCTTTTTGCTGATGAACAAGGCTTAAGGATTGTGTGTTCATATGCGGAAGCATATACTTAGAGTTTTAACCCATGTACATAAAATTTTTGTATGAATTTTGATATGTGAATCCTAGCCTTTGCCATTGATGTCAAAGGGGGGAGAGGAAAAGTAGTGAAAAATGAGGAATTCATAAAAGGGGGAGCATTGGAAATCACAAGTGCACATAGTAAGGGGGAGCTGTTCTAACACTTAGTCATTTTTCACTAAGTGTTGCCATCAATGCCAAAGGGGGAGATTGTTGGCAAGAGACAGTGCTAGGCATGTCAGATGTTGTCATTGATGGTAACTAAATCCATCTTACACATCCACATTGTATCATCTATTCATACCGGAAGTCAGATTGCAGATTTGTCTAAGTCTGGATAGACAAGAACAGGGCATATGACAGGGTTCAACATTTTGGTCTGTATTTCTCCATAGGAAATCATATTGTGCTGCAGATCTAAGGGAATGTTTAGGGATGTTAGGGCTACCTAAATCTAG
Source organism: Cunninghamia lanceolata (assembly GCA_027924645.1). Classification (NCBI taxonomy): domain Eukaryota; kingdom Viridiplantae; phylum Streptophyta; class Pinopsida; order Cupressales; family Cupressaceae; genus Cunninghamia; species Cunninghamia lanceolata. Next base: position 19,261,022 of record BSBN01000605.1, on the reverse strand, counting down.
AGTTTTAGCCATCAGTGATAAAAGGACTGAAAGTTACAAGCATCTGAGTATCAGGTTTTGGTCAGACAGTTCACTCTAGTGAAGAACAGGCAGACTTGATGTATGATCTTTGTGTGGATGAAGAGAAGTGGTTGGTCAAGTAATTTATGAGATCCAATGGTATTGGCCAACATGTGAGGTGACTTGGATACATAAGTTTTCTTAGTAATTTCATGTAGTGGATATATATGATCAATGGATTCGAGCATTTTGGGAGGTGAATGTGTGAATATGAAGGGATAAGTGTGAAGTATAGTAGTATCAAGTGCAAAGCAAGGAGATCTAAGCTCCAGATTATGGCAAAACAGTAAAGTAGGGTAGAGAAAGATGAAGTGTGTAAAATCAGTGTACTGAGCTTAACCGGAATTGTTATTTTGTATAGTTAGATGCTATTCTTCAATTCAAACATTTCAATGAACTCTTATAATCAATTGTATAGGCAGTGAGCCTCCTTTGAGCAGTGAGCTCTAGGTAGTGTGCCTTCCCATTTGTAATACTTTTAATAGAGTATAAATTCTTGTGGGTTAACCCCCACCATGGTTTTTTCCCTTAACTGGGTTTCCACGTAAAAATCCTGGTGTTCATGTGTTATGATCTTATTATTTCTGCTCTTATGTTCATGCTTCTTTCTTTTGGATGTATGTGGTAAATTAATAAAGGGACATAATATTAAGTTTTGCAGAACACTGATTCATCCCCCCCTCTCAGTGTTCCTTAATTTCAACAACTCGACCACTGAAGGGCAATTTAGTTTCTTATGAGTGTGGGACATCTAAGAGCAACCCAAGAACCATCATTAGAAAGACACCCTCTTCTCCTATTCTAGTTTTTCTGGAGAAGCTCATAAAGGAGGTCAATGAAGGTGAGAAGTTATATTATTCTAATAGATTAATTGGCCAATTTAATAACCTTAGGCCAAAATTACCAGATCTGCATAAGTGGATTTCATCGGCTTGGTAGCCCATGCTCAAAGGTAATGTAGAAGTCTACCCTTGTGCGCAGGGGTTTTTTTATTGTGGTTTTTGATTTGTAAGCAATACAATGATGCCATTCTGCAAGAGAAATGGTGTTGGGGGCAAAACTTACTCCTCAAACTGTGGTTTCTAGACTTCAACCTGACTATTGCATCCTTTTCCGTAAAACTTGTTTGGATTCACCTTCTGAATCTTCCGTTACAATTCTAGTTCGTAGACTACTTTAAGATGATTGGTGATTCTTTAGGTTGATTTTTGGATGTGGATTCAGACATGTAACTAATTTCACACATACAACTTTTGAACGCATCTTGGTAGACATGGATGTCACAAGAGAGCTTACTGTGGACATCACCTTCAAGGTTTTGGACCGCAGTTGGAAGCAACTTCTAGATTATGAAGGTTTACCCTTCTGATGTAGGAAATGTTTTGAAACCGGACATATGGCCAATTCCTGCTCTAGAATTGTTAAGAATGCCATTCAACAGTCTTGGTGGGATGATTCCTAGCCACATCATTATTCAATTAAAACCTCGACAAAGTTGAAGGCAAAAAAGTCAGAATCTTCTCAAAGTCTTAGTTCATCCCCAAATTTGGAGGCAGAGGAAGATAAAACTCATAAACAATAAATAGATATGAATAATTCTAATTCACCAAAAATTGATCCCAAGAATATGAATTCAGTTCCAATCACCAATTCTACTCCAGTGAGTGGTGAGAGATCTCCAGCAAAGGGTGGGGTGAATATTCCACATGCTTCCCACCGAAGTTTGGACACCATTAAAATACAAAAGATTGAGGCTGAGGAAGGATGGAAAGAAGTGTAGAATAATAAGAAGAAAGTTTTCAAGACAGAGTTGAATCAGATTAAAATGTAATTGCAATCTTACATCAAATCCGGTGTCTAGAATGCTACTTAATCTAAGTAGTGGTTTTGGGGAGTTGTCTCTCACCCAAAGTTGCATTTGTTGCTTAGATCATCATTGAAAAACAGAGAAGTTTCAAAATCATAATTTGTGTTTGTGCCCATGCTTTAATGGGTTGTAAGGGTTTGCTAATGTATGTCTTTGGATTGATGCAAGTATTGTTGCTTTCTTTTTGCACCCCTATTCTTAGGGCATGCATTTGGTATATTTTATGCTTTTTCTTATGAGGTACGGGTCCCTTATGCCTATAGTACGGATCAAAAAAAAATATTTCATTTTTAGTATAATACAACATAAATATAAATACAATAAGCTTAATTCTATTTTTATGTATAATCAACAATTCCATATAAATATTATTCTTCATAATAATATATAATTATTATCATGCTTATTATTATGACTATTATTATTAATTATATTGTTCCATTCAATAGAAATTAAACAATGGTATCAATATCAATAAAAATATAATATAATTGTTGATGTGGATGTTATTCACACACAACTAGAGATAAAATTCACTTGAACTTTGTCTTATCTTGAAAGATATGGAGAATTATCAGAAAATAATTCACAATCCCAAGGCTTTGATAGTCGGGTCATGACTGTGTTGGATTTACTCAAGGTTCAATGTGAATCTGTTTAACAAGGGGCCTTACATGATTTAAACGCTTATTGCTGGCTATTGTTACTTAATCTATGCAAATAATCTTGAAGACTTCTAAAGATGTTGATCCTTTGCAAATATTTACAACTGTACTATCAATCTTTGCATGAATTTTAAAGAAACATGCTCTGTATCTCAAATTTATGAAAACTACTAAAGATCTTTTCCATTTGCATGTATTTATCAGAATCTTTAACAATTTCCTCTAGATTTCTATGTTATAGCTACTTATTTAAACTACTGGTAAAAGAAAGATAAAAGAAAGGTTTAGAAACATGATTCGAATAGGAATACAATATTATTTGCTACTCACATGCATAAGTTTGATTACTGTAGATAATTCAGAAGTCAGTAAATTCTTATATGCTCATCCAGAATATTTCACAAATTTACATATAGAATTGTAATCTTTCAAAGAAAATATATCAAAAAACACTTGAATCAAATAACACTCTGGAATAGACGTAGGAATTTGATGTTTGCATTTATTGATATATACTTATCATTTCAAATATACAATGTTTTCATGACTTTAAAACTTTAGAATGTACCTACAACATTATCAAAAACTTACAAACATTTTTACAAATGTAGAAAGGAAACAGGATGTTCCACATTATCCTTTCTACAGACACAGGTGATTCCTCCAAAATAACAATGCTCAAAGCACTCTCCTTAGTCACTTATCTTGCACTTGCTCAACTTTACTACTTTATATGTAATTTCCTATGCAAGTCATGTGTACTAAAGTAGGTGTAGCAAAGATCCTTATAATAGACTTAGATCCTTTGCAATGGTTACAAAAACCCATCAAGGGCTCAAATTCAAAATACAACATCAATGGCTTAGAAAGATTTGCCAAAATATCTTGAAAGCATATTCTCTCAAATGCAAAGAAGCTTTTAGAATCTCCCCTTTGAAGTGTCAAAATATATTTGACCTTTCCATCTTTGACTTTTCCTGTAAATACAAAAGAATAACTTGAAACAATCAATGGAATGAGCCAATCAATTGTTGTCTCCAGTGTCTTCCACATGTTGATCTCCTTGTTTATCCCTCATATAATTTGTATATCTTTCTGCCAGGGTTGATATGGGTGCATGACCTATCTTTTGAGATGCTTCCCATGTATACTATTGCATCTTCACACATTTCTTCAATATTTGTGCCCTTCCTTCCATATCTTCTCTTTTCTTCTAATACTTCTTAATTTTGGCACTCAGCTCCATTATTAATTACATTCCCTCTTCATTCAATTTATTCATGGGGTCATCAATACATGACTAGAAGATATCCTTGAATTCTTTTACTGCTATAGACACATCATACACCTGAGCCTTGGAGCAAGGATGTCTTACCAGATGTTGCACTATCTTTACATGCTTCTCTAACAAGTCTTGAGTAGTTTTCTCCAATTCTTGTACACTGATAATGCATGGTCTAAGTATACCTTCTTCAAACTTTAATTCCATCTTCCACCGAGGTATTTGAAAAACAACCTGCAAAGTTAAAACCCCCTCATTGACCAATGATTACGTATGCCCCTCAATGTCATTGAGTTTATTTAATTCATCTTTATTCTGCTTTATTCTTTCTTGACATTTTTGTAGAAGGCTAGCACAATTATTCTTTTCAGTAATGGTGGCGTTCCAATTGCTTATTGCAATCTTTATTACTTCTTCCCCTTTCTGAATGAATTTCTTGACATACTCTTCGAATATGCTAGCTTCATTCCTTTTATTCTCCATGTCACTTATTTGTTCCTTGGACAAAATTGTCAATTCTAAAGGCAACTCAGGTAAACCTTGCTCTAGATTTATCATTCCTTGAATGAACTACTGCAATTGGGCAATTATCAATTCTACCTTATTCTTACTTGACATTTTTGTAGAAGGCTAGCACAATTATTCTTTTCAGTAAGGGTGGCGTCCCAATTGCTTATTGCAATCTTTATTACTTCTTCCCCTTTCTGAATGAATGTCTTGACATACTCTTCAAATATGCTAGCTTCATGCCTTTTATTCTCCATGTCACTTATTTGTTCCTTGGACAAAATTGTCAATTCTGAAGGCAACTCAGGTAAACCTTGCTCTGGATTTATCATTCCTTGAATGAACTGCTGCAATTGGGCAATGTGCCCTTTCGATTGCACTATCTTTTGTTTATCTTTCCTCATCTTGTTGGCAGTTAATTCTGTCATTTCTTGCATTTCTTCTGTATGTTGCTTTCGGTTGACATGTCCTAGATTCATACTTATAACATTATATTCCTCCATGCCAATTTCACCTTTCTCTTTGTCAGCTTGAGGAACGGCCATTTGCATAGTTCTAGTACCAGAAGGATCTCTTTTAATTGCAGACATGATCCTCACCTTCCTTTTATCTCTCCTAGTGGCCTCATTAGATAACAAACTCTTAATATCAATTGGCATCAAATGTACTGCTGATTCCTACCTTACCTATGATCCCACCTAAAATGGTATTCCTACACTAGTACTTGCAGCCTTGTCATTCATTACCTCACCTTGAGGTTCCTCTATTATTACTTTTTCTTGTTCTTGTTCCTCTTGTTCTTGATGTTGCTGTTGTTTTTGATCATGTTGCTGCTGTGGAGGTTGTTTCTCTTGTGGAGGCAGTTGTTGCTGAAGAGGTTGTTGTTGTACATTCTATTGTTCCTCCATGTTAACTGAAGGTACATTCTATTGACTTGGTACATCCTCTTCTTGAGTAGCTGGTACATAACCCATATCCTCACTCTCTTTCTCCTCAGTCTGCTCCTTCAAAATTTCTTGGGCAGCCTCTTTAACTTCATTATATTTTCGGGCACTAGTTTACCAAATGGATCAATAATTTCTGTATCTTCTTTTATTTGTGTGGCAGCTTGTTGTGATGCACTTGCATCAAATGCTCCCAGCATGAGATGAGTTCTTGGTATTTGTGTTTCTTATTCCTCCTCACTACTCATCTTCAAGATATCACCACTACTTTCATCCTTACTTTCATCCTCATCCTCTTCAACATCATCTGCATCATCCACCTCTTGAATTTTGTCTACATCCACCACTTCTATATCTTCTTTTGTGGATGTTTGAACCATGGATGCTTTTTTCACCATCTCTTCAGTCATCTCTTGTTTTACTTGGATGAACCCTTGCAACTTTTCTTGTCATGTTTGTGTTGCCATGGGTGTTTGTGGGGCCGTTGGTGCACCATGAGCACTTGAAGCTTGAGTGGATATTACAGGTGCTTGTTGAGGTGCTGGTGCAACCTGGACATTTGTTTGCTGTGTCACTGTAGGTGTTTGCACTATAGTTTGTTCTATTGTAGTAGATGCACTTGAGGTTCCCTTTTCTGTAGATGTAAATGTTCTTGAAGGAACAACCATGGTTACCCCTAGTGCATAGGGATCCAATAATGCGGCTTCAGGGTTCACTTCAACAATCTTTGCCTCTACTATTTGCCTCTTTCTCTTTAAAAAATCATCAAAACTATCCTCACTCTCCAACTGTCTCTTTTTACCCTTCCTCTTAGGGTATGTCACTATTATCCCTGTGGCTTTCATCTCCTCTATTCTTTCTTTTATTCATACATTTGTATATGCTATTATTGGTTTAGAAATGTTGTCCAGTGAATCCTCTTCAGGTTGGCTCCAATCTGGCTATGTTATAATTTCATTTGCCACCCCTTTTGCATCATAACTTGTATGTAATACCTTTTCATCATCTTTTTTAATCTCTGGGGGTACTTCAAGTACTCCCAATGTTCTAACTTGGTCCAGAGTCAATATTTGATGAGCTCTTTTCCTGAGCTCTACCTCATTGTCACAGTCAGCCTAGAAATCCTCAATATGTGGCTAGTTTTTAAACTTTTTGTCTACAAAATTGTATATCCTTCTGAATGGATCAAATGGCCTGACTAAGTCAAAATTTTGGAAGCCATAATACTGCAACTCTTCCTCCGATGCCTTAGCTATTTCTTCATTAAAACATTGGTATCTTTCAATACCAAAAGGGAACTTAATATTTCCTCGGTGGAATTTGGCCTTATACATGCCATATATGCTCAATAGCTATCTAGTAAACTCTAACAAGATCATCTTGCCTGTTGGGTACCATGGTAGTTTGTAAGGTTTACCCATGAATCGTTTTGTTCTTATGTAAGTGAAGTTAGGAAATTGTATGTACTAGGCACTATGCAAATTGATTACATACCATGCCTCCATTGATAGTCTTTTATCTCTATCCCCTGTTAGGGTCCTTACTAGGTACATATAAAATACATCATTTACCCTTGTATAATTCTTCATTGCATTTTGCTCCTACAAGTCCGGGGAATGATCATACACTAGCCTCTATCCTGGTTGATTTCCCAATGTGCCAATGCTCCTTATTCCCCTCAACTGCATCTTAGTTGCACATGAATAAACTATGTAGGAAGACAAGAACATTTTGTGTTTCTTCCATCTCATGACCTGTGAAAAATGGCACTGCTAATAGCCAGGGCCCAATGAACTACCCCTATTTCTTCTCTGATAAATTAAATCACCAAAAACATCCATGGTTCAAATGAAGCTGCATCTACCAGGCCCATTAACCTACTTAACAATGTGATCATTATATAGACATCCTCCTTGAAATGTATCCTATACACGTTCTTTGGAACCCTAGCAGCTACCTTTGGTTTCTTGTCTGGTGAATACTGGCCATAGAAGATTGTGCTCTTGTAGGATGATTCGTTTCCTCTAAAATCTGCTACATATTGTTCTGCATCTATTTATTTCATCTTCTCAGTGATCTTCAAACCAAAGGTCTCAGCTATCCCTTCCACTGACAAGTCTGCATATACTACCCCATTGTGTTTCACCTTCCAGGAATTCATATCATACTTTTGGATGCACTCCATAACCAGATCCCTAGCCTCCATTGCCAATGGGAACCCCACAACATTATATAATCCTACATCCCATATATTTTTCATCGCCGGAGATGCCCCAGGCACTCTAATGTTCTGCAATAGTTTTGCAGAGTCAAAATCTCCAATTTCTGTGTTTGTTGCCCTTCCTCCTGAAGAGTAGATCTGTGAATTATAACTCTTGCTTTGAAATTCTTCTTTAACCACTTCCTTCCTTGTGTCTTTCTTCTCTCCCTTTCTGGCCATATTCTCAATTTTCTTCCCTTTGGGTGGCATCCTATTGAGGAAACATATGCATTTTATGACTACGTTCCTGTTTTCTCTAGGGTTTTACCATATAAATTTACTGTTTAAACATTTAACCCTACTTTAATTCTTTTCACCTTTGAATCCTGTATCAATCTCCTACTGTGCCTAATTTCCTAGATTTATTACAGTGATTAGGTAATTCTAAACCATTTCCGTTACCCTATTGTAATTACCGTAAAATTCACCGTAATTGCATTTCGTTAAGCACAAGTGGGGATGTTAAGATATATACCCTGAATTCACAACTATTGACTTTAATACCATTGACAAGAAATTTTACTGTTTGATTTTACTGCAACCATCTTGAAATCTCAATTCACCTTTGATCGCCTTAGCTCTGTGTAATACTTTGCAACTGAATTCTAAATGCAATTGTGAAGTTTAACACAATCAAAAATTCTTTTTTACTCCTTTAAAATTAGGTATTTCCTGTGGTAGATATGCATTAAATGCAACAAACAGTATATGCAATTTGATTTTTTCTTTGCTTTTACCATTCCATGCATAATTTGAATTTTGTGTATGTTGGCTTTTGCACTTTTTACGTTTTGTATATCATATATGTATGCCACTTTTCACTAATATGCAAGGAATGAGTAATGACTTTACCTTTTTTTTGACGTTAAGTTTGCCTTTTGTATCTTTAAGTATGCATGAGTTACCTTTATACATTTGAAATTTTCCCTCTTGTTTG